>OU696696.1:80818282-82018282 GCA_916050605.2 Platycheirus albimanus
ACGAAGTCATATGTAAAAGACATCAATAACGCAATAAACAAATGTAAACACATATTCAATAACACCAACACATTAAAACTCAAACAAACAAAAGCACAAGCACCGATGTTCACAGGACTCCCCAAAATACACAAAGATGGAACACCAATAAGACCACTAATAAATTATAAAACTGCACCATGTTATAAAATAGCCAAAGAACTTCAAAAAATAATAAGAAACAACATTGCAATAAAAAACAATAGAAGCATTAAAAATTTCACAGACTTCATAAACAAAACAAAAAATATAAACATACTTCCTCAATACAAATTGATTTCATTTGACGTCACAAACATGTATACAAACATACCCATCGACGATACTATTAAAATATTAAAAAATAACTTAATAACTACAGCAAAACTAAACCAACAACAAATAGATGAAATTTTAACACTTTTACAAATAACACTTAAACAAAACTATTTCACTTTCAACCAAAAATTTTACTCACAAAACGAAGGACTTGCAATGGGATCACCATTAAGCGGACTTATGGCAGACATATATTTAAACCACTTTGAAAACAAACATATACTATCAAATTTAAATCCCCAAAATAATAGAATAATACACTATTCAAGATATGTCGACGATACATTTGTCATTTTCGACGGAACACAAAGACAAATCGATATATTAAAAAAGTACATAAACAACATAAATATTAATTTGCAATTCACCACAGAAATAGAAACAAACAATTCTATAAACTTTTTAGATCTCAACATTTACAAAAACAACAGTAAACTAAATTATAAAATATATAGAAAGCCAACAACAACTGACATAACAATACACAAAGATTCACACCATCCCCACTCGCAAAAAATGGCAGCATATCATGCATTTATTAACCGCCTCCTAAACATCCCAATGACAAAAAAACACTACCAAGAAGAAATAAACATCATAAAACAAATTGCAATAACAAATGGATACACAGCCGACATGATAGATAAAATAATCCAAAAAAAGAAAAAGAAATTAAAAAACAACAACAACAACAACACCATCACAGATAACAACAATAAATACATTTCAATAAACTACACTAATTTATTACCACATGTACTACAAAACCAATTCCATAAAATTAATATAAATATCTCATTTAAAACAACAAACAATATCCAAAAAATTCTACAAAACAAACAAAATATAGAAACCAAATCTTTATCCGGTGTCTATAAAATAAAATGCAACGATTGTGACAACTACTATATAGGACAGACGGGAAGGACGTTTTACGACAGATTTTTAGAACATAGACCAAAACAAAATACTAAATCCACATATGCACAGCACTTAATTGACAACAACCATAACTACACTGACTTCGAGACAAACGTTGATCCATTACATATATGTAAAAAAGGGACAAGACTTGACGCACTAGAAGAATACGAGATTTACAAAGCACACAAAACTGAACAAGACAAAATACTTAACGACAAACCAACCTTCAAAAATAATAGTTTATTCAATACAGCGATCGAATACCTTATAAAACAAAACAATAGAACGAGATAAACATATAACAAACTTAATACACCAGTCATCAGTACCAAAAAACAACAATAGAACGAAGAAAAACAAATTAAAAGGAAATGGAGCACTTGACAATTGGCACAACACTAACAACCACTAGTCAACCAACGGTTTTATAAAAAACCGAAACGCGTCGTTTATTTAAAATAAAATTAAATAAATGTTGTGAAATTATTAAATTTCTTTTAAATAAATTTTAATTAACTAAATATAATTGTTTTTAATTTATTGATAATATACATTAGTCAATAAGCAAGTTTTCCCTGGGATTTTTATTTAAAAGTAGTTTGTGGAATCAAACACTTGCTGAGACCATTGACAAACCCAAAATCGGTATGAAGTAACCCTCCAAAACGCGTTGTCAACGATTTCCCGACTTAAGGTTAATTTTTGTATGCGTTCTTCTAATTTAAATTGGAAACCATTAAAGGTAATAGACAACTGACTATTTAAGATTTATAAAAGAACAAATTGATTGGCGCCCAACGTGAGACTTTTTTTTTCTAATATATTCTACTGAAACTGACTTATTTGTTTCAAGGCTGATTTTAAAACACCTCGGTCAAGATTTCTAGGTCATGTGGCCATATTTCCTGTGTCTCAGACCAGCGAAAAGTGAGCAGTGAGCTCGTCGATTTCTAATGGTTCGAACAAAGCTTCGCCAATACGAAGGAGATAGTAGTTTTTCTGCAATCTATTCTTAAAACTTAATCAAGCTGGTCTAATAGCGTAATAGAAACTTAAAGACTCCATATGCAGGTGGAAAAACTATTTTTAATTAAAAAAGCGCTCCATGATGAATGCCCGCAGTTCGAAGATGAGAATTTTCTTGGTGACCTTGCCACTAAGGTCAAAAAATAGAGTTCCTCTGATATGATAGTCTGAACTGGAGATGCACGTCAACACGTCAAAGATCGAAATTTTATCACAGTAAATTTTAGATTTGCCTAGGTCCTCAAAATACGAAAGGGGCGTTAATTAGACCAAGTGACGTGGTCGACGGCAGGCTGCCCTATAGCAACAAGTAGGAGCTTACGTTTCAACTAGCCAATATATTACTTGAAGCACTAACTGGCAGTTTGATATAGGTTGAGAATATGGATACCTGAATCTGCTTCAGCGGGCCAGTATGAGACATTTTGATATCATGAAGCTGTTATAAAATGTCACTAATTTATTTCTTGATTTCAATTTTTATTTAAATTTTATTTAATTTTAAGTACATACAAATTGTAATTATCTCTAAGTGTATCAAGAATAAAGAATGAATAATAATAATAATAATGTTATCAGACAATTACGCAAGAACTTCTAACAAAGACGTCATGAAACATTTTCAGCTATCCTGCTTAAGCAGAAGTCTAGATAAAACACTAGCTCTGCAATCAGCTTAGAAAGAACCCTATCAGGCAATTACGCAGGCTAGAACCCAGAACTTGCCTTACATGAGCTGAAAAGAACATCGACTTTGCAGAAAAAAAAGGGAGGAAAAAGTGAAGTTGGGCAGAGATACTGCATACCACAATTATAGTTTCAGAAAGATGAGAGGTCGTTGCAGGTGTACAATGTTTGAACGGTGACATGCCGTTCGAAATGATCATCAGTCATAATAAGTTATTTCTATTGGAGGATGATAGACTGGACATTAACATCAGTTCACCCAATCAAGACAAAGTTAAAAACGCGCTATCCACACCATTAACTCAACAGGCCGGTGAAAGAAAAAGAAAACATGATTGATGAATAGAAAATTAACATTGTTTTCTCTTCCACAAAAATAGAACCATCTATACAAGGAAGTACAGGGTGGGCCAAAAGAAATCACCCTATTGGAAGATGCTCTCATTTTTGCAAATGGCCGACAATGCCAAATCTGTTTTGACATTTGTGGACTAGACAGATGCAGAATACAAGTGAACAAGCCATGGAGCGATACATGAACCGACATGAATTGATATTCTGAAGCAGGCGTTTCCGGGTCGCCTCATCTCTCGTTTTGGTAACTTGCACTGGCTCTCAAGATCGCCCAATTTGACCGTTTCAGACTTTTTTTTGTGGAGTTTTTTGAAGTCACGTGAACAAGCCCGAGACTCTGGAAGCCCTCAAGGACAACATTCGGCACGAGTGCGAGAATCTGTCGCCCGCAGTTGTCGCTGAAGTGATGAAAAATGCCATAAAACGAGCAATCAATTGTATGTCGGCGGCGCCCATTTGGCCGATATCATCTTTTCGACTTGACCAATACAATTCTCAAGGTTCAAATAAACATAATCAAAAAACAGAATCGAAGTTTTTCATTTAGAAAAAAAAGAGAGCCAAACAACATCGGATGGATGACTTCTTTTGGCTCACCCTGTACCTTAAATGTCGCCTATATGATTCAGTCAGACGTCAGAGTCTGGGTCATTTTGATATTTCCCATGAATTTGATAAAGGACTTTGAGTCACCTTGTATATGTATAGCGTTAAAAGAGACAGGCTCTATAGAGCCAAGTATAAAGTTCTTCCAAGCTCGTTGGACTATAGAGTGTGGAGTTTTATCGTTTTTTGTTAAGAAGGGCAGGAAGACAAACGGCTCCTTCAATGTCACGAACGTTTTAAATCAGCTGACGTACATGTATCTCCAAAATACTTTTTAAAGCTATTGTACGAATTCGGGAGGGTGAAGCTGTCACAATTAGAAAACACAAATTTTTTTATATAGGTTATGTTTCTAGGGTCTTAAACGTGTGAAAAACTGTAGAGGTTATCCCCATCTAGCTACATGTAACTTAAATGGGACGCTGTCTGCGAACCTGCTTGCTCGTCCTCTTGATCTTTGATTGTTTAACTACCTGGTAATTCTGAAAAGCGGGTAATTGAACAAGTACGGGGATCGCTTTCACCATTTTTAATTTAGTCACGTGATTTGCTTGGCAAGCGTTGGACACATTTCCATTGAAAATACAAACATGGTTAAAAATTGACTTATGTCGAAATTATTTCGTCAGGATATTCATAGGTCGGTTTCTAAGATTCTTGAATTCTATTTATCTTAAGTTGGCAACAATGTTAACTTCATATATCCAGATCTACATGTATAGAGCTTTAACAGCTAGTTCTGTTGAATACCGAGATGTTTTGAATATTTTACAAATTCACATAACGTATTGAATGTTACGTGGCGGATATACAGGAGGAGTCGATTTCGTGTGCACACGCTTTGCATATAAGTATAGATCACATAGAGACAGAAAGAGGACGAATTCATCCAGAGAGACACATCACTCAGCATGTCGCCCTTATCGTTGCTGAAATGGCTTAAATGCAGAACACAACGTTTAGATATCAAATAGATTTAGTTCGCAAACAGAAACCAAGTCACTGTGCGCTCGTTATCGCTATTGCCGATGCTGCCGCCGCGTCGCGTCCGCCGTGCCGTGCCATATACCGCCGTTTGTCGTCTTCATCGTTCTGTCGTCATAGTCACTTGCATTGCAACCATTCTGATCCTTTTTCGTACTGTCATCTATGCGTTGTATAGGTATACTCTTGTTTTGGGAATAGTAATACAAAAAGGAAACATCAACGACAAAACATCCTTTCCCTTAGTTTACCCGTTTGCCTGCGTTGTTCGCATTTTCAATCACATTGCGATGCGAGTTAAGTTATATGTATAAGGAACGATGTAACAGTTACTGTACCTTCTGAGAACTTTATCATTGACTCCATTTGCAATTGCAAGCACAAGTGGATAGAGTACCTACCTATACCTTATAGCTGATGGATGTTCCTGGAAAGGGAAAGTACTTTAGGAAAGTTCATGTAAACATTGACTTTAATTGGCAAAATTTTTAACTTGAGATGGTACACACGTACACATGCCGTGGGGCTTTTGTTCAACGGTCGCATGATCTATTTATAGACAAGTTGAAAGGTATGTCCTTTTAAAAATATGGTCCTTAATAATAAAAACAAAACCCGAGATGGTTAATATTATTATTTTTTCATTTTCTTTCCTTTGTAAAAACTAAAGTTATCATCAAAATAAATGCCCTCCTTACAGGTACGTGACAGCTATCCTTTCAACATTGCATTTGACAAATGATTTCGTTTATAAATGAAACCAAATGTCAAAAAAAAAAAAAAAAAATGCGTACCTATATGAACTTAAATTTGTTTGTGAGAAGGTTATGAAACGAAAAGTTGCCTATTCTCTTCAACACTCCCGGCCCGGCTGGGCCCAGTCTAACAGGCTTAGAGCGCCATCTGGTTTTTGTGACACGATAATTGGAGAAGAAGTGAAGAAGAAGATATATACATAAATCTATCTTCATATGAATATACATTCAGAAATGTGGATGATAAACTTTTCTTGCTTGTCTTTGCTTTTCACCTGAGGATGTGACAAATGACTTCTTTGTTATATCTTGACATATGAAAGAAGGTCCTTTGAGGCTTACAACTTTTGAAAAAATCATATTTAGGTATGTATCTATGTGAAGACAGAATGTAAATTTAAACGAAAATATTACAAAACCCTCATACACACACAAAAATTATGATTGAGAATCATATTTTGTTGTTGTTGCTTTATAATGGTTTGTTTTGATTCCATAACTTTCACAGCATGAAGTTGGGTTTGCAGATTTGTTATTTTGAAATAGTCATGGTAAGGTGTTAATAGGAGATTTTAAACAAAAGGGTGAGAAAAAGGAACAGGGTTGGATTGGCGTGTGTGCCATGTGTTTTGAGTTTGAAAATACCTACATACATCTACAAAATTTAAGTGTGATTTTGTTCAAGTAGCCGATGCTTAAGTATGCTGTAATTTGTCACTCGCTTCAACGAAATCTGGAATCGTCGGGTTTAAGGATTAACATCAAAAAACCCAAATAATGAAACCTAGCCGGTACCAACAATAGAAAATGTTAGTGAGACAGGAGAAAATAGAGAAGATTACTCAATCGTACTACCTTGGAAGTACTACCGTACTACCTGGATTTCAATAACAGACTAAACAAAGATCTTAGTGCATTTGAAATCCTTTCTTCAGTGTGGAACTCCAGAAAAAATTTCACTTCGTACCAAATTCAAACTGTTTGAGACCAACGGGAAAACTGTGCATGTGAAACATGGAAATTCTCTGCCAAAATCTCAAGTAAACTACAGGTGTTTGTGATCCGATGTTTTTTTTTTTTTTGTATCGAAGCTGAGCTCGTCGTTTCCAAAGAAAGCGAAAACTCAGGGTAGAAGAAGATTCGAACTCTAAATTATAACTAGTTTTTACTACTCTCTAAAAGGTATATACAAAGTTATTTCATATTAATAATATTACAAAATTTTTTAACTAACAAAATTATTTCACATAACGTCTTAATACTTGCAACTCTAGCGATGCAAAACCAGAAAACAATACGGTGCCATTACATAAACATTTTTATAGTAATTTCATGGATCAAATTTTTTGTAGTTCTGAACTTCGTTAATGGCGGCGCTAGTTGCTTTATCTTACTTACTTACTTCCTTATGATGGCGCCACAAAAGTGTTGATCTCCTAAGCCTTTGTTATTATGCCCTTCCCGGCGGCTCGATCTCTAGCCTGCCGTCTCCAATTTTGCACTCCAAGTTGTCGGAGGTCTCCCTCTACCTGGGGACTCCATCGGAGATGAGGTCTACCTTGGCTTCTGACTCTCTCTGATTTGACGATGCGGACTTTACGAGCTAGAGCGTCGATGTCCATTCGCTCTACATGGCCCAACCATCTTAGTCGCTGAGTTCTTCTTCGCCAAATGTTTATCTTCTCGGTTTACGCAGACAGGAATATAAATCGTAGGTACAAGGAACTTTTCTCTCGAAGACTACAAGTGACGCATTGGACTCATCGCGCGCTGCGTCCAATATTCGGTCGAAATAATGGCCAAGGAATTTATTCGAACCAGCCGCGGCGGCCACTTGCCCGATATCATTTGTAAAACATAATGGCGAACCCTTTTCTTTTTAATAAAGCAACATTCTTGGCCACAAGATTAAATTATAGGTATGCGTTTTATTTCTTATTGAAATGCACACGTCTAAAAAAAAACACCCTATATTACTGTTTTGAATTTTCAGGAAAAAATTTTTCCACCATTTTTTTTTGTTTTCAAAAAACGATTTTTGTTTGAAAAACTTTTCGAAAACATATTTAAAACTTTTTTTGAGTATGCATCTAGCAGTTTGTATAGTTTAAAATTTTTGAACAAAATCTTTACAAAAATAAAAAAAACCTCCTTTTTAAAACTCAAAAGAGCTTTTGTTCAAAAATTTAAGAATTTATATTATTTTGTCTATAAAAGGGCTTCTTCATTAAAAGTTTGCATCGAAATCCGTCAAGTGGCTAACGAGATAATCTGATTCCAAGAAACCGGTCCGTCAGTTTTAGAGCTAGAATGCTAATTCCAAAAACCCGTCTGTAGGACGTCATATTTATGCTGTGTACCTAGTTTGAAGCAAATTGGTTCAGCCGTTTAGGTTGTGGGTGCCGATATAGACAGACTGAATTGTCGGACCTACTTTTTTAGGCTTCACTATCATCTTAATGTAATGTTTGATTGATTTTTTTTTTACGAATGCATAACTTGCCTTATAGTACCTAATCGCAAGTAAAAAGAAGAGGCATTTAGGACTTTCTGACAGCCATATTGGTCAAAGTTCTATGTTCCTATATTTAAACACAGCTTAGCCATATTATTGAGGATCATTTGTAGTGGGATCTTTTATCGCGGGATTATTCTGAAAAGGATATTATATTTAGAGAGATAATTTGTCAGGGTTATCAAGAACTATAGGATCATTGCTCCGGAACCATTTAATTGGACAAAAATGTAATATACTTAGATACAACTAGGAAATGTGCAAGAAAACACAAATTTAACTTGAGAAAATATTTTCTTAGCCTTTAGAAAATTTGTATTGGGCTTCTCGGTTGAACTTTTTTTATGTAACACTTAATGTCGAGAAATGATGGTGACGTTAAAATTGGCATCACGAGTTTTCCAACGTCATACATCAGAATGGAAGCCCTTGTAAAGATAATATAAACCAAGAATACCAAAGTTCAATTTTAAAGCAAAAGAATTGAGATAAATTTGTTCAAAGAATTTCAACTTCCAAGAAAGTTTCATAGCATCCTTATGTGCGTGTTTAAATTTTAATGTCATTACATCCTAACTATACAAAAGAATTCATAAGCTCGGTCAAATGATCTTGTAGTCAAATCAAACTGTACTTAAGGGAGCATTAATATTTAAACGCAAATGACACTCTGAATTTCCATTTCGAAAAATATACCCACCCACTTCTTTTTGTATAGTCTACTACATCCTTAAAACATTTTGACTATTTATTCACCCATAAAACAAAGCTCAACATTTCCGATCTCAATTATTAATTTCGTAAATGACCTGCAAGAGCTTAATGGATGTTAAACACACAAAGAAGTATCCTACCCACCCGTACCCATACCCATATTGTATACATAGTCCTTGTTGCCCATTCCCAGCCCACCCAATGTTCGTTCGGTGATATATATTTTTTCTCAGTTTTATTTCTGTCTCAATTCAAATTAGCAATCAATTATTACAAGCACCCCAGTAAAAGAGAATTCGAATTCAATTTTCAATTACATAATTTCAGTTTTATCCTCAAGGAAAGTTTCACGCCACTTAAAGTTCCAGTTTCGTTAATGAATAAGGAAATGGAATAAGCCCTGACATACAGAAAGTACAAATGTATATCTTTCTACAACAACTACCTACTCGGTTGCTTTTCCTATGATCGCGTCCTCTCATTATAAACATCCGGAATTATATTTAAAAGTCCTTTAAATGCTAGCCTCAATTTCCGCTTTTCAGAGTTCGGGGAGGGACCTCCATAGAGCTTGAACATCATCGTTCAGAGAATGAAGAAGCAAGCGAATATAAATATTTTTGCTTTTTTTTTTTATTTTATTTCATTTCATTTGGTTTTTTTTTTTTTTTTTGTATCAGCATGAGAATGAAGAAGAAGTTTTTGGCAGAGAGCATCCAAAAGGACGAACGACAACGATGAGAAACATCGCTTTTTATCTTAATTGTAAAATTTAAAACTGCCGTTGAGACAATTTTTAACGATAATTGATTCTCGAATTTAGTGAAGAGCTGGCTGCAGGCACTCAAGATTATAATGGCTTCTATAAATTAGGCAGTCCTTTCGCTTTTTTTTTCTTTTTTGCACACGGTAAGTTGTATCCTAAGAAGAAGAATTGGATTACATTTTGAAGATAAGTTCAAAAGTCATTCGTTGTCCTCAACCTAGTTTAGTTGAGGCTGTTATTACGGTAAAAAAAAAATTCGGTTGTCATAGTCACAATCGATGGTTTTTTTTTTATTTTAAGCTGTCAGATAGAGAAACTTAATTGTAGATTTGACTTAAGGCCTTCCCACACACATTCGATCCTATGTCTTTTATCGTTTGAAAATCCAAGTTGCTAATAATAAGTATACATTTTCTCATAGACTTTGCAAAACTAAACTAAGAATTCGATGTGAGCAGAAAACCTTTGGGCAGGCAGCAGGCAGGCGCCTAGATTCCTTTTTTCACGGACAGTTTGGTTGCTCAAGTGATGGCAAATGTTAATCGATACTTTATTGCTAGTAAGCGCACTCTCATAAAAGCCGATGGAAGTCATTTGACCTTTGTTATAAAGATAAGGGCTTGCCATTATGTTTTAAAAATGATTTCGGGCTAGTGGCCGCCACGACTGGCTCGAATAAATTTCTGGGCGATTATGTCGACCGAATATTGGACGAAGCGCGCGATACGACTCGCGAACCGAACCAATTTTTTTGCAATAAACTTGAACGATTTGCAAACGTTGTTCAGGAGTAAGTCTATGTATTATGAAATGGCAAACCAAACTGAGTATAATCAAGTGACAGCTGTCAAAAAGACCAACTTCGAAAAAGTATTGCCAGATTGAAAACCACACGTTTAAAAAAACACCCTTTAGTGACTAGTGATTAATAAAACTTGATATGATTTTTTTAATGCTTTTTTCCCAAACTTTCAAGCCCCAAAACCACTGTAACACATTAGAGCAAGTTCGTGTGACCCAGTCGTGCACACAATCACAACTGATCACACGTGGTCACAACTATCTAACTTGTCTGCTTCACACTAATGAATCCGCCTTTGGAGTTCGCCGAGTTGATCTCAGAGAGACCCAAGAAGAAAAGTCTGTCAGGGTGGCAAAGTGTTTGGTCCTCAGTCAATTTCATTGATCAAGATTTCAAGAACGACCGATTTGGTCTGGGGTATTTTGGGTATGCGTTTAACTGGGTGGGCATCAATAAAATCGCTTCCTGCTTGAGTGAAATTTCTTGCCTTTTCAATTATTTCGGAGTTACGTATAGCTTTCTTAAATGGCAATAAATCTTCAGCAGATGTAGGTAAGTCCACGCAACTCTGGGTACCTACTTATGTACCAATCTGAGCTGAAAACCGTTAAATTATTTAGTCTGCGACCAATTTGTTCCTCAGCAATAGATTGCAGGCAGTGTCGACGTCTTTTTGGGATGAGTGGACGATATTGCAAAACGCAAATACTCAGTAAGTAGCGCTAAAGATCAATGTGGTAAGACTCATGACGAAGGCGTACGTTTAATTATATCATGAGTCTTACCACATTGGATCCTATGTTCCACTTTTTAACTTATCTTCTTCAATGAGCTTGCTGGCGTAATCAATTGTAATGATTCACCTACTTTGTATTGTTCTCAGCTATCCAGAGAAAACAATTTGACCAAATTGTTCATGCAAGTCAAATGTAGGCACTAACAACAGAACCAATTGTCCCCTCCCCCCGCAAAAAAAAAAAAAACTGTAAGTATCCCAAGTTCAGTGGCCCTTACCAACACAATACGGTAGAGAAATGTTAAATTCACAGGAAGGATGAGTATAACTGCTACTAATGAAACGCGATAATGATGTCTATTCAACAAGGACAAAGAGCACCTAACACCTTTCCTCAAAACGTACGGCCTTACTGCCATAGTGTCATTGCATGCAAATGCATCCGGATTGTGCTTTGCTGTTCGTACAATGTTTTGTTTTGTCTCACCTTATATCATATCCACACAGGTGAACTGTACTGCACACTTTGCACGTACCTCAATCATCAACAAAAAAGGTCCTTTTCTTCCACAAAAAAAAAAGCAGAAATCGTGTAGTAGCTTAGCAGTTCCTTTCCTATGCACTCTTTCAGAAAAAAAAAACCGAACTCGAAAAAGGATACACACACAAAAATAAAACAAAACGGAAGTACTCATAGATACAAGAAGAACAAAAAAAAATAAATAAAACCATCATCCAAGCCGCGTTCGTCTTATAACTCTTTGTGAATTCCGAGAGCATTTTTTTGTCTGCCAACAGTTGCAAGGGATTGTCGTACTGACGACACAATGCCTGCACGAGGGTATTTTTTGTTGAACGTGCAGCAGCCGCACCGCACCGTGATCCGGCCTCCGTTGTCGTGTCGCACCATATAGGTACATAGCTTTGCGGAGGAGTATATATTATATACAAAATATGAATGAAACTTAAACGCTGATAGATACCTGGACGGATGAATAAGTTCGTTTTGTTTGCAATTTTTATTTCTGTCTTTCATTCGTTGAATGTCTTATGAGATATTTCCCTGCAACTTCTGGTTCCAAAAATATTTGTGGTCATGACATTTTTGTAAAACATATAGTTGCAGCTGACTGTATATATACGTTTAGTGGAATGGCTGACTTTATTTCTTGATCCATAACGCGTAGTTCCAGGAATGTCGGGTATTGCCACATAAAACCAAAAGTATTTCTAAATTGCATACAATTAAAAAAAAATTTGAGCGCTTTGAATATATTCGGGAAGTTCAGATCTTGTAGAGCAAAACTTGACATTATGCTTTTCGCAACATGAAATATATTACCGGACTAATATTTTGGTACCTAGCTAGTCATTTTTACTTGACGTCTTTCAAAGCCTGATTCGATACGGGACATTTTTCGAATCATTATGTCAACTCTCTCTTATGGATACCTACAATTCGCCGAAAAAAGCCCGAATGCCATTGGCATCGCAACGCGGTGATCTGAATGTGTTGAGCTAAAGGCAGTGTTGGCTTAAAATCGATAGTCTATCGATAGGCGATTCTACCGATAGTAAAAAATTATCGATACTATAGAAGAGAAAAAATATTTGTTGAACAGAAAAATTTACTAAAAAAATTTTGAAAGTTTGTCCTAACTGGAGCACTTCAGAAGGCAAAGGCGTTCTAAATCCACTTTTGGATTCAGTTAAAAAACGTCTTAGGGCTCTTTACGGAAACAAATCTTATTTTGGCAACGATATTAGATCCAAAATTCAAATATTTTGTACTTAAAGATTGAATAAAAAAAAAAAAAATCGACTCAAATCACTAACAAAAAAGCAGTAAAATCGAAAGAGGGTTCATTCAACATCTACTTCATCTGAATCAATTTCATCCACAAGCACTTCCACTTCCGTAGCATCTACAACATTAAAGCTAGACGATTTATTGTTCCTGTTAGTAGCGAAAACTGTATGTGTACCTACTGACCCAAGTTCAACTCACTTGACAGAAGCGGAAACTTTAATTATTGGCGTACCTCACTACTAAGAAAAATTCTTAATGGATAGAAGATCCTGTTCATTTTACTTAGTGGCATCAATCTACAAGTAAACTACGAGAATTATTGGCGCTCAAGTAGTACCTCTGCATCCAGCATCTTCGGTTCCTTCTAAGCGATTTTTTTTTTTAAAGAAGGAAAGATTACGACCTTAGTAGTCTTGGCATGTTTTTTATTTGAATGATTTCATTTTCCCAATCCGTTACCATGTATAATAATTTATAAATGATTAAAAACACTATCAATAGTATCTATGATTTTCCAAAAAAACATCGATACTATATAGCAAGAGATTTCGATGTTTAGCCAACACTAGCTAAAGGTGAGTTACCTTCTCAGAAACTAAGAACTAAAGAAAATTTCTCAAGAACGATCCCTAACCCGATCTTTGTACAATAGACAGGCCTAACAACTTGTTAATAAAAGAAAGTCAAAGCTATTGTAAATTGTAATAGCATTCGACCCTTCCTACATGCATAAAAGCAAAATAGACAATGACTTCCATGTTTGACGTGTAAACATAAAATCGCCGAATTCAGAACTTATCTTCAGCTCTGCAGGAGATTCCACGATGAAAACTGCCCAATATGGGTTTAAGTCAAACATGTTGGTGTGGTTTTAATCCGAGGGGAAGACTTTAGCATAGAGCTTTGAACAATTAGGAAGTAAGCGAGAGAGTGTAAAGAGGCCCAATTTTATCACCTGTAGCAGTATTTGTACAAATATCTCTCCTAGAGAGAAAGCTACTACGCTTCAGTTGCTTGGCAAAGTGAACGACAAATGCCCCAAACGTGACTCTAAAATTAGCTTGGGAGTCATTAATGCTTACATTTTGAGGAGAGGGAATCCTTTGAGCTATGTTAGTTAGATGGCGGGACCTGGAACCAAATTGATGAAGTTACTATTTATTGGTAGAAAAATATATGTTTAAATATAAGGGCCATTATAGACCTGGTTCATTACCTAGCTGGTGGCAAACTTCGAGAGTTAATCTACCGGTAATATCCAAGGAGAACAACAACTATCACCGTAGTTGTAGTTGTAATCTGGAGAGACTAGTTTACTTAACTAAATGGTGATGAGAAGACACCTATGACAGTTAATCTAGATGAGCAGAAGAAGAGGAGAAGTTGTAACTAGGGCCGTCACATTCATGTAAGTCAGAAGCAAATAATGTAATATGACGATAAGAACTGATGGCATATCTCACTGAGCAGTGGAACAAATCTTTGCATCGCTTTGGCGAAAGCAAGATTATTGCTCTTGATATTTCAAAGGCATTCGATAGCGTTTGGCATGAAGCTCTTTTATCGAAAATACGTGCATTTGATATCGTTGATACTATTATTTGTTGGATTAGAAGCTATCTTCTGGACCGTTCAATACAAGTTGTATTAGACGGTTTCAAGTCTGATCTCCACAAAATAAATGCTGGTGTGCCCCAGGGCTCCGTTCTGTCTCCGACTCTCTTTCTCATTTTTATAAATGATCTCTTGTCTGTGACTTCTAATCCATAAAATTGTTTTGCTGACGACTCAGCCCTCAGCTTTTCATATACGTTTAATAATTCACGGCATTCGCCTTCGGACGTGCTATTACAACGACATCGTATGATAAGCTCATTAAACTCCGATTTATACAGCATTGTGAATTGGGGTATCAGAAATCGTGTGGAGTTTAATGCGTCGAAAATTCAATGCTGTCTTTTGTCATTAAAGTTAAACATACCCCCTATGCCATTATCCATGAATGGTACTTGCATCGAGGAGGCCGATAAGCTATCAGTACTCGGTATGTGTATCAGTGACAACCTACGTTGGAATGATGATATACTTGAGATTGCCAAGAATGCTGCAAGATGCTTCGGCTTCCTTAATAGATACATAGATACAAGAAGTTTCTTACCCCTTCTGATCTGGCTACAATTTAGAAAGCGTTTATACGCCCAAAACTTGTGTATAACTACCATCTCTGGGCTGATGCTTCTCAATCTTTCTAACACCTGCTCGACAGAGTTTAGAAAAAAGTGCTAAAATTGATAGGAGAGAAAGGCATTATGGAAACATTTCCATCCCTTGAACATCGTCAAAATGTTTCATGTCTTTCTTTATTTTACCGGTTCTACTACAATAAATGATCACTCGAGGTATTCAGCTGCGTTCCACTTGTCTTGATAGGAACTCATAAGTTTACACCTGAGCCCGATTTCGGACGTACCGTGAAATATAGGGATTCTTTCTTTAGCCGTACCACACGAATGTGGAATGAATTGACTGGTACAATTTTCCCTTGCCATTTTGATCTTCAAACATTCAAAACCAGTGTTAATCGACACCTCCTTTCCCTTAATCCCTAATTTAATATCGCTCGCGCTGTGACTAATCAATAAAAGGGCTATACAAACCCCTTGAGAGCGTGTGCCGTTAAAAAAAAAGAAGAAGATATTATGCTCTCAGCAAACGTTGAAGACCGCAGCTGATTTGGTCAAAATTGACCATTTATTTTATATAGATGTATTTTAAAGGAAGTCTACATGGAAACTACTAAAAACGCAGAAAACAGCAAAAGCACGGAAAACAAGCCTTTACAATATCGAGAAAAAACAAGGAGATCCTGTACAAAACACTCCCCAACCCATTCCTGCTATACATTGTGCCAAAGTATAGATTTGAATGAAAACTTAAACTTCTTTTGAAAGAAAATAAAGTGCACGACTGGGTCGTACGAACTTGCTCTAATGTGTTAAAATGGTCTTGAGATTTTCGGAAAAAAGCATTGAAAAAATCATATCAAATTTTATTAATGACTTAAAAATCAATAGTCAAAACGTTTTTTGGAGAAAATGAAGTAAGCCATCAGATTTCTTTTGCTTTTTTGAATTTTAAGGAATTTTTTTTTTCAAAATCGTTCGACCAATTTTTTTCAAAAACGGTTTTTTTGAAAAACTTTTCGAAAACATATTCCAATTTTTTTTAATATGCCAACTTCTAGAACTTTCTAGTTTTTATCAGAAAAATAAAATAAAAAAAAAAATTGATGAAACTGTTTTGGAAAAAACAAAAAATAAAAAAAATCTTAAACTTTTTTAAAAAAACTCAAAAAAATTTTGTTTTCAAAAATTTAAGAGTTTGTATTATTTCATTTATAAAAGAGCGTCTACACTAAAAATTTCATCGAAATTCGTCAAGTGGCTTAAGAAAAAATCGGATTTAAAAAAAAAAAAGGTCCTATAGGAGGTACCGTTATAAGACTTTTCCTGAAAAATCTATTCCAACCAGAACATAAAGTTTGCACAGCAAACATTATTCAGAAGTTTTTATCAAAATCGTAGGAGCCGTTTTTGAGAAAAATTTATTTTTCACTAAAAATCGCATGGCAGGTAGGTACCGTTAGTTTTAAAGCTAGAATGCTAATTCCAAGAATCCCTCTGTACTCGTAGGACGTCATAATAATGCTATCTACCAAGTTTGAAGCAAATCGGTCCATCGTTTAGGCTGTAGGTGCCGATACAGAAAGACGGACAGACGAACAGACTGACAGACAGACAGAATTTTCGGACCCACTTTTTTATTCTTCTCTATCATCGTAATGTTATGTTTGATTGCCAAAATTTTTTTTTTTTTTTACGAATGCATAATTTGCCTTATAGTACCTATAATCACAAGTAAAAATACCTACCAAAAATTTTTTCAACAAAAACGAAACAATGATCAATCAAACAGCAACGCTTCAGTTCGTAAGGTTTGCAACGTCAGAGGAACTCCGAAGCCATGCTGGACCTCATCTTCGAAGGATATATCCGTCTGCTTATAGAGCCAACATAATAAAAAGGAGGACTTACTAATACTAAGCACCAAGAGGCACCAAGCTCTGAAGAAAGAAATTTAGAGTAAGTCAGTTTTTGAAACTTCCAAATTAATAGTTTTTTTGTTTCAATGAAATTTGGGAATTAAAACAAGCCTAGGGTGGACATAGTGTTGGTGTATAATTAAGAATATTTAATATTTACGTCGACTATTTTGTTTAATTTACATGTTTTTCAGCATGATAATAATTGCGTTCAATACTTTCTGTCAGACAATCTTTATACAAAATATATCAATTTAATCGTTCCGTATACAATATAAATATATATTTAATTCAACTTTTTTCTGAAACAGCTCTGTTAAAACTATGTCTTGAATCTGATTTTACACAACAATGCCTTACACGAATAACTTCTGCCGAGCATACGAGTGAACAAACCTTTTGTAACACTTCCATTTTGTCAAGAAAGAAAAGTTAATACCTATATGTGTTGTTCGTTCATCCATCTTTTTGTCTAATGTCGAGAATCCTTTGAGTAAATTTGATCTTTACCTTTAAGGTTATAAACAGTAAAAAAAATGATTTAATGAATTAAAAAATTTTAATTCAAATTATGAACCAACTTTTATCAAAAAACGTTAAGCCTATCATTTAATATGCTTTGTTGCATAACAATCAAAAATAAATCAAAGGGTACAAGCCCGACCAAGCGCATTATAGACCCGACAAATAAATAACAAAATAAACGACTATTTAATTTGATTACAAATCACAAACAGAATTCACATTATTTACATAATCACCAAAAAAAAAAAAATCCTTACCATTTAAAAGATGCCTTGCGTTCTATAGAATCGAAGCCAAAGCTATACATGTACTTTGCCAACCAAAAAAAAATATATATAACTATATACAATATTATAGATACAATTCGCATCGAGTATAGATGAATTTATTTTTTCTTCGGCATCCATAACCCCCTGGAGATAGGAAGACGCAAGAGGCATATCTATTATGTATTTATGTCCTTCCGAAAATTAAGTTAAGAGATAAAATCTTAATTTTGTCGTTGACGCCTTTCGGCTCAGAGAGTGAATTTATTAAAAGGATGCCTCGACATGGCACCGGCACCAGCACCAGCACCATAGTAAAAATATCAAACGCACACCAACACACAAAAACCCAACCAACGAGCGACGCCGACGACGGACGTAAAGATACATTTTACAAGGAAAATGCGTATCTTTTTATTTATTTAATAATTTCTTAGAGTGACTTATGGCATAACAGTTAGTGAAGAATAATTGAATATTATTTTTTTTTTTTTCTTATTTTAGGCTATCATTTGCATTTTCATCCCGAAGCATGTCGATTGATAAATTTTTCTTTTAAGATTAATGATGGTTTTTTAGGGGTATTAAGTTACAGGCTTTTCTTTGATGAGAAAGGGCAACATCAGGAGAAAAAAAATAATGTCCAAAAAAGGGTATCATTATTTAACAATTAATTTCAAAATATATTTACATATTTCTTGTGCTCACAATAATGGGGCATTTGCCATAACGTTTGTATGTATTTTTGCATGCGGCATAGGATTAGAGAAATGGGGTGTCATGTTCGTTTATATCGAGGCTCAAGAAAGCTTGTTAACCATCAGGGTAGTTCCCCAACAAAATATATCGGGATGTTTTAAACCCAAGACGATAAGAGCTACAAATGATGTACAAATTTTCTTTGGACTTCTCGTTCTCGTGCAGAATTTTGTTAAGATTCACTAGAGGTGAAATTTGAATTTTCGAGGCCGGCTCTAACGATTTTCACGGCAATAGCAGTTTTAGTTTTTGCATTTTTTACATCAAGTTCTATTAAAGAAAACTGTACATACCGGAAATCTTGTTCGTACGATTTATTTAACAAGGACCTTTCTGAATTTGCCCAAACTTCATATTCTACCTACCCATTTATTACAGTTTCAACAAATTAACAAAGCTACTTATGACCTCTGACGTAGCATACACATATAAAAGGAAAATGTCTTTTGGACATACTGTTATGATTTTTGCTTTTATCTATACGTAAATAGGCAAGCAGTTTGTTTGTGGTACCAATTGCGAGGTGGTTACCCAACCGATTGAGATGATATATATATCGTTGGAAAGGTATAACTGTAAGTGTGCTGGGAATATTTTGTTTTGTAATTTTTTTTTTTTTTTTTGGAAAATGCAGGTGAAAATGTCTTGGTGTGTTTTTTTATTATTTTGTTCGTATAAATTCGCTGTGAAATTTTTTTCCCACGGTTTTGGGCATTTTAATGTCTTTTTTTAAACTTAATAAAAATAAAAAAATAAAAATTGAACAATTAAAAAAAAATCACTTCTTGGTGTTGGTGTGAAAAAAAAGTCAGTTATAGTGCGCCACGTTAACGTTTCGCCGTATAAAATGCATAACAATCAGAGACGAAGTGGCTGTGCATATACATATATTTTTGTTTCTTTTCTGCTATATATTCTGTTTATATATAAGGCAAGCAGGTTTTTTTTGTGGTGCCAATTGCGAGCAGTGTTGCCTTAGGATTTTTCAAAAGTGTAACAAATGAAAAAAAAAGTAACAAACTGCAAAAAAAAAAAAAAATAATAAAAAAAATCGATTTCAATTCAATTTCTCAAACTTTGATCGCACATTTTGTCTACGGCGACTGCGATCTGCGAACTGCGAGACGTAAACATAACTGTAGTTATTGTTTGCTTGTTGTTTCTCGTTTTCATTCCCATTTCCCACTCGAAGTGTGACGTTTTGCTATGCTTGTGATTTGTGCAAACAAAAAAGTTTCTTTCACAGATGTCGCTGGAAATTTGTCCGAAAGAAAAAAGTGCTGCCAGTTGAACTTTTTTCCATATTTTTTAAAGAGCAAAACATATAAGATTTTAATGGAAAAAATTGTAACAAAACCGGAGAAAAAGTAAAATCGTAACAAAGGTATACAAAAATTAAAAAGTGTAACACTTTTGTTACACTTGTGACATTGCGGCAACACTGATTGCGAGGTGGTTGTGGTTACCCAACCATATGTAAAACATTTACATACATACATTTAATACAGTGGCACGAAATTTGGCCACTGGGCGATTCTAGTAAAAATAAATAAATAATAAATACTTTCCAGAAAATTCTACTTGTAGCTTGCGATTTGAAAAATGGTGTTGAAATTCTTGATTGAAACTCACAAAGCTGTTGTCATGTTGTGTGTTCTTGTACCTCTATTATTCTAATTCGAATTTTTATTCTTATTAAGTCCATTTTTGGTAAATATATTTTTAAGAACGTCAGCGCAAAGTGAAGTGTAAATCACAGGGAAGTGACCTGGATCCTTTACACTTTTTTTTTTAATGAATGAATAAAGTTATGCTTTCAGAATCCAATCTCGAAAACTGCAAACTATTTTAAAATTAGTTTTTTATATGATGCCATGAAAAGCATTTAGAGCTCATTATTTTGAAATGTCAAGCAATAATCTACTTTCAAAAACTCATTCTCTGATTTTATCTGATTTTAAATTCAACTTCTGATTTCGTATTTAAAATCAGTTGCCTTCGTTTAAAGCTGTTCAAACAATTCTTCCAAAGTTACCAAATCCCATCGTATTTGGCTTCGTGGAGACTCTTCTAAAAACATGTCTGACAGGTCTGTTCATCTGTCATTAAGCTAATCTTTAACAAACCAAACTGTTCAGCAAAATTAGTATGCTTTGAATTAGGGGAAATTGGTTGGAATGACTTATGCAAAAAAAATTTTGGACCTTGACTTGCTGCTGACTATGATATACCTAGAATTGTCCGTTCAAGCCCTACTCTATGCAACACCTTTTTTATATAATTCCGGCGTCAACTTAAATTTATTTATTGGATTTTCGTGAGATATACAAAACACCTTATTCTTAACAAACAAACAAATATTTTTGTGTATTTTTTCAAAAGCATTTAAAAAAAATTTAAAATTAATAATTGGAAAACTACTCATTGAATTTTTTTCAAAAATTATAAATGAATGTTTTTGCTGAATACCTATGAACTGGCGTTTTTGAATTTTTTTTGAAAAATGTTTTCAAAAGGTTTTTCAAAAAAATCTTTTTTTCTCAAAAACTGCTCCACAGAGGATCCCACTGATATAGCTTTTGAAGCCGCCCCATAAGGGATTCGTACTCGTAGGAGCGGACTTAAACAAGCGGAAGATAATCTCGAAAAACGTGGCAGGTAATTTGAAGGTGGTTAGATAGACTCATGCTTGACATTTTGACTGATATTCATTACGAACTGTTGTAGGCGATATCAATATTAGAAACAAGAAATTATGTTGCTCTATCGTCGTTTATTCCTTATTTTTTTAAACCTTAATCGTGTTGTCATACTCATTCCATGTCTTCCAAGGTTCTTCCTGATGCCGCTATTCAAAAATCAACCTAGTTTGAACATCATAAACTCAGCATATACTTAAAACTGCCAGTGTTAACTTTTTTGATTCAAATGCAAACTAGTAAAATATTTAGCTATATCGCTAAAAAAAGATAACGAAACAAAAATTTTAAGCTAACGACTAAGCTATAATGAAATCGTCAGCCCATTTGCATAGAAACGAACAGAAAATGGGTTTATAGTAGTCAGCATTATTTGTCTTGCGCCGCGCCGGCCTTTAGCGAAAAAAGTTTAATCTTTATTTCGTCGCCCCTCCCCCTCCCGTCCCCTCATGCCTACATTCATAGTTTATAATCAAGTATGTATCTCCAATCAATGTTTAAGTCCTTCAACAAGGATTGCCTTTGCCAGGACCACCGATATGCATGGAATGGATTTTGAACAACACAGCTCGGCGTATTTATCATTAAGTTTTTTTTTTTGCCTTCATTTTTTTTTGTGTGAATACTGTTTTTTGGTTTCATAAATTTTTCGACACACAAAATTTGTATTTCAAAGTTCGTAAAAGCACTTTATATAGTTTTTTTTTTTTTTGTACTTTATACGATAAAAATCTATAAAAGAGCGTGGGATGAATTCTGAATTTTGTGTATGAATGCGCTCCGATAGTAATAAAATTAAATTAGCCGATGGATACGGTTTGTATAGTTTACTGGCTTTGCAAGTTGCGACACAAGTTGATGTAAAAGTTTTTATATATTTTTGCTATTTTACGAGTTTGGGGAAAAATGAATAGCAAAATCGTGCTTCAAATATAAATAATCCCATAGGAGAGTCTTTGTATATATATGTACGTAGGTATGATGTTTCAGAGGGGAGGATTGTAAATATTGCAAAGGTCAAAAACTTAAGTTGAATGCCTGCGCGCCTATGTTCTCGAAAAATTTACTTTCCTCTTTGATGGCATTTTGTATCCTTATTTTTTTGCTTTTTTTTTTTTTGATGTAGGTATATTGCAAAATAAATTGACCGATTTGAAATTGGACAAGGAAACAATTTCCATCTTGATTGCTATGGTAAAAGTTTGATGTATTTACTGCTTGTTTTTACAAGCTATAAGAAATGAAGTTCGGATTTATGTTCATAACGGAAATTTTTAGTATTTGATTTTTATTGGAGTGGCAGAGGGAGAAAAATATGAAAATATACTTGAGTTTTATTTGATTAATTTTGTTTCAGAGTTGTTATAGAGATACTTACAGTTAATAAAGATTTTCTCAAATCAAATATACTATCAATAAGTATAGATACAAAGAGATTTATATTAAAAGACGTTGTAGACTTACCTGAAATTGAAAGAATATTTTGTATACAAGTTATGAATGAATAATGTTATGAATAGATAGGAAAAAATATATAAAAGAACATTATTTTTGGGATGGATATGGCAATGTAAATTAAAATGGGCAACCAAGATTAAAATAATAGAAAAGGGTTATGGGAAACGACATAACAAAAACTGATCCAGAATCTTTGCCAATCATGTCTATCCTCTTGCCTCGCGACAAGACCGGCCGGCGCCTGGCATCATTGAAAACTGGGCATTAGAAATGCAGCTTTTGATGTTTTGGGTTTCAATAGGCGACCCCAAGGAAACACCTGGTTCGTTGATGAGTGCAGACCAAGAACGAATCTTATCAGGCAATGCTTTAGGGCAGAACCAGAGCTGCCAAGGGTGCTTTCCCATGCGTTCTACCAGCAAAAGAGGAAGGCAGAGGAACACCGGCTTATCAGAAAAAAAGAGAGAACTTGAAAAGCGAGTAATTAAATCTAATGAGGGGTGCTGCTACAGGAGCAATGTTCGTTAGTTCTACCAAAGTGTAAAACGTTCTTCCAAGGGGTGCAAAGGAAGCCTGTAGAGACAAGGGTGATAATGTCATATATTAGATGAGTAGTCGGTGCTGAAATTTGTAAAGAACACGATTTGGACGATGATCTTAACTAAACTCTAACAACGCTGCTGAAGCAGATGGCTTCCCGGCTAAACTCTTCAAAGCAGCGGGAAATGACTAAGTGAGGAGTATCTGGGCGGTCAGCATCGCGTGTCGTGTCCACTAGAAAGGAGACACTCTGAACTGCGCCAACTATAGAAGCATATGTCTCCTAAATTTCGCCTTTAAAATCTTGTCTTCTAATCAATGTGAACGTTTGAACTTTTTCGAGCGTGAATTGATTGACCCTTCGATTTTAGAAAAGACCCAAAAATTTCAGATCGATACTCACCACATTTTTATAGATTTTAGAGTCACCAATGACATCACCATTTCACTGCTTGGTCTCCCTGTTAAACTCGTTCAGTTTGGGTTACACTATAACCTCTCAAAACCAACAATTAGATCCAGAGATCCAAGGAGACACGTTACAAGACCCTAACCATTTCTTTCCTTCTGTATAGACTAAAGCTCGGGCCCTGACACAGCAACCATGCAACTAAAATAAATTAACAACTACCAAGCTTGGTTGCAGGTAACGATTTTCAAACTTCACTAAGTTTACTTGATGGGTTACATAATGGTTGTAAATAGGCGGCCGATAATAAAACTCTATTGTTAAAATTTAGTCCACCCGTCAATTTTTTATTGTTTTCACCTTGAGCTTAATTCCACTACCAAAATTATACATATACAAACGTATAACTAGGATACAAAAAATATCTTTTTAAGTTTTATATCACACTAGCTATCCCTGCAGACGTTGTTCTGCCCTTCCGAGCAGATAGATATAAACATTTTGAACAATTGGACTTCTTAATTATATTTATATTGTCCAATTGCTTTGTCTTAAATATGAGAACATGGTTAGTTTATTTCAATTAAATTTTAATTTAATTAATTAAATTCAGGAAAGTACGCATACGCCCGAGTGTACTATACAATTTTATCGTTGTTTTAAGGTTGAAAAATGGACAATTGCAGCAAATTTTTTTAAAAATTCAATGCATTCATTAGTTTACATTTTTCATACTAAACCAACATACATTTACTAATAATGTGAGTCATTAATATTGAATGATTTTCACATGAGAACTTAAAAACTAAAATGCATGACTGGGTCGAACGTACCTACTTGATCTGTGGGTGCAATAGCACGATGATATAAAACACAGTTTCCGAGCAAAGAAGTTTAAATTTTTTGTTTAAAAACTGTTTAAGTTTGAGCATATTGATATTGTTATTAGATAACGTACATTTCGTGAGTTATATCGTAACTAAGACCTCCAGAAATTAAGTCGGTTGTATACGATTTACGCATATGCACATGGAATGTGCGTACGCTAAACAGGCCGCGTAAAGCCGAACAGCTAGCCGAGACCCTCGCCAGTCTCAACGCTGATATAACAGCCCTGCAGGAGATGCGATGGGATGGACCGGGCCTGAGAATTACGGAGGACTGTAATTTCTATTATGGGAAATGCCACCTTGATGGGAGATCGCGCTTGTTTGGGTGCGGATTCGCTGTCAGAGGAAGACTTAGGCAAAAGGTCTTGAGCTTTCGCGAAGTCAGCGAGAGAGTGACAACGATCCGCATTAAGGCCAAATTCCACCACATAAGCCTAATTAGCGCCCATGCCCCTACAGAAGAGAAAGACGACGCTACCAAAGAATGTTTCTACGAGCTCCTCGCCAAAACATATGAGCAGTGCCCAAAACATGACATTAAAATTCTTTTGGGAGACTTCAATGCCAAAATTGGGAGAGAGGACATCTTTGGTATGACGATCGGAAAACACAGCCTGCACGACACCACCTCCGACAACGGACTCAGGCTCATCGATTTTGCAGCGGGAAAAAACATGGTGCTGAGCAGCACGCGATTCCCACGTCCCGACATCCACAAGGGCACATGGCGATCCCCAGATGGTCGAACCTGCAACCAAATCGACCATGTTGTGATTGATGGAAGACACTCCTCCAGCATTATGAATGTCCGTACTTTCCGAGGAGCAAACATCGATTCGGACCACTACCTAGTCGGTGCAAAACTTAGGGTACGGATCTCCATGGAAGTTCTTAGGCGAACACCGACTACACCTAGGAAATTCAATGTTGGACGTCTTCAATCGGAAGAGACCGCCGCTGCCTATGCCGACCGCGTATCCCTTGAGCTTGCGAGAAATCCTTCGACTGATGACATGAACCCGGAAGACCAATGGCAGCTATGTCAACAAGCCATAAGAAGTGCTGCGTCAGAGGTATTGGGCTTCTCACATCCACCCCCCAGAAACCCCTGGTTCGACTCCGAATGTGCTCAGGCAAACAAAGCCAAAACGGAGGCATACAAGTCGTGGCTCCAGAGAGATACTAGAGCATCCAGAAATCTCTATGTTGAGCGAAGGAAAGTTGAGAAACGTCTACTCAGGAGAAAGAAAAAAGAACACCAGCAACGCGAAGTCGAAGAGATGCAGAGATGTTTTTGCAGAAAAGAGGTACGAAACTTCTATAAAAAGGTGAAACAGTCTACATCCGGTTTCACAAGCCGCCCTGGGCCCTGCAAAGATCAGGATGGAAATACCATAGTGGAAACGCAGGCGATGTTAGCCATCTGGAGAGACTACTTTAACCGGTTGCTAAATGGCGATGACAGCCAAGATCCCGCCCAAGATCAACTTGTTCCAGTTAATCTAGATGACGACCACGAACTACACCCGCCCGACCAAAATGAAATCAAAGTAGCCATCACCAGACTAAAGATGAATAAGGCAGCTGGATGTGATGGCCTTCAAGCGGAGCTTTTCAAACACGCTGGAGATGACCTGGTCAGGAGCATACACCAACTCATCTGCAAAATATGGTCGGAGGAAAGTATGCCCGATGAGTGGAATCTCAGTACCATCTGCCCGATTCACAAAAAAGGAGACCGCCTCCTCTGCGCCAACTATAGAGGCATAAGCCTTTTAAACATCGCCTATAAGATCCTGTCCAGCGTTTTATGTGAACGTCTCAAGCCGTTTGCTGACGACCTGATAGGTCCTTACCAATGCGGCTTCAGACCTGGAAAATCTACCACCGACCAAATATTCACATTACGCCAGATCCTGGAGAAAACCCAAGAGTATAACATCGACACCCACCACCTGTTCGTCGATTTTAAAGCCGCCTACGACAGTGTTAATAGAGTCGAACTGTATCGTGCCATGTCTAACTTTAGAATCCCTGCTAAACTGATACGCCTTATCAGGATGACGTTGGAGAATGCTCGCTGTTCCGTCCAAGTTGGTAGAGACTCTACTGAAACCTTCGAAACCACCAGAGGGCTAAGACAAGGTGACGCACTGTCATGCAGCTGTTTTAATATTGTGCTTGAAAATGTAATACGGAGCACCCATGCCAGTACATCAGGCACCATTTTCAATAGATCGACACAATTACTTGGGTTTGCTGACGACATAGACGTGATAGGAAGAACAAAGCGAGCAGTAACCGGTGCTTTCACTACTATGGAGTCAGCAGCAAGCAGAATGGGGCTGAAAATAAACGAGGACAAGACGAAGTATATGCTTTCATCAACAAAAGTCCAATCCCACCACCGACTTGGTCAGAACGTAACCATTGATAGGTATAACTTCGAGGTAGTCAGTGAATTTGTCTACCTGGGCACTGCTGTAAACACAGGCAACAACATCAGCGCTGAAATCAAACGCAGACTAACTCTTGCTAATCGCTGTTTCTTTGGGCTGAGTAAGCAATTGAGGAGTAAAGCCCTATCGAGAAGAACCAAGGTGACACTGTATAAAACACTCATCATCCCGGTCCTGCTATATGGTGCGGAAGCATGGACCCTCTCCCAATCGGATGAAAATTCACTTGGAGTCTTCGAGAGAAAAGTTCTGCGTACGATCTATGGTCCTGTCTGCGTAAATCGCGAAAACAACATTTGGAGAAGAAGATATAACAATGAACTGTACGAGCTGTACAGCGACATAAGCCTAGCCAGAAAAATTCGAATCCAAAGACTAAGATGGCTGGGCCATGTAGAGCGAATGGACATCGACGCTCCAGCTCGTAAAGTCTTCAACGCCAAACCCGAGGGAGTCAGAAGCCAAGGTAGACCTCATCTTCGATGGAGTGACCAGGTAGAGGGAGACATCCGTCAACTTGGAGTACGAAATTGGAGACAGCAGGCTAGAGATCGAGCCGGCTGGAGGGGCATTCTCAGCAAGGCCTTGGAGTACCACGCTCCAGTGGCGCCAACATAAGTAAGTAAATACAGATGTCCGTTGTATATGTATTTTAAGCCAAAACTTTTCGTTGCTTTCGCGTATTTGGGCCTTAACTTTGAAAACATTTAGTTTGGATTTTTATCGGATTTATTATTTAAATATTCTGATTTTGTCCCTGGTAATTTACTCTATGTTAAATGGAATATTTTTTTTGATTTCTTTAAATTTAAGTTTCTGTGCAATTTTCTTATTTTTTTTTAATGTATGAACCTTCTACGATGTATTATAAAACATCTAAAAAAAAGATGAATGAAATCGATAAAGTCGTTCTCAAGTTAAAGCGTGTCCAGGAAAAATAGGGGTTCATTTTTATATATATAGATAGTTTTTACTTGCGATTATAGGTACTATAAGGCAAGTTATGCATTCGTCGAAAAAAAAAGTTTTGAGATAACAATCAAACATGACATTACGATGATAGCGAAGACGAAAAAAGATGGTCTAAAAATTCTGTCCGTCTGTATGTCTGTCTGTCTGTCTGTCTGTCTGTCTGTCTGTCTGTCTGTCTGTATGTAGACCTACAGCCCAAACGGGTGGGCCGAATTGCTTCAAACTTGGTATATAGACTTTTTTAGGTATTGTACAGAAAGGAAATTGAAATTTTTTTTTTAGCTCAAAAAATAACGGTACCTGCCATACAACCGTTACGTTAAAGCTTATTTTTCTCAAAAACGGCTCTAACGATTTTTAATTAAAAAAATCAGTGTTGGTTTTTAGGTACGACCAATCATATGGCTGAAAAAAAAGTTTTGAAAAATGGCTAAGAACGGTACTTTCCATAGGACCGTTTTTTTTGCTTTCGACTATCTCGAAAACGACTCAACCGATTCTTTCGAAATTTCACACACATATAGCTGTAGGTAGCTTTATTTGTATTGCATACCAATATTTTTGAAAAATATTTTTTTGTATTTTTAAAAGCATTTTTAAAAAAAAAATTTAAAAAATTAATATTTTGAAAACTGCTAATTAAATTTTTTTTAAAAATTTTAAATAAATGTATTTGCTGAATACCTATGAACTGGCGTTTTTGAATTTTTTTTGAAGATTTTTTTCAAAAAGTTTTTCAAAAAAAACTTTTTTTCTCAAAAACCGCTCCACAGATTTTTCTAAATTTATTCTCATAAATTCCAATTTATCCAAGAAATAAAATGGCGTACTTTTTTTTCAGCTCAAATTAGTTAAAGTATTTATTTAAGAATTTTGAAAATTTTATTTTTATCAAAATCTCAAGCCCATAAACCACTGTCACTCATTAGAGCAAGTTCGTGCGACCCAGTCGTGCATTTTATTTTAATTTTAATATACATATACGATAGAAGCCACACAGACACAAGGCCTTTATTTGATACGTAAACAATATTTGTGTTTGTTGAATTCTCGATTACAGACACGAATTAGTCTAATGAGGAGATCAGATGGTTGAGGCAGCTCCAAGGTGGGACAGAAATTATTTGGAAACTATTGCTTCAAGGAAGAGCTTAGCAAGAATTACGACTATGGATTTCAGCTTTTAATGGATGATGACGAACTAGAACTAAGAAAGTGGAAGGAGCCTTCTCATCAATCAAACAAATGATAGGGATGTGGGCTTTTAGCCTATATAAGACCAATGTATACCTGTCAAACAGCAGCCAAATTCTCTTAGCACAACCAAGCTGTAATCCTTGATTTATGTAAAGAATAAGATCATCCTTAAACATATTCCAAGTCAATTATGATTTATGGCCAAAAAATTGAGCTTTCAATGCAACTCGATATCTGTGACTATCAGATCAAGGATCAACACAATTATAGGAATGTTAGCTTGCTGCTCTTCGAGCACGCTGTAGTCCTTCTTAAACCCTTGTCCGTGGTAAGTTCTGAAGATCAGTTTTTGTTTCTGCAAACTATATCTAACTTCGTGACATCATGCAACGGAAATAGGCCATATAATACTGAGGAAATAGAAGAGTTAAATATTCGAATGGAATCCTCATATGGTAAAGGTAAAACTACTTGCAAGTCATCTGTTTTCTGTTTTAAAAGAATTGCGGGATCATGGTATTTAATCGTGTGTACAGCTTAATCGAGTTTTGCCGAATCGGGATAGGCGGATGGGTCTTGTAGCTAAAGCTGCTGAACAACATATGTACGTCCGTCTCTGAGTCTTTAAACTTTGCAATTTCTGGGCGCAAGATAACATAAATTTGAATTTTTCCATGATCATTAGGAAAATGGTCCCATAGGGTATCTGCGTGTTTTCGGAGGCATACACAAAAAAAAAAAAAACTCGGAGCCACAAACTGTTGCATACAAGTGTCGTTATGTGTAAAAACTAGGACTAACATTATTTTTTAAAATCCTTCTTTCCGTAGGTAACATGAAATGAAGACCACAAGTTGCCGGTTGTCAATGTGGTAGTTAATTTTATTTTGATAAACCTATTTTTTGTGGGTTGGTAACATCCCATATATTATAGAGAGTGCCACAAGAATTAAAAAAGAAATTAAAAAAAAAAAAAAAAAAAACGAAAAATACAAAAACAAAAAATCTAGTTTCCGCAAGGATTATTCCATCAAATAATAATTATTCGTGCGGTACCCACTAAAAGCATATGGCCATTAGGCTTATGATCTTTAAATACTTTTAAATGCGAAAAAAGGTATTTTGCTTCTGCCACAACGGTTCTATAAGAACTCAAAGATTTAGGAGTTAATTTCAAAGAATAAAAGCCTTTTTTATTTAATATTCATCCCTTTTCTGCTTGTCGGTCGTTCATGCTTAAATAAATTTATAAATATCTATCTCTTTTGTAGGTATATTTCTATATTATTTGCATAGGAATCTACCTTAAAATTAAAAAAAAAAAAAAAAAAACTAAGAATACTTCCTAAATAAATAGGTAAGCTGTTTTTGGCCCAAGGTCCAAGGTTTCAGAAACCTTACCCAAACTGTGCAGCCAACCGTTTTGATTAAGCCTACCGGTTGTAGAGTATTTAATAAAAAATTAACATAATGGCTTCATCAAAAATAGACTACTGCAATTCAATGCCTTATTTCGGATTGAAATTAAAATTGTAAGTTTGTGTATTGTCTAGGCCGACTGGAAGATTGCACGGGCTTTAATGTATGTGTTTTTTTTTACATTAAATTTGTAACTTGTTACTGTGGCTATAAAATAAAATACAAGCCCCACATGTGAATAGGCCAATAAAAGATACTCCTCCTACCTCCTCTCCTATCCAATTAAATGAATGACATAATAATATTATTGTAAAACATTCCATCACAAATGTCCACCCTTGCCACCAAACCCTTACAAACCCCTCGTGTCCTTTGTGACTTTATGCATCAAGTCATGTGTGTCCGTTCGTTTTGTAAAACATGATGGGAATAATTATTATTATTCGTTTTATATGAATAAGAGACAAAACCACACAACAGACAGACAGACAGACAGACAGACACACACACAACAAAAAATATCGGAACACGAGCAATAAAAGAAAACAAAGTCCTGTGATAGGAGTTGACAGAAGAGCAATGATAAAAAAAAAACAATATACCCTTCCATATAAAATCCTCTTCCCAGCATCCCCATGTTCTTTTTTTTTTTTTGGGTAGAAATACTTGAAAACATTCTTTTTTTTTAGTTTTTTTATTCTATTGTTATTCGTTTTTCGTTGTGAAATTGACAAATGATGTTTCATTATGAGTCCTTCTGTTGTGTCTCGAAGAATCTCAACTGGCGCGCATCACAGAAGATTTGAGAGGGTGGTATCCTAGATGCTGCCTTTTTTTGTCTTTGTATAATGGGGGAAACATGTTGGAGTTAGATGTCCTTCCGTCACTATACAGAGTACAAAATGGGATCACAAATTGACATGTAATAAAAATGTGTCTCTCATGGTATGTTTTGGAATTTATTTTCGTCCTGTGAATTTACTCTTTTTGATATAAAATAGTCAATGGCAAATTAATAAAAGAAAGGACTATCGTTTTTTGATGATAAATAGCCTGCGGTGGTGTTTTATATTAAATTCTATATTTCACTGAAAAGGCACACACATCCACTTCTGAACTCATGTCCACATATATTAGACAAATAAAATAAATGTACAAATTTATAAATTTAGGGAGATACATACTTTGGTTTAATTATTGAATATTGTATTATTGTGTAGCTTTTTAGATACAACCAATCATATGGCTGAAAAAAAAGTTTTAATAAATGTCTAAGAACGGTACTTTCCATAAGACCGTTTTTTTTGCTTTCGACTATCTCGAAAACGGCTCAACCTATACTTTCGAAATTTCACAAATATATTATTATAAGTGTAGGTATTTATACTGCATACCAATATTTTTGAAAAATATTTTTTTGTATTTTTGAAAGCATTTAAAAAAAAATAATTTTTAATTTATATTTTGAAAACTGCTTATTAATTTTTTTTCAAAAATTTTCTGAATACCTATGAATTGGCGATTTGAAAAAAAATTTAAAAAGTTTTTCAAAAAAAAAAAATTTTCTCAAAAACCGCTCCACAGATTTTTATAAATTTATTTCCATAAATTCAAATTTATTCAAGGAACAAAATGGCATACTTTTTTCAGCTCAAATTAGTTAAAGTATTTTTTAAAGAATTTTGAAAAAATTATTTTTATCAAAATCTCATGCCCCAGACCACTATCACAAATTAGAGCAAGTTCGTGCGACCCAGTCGTGCATTTAATTTTTTTTTTATGTCAATGAGATTTTTTTTGATACATAGTATGTGCGGGTTCCTTTTCTCAAACATGTTCCCTGAAAGGGTATGATGGAGGATTTTCTACCCGTCAGTGGTTGACAGTTTAGCGTTTTATCAACTAAATCAATTTCACGTTCATATACCAGTCACAGACATATAATACGGTCGCTAACTCGTACGACAGGTCGAAAAAGTGGGTTTAGGTGGAAAAGGTCGGAAGTCGATGGAACTTGGTGATTTTGTTCAGTTATAGTTAATTAACATTTCGCTATGTTTTTGATCTCATAAGACCCCTTCGGAAAAAGAGGAAAGGGGGGAGAGGCTGCTCCGGTTTTCCCTCAATAACTCTTTTTTCTTACATCTTACAGCCAAACCACACTGATCTTTTTTGTAGAACGTTATATTTCTAATAGTAGGTACAAAAATTGTTGTATGTCAACTCGTTAACGAGATATGGCGCTTCTTAAACAAATCCGTTTTCAAAATTCACCAAAAAATTCCAAAAAACGAAAAACTCCACCTTATTTCTTCGGACATACCCATATAATCATGAAATGTTGTTGGGCTTGTTAAAATCACCAACTTTCGACACTCGCCCACCCATTTCCGCTTACCCATCACCAGGTGTCAGGTCATACCTATTATATGAAATTGTCATCACGCCGTCAATTTATTATTTTGTTCTTAGTCCAATCGGCAGGTATTTTCAGGTAGATAAAGGTCGAAAGTAAGTGAAACTTTGGGGTGCTGTTCAGGGGGACTTAATTAACGTTTGACGAAGTTTTTGACATGTTTTTGCCTTAGAGTGTAAGGAAAAAGAAGTTATAGATGGAAAACAAGAGCAAGATCGAACAATTTGCAGTCCTCCCTCTCCCTATTTCCTTTTTTCCGAAGGAAAATCCCAAAGTTTCATTCTCTTCAGATCTTTTTTCACCTAAAAGTAGCTGTCGACTGGACTAGAGAAACTATAATTGAGGGTCTGTATTGTATGTCCGTTCCGTTGGAGGTTTTTACTCTTAAACAAACATTTTATCATTGGACAGAACATCAATTTTCTGTTGAACCATTTATTTTTGCCTCAGAAAGCCTATGTTTCTCTTCTCTCCTCAGCTATCTTTGAAGCTCTGGATCTTGCACACAGCATTGCCTAAAAGGTTCGTTCCTAGCTGTGTGGGTAAGCTACCATTTTTTTTCGAATAAGTAGAACTATAGTGAAACAGAGTACTTCAGAGATGGTATTTATTTTGGCAAGCTAGCTGGGTTTTGTTGTGAGGTTATGTAAACGCGGTCGGGTGGGACATCAGTACATTCACGGTGTATTAATGCAGATAATGCAGATGTAGCTTAGATGACGTTTGAAGTTGGAACCAGTCTGAGTCCGTCACCGGGAGTGACGTCGGCGTCCTTGCTTGGGTGCTCATCATGCAAAAAAGTGATAGAAGGCTCCTTTATTTGAGTTTTTTCTCATCTCCTTAGGGGCACATGAATTCATGTGGATAAATCTCAGGCGACCACTTACTCAGCGAAAAGATTAAGCCATCTCTCTTTTCATAACACTGCATCCAAATAACCGCTGGCATCTGGAGCGTATGGACGAAAACGCTCCTGCCCGACGAGTCTTCAATTCCAACCCGGAGGGCCGACGCAGTTCTGGAAGACCCCATCTAAGGTGGCGCGATCAAGTGGTAAACGACCTCAACCAACTTGGTGTGCGCAACTGGAGGCCACTGGCTAGGGACCGGCCTAGCTGGCGAGGAATGTTGGTTGAGGCCGTGGTCCACAATGGACTGTCTGCGCCACCTTAAGTAAGTAAGTATCTGGCCTTGTATCGTAATAGCCTGTACTTGTTAGATGCCACAATATTGGATCATATCAGAGGAGTAAAGTTTATTCCTAACAAACTTCGGGCTTCGACAAGCCCCTGAGTCGCGACCAAGACAGAATGTTTGTAAAATAATTTATTGGTATGTATAATGAGATAATACTCGTAATGCACGCAGTAGAAAAGGGTCCAAGGTTCAGTATCTCACAGCACACTATACAAAAGTTCCAGAAGCATACAATTGGATTTTTTCAGAACACAGCCAATCCCATCTTCGCTTTCATCATTGATTGGCTAAAAATAATTTCATTATGACCAAAAGCTCTATCCACTTTCGTTGCAAACCTCAAACATAAGCTCAGGGCTTCAGGGGTGATTTTTTTCTGGCTGCCATTAGACGCTGACCAAACCCAAATATTAATCGAATATGACACACAATTTTGAGTCGATACAAGTAAGCACACAACTTTCAACAGTTATCCTTCAAGTAAGCCTTCTCATAAAATTGCTTTCTTATGAAGGCAAAGGATTTTTCATTCGATTCTCCCCGAAATTGAATGTGCATTTCTATAATATGCTTCTACGAAGCAATCATATACACCTTTCATAATTAAATTCTTTTAAAAAGGATTCTTTTTTATTACTCATCAGAACCGTCCTTCGTCCTTCAATGATTTGAACATTTTATTTACCTAATCCTCTCCTCGAACATAATATGCCATTTTCCATTTTATAGTTAATCAAACATCTATTTGGTTAAAAAAAAAATCAATCCTTTTCTGCACAAGGTGTCCATCATCCATTCGGTTTCCGCACTAACTTCTTGTACTTATGTTCTTCCACATACACTTTATCTTCTAAATGATTGCTTTGCCTTTTTCACGTCCATTTAAACATAAGTTCATAATTTCATTCTCATTTTCGTCTCCCTACACTTATATACATATAATATTATATTTATGTGTAGTGTATATATGTATATGTAGGTTGTAGGTACTTAAACGACAGGATGTGTTTTCCGGAACTGTCGACATAAATTTCCTTCGCACATAGATATCAGTGTTTTCATGGTGCTTAGTCTTTGATACAAAGCACTCTCCTAGACCATGATGTTGTATAATATACGAGAGGATAACACATTGCTTCCAAAAAAAAAAAAAAAAGACAGCAAAAAAAAAAATAATAACGGAAGCAGAACAAAACACTGTTCGACATTTGTATTCGCAACATGAAATCGGTTATTTCACGCCGATTGATTTTGCAAAATGTATCTTCGTGGTTGTCGAAGGCAAACACAAACCAACCAGGCGTAGCATAGCTCCTGTATAAACAAACCCAAGCTGGATCCCTGTTTTTGTGTATGGGGTTCTATGTATATGCACAGCATGGCCCTATAAAAAAGAGGACATCGGCCTCATTTCTGTCAATTTAAATTTAGGGATATGAAAGAATATTGTGAAGTTGTCCGGACTAGCCCTGGCCTTGGCTAGGCAAAAATTTAGGCGAATTTCACCAAAAAATTAAGGTAACCGCATCTATAGACTTTTGTCAGAAATTGTTTTTTTTTTTATTTAACACTTAAATTAAATTTTTATATTTTCTAGTTTAAAATTTAAAGGTATCAGGATTTGAAATTCGGTGAAATCAATGCACTACTTGTTGGAGATACCAAAGATTTTACCATATAAATTGATGATATTGATGTTACGGAGGTGATTTTCCTCATTGCACCAAATTTTGAAATTTCATCTTCATGCCTGCAGTAACGTGCGAAAATTATCCCTTGATTCACCTGGTAAATAGATATGGAACAAGGCGACGGTAAACTTCTTTTAAAATGATTCCAAAAAATTAGATTGGATTTCATCCAGTGTAGTGGGGTAAAACAAAATTCGGTCTTAAAATTTCGAAAAATCTATTTGTCCGATATCAGTCCTACCTTTTGAAGGGAATATTTTCATATCAATAACGATACCTACCAAGATAAATCGCCAATATTTTGACAACCCGCTTATACTGGGGATTTCAGTGCACCGAATTATTTTGTCCCTTCTGTTTCGATTTGTCAAAAAATGACTCCGCAGATTTTGCCAGCACTTTGGATTTGTTTCTTAGCCTTTCTTCTTCTTTCTGATTCCCAAGAGCATAGAGCGGCAACCAGACTCTTCATCAACCCTCAGCTGTGTCACATCCCCGGATTTTGATATACATCTTCCAAGTCAGTTAAAGTGAGTAACATCCCTGTTCCCTGTCTCAGAATAATCTGTTGTTGTGGGTTCCTGCTGGTGTGATTTATTTGTTTCTTTTTTAGGATAAGTACCTAACGCCAAACTTTCATGTTTAAGTTTTTATATTAGTAACAAATTTCCTAGAAGTGTCTCAAGAAGAAAGCGTTTCCTAGATAACATGACGATTAATACGACCGGCCTTTTCGAAATTCACGAATTGTATGATACAGAGCCGGAATTGATACTGCAAATATTGTTCCTTACCCTGGAACAAATATAAATCTCGTCTTGGAGAGAAGAAAATTATAACTTTTGATATTTTTAAAGTACATCTTTGTGACAACGAAAAAGCCCAACCAAACTTTCCATTATAAAAACCAAAACACTAGGAACAGTTTGCTTACCAGTAAAGGCATCAGAGTAGCCACTCCTGATTTAAATGGTGTTTTAATTCTTAAAGCAGAGTCGAAACATTGGAAACAATGTGTGTCCAATATTCCGTTTTTCCTAAATCTACTCGAAAGCCTGTTCTGATCAAAAATAAGATTATTTTTTCAAAAAGACGCTTCTAATATATAAATTCTCAGCATAGTTTATTCTTCCAAAAGAAATGAATGTTGAATTTTTAAAATTTTCTTCTTAAATGTCAACAAACCTCATGGTCAAATTCACCCCCTCCCCACCAAATAATATCACCAACAAAGGTGAAGGGTGAAAACTCATGCGATGGATGAGATGCCACTTCGATGGATACCCACAATAGATATGATATTTAAGGTTTTACATCGTCGAAGAAGGAGCAGAAATCGATTTGACCAAGCTCAATGGGAAATGGGTATAAACTGTTATAGCATCAGAGAACCCCCGTGTTAAGGTACCAGCTACATGGATGGTGGAGGTGGTATGGTATGACTGGCAGTTGAATTGAATGAGCATTGTTACCCGTTTGGCCCCCGTCTAATGTTGCATAGCAAATTTGGTTAGGTACACTTTTAAATTATACCATGTACATTGTTGTATACACCCCCGTAAAAATTTATGATCCGTTTAATAAGGTTTTCCCAACAAATTGACGCCATAAATTTTTTTAAGTACAACTTAACTTTCGAATACAGTTCGCCACATTGCCTTGATTTCAAAGTAAATATTCTAGTCTAGATGCTAGCTTGGTTGGGTGCAGTTATAAGGAGGAGCAGCGCAAGCAGTGCGATGCGAATACGAACGTGATCTGATTCAAATGTTTTTGGAATGGCGATTGTTTTGAAATTAATTTTCTGTTAATTTCAGACTTTACCGAAATTTCCAGGAAAATTCATTGTTCAAGGAGAAATTATAAGAGACAATTTAATGGCCGCAATTATATATACTTTGTTCTATTTAAAAGCAAAGCTACTAATAAACGTGATTTTGTAACTTAAAATTTGTATCTTTTGAAATGATAGATTTGGGACATTAGCTTAGATTAAGTGTAAACTGTGTTCAAAACAAAATATAATTGAGAGAGTAACCGAGGATACCGAGGAATGCTTTCAATCAGGTGTATATTATTGCAGGAATACATAAAATAAAAAGGATGATAAATGAAAATGATAGAAATGAAGAGAGTCATTTAAACAGTAATTAGAAAAAGAAATCATTTTTCAACGAGACTAAACAGCAGAAATAATGAAGCTAACATCAAGAAATGCAAAGCTTCACGAGATGAAACGAATCAATGCAGCAGGAAGCTTTAACGTCAAAATGTTTACGATAGTGCGGTCTCAATGATAAAGACGAATAAGGAAAATCTTATAGCTTATCACCTTTTCTATAGGTAATCGTCTTTTGTAGGGCCTAGCTTTATCGGTAATGAAATATATTCGCATTGGTGCTAGGTATCTTCAGAAATCTGTAATTTGATAACAGCGGACGCTCAGAAATTAGAACTTTGTTCCTGGGGTAGGTAATTCTAATTTCCGAAATGTTCTAATTTCTGAACTTTTTTTAATTCTCTTATAAAGTAAAAAAAAAAAGAGTGAAACCATCTCTAAATTTTAGTATATTCACACAAACCTTTTTTATTAATTAACAATTAATCTTTTTGTAGGGTATCGGTAAAGGTGGTTTGTTTTTTTTGGTTTAATTAAACTTGAAACAACGTTATCGTTGCGGAGGGCCAAAAGATTGGTCATATGCTTAATGGAAAACAACTCACTCTTTTTGCACCATTCGATTAAATAATTGACGTTTTCAATAGTTGTAGACCGAGAAAAAACATCGACAACATCGTCTTTATATCAAAATAAAAACAGAAATGGAGATTCATGTCATGTACCTACAAAGCTAGAAAAAAACAATCGCTCAGAAATTAGAACCTCAAGTTCTAATTTTAGAGCATTCAATGCATTAAAAACTCAGCTTCGAATTTCTGGAAGATTCGACTACTAGCTGTACTAGCCAATATCAGTAACGAAGGAATTAAGGGTGTGATTTGTGCAGTCAAAGAAATGCTGACGTAGTAGGTGATCGTTACTCACTGAGTTTTGAGCTAAAAACGATAGCCGATCCTAGTATTATTATCTTAAAATTACTTTACACTAGTTTAGTTGGCAAAAACTTTATTTCATACAATATTTAAAACTAAATTATTACAATTCGATTATTCTAAGTTTTATATGGTGTGGCCAGAGGCCGTCTACCAGATTGACATTTGTTTTATATTATTTTCATAATTCATAATTTCGTTTTATTAAAAGTCGCCCTCAATAATTCGTTGCCTGTAGCTTAGTGCGGTTGATGTATATTTGTATAAAATCTCCCAGCCCAGATTACCATTCAGAATGCTCAACACTTCGCTCATATCCAATGTGTTAACACCAAAGTATCTCACACGGAACTCTTTTAAGATTGGGCATCTTGCGATGAAGTGAAATACGTCCTCCCTCTCCCTAAGATTACATAGGTCACATAGTATAGGCAGGTCCGCTCGATGTGGGATGTAATTTAACTTTAATAATTCACCTCTTATTTTAAAAATTACATTAATCATGTTCAGAGTAAAACGATCCTGAAAATAAGTATTTCCACAAAGGTCATAGTTGAGCTGGCTGTACACGATTCTAAATTGAGACGATTGTGCATCCATTTGGCATCTTTCATAGGTAGTGTCGCTAATTTTTTTCAAGATTTCATTAAACACGCTCCTTAAGTCCGCAGGGTTTATATCTCCCGAAATTCTCCCGTAGTTTCCTAGATCCGTCCGCAGCTCCTCCCATCTTTCAACAAGTGGACCTTTTGTAGTTAAAACATGTTTAAGTACTTGCTTAGGCAGCCTCCCGTCGTCCATTTCCAACACTTTAATTATATACTCGAAATGTAGCTTAAGAGTGTCTAAGAACAAAGGCGGTACTTTTGTTTCAAGGTGAAGCATATAATTTGGTGTGCTTGATGGTAGGCGGAAAATTCGTTTCAGAAAATATCTCAAGAATCTTTCAACATCTTCGATTTGGCTATAACCCCAAACTTGAGCTCCATAAAGCAATGTAGCAGCAGCGGTGGCACGAAATAACTTTATTTTTGAACTATGCTCAATATATTTGCTGCTAAAGCATCGACCCCAAACACAAGAAACAGCTCTTTTTGCTTCACCTAGCTTGTACTGGAAGTGTTTTTTCATGCTAAGATTCGCTGTGATTGATACTCCAAGGTACTTATACTCCCGAACTATAGCCACATTTTCACCTTTATAAGTCCATTTTTCATTACGGGAATATCTACCACCACCATCTCTGAAGACCATCATTTTGGATTTGTCTAAATTGACTGTTAGATTCCAGAGATTGCAGTATCTCTCAAGATTGTTTATCATAAGCTGCATTCCTGTTACAGATTCTGACAGGAGAACTATATCGTCTGCAAAAATTAAAGAAGGAATTCGCAAACTTCCAAACTGTATTCCACCTCCAATAGTCTCAAGGATATCATTTATAAATACGATGAAGAGCAATGTGCTTAAAACGCATCCCTGCTTGACTCCCATCTGTGTTTCAAATTCCTCTGAAACAAGTTCACCATCCCAAACATAGGCCACGTTGTTTTCGTACATAGCTTTTAATACATTGACAATTTTGGATGAGATTCCGCATCTATACAGTTTGTAAAAAAGTGCTTCACGAGAAATTGAATCAAAAGCGGCACGAAAGTCAACGAAGAAAGCATAAAGCTTCTTACTCCTTCTTTTGAAACTCTCTGCTATGTTCATCAAAGTGAAGATTTGGTCCAGCGTCGAATAGTTCTTCCGGAATCCAGCTTGAAATTCATTCAGTATTCCCTTGTTATCAATCCAATTCGTAAGCCTGTTGAAAATAAGCGCACTAAACAATTTGGCAGAAGTGTTCAAGAACGATATGCCTCGATAGTTTTCAGGGTTATCGTAGTTCCCTTTTTTATGTAGAGGGAATATAATTGTTCTTTTGAAACTTCCTGGAACACTTGCTGTCTCGAAAATTCTGTTGTACTCCGTTGTTAATGCGTACAGGAATTCATTTGAGCAATTTTTAAAAAACTCAACTGGTATACGATCGTCTCCTGGAGCTTTTCCGGACTTAGACTTATAAATTACATTTTGCAGCTCAAAAACTGTGAATGGCGCATCTAAAAACTCGTCGATAAAAAATGGGGCTGCATAGTGTAACAAAGGTGAGAATTGCGAGGTGTTGAGTAGATTTTTGAAATGACCTCGTAGTTCTGTGGCCTGCAAGGATGTTGAAATTTGATTAGATCTCCCATTTATGGTTTTCGCGGCTTTCCAAAATTCAGCTGAAGATCTAGTCGTATTTAAAATGGATACATTTGCTTGCTCAAAATGTTTTCTTTTATCCCTACATAAATGCTTGAACTCACTATTAGCTGCTGCATACATTGTTTTGAAAAACGATGAGTTATATTCCCTTAGTAGTCTTAAAAATGAAAAGGCTTTTTTTCTAGCTTTAAGGCACTCACCATCAAACCAGCTTTTCTTGAAAGTATTCTTCCTACTTCTTTTATTGCTTACTGGGACAGCTTCCACTATTATTTGAGTAAGGTCCTCCATGCGTAGCGGTTTGTTTTCTGATCTACGATAAACAAGTTCCTTGTTTAAGTTTTGCTGGTACTCTATTTGAAAACTGTTTCTCCACAATAATTTTGGCAACAAGCTTAGATGCTTTGCGATGAGTGTTTCTCCTGTTTCCTCCATTTTACAAAAAATCTCCAAAGGCATATGGTCTGAGAAAGTTTGCGCAGCTACTTTAAAATTATTTAAAATTGAGTTCCACATCCCGGACATAAAACAGTAATCAATAACTGAGCATGCCGTTCCTCGAATAAATGTATATTCCCCGTTCGAGTCTCCTTTGCAGCTTCCATTCAAAATCTTTGCATCTAAAGCGTCGGCAACTTCAAGAATTTTAGCGCCTTTTGCATCACACACTTCGTCTTTCGATTTCCGGTTTTGGTTAAGAATGTTTGATCCAAATCCACTTACGAAGTTATTTTGCGAAATCCCGATCCTTGCGTTGAAGTCACCAACAAGAAGTAAATCCATTGACCCCAACTCCAGTATTGCGTCACAGAGTTGTTCGTAATCCCTTTGCCAGTGGTTGCAATTCATGAATGAAAAAGTCAGATTCTTTGACTTTTACTCTCAAAACATCAATTTCTACAACTTGTTTAAAATGTACAACTCCTTCAAGACTCTTACTATATCCAAGCAATTTTCCGCCACTACCTCTTCCAAACTTACTTGATTTAACTGCTGGAACCCATTTAAGTTTAAATTCCTTAAATATTCCCTCAAATTTCTCCTCTTCATCTTCTAGAACATGTGTTTCAAAAAGTGCAAATATATGAAAGCTCTTAACATAATTAAAAAAACTCGTAGACAATTTATTTTTTAGCCCAGCGACATTATACCCTAATATTCTTAAATCTATAAATATATTTTGATTCTGGTAGACGATTTTATCTCAAAGTGCTGAACCATGTAAACGGTCAACTGTCTGCTCGCCCCTGCTTGTGTGGGCACCCAAACTATTAACAGCGGCTGTTTCACGAGATTGCAGAGATGAAACGTTACTATCTTCAGGTGGCACTGTTGAAGTTGACGTTTTGTGTTTGTCATTTCTTACGATTTTGTTTACATGTTGTATTTCATTCTTAAAATTTTGCAGTGAAGAAAACGGCATGCAATCGCCAAAAATGTTTCGCAGCACCTCCAGTGGATCATTAAGTCCGCATTTCACTTCATCTTTAGCTAAATCCCAAGTAAACACATTGTTCCCTATAAAAAGCTTATCATCTCTAAGCTGGGTTTTCACTTGAGGGAATCTACCTCGAAGAAATTTTACCATTTGGAGGAGTCTACTTTTTCTACGCCGCGTGTTGTACGGGAGATCGTTATGGATGTGGAATTGAGTACCTTTGAGCTTTCTAGTGTTTTTGAGTACTGCCCAGGCAGCATTCCGTGATCTCATTCTTACTACAATTATCCCAGTACGCGCTTTAGGATTAGATACCAAATAAGCATGATCTATCTCCGCCCTTGCGTCAGTCGTATACGTATCCATCAAGTCCGCACATAGCGATTTAGCTTTTTCTACCATCTCGCCTCCGTTGACCTCAGTGGGAAGGTGCACGACAACATTTGACTCCAATCCTTTCTTCAACAATATCTCCATTTGGTCTTCTAAGACATTATTTTTGTGCTCAAGTTGAACAACTTTAGCAGAAATCTCATCATACTTAATTTTTAAATTTGTTATTTCTGTGCAAATTACTTGTAGATCGGCTTTTGAAGCAAGTTCACTGACAAGTTTCCTATTGCTTTCCTCCAAAATTTGTTTAAAACTTTCAATGGTAAGTACCGAGGATGGTTCGTTAGTGGTCTCTGTACCTTTAGATGTTGCATTAGCTTCCATTAAAAAGGTTCTGCGTTTATCTTCTCTGAGGTGGTCGGGCGAGATTTCCAGCAGACCTCTCTTATTCATTTATTTAGGTTAGGTTTAGTATTGAAACTAAATTAGAAAAATGTATCTTAGTTGGTAAGACTTACACCAAATTTTTACTGGGAAGGTGAAATTGCCAAACAAGAAATTATTTGGTAAGTTATTTTGAACTTTTTTTCGCGCACTTTTTCTGATTTTTAAAGACTTTTTTGCAGAGCTATTTATAAAACGCTTTACCACTTTGACAGATCAAACGTCAATCCACTATGCTTAGGGAGTCCAGAGATAGATAGGTCACGTGTATTTAATCGAGCTGTCAGTTGAATTTGTCTAACAGACGGACGCAATGGGTTCTATGGATTGGGGCCTTTAGGGTTTAAATGTATGTATGTATAAGTCCTTGTGCAGAATTCGATTAAGAGACATTCTTCACCAACTAAGACAGCATGTTAGATTGCTTTCAAACAGGTTCTCTTACAGGGTTTTTCTTCCGGCTCACGCTATGTCTTGACTAGTGGTTTAATGAATGTTTAACCTGTTTTGATTCGTTTTAGGGACCAGTTACTGTTTTCATTGAAATGCAGAAATGAAGCACAACGTTTAATATTACCACTGACAAGCAGCGCTACCACTTTACTTCAATTGAAGTAGATCTGCTTCTTTTTATCAAAAAAATTTAAAATCTACTTCCTACTTCGCACCATCACCAAAATACTGAAATCTGCTTCATTTTAAAAATATCTGTTTCAACCTACTTCAATTTTACAGAAAAAGGCGAAATCTAGTCCCTTTTTTCCATTTCACTCTAATTTTTGTTTACATACTACCTAAACATGTAGAAATTAAGATGAAAATAATTTGTTTTTTGTTAAATTAAATTAAAAAGTGTTATGAAACAATATGTATAAGAAGTTGGAAAGACTTTTAGTTTGGTTTTCGTTTGATTGAATAGCCTTACTATTTAAAAAAAAATTATAATTTAGAGGGTGGCCAAACCCAAGTTTTTTTCGGGCTGCAGCTCACGGATTTCTTGGGAAATATTGGCCTTAAATGATATTATCGGTTCCGGACTGTTGGCATAACGTCGGTCCTTCACGGTTTCCCACAAAAAAGTCCAAAGTAGTCAAATCGCAGCTCCGAAGCAGCCAATCGATAACAAGATTTTGGAATTTGGTGAGCATAAGATCGATTGTAGAATGGGCTGTGTTTCATAACGCGTTAACTTGCATGAAGCAGAGGTCGTCCAAATCCATACATTACATTGCTCTGTAACACCCACCGTTGAACGAAACGTTGTTCCCAGCCACATTTTCGAAGAAAAGTGGTCTAATGAACGATGAACCCATCACTTCATAATCCGCACCAAACTGACACACACTTTGTGGATGCATTGGCTTCTCGACAACAACGGACGAGTTTTCCCCGAGACATTTTGTTTGTTAACGTAGCCGCCGAGATGAATATGCGCCTTCTCAGAAAAGTTGATTTTTCGTAGAAAATCGTTGTCCAATTCAAGCTGCTTTTAGCCCCAACGGACTTTTCACAGCATTCACTTTGGAATTAAGTTTTCAATATTTTCCAACGCTGTTCAAGCATAAAGCCACTCATTTCGTTCCGCGGAGGTATGATACTGACTATCTTTCAAGATTTCAAGCGGGAAACATCTTGTCAAAATAACCTACGATTTAAAAATAAACCACTAAATAACCCACCCTAGATGTAGATTTTTATAAAAAAGGTTAATTTTGAAATGTACTTCGATTTTTTTCAATCTACTTCACTTTTTTCTTCAAATCTGCTTCGATTTTTTTTCCTGAAGTGGTAGCACTGCTGACAAGTCGGTTATAATAGGATTATAGGAATCATTAAAATGTTCACCATCCCCAAAAAAGTCATTCATACAAAAACCAACTTTGAGGTTGGAATTGATCATAGAAAAACAAACTGAAAAAACTTCCTGACAGAAAGAGACGCAAACACACCGATCGAAACGCTGTTCATGAAATCATGAAAATTGAATTAAATAGATTGCACGACTGGGTCGGACAAACTTGCTCTAATGTGTGACAGTGGTCTTGGGGTTTGAGATTTTGGAAAAAAAAAAAAAAAAAACAGGGACAAAATGATATGAAATTTTATTGATTGCTTAAAAATCACTAGTTTAAACGTTTTTTTAAAGAATGAAGTAAGCCATCTGATTTCTTTTACTTTTTCATATTTTAAGAAAAAAATTTCAAAATCGTTGGACCAGTTTTTTTTCAAAAAATGTTTTTTTTGAAAAACTTTTCGGTAACACATTCCAATTCTTTTTTTTGAGTATGCCAACATCTAGCAGTTTAAAGTGCTTATCAGAAAGCAAAACTTTTAACAAATTGTGAAAACACCATTTTTGAAAAAAAAAACAACAATTAAAAAAAAATTTAACTTTTTTTTAAAAAGCTCAAAAAAGTTCATTCAGAAAGTTTTATCGAAATCGTAGCAGCCGTTTTTGAGACAACTGAATTTTTCATAAAAAATCATATGGCAGGTACCGTTAGTTTTGGAGCTAGATGACTAATTACAGAAACGAAGCGGTAAAGCCGTTTAGGATGTAGGTGCCGATACAGACAGACAGATAGACAGACAATTCTGTCGGACCCACTTTTTTCGGCTTCTCTATCATCGTAATGTTATGTTTGATTGTCAAAAAAAAAATTTTGTTTACAAATGCATAACTTGCCTTATAGTACCTGTAATCGCAAGTAAAAATTATCGCCATTAATTTCAGTGATAGCTATAACAGGCCCCCTAGTGCGCTTAAATTTGCAACAATATGTATCACACTCATTTGGAGATATGATCGTTGAGTGGATCCTTGGGTACATTAAATATGACGCCTATGAATTGAGGTGAACTTAAATAAATGGTATTTATTAAAAGTTAAAATTTTTTTTCCAAAATATTCATCATATCAAAAAATATCCGTTCTAAAAGCTTAATTTAAAATTCGTTGTATAATCTCAACCGAAGGTCATAAAATGAACGACACTATCGATTAATTCACGCACATGTTCCTACCAATACCTAAAAGATATGTGGAATTTTATTTGGTAAACCGAAAATTCCTTTCAGAGGAAATTCCTTGGCATTGAACCATCCAAAATGGAAGCAGCAAAAAAATCAAGAATCGAAGAAAAATTGAGAACATGTGCCAAGTAATTTCATGGAACATTTATCCTAGATTACCGCACATCCTCATTTCCATTGTCGTTAATGGATAATTAGCATAATATCGTCCCAAATGATTAATAGATAAATTTCATGGACGAGGATAAAATGGAATTTTTGAATCATTGCCATTAAGTTTGTGATTTTTTTTTTTGAAAGTGAGTTGTAAAATGGTAATTTGAACTTAAGGCAAATAAAGAAGTTAAAATAATGTATAGAGACAAGAAACGTGAATTTCTGAGGATAATAATTAATTTTGTTGACATTTACATTCAAAGGATAAGAATATTTTTAATAATGACTGCTTCGGAGATTTTTTTTTTAAATTATGAAAATTATTATTTTAACCCACTTTTTTGTAATTAATCGTTTCCAATATCGGCAATATTGCTTATTGTATTTCAGCCTAAAAGCATTTCAAGAATGGCGTGTGTAAGGAATTTTTTTTACATTACCTGTTTTTGGCGTAGACAAAAGTTTGTCTTGCTTTACCCTTCATGGGGTACTTGTACAATGTTCACCTTATGTTTCTAAAAAAGCATAATAAGAGGAAGTCATTGTATTTATAATCTATAGTACCCCCATTAAGAGGAACGTTTGGTGCGCCATCTATGGAGGAAGTTCACAAACACTTCATTGGTGAGTTAGGAGTGGTTTTTGTCTAGATTGCCATAGGAAGCAAAAACCATTGTATATATAAACTATAGTACTACCACTTGAGGTGCGCCATCCGTCGACGGAAAACTAAGCTCTAGAATACCATGGGAAGTAACAACAACAATTAAAATGGAGGAAATTGTTGTTGTTGCTTCCCATGTTATTCTAGAGCTTAGTTTTTCGTCGATAGATGGCGCACCTCAAGTGGGAATACTATAGTTTATATATGCAATGGCAATAACAATATTAGAAGACATTTTTTGATGTAAAGTAGATAAGGCAACTAGAGCCACCATTGATAAAGTTCAGAACTGAAAAAAACATGTTCCATGAAATTACTATACAAATGCTTATACAATGGAGGAAGTGAAAATGGTAGAACAAATTGTCCTCCAATCCCAATTTCCTATGCAGCTTCATTTTGCACAAATGACTTGATGCTCAGATCGTGACAGTTGGCTTATACTCTAGTTTTTTTTTTTTTTAATTACTATAGTTTGTGACGATTAAAACCAAAATTTCTTGCATGCCTTTTATTGAAAACCCTGATTTATCTTCATTTAGAGTAATGCGGTAGCAGGAGCCAGAATATATGAGTTGTTCTCTTCTAAAAAGAACGGGTGATATAACAAGGATCCCTCATACTTGCAACAAAAATTGTAAGGAATTTCATCAATGTCGTTTTTTGTGGGAAACCGATGACCTTGTATTCCAAAAGATAAAGATACAAAATACCTGTGCGCTGCCCGTTTTCTCATTCGTAAAAAAAAAATCCCGGACATTTACTCAAAAGCTTCCGAATTCTTTAATTTTAAACTATGATCAGCAAAGAAAAAAGTGATGACGTAATCAACCACTTAAGATTAAGAGTTTAGTGGATTATGGGCGGAAAATACTTGGAGTTTTTTCGGTCGAAGACGTACTTACTCCTTAGATGGATTTTGAAATTGCTGTTGAAAACTTGATTCCAAAGAAATTGCGCCACACTCCTATAATTCTTCTCTCAGCAGATGATTGGTTTTAACTTCGAAAGCCACACACATTTCTGAAATTATTTTTATTAGACCGACGAAGCTGAAGGTTAAGAAAACCTTGCTTCAGATTTCATTCTTCTAAAAAAAATATAGCAAAACTAAAGTGAATTAAATTCTTTGAAAAGTTTATCTAACCCAAATATCTAGACAAATTTTGGAATGAACGAAGACAGTCCTATTGAATTTTTGAAAAAAATTGAAATTTATTATAAATTGTATCATCTTAATATGCGAATTCTTTTTAAAGAGATAAAGAAAAGGATACAGATGCGTATTCAAAAAAAAAAAAAACAAGTTAAAGAACTAAACTATACGAAAAAATTCAAGCATGGATCGCATTTACTTGCTCTTTATGTACATAGAAAGTCTTAATATCGAAACGTACTTTAGTCATTTCCCCTTTACCCTGAAATCACTCTGCAAAAACATGTATAACCTTATTCAAAAAAAAAAGAAAAAAAAAATAATAAGAATTTAATAGTTCCTAACTGGAACATGGAATTTCGCAAACTGCTCTCCTTTTATAGTTTTCGTTTTATTATAAATACCTTTGACTTCACTTTTATTGCAGAGTTAAGAGACCATGACGGAAAGATATTTAAAAAAATATATAAATGACCTCAATAAATCCAATTAATTAATAAAGTATTCTTTTATCTTTGCTTAATTGGTTTTATCAAGCAATTTTATTTCTGGGATCAACTTCAATTTATGAGCGTTAAATTGACGACATATAACATAACATAATAATCATTTATTTAGAAAAACAAAAAATGTATTGAGTTTTTTTTTAATATAAAGTTTTTGACAAAAATTTGAAAAAATGCTTTTCGAAATACAAAAAAAAAATTCATTACAAATATTGGTACAGAATGAATAAATTGAGCTAGGCTAACTCCCATATGTACAAAATTTTGCAAGAATCGGCTTACCCGTTATCAAGATAGTCGAAGGAGAAATTAAGCTGGTAATTTTTGTTTCAACCATCTGTTTAAACTAACAGCAGTTCTGAGGTATACTTTTTTCGTCTTCAGAATCAACTTTATGTGATTTTTAATTTTTTTACCTAAAAATGCATAACTTCTCTTATATAGTCTGTACCTTTAATCGCGAGTATCTACAAATTAGTGGTTGACTTCTCAAAAAAGGACAACTTTTAAATTAATAATCTAACGAAAGATTAATGAATAAATCTCTTCCAACTTGTCCTGGTACTAATTTTCCTCTCCCGTTACACAAATGAAAACAAATTAAACCTCATTTCTTAAATTTAATATGAAAAACCTGCTGATGTTGTGATATACACCACCCATATCTACGCACACATTATATGTGTATTTTCAAAATAATTAAGGCGTTCCCATCACATGTGTGTGTAAGTACCTACCCATATAGAGGTATCCAGAATTCATCGTAATAATATATGTACCCACCTCAATTTCGTGCCCTCTCCATGTTATTCCTTACACAAAACTCATTATCCCTTATCACCTCCCAGCAGTTTTGTAACGCCTCTGGCTAACACTTTGTCACCGTCACTAAGAGAAATTATCCTTATCCCAAATAACACTGTGATATGCCAGCTGCAGGATAGTTAGAGGAACAATAGAAAATAAAACCTCCATCCCATTTTAATGCGAGTATTTATCTCGCATAAAAATTAAAGGACGCTGAAACTTTCCTCTCAAAAGTTAGATTTAATCACTGGCCTCTTCACTTTACTTTTCCTATATAGCGGCGTCTACTCTAGTAAGTGTATTTAAGGTATAGGCCTGAGAATACTCTACTCATGTCCTGGGACAGGATGCCGAAAATTAGGTATGATAAATTGGCAGAGCGCTTCCACATTCGTTATGAAGACATTTTGCAAATTACAAATTAGTAGTTTCCCCCATACAATCACGAAAAATTACTACAAATAAGCTACAACACGCACTCGTATCTACATGTAAGCGACAGTAGCGTGCCTATACAAGTAGTAATTATATTTGTCTTTCTAAAGAGACTAAGTTAAGGACTTTCTGTACTATACATAATATGAGGATATACATAATGAACAGCCTGAGTCATTTAATTGAAGACATTTTGTATTTAATATTTTGTTTGGCATTTTCTCCAAAAATATATATGTAGGTGTCTTTATTTTTACTACCACTAACTAGTGTGCCTCATTCTTACCACAATCATTTCTATACACATAAATAATAATGGGTCGGATGAACTTGCTCTAATGTATGGCAGTGGTCATGGAGTTTTAGATTTTGGAAAAAAAGCAGGGAAAATGATATGACATTTTATCGATCACTTAAAACTCACTAGTTAAATGTTTTTTGTAAAAAATGAAGTACCTAGGTAAGCCATCTGATTTCGTCTATTGTTTTTTTTAAGATTTTTTTTTTTAAATCGTTCTACTAGTTAAAAAAAAAAAAAAACAGTTTTTCCTGAAAAACTTTTCGAAACTATTTTCTAATTTTTTCTTGAGTAAGCCAACCCCAAGCACTTTGTAGTTTTTATCAGAAAAATAAAATAAAAAAAATACATTAAAACGTTTTTGGAAAATAACAAAAAACACAAAAAAAATTAAAATTTTTTAAAAAACTCAAAAAACAGTAAGACAGAATTGTCGGACCCACTTCTTTCGACTTCTGTATCATCGTAATGTCATGCTTGATAGTTAGAATTTTTTATTTTCTTACGAAAGCATTACTTGCCTTATAAATAGTACCTATAATCGTAAGAAAAATGAAGTGTCTGTTTTTAATTTCAAAATATCAGCTTTTTTACTAAATGCATATATGAAAGTATAACGGTACTTATAACAGAAACGCAATTTAAACAAACATTTCTGCCTGTCTCTTGGCGGGTAGCTGATGTTGTAAGGAGTAACTTAGGCTTTTTTTAACCCAATAGGTGGCGCTGTAATCTCAAATTTCAAAAACTCTTATTTATTGAGCGATTTTGACGGGACTTTCACTGGCGGATAGCTGGCATATGTAAGAATTATTATTTGAAATACCTACACTAACGAATTGTGTCTGAACGAAGTTTGTCGGGTCAGCTAGTTTACATAAGGACTTGAAATGAGTTTATTGAGTCTGACATAAAAAAAACATGGAATTTACAAGTTTTAAATTGGTTTCTTTCAATATTTTTTGCTGAAAATAATCTAAAATGTCGGTGCAATTCCTGATTCTATTTGAGTTTTTTTCCCGGGTATTGTCTCTTACAAGGAAGTGAAAAATCCTTCGATATTAAAACTTGTAAATTGCTGCAGGATATCAACGACACTGGAATGGTTTTGAGGGTCTAAGTAACTTGGTCTAGGTTTTATTTATTTATTTAAGGGTATGTATTTAATATTATAAACAGAAACATCGTTTAGGGCTTCATTTTTAGAAGAAGAAGAAACTGCAAGCTATAAAATTTTATATCTTTCTTTTAACACTGCATATGAAGAAATCAAAGTTTGAAACTCCATGAACATAGAAATATTAAAAGTATAGATGAGAAAGAATCCCGTTGTCATTAAATTAAGGACGTTTTTAAAGTGTACTAAATAGAGTGACACAGAGTGTGCATTTGCGTCAATATCCAACTCTTTGCCGCTATAAAAGCAACTATAGCCGAAGTGAATAAGGATGGCTTAGCTGGTGATGATAGTTTTCTAAATTGGCAAATTCTAACGAAGAGACAGATTCACAAGAAATTCAATCTTTGACAGTGGAGGCAGGAGCAGGTTGTGATCCAAGTTAAGTATATGGATGAAGAGGAAGCCCAAACCGAGGGCAGACTTACATCAATTCACCTTTGTACGGAAGGAAGACGAAGGTGATAACCGAGACATCATATCTACACAAGCTTTAGCATAAACAGGTGTGTTAGGCATTTATTAGCTTGTATTATCCTATCTGCAAATGATTTTCGGAAATTAGTTGTGTATTCTGATTTGCAGCGGCAATTTCGAAACTTCAAGCAGCTGAACCCTCTCAACCCTCTTTGCCCTCAATACTCGTTCACCTTGTGTATATTGCTGCCGGAAGCTGTTGATCTGACAGTGTGTCGTCCTCGTCTTCGTTTTGATGGTTTGTTTTTGCTGTGTAAGTCAGGCGCAGCTGGGTTTTCAGGTCTGCCGTTTCCAACACAGGTAAATACATACATAATATAGTTTTAGCACAAATATAACCAACTCATAAATGGTGTGAGAGGGAATTTGGAGGCAGAGGGAACTTTTGTGTTTAATCCTGACAATTAATTCTGTCAGCAAATTTTCCCTTGGAGGTATTTAACTCTGATTCAGGTAGGTATTTACATATTTAACTATATATATGCCCGCACTCTAACATGAGTGTAATCTGGAAAACACTTGCTTTATTGGTTAGCTCTTGAATATCTAATGCTGTGGATAAGAAGGAATTTCACAGCACATGAGTGCTTGTGTTAATAACATACAATTTATTAGATAAGAGTATTAATCAAGCAATGAGCTTAAAATACTAAAGTCTTATATGGTAATCTTAAGAAAATTTTACTGATATTTTCTCAAACACATAATTATTTCGTTGAGTTTTTTAGAATAAGGCCTTACATGGTTTGCCAGAGTTTTGCCTTTTGGTTTCTTTAATTTGAAATTTCAAACTTTCTTTACTGTATGGCGCAAAAATATAAACAGATGGTAGCTAGTCATTTTTAATGAAGTGAAACGCACATAATTTGAAAAAAAAACTTGCTTCAAGGACTTTCTTAGATGTGCCTTACCAAATTAAGCCGATCTTTTTTGGGGAAAAGAAGAAGCAAAGCTTTCTCGAAGTACAGCGAAAATGTGTCAACGGTCCGAATTAAAATTAAAATGCATCATCATCACTTCGATGGGATTAAAGCATTTCTTCAAGAAACTCTAAGGTCAAGAGACAAGAGACTACTTCAAAAGCCAAAATATAGCAAAAGGAATAATTTTTGGTAATACCATCGGGAAACATCTTAATAATATATATATGACTTTGCTGCAATCGCCAGATGGTAGAACTTGTACCAAAATGTTGTCATCTACGAGAGTCGTATAATGAAACTTCTCAAGAATTCAACCTGAAAGATAAGAGGAATTAATGCCAACAATCTGCAATAGAAACTCCGAGGCTCCTACAACCACAATTCATATATCCAACGTAAATTTGCGTATTTTGTCAAATTTATTTGAAATGTCAAAACCTGAACAAAAATGGCCGGATATTATTGTATCGAATCGCATGAGTTCTGGCAACTCTGCATTCGATGGTTACATATTATGTATAAGAAGGTAAATTAAACGTAAATAAAACTTAACGTAAGAACTTAACGAAAGAGTGCTTGTTCTGCGAACAGAGAGTTAGTCTTAAGCAGGATTTTGGCCAAGAAAGAATAAAGCGCGAATATTGGTTCTTATACAATTTTTCCCACTTTAAATTCTTGTGTTTTATTTCATATATTTTATAATTGGAGATGGTTTTTACAGTCCGCTGAGCTGCGATACAAATATTTTTCTAATAGGTCTGAAAAGATGTGCTTCATGCTGGCAACACTACTGCTTTAGCTTTTCCATCTTTCCTATTCTACAGGCCTCTTTACGAGTGGATAAAAAACATTTGCATTTGTCCAGTGCGTTACAGAAAAGTGTGTCTTTATTCCCCTCAAACAACCGACTATTTGCACTTACGTCCCTTTTTTGAAAGTCATGTAAGCTCTTTTAAACTAATAGATCAAGAAAAATCGTGAGAATCGGAAACTTCTAAAAGAATGGCACAACGTTTTTTTTTTTAGCATTTAGGTCAACTTGTGATATTATGATATATCTCACCGATCAGTGGAACCAATCTTTACATCGTTTTGGAGAAAGTGAGATTAAAGCAATCAACGGTTTTGCTGAGGACAGTACCTTAATAAATATTTAATATAAGTTTTTTGATTCACAAATTATCAACCGTGTTGAATTTAATACTTCAAAAGCACAATGCTTAACGATATATACGCTATGGCTAAGCTATGTGTATGAGTGGCATACCTGCACTGCGATCAGATCAGCTTTGCGTTCAAAAGTTGTAACCAACATAAATCTCTTTTATTTTATAAATTTAACCACGCAACCTGCAGAATCCCAGAAACAACATCATCGTTATGTTTATTCGCTCACCTTGCTTCATCGCTTCTTCTAAACATTGCTACAGCAAAATAGCCACATGCATTCTTCCCCTTACATGCCCATCAGTTTATGTTCGAGATATTGTTAAGTATAGAGACTCTTTTTTTAACAGCTCTACAAGAATGTGGCATGCTTTACCCACCTCGATTTATCCCTTCCATTGTGATTTATGGACATTAAAAACTAATGTGCATCGGTATCTCCTTTTATTTCCTATCCAACTTTCCTTAACGCTCACACATGTTAATTCATGTTGGGTTTTAGTAGCCCCTTGAGTGCGCACAAATTGTAAAAACAAAACAAAAAAAACAAAAAAACAAAAATGAAGGATCTTTGGTAACGGCCATTTTTATTTGATTTTGACTGATTCGCAAAGGGTAATGATTAATGATGCAAACTTTAGTGTGTCTACTGTTTTTGACAACCGTCACAGCCTTTGGTTCAACTATAATGTACTCACATAAGAGTGAGCAATCAGCATCAGGTTAGCAAACTGGGGCTGAATTGGTAATAATTATGGTGTTAAATAACGGTATTGATTCCCTTCATCTGCTCAAAATTACAAAGATTCATAAAACAGTTCCATGTATATAGTTTTATTATAAACCTGCTGCAATTTATATGCATTAACTAACTGTCTTACGTTGGAGAGTTCTCTTTTCAAGAAGTTACACAATATTTTCGGTTTGTAGATAAAATTGATGAATTTTGGAATGAACCATTAAGGCCTTTTCCTATCCCAGGCTTGTTGAAAACCTTATCGTCTTTAGGTAATAAACAGGAATAAAGTTAGTTAAAAAAAAAACGAAGGAGGCCCTGTATAAAAACAAAACTGATGATTCTTGCTTGTCTTTCAGGTGGTCATCTATGTCAAACCAAATTTTGCGGAATTCGGTATGCGAAACTCAATATATTTCCGCGGGTCATATTAAACACCTGGGCCATATTAGACGAATTTCATCTAAGTGTTGTAATTGTTTGATAAAAAAAAAATATATTTGTTCTTCTAACGAAATCAAAAAATGTTCTAGAAACACAAATCTTACGATTCTCACAAAATATGAAGGAAAATTTACCATGTTACTCCATTATAGCAATGTCATAGTGTGAGAAAAACAGTATTTTTAATTTCTGCGGGTGGCAAAATGGTGTACTAGGTTGCTTACGTATAGTTGTGGGTTCAAACCCAGCCTGGGCGACAAATTTTCTATTTAAATTTTCTCCATTTTTCCTGAGATAAATATCATCTAAGTCTTGTAATTGCACTGTACCAATAAAAATTCTATTCTTACTTCCTATTCCTTCTCTATTTAACGCTCGCACTGTATAATTTCATGATATCGGTATTAATAATCCCTTGGGTGTGCGTTTATAATAAACAAAAGAAAAATGACAGCATTGCCTCGATGTTAAACTATCTCTTCCAGTCCTAACTTCAATCGCGTTTATTCAAACATAATTTCAAAAATCAATGCGAAAGGTAAAATACAGGGTGGGCCAAAAGAAATCACCCTATTGGAAGATGCTCTCATTTTTGCAAATGGGCGCCAATGTCAAATCTCTTTTGACATTTGTGGACGAGACAGATGCAGAATACAAGTGATCAAGCCATGGGGCGATACATGAACCGACATGAACCGATATTCTGAAGGCGGCGTTCCCGGGTCGCCTCATCCCTCGTTTTGATTTAACCGTTTCAGACTTTTTTTGGGGGGTTTTTAGAAGTCCCGTGTTTACGTGAACAAGCCCGAGACTCTGGAAGCCCTCAACATTCGACACGAGTGCGAGAATCTGTTGCCCGCAGTCCTCGCTGAAGTAATGAAAAATGCCATAAAACGAGCAATCAATTGTGACGGCGCCCATTTGGCTGATATCATCTTCTCGACTTGATCAATACAATTCTAAAGGTTCAAATAAACATAATCAAAAAACAGAATCGAAGTTTTTCATTTAGAAAAAAAAAAGAGAACCAAAAACCACCTCGGATGGATGACTTCTTAATAATGCATTCTGGTTTATCCAATATTCAGTATCAATGGTGAATTCAGTTTGATTAATCCATCCATCTTCCCAGATTTATGCTTGATCTTGCGAAAAGGATAAAAGGTTTTCCTAACACTTCGGGCCTGCAAAAAGGATGATGTTAAAAGCAATTTTTGTTTGTTGTCCTATTTTTCGGCTTACCACTTCCCCTTAGTTCATTTTTTTTTTTTGCAAAATACCTTTTTTCTGCACACCAAACACTTTTTTGAGTTTGTAGTTTGTATACATTCCTTTTCGTTCCACTCATCACTTGCTAGATATATGCCATCCCATCACATGGCTCACAACAACGTGTCCATGCAGATTGTAAGGTTAACTGTTGTTGCAATGTAGTGGCCAAAGATATACTTGAACAATGATCGGGGGGGGGGGGGGGGGAGAAGTTAGGTCGAACGTCGCAAAATCGCAAAATGGTCTAAAGGACTACATACCCTCACACACCTATGGTTTCGTAAATTTTCGCTTCGTAACTTTTGGATCTCATGTTGCTCCTGGGAGGTAGTGTGCTTTTTTTCTTATTTCCTTTTTTTTTGAAACTGCTTTTGTTTGGAGTTTTGCCGAATGCATTTTGTGGATAGCACTGTTGAATAAAGTCAAGGTGAGGTATTTGTTTGCAGAATGTTAGAAGGTTTTCTACAAAAATAAATCTGATAGCCCAGAGGAAAACACAATGGGATGCAGTAAAATTTGTGTTGGTCAAGCAAAAAAAAACTCCCTTCTGCATCCATTGAATGAAAATTTAATTGTGGATGAAGTGTGGCTTTAAGCCGATTAAATGATACCAATAGTTGTTGATTTGGTTTTAAGGCTTAGAGCTGGAGTTGCAAATTATGTTTCCTCTCAATTTTTCTCAACTTACAACATAAGGAAGCGGAGTTAGTATATGCTGATAAGAATATTTTCTTGAATAAACTTAAAATTCATAATTCTCATATGGTCTTCAGTGCTTAGCTTAAGAGCCTTATCGATAATCGTAATCAGAACAGAGGAGAAGAAGTTATTGATGCAGCTGGTCTTCATGGAAAACCTCAAGTCCTACAAAGTATCTATGATCTATGATCCTTTAAGGTAGCCACATTTTGTCTAACAATCTAAAAGCTGTCTCAACCCAATCAATCAGCAATTAAAAATAATGCCATTCTTTCTAACATACCTGAATGGGTTTTCGCCTTTCCGTCGACTTTATGAACAACAATCTTCCACATACTTTAATTGTTTAAAAACATGTTTAATACCAAAATACCCTCTGGCAGCTATGTCATCAAGCCAAGAGAGTCACAAAGTAGGAAGTGCTGATTTTCTTACAACCACCTTCTGGCAGCAGCCCTGAATCCTGCAAAGACCCAGACAACCCAGAACTGCAGCCAACCGACTTAAGCGAACAAATCACCTGGATCTACAAGCATCACTTCTCAAAGACGCTGGAGATTGGAATTGCAATATCATTAGCCTTGTTGGCAACAAAGCAGATTGCCTGCTCTGCGCCAACTACAGACGTATTTTATTCTTTGTTCACATTGCCTTTAAAATACTGTCCAACATTTTTTTGTTTTTATCTAATCAAACTGTGCCATTGTGGTGTCAGCAAAATCTTCAAGCCCAAGAATTCAATATTATCAAGGCCCACAACCAATTATTCCATGTTAGAGCAGCTTAAAAAAGTGTATATGTAAATAGGGAAGAACTATATCATACCATGACCGGGCTTAAGAGTTCTTGCTCAATTAAGTTATATCAGGATGGCGTTGGAGAATGTTCGTTGATCCTTCGAAGCTGGTACGGACTCTACTGAAACCTTCGACACCACCAGAGAAGTAAGCAACAACACTGTGGTAGAGCTGTTTCAACATTGTGTTTGGTAAAATGTAACATCGAATCCTGCACATCAGGTACTATCTTCAATAAATCTTTGGTTTCCTGACGATATTAACTTGACTCGAAAGATGAAAGCAGAATCTGACGAGGACAAGATAAAGTTTATCTATCAATTAACGATACTCCCACCCAGGAGGAATTGGTGACCACTGCAAACGTAGACGACGACCGGTAAGTTAGCAGTTGAGGAATAAAGCATTTTCAGGAAGATCCAAAGAGAGGCTGGACAGTGTAAAGAACACTTATAACCCCGGTCATGATAATATATGGTACGGGAGAATGGACCCTCTCGCAGGCTCATGAAAAGTCCCTTGTATTCGATGGAATGTTTATTGTCCCGTCTGTATTGATAAAGAAGAAATCATCTCGCGAAGAAGATTTAATATAGTGAACTTTAGGTGTTGTATAACAACATAAACCTAGTCAGAAATTTTAACTGTTCTAATGGCTGGACCATAAAGAGCAAATGGAAATCAACGCTCCAGCTCGCAAAGTTTCAACAGAAGCCAAAGGAGAGGCATATCTCTAAAGAATGAAGATTGAAGAGGCATGCTAGAGATCAAGCCGACTCGGCTGTAGCATCTTATTAAGTGACGCTCCGGAGCATCACACTCTGGAGTGTCATCGAATGTTTACATAAGCACATTCTTTAAATCAGCCAATCGTATCTACATTTAGTCCAGTAACCAGAATCCTGTTCTAGAATACACAAAAACTAAAAATCGCAATTTTTTATTCAGCAACAATCCGGTAAGCAGAGGAAATCCAGAAATATTTGTCGAATAAACAAATTCATAAGCGATTTATTCTTGGGTCCTATCCTCTGTCCTCCCTTAATACAAAAACTTCACAATCAGTGCCGGATTGACATTGAATCTTGTAATGATGTTTATTTTCAGTTTTTAGAATTAACAAAAATGCCTTAAACATTTTAAGTAGCTCGAACGGAAGGTCAGGTTAAATATTAATGCAACATTTTTATTTTATTTGTTCTTTGTAAATTAAACAAAATAATTACAAGACTCAGAAAGCCTTGAAACTTATGTTGTTATGATTCGCAGTAGGCAAGTGAACACGAACTTTTTTTAATTACTTATGCGCAGCAGCGAAGCAAAACCAAATAAAAAATGATTGGTGCTGTTGAAGTTGAAGCTTTTCTGTAACCTAGGCCTTCGAAAGCCTTAATCCGCCACTGAGTGCAATAGTTTTTCGATCTAATAATACATCTAGACCGCGCTATTCCCAACTGATGATGAACGTAAAAAAGCGCAAAGCTAAAAGGATTTTTAATCCTTATCTCTGTTCTACCAAACAGGGAGTAGGTAGGTTTAGTGCTAACACTTAGTCGTGTTAAATCTACATGTGAGCATTGAGCATGCATACGAAATGGGCTAAAGCGCTTAATGCTTCTGCTTTTGCAAACACACAAAAAAGAAAAAAACAAATGCAAATACCTTCTGGCTGAAACAGAGGTTTGGAAAGGATTTTTTCACACAACCACCGAGAGACATTATCTTCTTTGATAAAAAAAAAATTAAGGAGAAAGAAAACAGGAAGCTTACACCATTTGAAGTGCGAGGATAAAGCATCACATTCGCAAGGCATATACCTATAGGTTTGGTGAGAAAAAGAGCTCTTGAGCGGCCAACATCTCATAGGACGTGCTTGGAATTGTTTAATCTGTTTTTTCTTGTGGCTTTAAGTAAAAAAAAATAATGTGTTAACTAACTTTGAATATTTACATGAGAGTCCATCACTTTTTGAACAGGATGTTGGAATGTACTAATGTTTAGGGACGACAAAATATAGTTGTTGTTTCAAATCTTTTGAAGAGCTATTGTACTGGTTTCCGTTGTATTTAAATTTATTCTCAAAATTGCAGGTACAGCTATGATACTGTTGACATCAACCTGAGATGAATGCAGAAATATGACCAATGATGGCCATGGCAAGGAAAATGGTATAATAGGTAGGAAAACGATATTTTTATTCACTTTAGTAGTTTTGACATAAGTCAAGTCATAAAGGGTCTTTTCGATTGGCGCAAATGTAGACAGCCATGTTCTTTTATTGACATCTGTTGTTTATAAGAAGTCATCCATCCTATGTTGTTCGGCGCTCTTTTTTCCAAAATGAAAAACTTCGATTCTGTTTTTTGATTAGATTTGACATTGGCGGCCATTTGCAAAAATGAGAGCATCTTCCAATAGAGTGATTTCTTTTTGCCCACCTTGTATTTACAATACGCCCAAATGATAAAACTTTATAGTTAAAGTTGAAGCTAAAAACGCTTAGAACGAAAGTGTATCAGATCAGGACAGGCAAGAACCTCTTGATATTCCAAGATACCTAGGACATAATAAAATATCGTAGATCACTTAAAGTATGTGTCAATTCAGAAAGTGATGTTCAGTAGAAATTGTCTCTACGGAACGACTATAGAGCAGCTCACAAGGCAAGACGTGATAAGTGGATAAGGGTGCAGGAAAAGGCAACGCAAGGGAACTGTACCAAATCACTTAAGACATTTTCTTACAGAGTAATAGCACTACAATAACTCATCCCGTGCTGGACATGAACGGCTATTTTTTGTTCTCAATAGAAGATGAGCTGTGAAAAGAAAAGGAGCACATAACATCAAACGTATATCTTCTCAGGGTTTGGCATTGACACCAGTCCCCCAACAAAAACAAAGCGTCTACAGGCAGTTTGGGACACGGAAACGGGACTGGAAAGATGGAGTTTTCGTAAAACTGTCTAAAAAAGAAAACTTAAAAAACTGCAATAACTAGCGTGGTATCATCGTTTTGTACGTTTTTAAGAAGTAAATGGCATCCATTATTCTTGAGAGGATAAAGTCCTTACTCGAATCTAGGCTAAGCAGACATCAACAGTTTGTAGATTTTGAGAAGGCGTTCGATCGGGTAAATCATGAATACATTTGCTATTTGCTTATTGCGATTTGAATCCCTACAAAATTTGTATCTTTAATAAGAGTCCTAAAAAATCAAAGCCAGTGGTGCATTTGGAATCCTTTCTCCTATGTGGAGGTCTAACAAAATATCGTTTCACACAAAGAATTAACACTTTAAATACAAAGGTAAATCTGTGCTGTTATTATAAGCTTCTGAAACATGGAAATACTCTGCCAATGTCGCGAGCGGGCTGAGCATCTTTAACCGGTAGCGGCAAACCATGAAACTCTGGAACGGTGGATTAATACCGGGTGGAAAAAATTAGTGTCATGCCATACACTGAGTTACGACAATGTAGCAAAATAGTCCTTCGAATGGAATCCTCAGGGTAATAGATATGTACGTTAGAGGACCGAAAACCACTCGGAAGTCAACTGTTGTAAAAGAAGATTAGTCCCAAGTTATTTAAACGTGGCCACAGCTGAGGCCAGTTGCAGCGAATCGAGACATGCGGAAGGTTCAAACCCCGCCTCGATGATGTTGTATGCCTAATCAATGATTTTTAAGACGGCCTTTTAAGAATTCTTTTACATCTACCTGAGCCCGATGTTAAAGTTGTTATAGCAGAAAGCTTATGACACTGCGCATATTGTCTCCTAGCCACCACTTTAAAAAAAATAATTTGCAGCGGGCGTACAAAACTTACTACCAACCAGTAATGTGTCTAAGTTTAATTTCAAACACTTGGTGCACCTCTATGGTCTCGTTTGTCATTCCGATAAGTCCGATATAAACAAAGTGCACTACTGTTCGCACAAAATAAGCTTCTTTTTCATGACTTACAGACTAAGACAATCCGTTTTGACCCTGAAGTTTTTGGAAAATAAAACCGAATATTCAGTTCAGAAATTGAAGTTTTTTTTTTTCTTTCATTTAAAAACTGATTGTATCAAAAAATAAACACTTACCACCATATTATTGATTGTGAATTTTAATTCAGCTCTTGGCCTCGATGGGGGAGTACTGCAGTTTGCCCGTAAAACATCACCCGGCTCATATCGATTGTGTTCGGTAAAGAGCATGGGGCGTTTCTCAGGATACTCTAAAAAAGAAATATAAATAAAAAAGATTAGAACATAAAAATGTATTTCAACGTTACAACTCAAAGACACAAAAGATATAAATCCGAATTGCATATACTCTATAAGTACACAAACACACAGACTCAGTCCCTCACTCACTCACTCACTCACTCACTCATAATATAACATTATCAAACGGAATGTGGATCAATGTGTCGGAAACGTTTTGAAAGTAATTTTGCTAATGTATCTTTTGCATTGGAAAACTTTTTCACACAGCATAGCATAATTTTGCATAAAGTTTTCTGATTACAATTTTTCATATCGATATTCGTCACAAGAAAGATGAACACAAAAACGAAAGAAAATGGTCTGAGCATAGAAAAAAAAATATAAGTATCATATATCCTGAAAAAAAGAAAAAACTTTTGAAATGTTAGTATACTTTCACATGCATCAAGACGAAATGGATATCGTTAGTCTTTGAAACATTTTTTTTCGATTCGTTTTTTTTTTATATATGAATTAAGTTGAATTTTGTATTCGATTATTTTGAGTGCATTAAGAGTTCAACGAGGTAAAGGTTTATATCGAAGGATATACAAATTCAGGATTGAAATTTATTTTTTCAGAGCAATAAGTTTCTTGGAAGTTGCACACGATAAACAAACTTAGAAATTCCCTAATTGGATTTAAATTCTTTCGAAATGGTCAATTCTTTTTATTTTGTATTTGATCCGCATTTAATGCAGAAGGGACTTAGGGGCAGTTATGGCGATACGGAAAACCAAACCAACAAAATGTTCAAGTTTAAGATTTTGTATGTTATGAATCGATTTAAAACACACATTTTACACTGATCAATGGCAACCAACTCGGAGAATTTTTTTTTTGCTAATAAAAGCTTCAATTGAACTAGTACTTTCTGTTAAAAACGAAATTTGTTATTTTTCTTTTAAGCCTATAACAGAAAAATAAATAAATACATTTTCAGCAAAAAGTATTTGTTCAATTAAAATTATTATGAATAAAAAACATCCTTTGAATTGATTGCCATCGATCAGTGTAGAATTTGCCTTAAAAACGAACCATAACATACTAAATTTTCCATCTGAAAACTTTTTAGGATTTCCTGATCGCTATAACTGGCCCCTTAGTGTTTCACATTTTTGATACTATAGGTTACTTAACGATCAACAAAATCACTAGCCCCTTTACCATCAAATTATGAACGAACACCTTACCAGCCAAATAAGACAACTTTGTTGCCTTTATCGAAGTATGCAAAAACATCCTCAATTAAAGTTTTAACCGCATTGAATAATTACAAATTGTAATTATTCAATGGTTTTAACATACATTGTTGGTGGTCGGGTATGGATGGAAATGGCGATGTTCATTATTGCAACATATTCTACACAACAACTGTGTTTTTTTTTTTTTACATCCAAGAGGTATCCATCCGGAATTCAATTGCAAAACTAATAATAAGATCGCGTTACAAGACAAAACAAGCAAGACTATAATTATTGCCCTGTTGCAAGTGAATAAGTCAGCTGAAGTCTTGGACGAGTCCATCAAAAATATAGTGTGCAGCGGGCGGTTGCGTTAAAAATATAGAACATAAACGTTATCACCAACAGTATGTGAGAGGAAAACTTACGTGAGCTTTCAATAGCATACTAATAACTTATAACTTAGCTGAAGTCAGTACTAGACAGGGAGCTGGAAAATAGATGGTGGTGGATGAACCAATTAAACGGGTATTGGATTATCCAGCCTGATATCCTAACGTTAGATATGGATACAGTGGCGTAGCTAGGGGGACAAGGGCCCTGGTGCATAGGGAAAGAATCGGGCCCTCCTCCCCCTCTTTCCGCGTAGTTTGAACTTATATTGCCCTTCAAAATTATTGATAGGAATAAGAATAAGAAATAGTGAGTTGAACTTATCCCTAGTAGGCTAAATCCATACGTGGTCTCTATTAGAATCTCCATGTGTTTAATAGAAGAAAAAGGGAATACATAAACAACGACGCACATGACAATATAGAATATTTATTATACAGATGAGATTTAATTAATCTCAGAAAACGATTTTTAACAGAGTTCCACGTCCAAATTGTGAATTCGTCTATAATTTCACTCAAATCCAAGTTTGATGCCGCCTCATTTTCTATTGCAATTAACGATAAATGTCGGAGGCGATCTTGTCGAATGCTGTTTCTTAAATTATTTTTTATAATCTTCAGTTTACTGCAAGAATCAGCCGTTTTTCGTTATCGTTCAATTTCTTGTTCATGTACTTTCCCAAGTCATTTAAAATTTCAAGAACTTTTTAAGATGTAGAAATGGATGATTCCTCTACTGTAGGTTGCACGGAGGCGTAGAGGTAGTCATTTTCAGCAGTGGTATTGATGGTAGTTATTGGATCCTGATCTACTCAAGTCGCTTTATTAATTAACACAGCTGTGTCCACGCTATCAATAAATGAATACTTGTCACTTTTGACCGTTATTTCGGCTGTTGAAGGATCTATAGCAGAAAGCGGTTTCGTAAAAAAGCTGTTTAGCTTGGTCACTTTTTTTTTTTACTTTCTTCCCTTTCTTGACGTTGTTTCCGCTTGGCTGCACCGCTACGTTCCTTTTTTCTTTCCATAATTTTCATTTGTTAACTATCAATTTTTTTTTTGAATTCGGAGTACTTACTGAGATTTTCCTATATTGCTTGTCAATGTTTAGTACAGATTACAGGAAGCTCAACAAAAAAGAACCATAAAACAGCTTGTTTGGTAATGATGCGGTAAAATCAATATTAACTCATAAGAAGATATTATAGTTTCTATAGTAGCTCATTTGTCAATTTGAACTTGAGTTTAGAAAAACGTTGTTTATTTTTTGCTGTCGATCATGTTGAGAGCTATCATAGATTATACGGTTACTGTTGTGCTGCAACCTATATCATACATATTTTGTCATCGGAAATTTTTTTTTAGCGAAAGTGAGTTCTAGCAGAATTTGGTGCCAGATGGATGGATGTGCGGAATAGAAATCATAGCATTAGTGGTGATACTTGATGAAATAAGGCTGGTAGTAGGGAATTACGAATTACTACAGTCAGCGACACAACTAGCGTCAACTATTGTAGTACGTCCCAGACCCCAGAAAGTTGAAAACATCGCCACAAATATCATAACTGAGAACTGATGCAACGCAGGAGCGAATGAAAACTTAATTATAAAGTTGATGGGTGGAATTGGTGAATTGATCCCATGACCGTCAAGCAAGTGAGCTTATCGCTGATCCAATGTGCTACGGGCGAACTCATCCAAACTACCAAATAACTGAAATAACAATAACAAACAGCACATGCTTATCGAGGACCCTTGGCGCATGTGTTTAAACTGTTAAATAATGAGTTCTATAATTGGTGATGTTGATTTGGAAAAAAAAATTGAAAAAAAAATTTATCTTGTGAGCAGGCTCGAGCCTGCTATTTTATTTTTCTTATCTTATTTCATAATTATTATTTTCAAAGCTGAGGTCAGAGGGCCCCCTGAGCTCCGGGCCCCTGGTGCACTGCACCACCTGGCCCTATGATAGCTACGCCACTGTATGGATAGACAGTGTCTTTGGGATAAAAACAGTGCATGAAGGAGTCACTATTGCGAAACTTCTAAGTGAAAATAATATGTACATTATCCCGTTCTATATAAACTGCAATCATTGGAATGAAGATCACGAATGTTTGAACACCATTATGCAACACCTTGCAGGAAAAAGCGTTTTATTAATTGGAGATTTCAATGCGAGAATCAGCAACCTACATATCTAAGTATTAACAACACCTTATTAAATCCTGTTAACAGATCATCAAAAGACGCTGTACACAACCAAAACGGCACACATTTCCTAGAAATGCTACAGTTGTATGATTGCCTAGTGCTAAATGGATGTACGAATGGTGATAACGATGGTAATTTTACTTTTTATGGTGGACCATAATAACTCCGTTATTGACTACGAGGCAAATAACATTTGGGTCAACTTAATAACAAAATTCGAGGTACAGCACTAAAACTTTTCTGACCACATGCCCATTACCGTCGCTTGGACCACTCAAAATTTCAATCAAGAAAGAATTCTGAAACTTATCCCTAGATTGAAGTGGAAGCAGGAGGATGCGGAAAAATACCAACAAAATTTAGAAAATCATCTTTCAACGTTAAATGTATGCTCTGATTCAACAGAAGTACACTCAAACCAACTTATGCGCTGCATTAGGAGCTCTGCATCATCTATGGCTCATAATGGAATCTTAAAATTCAAACAAAAGTGGTTCGACAATGAATGCATGAAATGTCGTAAAAAATAATTTTCTCTCTTTAATGCTATGCGGAATTCCAACTCCCAAACTTAAAAAAAATCGTATTTTGAAGCAAATTCTCGCTTCAAAGAAATGTGTTTGAAAAAGAAAACTTCATACGAAAATAACCAAGCATGTAAACTTGGTCAAACAAAAAGTTCTAAGGAATTCTAGAAGACTACGAAAGAGATAAATGGATTCAATTTCGCAAAAGGCATTGGACTGACTGCTGATGACCTATCACAACACTTCAAAAATCTCCTTTATGGCAAATCGATACTGAACTACCACTTTGCGGAACCTTTGGTAAACAACGAGTGCTTGGACCAAGAAATAACAGTTTCTGTTATTCACAGAGCAAAAATGTAAAAGCCCCGGGCGAAGATGGAATCGCATACGATTTTTTCAAAAACGCCCCTCTGAGCTTCATCGACAACTGAAGATCCTATTCAATAAAGCGTTTCAAAATGAGGACATCCTAGTTCATTTAAAAAGTCAGTGATCTTCCCGATTCACAAAAAAGGACCTCTGGACCTGGTTGAAAACTATTGAGGAATCTCGTTTATGAATGTCCTGGCGAAATTTTTCTGCGGAGTTCTAGCAGACAGATTGGAATCGTGGGTTGACGTCAACACTATCCTCTCCGAATTTCAAGCTGGTTTTAGGAAACATTATTCCACCACCGATAACATTTTCACAATAACGTCGATCGTCAAAGCATAAGCTCGTGCAAATAAGTATTTGAACTAAATTTATCCAAGCAATAAAAGAAATGTATTTCGACTCACAAGCAGCTGTCTGGGATGGGTCAGTAACAGTATATTCAAAATAGTTCACAACAGACAATGGTGTCAAACAAGGATGTCTCCTCAGTGCTCTTTTGTTTTCACTATTCATCAATGACATCTGGAATGTCAATCAATGTACTGCTGTATGCGGATGATTTGGTTTTACTATCTGAGTCAGCCGATTTATTACAACTAATGATAAATCGTCTATCAGAATATTGCTGCAAATGGGATCTTCTAAATTACACTGATAAATCTAAGATTATGGTATTTTCGAAATCTTCTAGGAGCTAGAACCGTTATAATTGGTATTTCAATGGTAACCCCCTGGAAATGGTTAACGAATATAAGTATTTAGGAGTGAAACTTAATACAAAAATGGACTTTAACGAACATTTAGTTCAAAAAACCAATACATGCCAAAGTATGCTAACGAATCCCACTCTCTGCGAAATACAAAATATTTGATGCTGTTGTGAAGACTACACTTTGCTATGCCGCTCAAGTGTGGGGTATGGAAGAGTACAAAACGATTGAAAAATTCAGCAGAAATTTCTTACAAAAAATTTTTAACCTTCCTTTGAAAACCCCAAACTATGCGTTATACATAGAAATAGGACTTTCTCAACATTTTACTAGTTACCAATCCTTAGATCAGTTTGAAGAAAGTAATATTATTGCGCTATATATTTTAAAAGTATCTGATAGAGCTTGACATCAAGCTCTTGTATTGAAAATGAGTGCATTTGGTTTTGACGTTTGAAGTTAACTTCCGGACCATTCAATTCATGTTGTCTTGGATGGTTTTCAGTACGTTATCCACAAAATAAATGCTGGTGTGCCCCAAGTTTGCGTTCTGTCTGCAACTCTCTTCCTAAACTTTAAAATTGTCTCTCGTCTAAGACTTCAAATCCACTTAATTGTTTTGCTGACAACAGTTCCCTCAGCTTTTCATATTCGTTTCCAGATCCACAATCCTGTTCTTCGGATGTGGAACTGCAACGGAAGCGTATGATAAGCTCATTGAATTCTGAACTAGACAGCATATTTAACAATGGGGAATTATTAAGTGCGTGGAATTTAATGCTTCAAAAACTTAATGCTGTCTCCTTGAGCCTTGAACTTCGGGTGTACTGTCAGGTACGCAATGATTCTTTCTTTAGCTGCACCAGGAGAGGTCTGTCTTTCACTCCCGTCTTATACTTAATATTAACTATTTCATTTTATTTCAATATAGAGTAGACGCTCGATATAGTGAACTAATAAAAACCAAGCCTCTTCACTATATCGAAATTGTTCACTACTTCGAACTGGAGTTTTTAAATGTTAACCAAAACTAAGGCTTAGTTTCCACCTCCGGAACTTCAAGTGTCCTTTACATATATGTCTTTACATACACTAGTTCACTATTTTAAGATTCACATAGTACCTACGTAATCTGTGATAAATTTTGGTGGTTCAATAATCACTATGTATATTAGATAGTTCACTATACTTATAGCTGTATACTGTACTTATAACTTACATATCTAAGGATTAAGATGTTAACTTCTTAAATGCCGGTCAGGCCCAGTATGTGCATTTTAATTGAACAAAAACCTCCCATTTTGAAATTCAGAGCTTTAAGAAAAGAAAAAAAAGTGCTGCGCCCCGACTGATAATGCGAAAATAATTTTGGAACGAACAAACAGCATCTGTATTCTACTCCCGATCAGAAACATTTATTTGGAAAGTATCGTCTATAAAACATTCGGGTAAAGCTCGATCACGTTATTTGTCGATAACCACTTTGTCTATTTTCATAATTCATTTTTACTTGCAATTATAGGTGCAATAAGACAAGTTATGGATTCGTGCAAAAAAAATTGTTTCAGATGACAATCACACATAACATTACGATGATGGAGAAGTTGAAAAAGTGGGTCTGGAAATTCCGTCCGTCTGACTGTCTGTTCGCACCTCTACAGCCTAAACGGGTGAGCTTCAAACTTGGTATGTATTTAGTAATTATTTGGAATTCCCCCACGGGGGTCTTTTTTCATTTTTGCTCTTAGTCGAACAATAACGGTTCCTGATGCCATATAAACATAAGCAAAAAGTTTGATTTTCTTGAAAACGGCTATAACTAATTTTATAAAACTTTCAGGGTACTATTTTTTTTTTAGACAAATCTATCTTTCAGTTAAAAAAGATTTTTTGAAATTTGTCTTATAACGGTTCCTTACCTCTCATACAACCAGTTTTTTTTTTTTTTCAAATTAGGTTTTCTCGTAAGCCGTACCTCCAAATTTCATTAAAATCGCACGAAACCATTTATAATTAAATTTATATTGCTTTTGAAAATTTTCAAAACTTTTTTTTTTTGATTTTTAATAATTTTTTTTAACATATAAGTTTTCGTGATATTTAGAAAACGGGTGGATTGATTTTTTTTAACTAATTTTCCCAGATGAAACTACATATTTTCTTTTAATGGCGTATTCAAAAAAATTTTTAATTATTTTTTCGAAGTTTTTCAAAATAAAATGCACCTCTGGGTCGCACGAACTTGCTCTAATGTGAGATTTAGATAAAAATAAATTTTTCAAAATTCTTAAATAAATACTTTAACTAACTTGAGCTGAAAAAAAATACGCCATTTTATTTCTTGGATAAATTTGAATCTATGAGAATAAATTTATAAAATCTGTGAAGCGGTTTTCTAGAAAAAAAGTTTTTTTGGAAAACTTTTTGAAAAAAAATTCAAAAAAAAAAATTCAAAAACTCCAGTTCATAGGTATTCAGCAAATACATTTATTTATAATTTAAAAAAAAAATTAATAAGCAGTTTTCAAAATATTAATTTTTTAATTTTTGTTTTTTAAATGCTTTTAAAAATACAATACAAATGCAGTACAAATTGAACTACCTACAACTATATATGTGTGAAATTTCGAAAAAATCGGTTCTGTCAATTTCGAGATAGTCGAAAGCAAAAAAAGCGGTATACCGTTCTTAGACATTTTTTAAAACTTTTTGTTTCAGCTATATAATTGGTCATTCCTAAACACCGATTTTTTTTAAATCGAAATCGTTAAAGCCTTTTTTGAGAGAAATAATCTTTAGCGTAACCTACCTACCTTTATATTTTTTGAGCTAAAAAAAATTTTTAATTTCCCCTCTGTACAATACCTAAAAAACTCTATATACCAAGTTTGAAGCAGTTCGGTCCACCCGTTTGGGCTGTAGGTGTCTATACATACATACAGACAGACAGACAGACAGACAGACAGACAGACGGACAGTTTTTAGACCATCTGTTTTCGTCTTCGCTATCATCGTAATGTCATGTTTGATTTTTTTCGACGAATGCAAAACTTGCCTTATAGTACCTATATTCGCAAGTAAAAATTGTGTATGTAAAGATTGGTCAGAATGCATTTGTATTCCAATGTCAAATTGCTTCTAAGGGTTTAATTGGAGCGAAGACAAAAACGGGATTTACTGATAACCAAACCACTCTATACAAAGCCTTCAAGAATTTGGTTTGACATTAAAAATTCACAAATAAAGCCCAAGAATATTGTTGTAACAAGTTCATTAGCTCTTAAGAATAACGATGAGAAAAAAAAACAATATTTAAACGAAGTGCAATATGTACCTCCTATAGGTACCTCAGCTTCGTCTTGAACATATCAAATCCATAAGACCATAACCACTCAGCTTTCCAAAAACATCTTCATTCATTTTTAAGTGAAACTTCTCAAACATCTATGTTATATGCTTAAACATTGTTCAGTATATACAAAAACAGAGTACTTATTATACCCCTGCTATAAACTCAACTTTCAAAAGACTTGATTCTCAAGAAAGGTACCTATATACTTCCTGGCGAAAACTTTGACATTCCACATATTTTGCATAATATTCCTTTCAATAATTTTTCATTCGAACTCAGTGATTTCCCTTTCTTCTTTCCATCAAATGCCGCACAGTCGTCCATCAAAGACTGATTTCAAGAATAAACCCTTCGAAAGTATCACAAAATCTTAATCCATTCATACCCCCCCCCCCCCCACTCCCAACCTACGCACCCATCCTTTAACTCAACTAAAAGTACAAACAATTTCCCGGTTCTGATTTACATTTAATTACTTTGAAGACTTAAAATCTTCAATAAAAAAAAAGAAGAAGAAATACAAAAAAAAGCGAGAAAAGCAGAAAACCCGCTGCCACCACAACCACTCATCGTCTATCATATCCTTGTCGGAAGAACAAAATGACGAAATGAAATTTCCTTATTCCAGCCGACATTCGCTTTCGTTGTAATTAAGAGCAGTAAGTTCTCCAAAGTCTGGATGAAAAAAAAGGTAAATCCAACTTTGGGGAATTCGCAGAAAGGACTTTCTTGCAAACCTTCCCTGAACAAAATTTCACGCCACCCCACCGGCGCCGTACCTCCCGTACATCGCGGTGCAAAGTGGCGGGCGTTTCGCAGGATTCACGAGGAGATGAGAAAACAGAAATAGAAGAAGGAAAAGTTTTCTCCTCATCGCATCGACCTCTCAGGGGGGAAAGCGGAAACAAAATGGAAATGAAGCTATTGAAGACATTTGAAATTCACTTTTTATTGAGTTATAACAGGTGATTTTCTCTTCTTAAAGTCGCCTCCTGACGCCACCGCGCGCCGCCGTCGTCGTCGTCGGTCGCATCTCGTAGTATGGCGACACCGCAATTCCGCAATCCACCAAGGGCTAACAACGATAGTCGTCCTCCCTTGGCAAATAAATTAGTTTGATATTGTTGTTATAATTCGCTATTGCTATATTGCCATTGGCACCCCTGGGCCTAAGTCCGGGCCAGGACCATTCTGTGGCGTGACTGTGGCCCATGTTCCTTTTATGTTCCAAGGATCAAGGTATAGAATTCTATAGACGTGGTCGAACTATAAATGTGACTTTTTGAGGACACCCGACCGACGACACGCGGAGATGGATTTTCATTCGATGAGAATATGGATGTCGGAGCGTTAGTTATTGAATTTCGCACTCCACTCAGCTATTGTGGAATGTATTCTGTATTCTTTCCGGAAGAGTGTTTGTTTTCTTAGCTTTTCCATCAGCATCTTTACCCCTTTGTATAGCCAGCCATCGAACCGGATGAAGTTAGATTTTTCGTAGAAAAATGGATAAACTTTCCAAGAATTCAATAAGTGAATTTCAAGAACTGATGAAAATAAGTTGAAAAGGTGCTTAATTATTCATTTCATTTCATGGAATAATTTTTAGATAGTACTCGTAGATATATTTATAAATAAATTTGTACAAAGCAGTTAGGTATATCGATATACTTATATGTATGGTATGTGTATAAATATTGGTATAAGCGATAAGCTGGCTATGGGTAATTAAGTCATGAAAATTTATTTCTTTGTTTAGCATTCTTAGAAATTTGAAAAGTCGAGTTCTGAAAATTTTTTTTTAATTAAGTCATTATAAAATGTGTGGGAGGTTTTCAAGTGTATTATTCTTCTGAGGAAAATGAGTAAAATATACGTAAGAAATAAATGAATTCAAAGAATTTATGGCAGTTTATACAGGGTGGGCCAAAAGAAGTCATCTATCCGATGTTGTTTGGCTCTCTATTTTTTTACTAAATGAAAAATTTCGACTCTGTTTTTTGATTATGTTTCGAATTGTATTGGTAAAGTCGAGAAGATGATATCGGCCAAATGGGCGCCGTTACAATTGATTGCTCGTTTTATGGCATTTTTCATCACTTCAGCGAGAACTTCGGGCGACAGATTGCTCACGTAGACACGGGACTTCAAAAAACCCCACAAAAAAGTCTGAAACGGTTAAATCGGGCGATCTTGCAGGCCAGTGCAAATCGCCAAAACGAGAGATGAGGCGACCCTGGAATGCTGCCTTCAGAATATCGGTTTCTGTCGGTTCATGTATCGCTCCATGGCTTGTTCACTTGTATTCTGCATCTGTCTAGTCCACAAATGTCAAAACAGATTTGGCATTGGCGGCTATTTGCAGAAATAAGAGCATCTTCCAATAGGGTGATTTCTCTTGGCCCACGTTGTATTCGATCATTAAAATTTTTTATAATTTGTGTTGAAGTTAGCCATTAGGTTTTAATAAAAAAAACGGCTCCTTTGATTTTGGCACTAAGAAAATGCATTTGTAGTTTTTGGCTTCACATGCAAAAAACGGAAATCTAGTTTTAATTGAATTTGCAATAATGTTGACTACCACATACAGGGTGTCCCCTGATTTGTAAGCAATATTTTAGGGCATGATTCTTGGCTGTTTTTGAAGAAAAAAATCGTTCAACTTGTATTAAGGGCATATCTCCAATTTTGTTATCATTTTTCGGGAATTTAAGAAAAGGCTAATTTTGGTGTATTCTGACCCACGTACACGGTAATTGCGCTGTTAGGACAAACGTTTTAGAAAAAAACAAAAGCCTTTGTAAATGCGTTTAAATAAAGTTGATATCTTGTCTCAGTTTTAAGATAAGATATCCAGTTTCTAGCCTATTCCATTTGTTTTGCCCATGCTAATTTTTTTAATGAAAGGAACAATATTGTTAAATTTAAAGGCAAACCCAAGTAGATATGCAGAAAAACGATGATTCTTGAAAAAACCTGCTGCAGATAAAAATTCAAAAAAGGGTCATATTGCCTCAAGCTGCAAATGTTATGAATCAAAAAAACATGTTGTTTGTGAAGGTATTTTTTTATGTGTGAAAAAACCGATTGATTTGATACCTGAATAAAACCGAAACCGAAAATTGAATTTCATACATGGTTGATATATGTATATATTTCCCAAAGTCTTATCTGATTGAGTACTAGTTTTGATTCCAAAATTAATGTTCTTATTAATTTGTAACCAAAAACAGAAAATCGGATGCTAAAATGTCTTATAACCTAATTTTCGAGAAAATTAAAAATGACGCAAACCAGTTTTTTCTATGAAAAAGATACTTTTTAGCTGTTACGTAACTGGACTTTAAGGTCAATTAATAAATTACAGAATAAATTAATTTTAAATATCCAGCATCTTAATAACCCTACAATGAAGTCACATATTACTGGATTAATCGTGTTCTACTTTTTTTTATTGGTAACATCTAAAAATTTAACAACCATTGTGGGTGGCCGGGCGGCGCCAATGGATTCTACCTGTATTTTACAAAAATAGTAACCATGTGCTACATAAAGAAAAAGAAAATTAAGGACATTTTACAATATAACATCAGGATGTCAAACTTATCTCGAAAAGAATAAGTGGACATGCACTGCTGCTTCGGTTAAGCTGATGGTCGAGATAGTGAAGATCAAAGATTTTACGAAGAGAGATATCCCAAAATGAGGTGTCCAAGTTGTAAAACTTGTTCAAGAATCCACAGACGTCTTCAAGATCAAGCAGTCCTAGAGAATCTAACGAAAGAAAAATCCTCTGCTGCAAACTTATATTTAAGTATTTTGGATTGCTCCAAAGTAGAGTAGGTATAGAGAGTGATTTATAATGATAATTTTCACCCGTACCACTTTACGCCAGTATGACCTTAAGCCAAGCGACAAGCGCAAGCGCAATAAGGAGCAGAATTTTATCGATAATTATTGCTTAGAGGTGTAACAATTTTGAAAGGATATTCTGGAAGAACAAAGCACAGTTTTCCAGAGTTTACCAATTTGCATCATTGAAGTAACACCAATTAACACAGGAAAAAACAAGACTAATATCAATACGAATACCCGTAAATTTTTTTCAAGAATAATCCAACGACGTCTACTAGATCATGGAGTTCAAAAGAGTCAAATTGGTGAAAGATCATTTGCTAATGGAAGATTAAAATTTAAGTCAGAAGAATATATTAATATATTGACGCAATTAGCAAACTTAAATACGAACACTTTCTCTTCTTATTTCGAAACAGCTAATTTTGGCCTCGATAAAAATATAGTATGCTCTATCTTACAAGAAAATATAAAAACAAATCGCCTCTGACCTCTCTATCTCCAATTATTAATGAACCAAATCATATGTGTTCCAAGTCAGCTTGATTCACAAAAATTTCATTATTATGTAAAAATACTAAAATGGATTTGAAAAACAGCTGCCTCAATAGGTCGCCCCATAAAGTTAATCCAATAGAACAACAAAATAAAAACAGATTTCACAGGAAAAAAAAAAAAATGAAAGCAAAAAAGAAAAAAACATCTTTGCCTTATTTTAAACAGCTCAAAGTGATGTTAATGTTTCAATTACAGCTCTATTACGAATAAATTTAAATTAACCAATGCCCAAGAACCCTGGAATGTGTTAGTCACACTCAAAAGCAGTGAAAGTCCAATTTTTCACCCCTCCAAACAAGCTATTGTTTTCAATTTACACCCAACAGTACCTACAAACTATACGACTGATGCGAACCTTAAGCACAAAAAAGGACACACTCTTACTCTTGAGCATACAAACACTTGCCACCTCATTTCCATGCAAAACAAAATTCCTCCTTGTTTTTTGATCTTATAGTGCGCGCTGGCTTGAGTGTGGAGTGTGGATGTGGAGCTGGGGCTCATCCCCTGAGCATTATGCTAATTCAATCTAATTTAAAGAAAAAAAAGAAGAGGGAGAAAAGAAAAACGAGCAACAAAAAACTGGTGTATAGAGAAAAGAACCGTTAAAGATTGTGTCAATAAATCTGACAAAAACAAATTTCCCCTGTTCACTTTCAGTCTTTTTTTACCATTTTCTGGATTCTTACTTTTTTTTTTCTTTATTCGTAGACTGCCTCGAGTGTTGTCTTCACAATTTTCCAGGTTTTCCTATCGCACGCGTCAAACAGTTCTTATATTATACGGAACCTCTATACCTTTAGAGTAGGTATATATAGTTTGAAACAGTTCTTTTCTTTTCGATTTGAAATACTAACGGTATACTGGTTGTAGGAGGCAGGCATTTGACAAACAGATCCCTGCTCTTATTTTAGCTTTCTCACACCCGATTTTGGTATAATATAACCCCTGCTGGTGCTGGGAAATCCCTCAACTAATAAAAATATATCCAAAGCATCCTTATTTTTTGCCAACATTTTGTCGTTTGTGTTTAGTTAAACCATTTCTCGTATTTTGTGTTTGTCCTGTTTTCTGTGCTTTGACTTGACTTAGGGTGTGTTGGCTTTGTCAGATAGTTTTCAGAAAACAGAAATATTTGTGTATTCAATAGAACTTTGTTAAATGGATATAAATCTGTTATTCTGTTTTACGTTGTAGATCCGTCGAAAATACAAGTTTTTTATTGAAAATTTAGAATGAAACAACAAGAACTTGTGTTTCACAAGTTTTTTATTTTGGTTGCTAAAAGTAAACGAAGTCTGTAAAGCTTTAACCTTTAATGTGTGTTTAAAAACAGTGCTTTGATTAGATTATTTGTATTCCCTGAACTGGTCTTAGCCATAGACAAGACTGAATACTCTGAGACCGAGCTTCTCTTAAACAGTTGACCTCCAACTTGTTTATTTATAAACAGTTTATTTTGGAATTTTGTTATGTCGTCACGTTTCCCTGCATATGGCCTTTTAAAGACCATTTTTCGGCATAACATCTACATTCAAATAAAATTATACTTGTCCGATCTTTTTTCAGAGTTCAACGTTTGATATTGTTTGCTGTTAACTGATCTTCAGAATATTCCGCAAACAACGATCAGCAAAAACCTGAGCCTGCCAGAATATTTGATCACGTGAAATTTAATATGCCACCCTGCCTAAGAATATGTTGTGTGCTTTCGGCCATCAGATAAACCAGATACTGCTTCATTGATTTGCAGCAAATGACACATTTGATTTAAGCCAGCCTTGTTGTTTGCCATGACCCATGACACATAATATCGTCGTCATAATCTAATTGGTCAAGCTTGTCAAACAGGCTTCATTGGTTACCAAGCCTTTCACTTGTACCCACCCACTATGGCAGTCATCGTATCGTCATCAACTGGTGAGATCTCCAGGAAGCTGTCAATTTTGCAAAACGAAACACCTTTCTTTCCTATCTTTCCATTCCTTCTCTTTCCTCGCTCGCACATGTTAATTCATTATAAAGGTATTAATATCCCTTTGAGTGCGAGTGCATTATAAAAAAAAAAAAAAAGAAAAAAAGTACGACACTGCATAACATCGAAATCTTTTGAGATTTTCAGATGCATTCATGCAAATTAGAGCAAACGCCTTATCAAAATCTACAAAAATGAAGTAAAGCAATGGGTTCATGTGGTGAAGGGCGAATTAAAGGGTTTAACATTTTTGTACGTCTTGCCATGTCGTCCAATGTCGTCGAAATTTCTCGTTTGATAATTCTCTCTGATGGTTTAGGAATAACGCTGTCATTATCCCGATCGTTATACAAGCCATTAAAATTGCAGAGGTAACGTGAGACTAGAACAGACACATTCAAATAAATTTTCAATCAGGCGGAGCTCATCGCAAATTAAATTGGTGCAGAAATCACGGTCCGCAAAATCACCGGCCATCAAACAAATCGGCCGAACATTCAGACTCAGTGAGTTAAAGACTATCACTGACTTTCAGTAAAAATATTCCTTTTCTAGTATATAATACGTGAAATGTCATCCAGATTCCTTAGGTCTCACATGCATAGAATCAGACAGTTGCAAAAATTACTGTTCCATAACTTCAACGACGAAGATGTAGAGAATGTTTGCAAGCTTTGAAGGGATAGCTAAAAATTTGGTAACAGATGAGAGAAACTATCCCAGTATCTCCTACAGATGCCTACAAAAGAGCAACGGTGCTGCCAAATATTATATTTCTTTGTCAATCGCTGTGCACGTTTAGAGTGACTACTAGCACTGCCAAGCGGTCTTTCTCCACCTTACGCCGAATAAAGACATATCTTCGAAACAGAATTACAGATGGAGCGTTTGAATGAATTGGCTTTAAGGCAATTCAAGATGTTGCGGCAAAAATGTACGCTAATAAAGTGCTGGACATCTTTAGTAGGGCAAATAAAAGAAAACTGTCTTTACTAAACAATTGATTCCCCTATTGTTTTGACACTATCATAAACGGGTATGGTACGGTTCGCCAAAAATGTTTGGCAATTAAACGTTTCGCGGTGGTTCATTTCACCGTTTTTCATTTCGCAATTGCTTCATTTAGCATTTTGCTGTTTGGCATTCCACGTTTGGCAAATTACGTACAAATAATCATTTCGCGTTTATCATTTCGCAATATTCATTTAGTTTTTTGATTGATTAGCTTTTTGAGGTTTTGTAATTTGTCATATGGCATTGTGTTGTTTTGAATTTTTTTATTACGCATTTCTTCGTTTCGTTGTTTTTTACTTTACATTTAATTATTTTGCAATTTTTGTTGGGCAATTTATTGTTTAGCTTTTTTTTTCATTTGGCATTTTTTTGCTTCATAAAATGACATGCCTTAAAATTTCGCGCGAAACAAAAAATTGTAAAATAACAAAATTCAGAATATAGGTAGACCATAAACAAATTAACACACCTAAATAAAAACCATTTAATGACCACTAACGGAAACAAATCTGTAAGACCGTAACTATTTAACGGATTTTGACAAAATTTCAGGATGTCTTATGCATAATTGGTGAAAATTTGGTTAAAAAAAACTTACTAGAAAAAAAGTTATTGACATTTTTATAAAACGGCGAAACGTTCTATCACAACTAAACGAAGAAATATAAGTTGTCGAAGAAAAATTTTGCCAAATATATAAAAATCTAACGAAAAAATGCAAAACAACAAATAGCCAAATGAATTTTGCGAAATGGTCGAAAAAGATTTAAAAAAAAAAGCAAAACGTTAAACTGTAGAATGTTAATTGCGAAACGATTAAAATACATAATGAATAAAAAACAAAACGTAAATTATAAATCAAGGATTGCGAACTAAACGAAATATTTAACGACTACGGCGAAACAAAGAAATGCCAATCGAATTTTGCCAAACAATGGTGACCCATCATAATCCTACCTATACATACTTGAACTTGTAGAAATAAGCTTGACTTGAAATATGATACTTTCAAGTTTATTTCTAACTGTTATTGTTGGTTTTTTTGAACGTCCGCCCCTTGCGACCCTCCGAGAAAAAATCCTCGATCCGCTTTAGCATGTGGTCAAAGCACGATCGCAAACTGTGAAACCCTCTTGGTCCCTCCAGAGCACTTTATCCACTCAAATATAATTGAAGTCATTAACTTTGACAAAATTAGGACAGAAAGTTGATACCACGCTGGTAAATACAGATCTTACTCGTAAGTATATTGAAATGAAACCTAGAGAGGAGTGTTTAATATTATCACAAACTCTATCATGTAACCGTTAGCGAAATGCTTATATTAAATTGAAATCTACTGCAACGATTTTGACTCAACATTTCAAGTGTAATATTTTAAATATAGTTTACCTTCTATTTTGAATGAATTTTGGGGAAAGTCTTAGAACGGCACCTTCCATACATTACTTTTTTTTGGAACTTTTAATTTTGTTGGAGTTTAAAATGAGACCTCATCTAGGTATTGGACCATTACGATCCTATCTTTAAGAAGACCTAGTCGGAAATGTTTTACCAAGCTTAAGATCACCAAGCATAGGTGTATCGCAATGGCTCAATACAGATGGTACTATGTCCTTGATATATGAAGAGAAAAGAAGCGGTCCAAGAATGGATCCCTTCGGAATTAAGGAATGCAAATCGGACACTTGATTTCCTACATTCACCCCGCGAGTTAACCAGTATGATAAGAAGATATTAACAGAACAAAAGTCAAACCGATACGAAAACAAGAAAATTCATTAAACAAAGTTATACCTTCTTCATTTAATAGGGTACACCTTAAATTTTTGGCATTTTTTTCGATTTTCTTCTATGTTTCTACAACCTTCATACAAGCATCACTGGGTGCTATATCCTTCTTGGTTAGGTTCCTTGTTTGTTTTCTTGCAATAGACTTATCTCATATTTACGATACGACAGAAAATTTCGTGAAACTGCTGATTCCAAAGCCTAGCACAACCGATGGCTGATCTTCAAGCATGGATAGACTTCCTTCAATTATTGCAATATGATTGTTTTTTGGGGTGTAAGCGATTTATTTCACTTTCACATCCGAAACACAATAATACCCTCACTTAAATTAATAACATCAATGCTACTTATGCTTTGCGGGTAAGCAAGAAAATATAGGAAAGTGTTTTTTCGTCCTTTAGGTATAGATATACAAACATATGTGAGTGCAACCGAAAAACTGCCTTCCCTTGTTGGAACACATTTACACACAATCAAAAACAAAAGGTTACACAAGCTACAAGCATCAACCATGGTAGTTGACTTGGTCAAATTAACTTTAAATTATAAGGAGCAAACCCGTCACACCGGAAGAGTAAACAAACACGGAATTATATCCAGTTCAATGGAAACTTGGAGCTCTTTGGAATTTGGTTAGGGTTAGGGTGAGGGGATTATTGAAAAAGGAGTCAAATCGTGTCCTGTGGGAACACACTAACACTGATGGGAATTTATGGAAAGAATATCAAGCTTCAGAATTTATTAGTTCTTATAAGAAGGAAATTTATGAAACCAATTTAAATTGGGGTACTTTAATATAGTTACCTGTTACTTGTATATTTTGAATTCCTGGAATGTTGAGTATCTTATATGTTTGTTAGCTTGTCACGGATATATCAACGATAGAAATCGAATACCCGAATTTGTTTCAAAAATTGTGAAAAATTAAAAACTAAGGAGTAAGATTATATTCAATTTTTCACCAAGAAAACTATAGCCAGACGACTTTAATATCCTAGGTTATCTTAATCGATCGATACGGCTCTCCAGGATGGAGTAGTTAATATGAACAAATAGTGAGGGAGGAATAATTAGTGGAGTATTAGGTATGTGTTGTGTATGTGCGGCCCCCTTCTGAACTAACCTGACGTTTTGAATAAACTTGGGGATATCCTTTAGTGGCTTGTTCAAGATATCTGCTTTCCTGGTTCGTGATAAGCTGAAGAACCTGCAGCGGAAGTTAACCAGTCCTTCTCGGATTCTTCTTCTTGACACTCTGGGTGGGGGTTGAACTATACCCTCTTAAGTGTTTTGAACGCTTAGCCAAGGCTGCAAATAGAAATCGCGATACTCCTTCTGTTCCGGCAGATCCTTGGTGCGTAGAGGTTGCGGCGCCCCTTCGTCTTTAGAGTCCCTGCCGGGCTTAGCATTGTCGATATTTAGATATTTATGTAAGCTGGCTTCAATCCAATCATGTATGTGGTTGAGATTGAAGTTGTAACTTGAGAGGGATAGATGTGCCTATCCTCCGCCTCCGCGTGGAAACCCGGGAACAATATGAATGGCAGGGAAATTGTTGTAAAGGAAGTAGGAGTGAGTATCTCCAGCTATATTTCCTTTCTTTGAAGTATTGATTCCTTACTGGAAACGTATGCAAGGTAAAACTTGTATGCGGCAAAGAGAGGAAGGCTGGGTATGCTTATTTGGCTGTTTGCTTCTACCTTGGCAAATGGTTGAGTGCGCATATCTAAGGCTGCCAGGCCTTGAGTATTGATGGTGCTCAAGTGGAAGTGACCTCACGGTTGCGAGGCTCCACCGGAAGCTTTATTCTGGTACCACGGGAGGTAGTGCCCACCCAGGTGGCCGAGTAACCTGGGAGACTATCTATGAGGTAGGCCCCCTTGTGGGAGTATCGTGGTGGTTGTGGTTTACTCCATAGCGGAAACATATGGCATTGGGTAATAATATTACGGATTTTCAATTGAAAATTTAGAATGAAACAACAACAACTTGTGTGTGCTACCACCAAGTTCATAGGCTGGAGTTATAGCTATTTCACGGGGACCAACCCGATCATCAGACTCCTTTAGTGGTGCTTAATCGCTTTTATGTTCAATTTAATTTTTGAAGAACTTTTGCCCGAGCTGGGCTTGAACAAGCGACCTAGCGTGTGAGGAGCTAGTGCACTACGCACTACGCCACCGCACCCACATGAAAGTTGTAAGCCAGTTACAGGTTTTTTTCGTTCTATCGAACTATACTGAACCGATTAGCATTTTTCTAAGCACACACAAGTAATTGTTGTTGTTTTATTCAGGTTCCTTCTATTATCTCCTCTCTTTTTCATAAGCCAATGATTTCGATTGGATTCGTATGAGGAGGGAGATGAGGCGAAAGAGTTGACACTGGTCAAGATTTTTTTTAAATTTTTACAATTCTAAGAAGGTTTTTGTATGAAATTTTATACTCGCAGTTAAGGCAGCTGCTTGCCGAATTTACAATTGAAAACGGATTTTATTATTGGATGCAAGAGGTGTTAGATAGACCTCGCCCCTCACCAAGGAGTGTGGACATGCCTGAACATGTTACATAAAATTGGTACTATGATTCTACCGAGGGGTAGATTTTAGGGCTCTGGTCTAAGCCCAATTTGACTCTGCATGCTAGTAAGCTCGCCGTGAAATTAAAACTTAATTGTCAGGTGTTCACGTTAAGCTTATTCTCATCCTTGACACTCTGGGTCTTGAGGACTGGTATAAGGGAATTATCTAAAAAAAAAACCACCCAGCAGCCAGCACTGTTCCAAAACGCGTTTTCTAATTTTTTTTTTTTTTTTTTGTTTTTATGAGCGTGAATCTGAATAGCAATCATAAAACCAAAAACAAAGATAAGCATTGATATAAGGTTTTGTGGAGGAATAAGGGGTGTTATGTAGGCTCAAAAAATAATATTGCCCACAAGCTTAAAATTGCAAGTAGGTGCGAAAGTATGCGTAAAATACACGCATGCATACATACATACATAAAACTAAATTTTACATGTGAGCTCTCCCCAAAAAAAATTTCTGGATACGCCACTGCTGAGCCGGTGGTGCCGCAAGCTGAAATTGAAATTCAGAATGCAGCATATGAGAGCGTCATATCAAATACGCCTCAGCTTTCCCTCAGTCAATCTGAAATTGATGATTTGATTGATCAAGTGTAAATACTGCCACGCCGAAGGTTCTGGGTTCGATCCCTGAGGATTCTACCTAAAAAAGTTGTTTTACGGGGTCCTGCCTCTTGCGAGGAAGTGACAAACCCTCCAAGAGTAATTAATGTCATGGAAAGTGCTTCTCTGTTCGCCGTTCGGATTTGGCGGTAAATTGTTGGTCCTTTCCATTCCTGCAGAATATCAACGCACACACAGGAATGGTTGAGAGTGTAAGTCACAGGCCCCGGCCCCGGCCCCGCTTGTAGCTGTTGTGCCAACAATTTATTTTTTTAAGTGTAAGTTTATTTTTACTTTTTAATACTTTCTTGTTCTAATGGAAAACAAATTCTTTAAGATCAAAATTAAGGGAAGAAAATGATTGTTTAAAAAATTCTTTGTTGAGCAAAGAGAAAACAATAAGATCCCTAGAAAAAAAAGTCAAGAGAGCCGAATTCTGAACCAAACCAATCTGGAAAGTAAGCTCCTTCAAATTTTTACCGCGTGGCAAATACGAAAACTAAAACTGGGATTCGACGGATTATAATACTTGGCGGGCTACATTTGTCATCGGTTGAAGAACACCGTTCCAAACTTGGATAATGGAAGTATAGTCTAAGAGATTCTTGGGTACACAATCTAGACGAAGGTGGTCTTTCCAAGCCATCTGAAGCAGTGACGACCCAAGTGCTCTCTTTGTTTCAATGATGTGAATGGGGAAAGCTCGAATTATATTCAACATTTAATTGATGTATCCGAAAAGGCCAAAATTACTTGTGACCATCGAGTAAAAAAAACTTTTTTTTCGGTCAATAATGTGCTTTCCGATAGGGAAACTCAACCGAGTGATCTTTGAATACAAAAATTCAAGAAAAAGGAAATATAAAAAATAATAATTTAATAAAAAAAAACATTCACTAACAAAATTTGGGTGTTTTGTAAAAATTTAAAAAAAGTTATGTTTAATCATTTTCACTCCCTAACACTTTAATATTTTTCATATTTTTCACACACTTTTCACTTTCTTTAATTATATCTATTTTAAAAATAAATTTCTTTACAAAAACACAAATTTAAGACAAGGTTTGAAAATAAAACTTGAGTTTCTGTGATTCCACAAGCAACGAATGAGAAATGTCAAACTCGTAGGTGTCGATGACGTAGGTGCGCAGAACGAGACAAAAAAAAAATGCTGACGGCGCTATCTGATTACTTGTATCATGGCAATGCACCATCATTGTATTTTGTGACGTCACAATCAGCTTTTTATTAAGTGAAGACTATGGTCAAGAAATGCATCTAATCGAGATTTTCTACTATCCATTTTGAAAGAGCACAGCTTAGATATTAATAACTTACAAATATACATATACATACCATAAAAAAAATAATTGAAACTTAATTCAGTGATCTTAATTTTAACTTATTTGGAATGAAACAGAATTAAATGTCAAAACCTTGAAATTTTTGTTTACAGATATATTCACGTCACGACTTAGTAATAATGTCATAAACCTGTTTACAATTTTAAGTAAGATAGCAAACTTTAGTTTTCCTTGATTTATTCAGTTTGATGTTTACATATAAACAAAAATGTACAATTATATTTACCGACAAATCAATAAATGTTTTCACTAAATGATATGAGTGTGACGTCACGCACAAAGTCAACATACCTTACGTTTCCATTCACAATCCTTTTAAAAACAAAGACACATTTTAAATGTTTCTTCAATATTTCGCAAATTTTAAAGAAAAGCAACTGAATTTTGTTTGACTCAAACTCAAATTATAACATAATTTCCTCACACCCTACGCTGCAAAAATATTATTTTGCCTTCCTACTTTCCTTAAATTTCCAAAAACTTCTTGCAGTCAAAAAATAAAAATAAACTTAAAAACAGATTCCAGGCCAGCGAACTTTAAGAGAATGAATCAGAACTCAAAAACCAAAACTATTTTTTTCTATGAGATAATGCTGCTGCCGCTTTACCTGCTAGGATAAGGATGTGCATATTTTTGCACTACCCCTTTCGTGTATCATATTAAAATGTCACTATAAATGCTGCAAGCATAAAAATAAAACACTCTTTTTATTTCTTCCAGGAAGAGAAATATAAGATAAAGCTAGTGCCTACGTGTGTATGTATAGTAAAGTAACCATGAAGAAGACGCAAAAAAAAAGACCAACATTCACGTTAGAACAAGAGTATAATATTGCCTCTTCTTCTATATATTTTCCTACATTCTGTGAAATTGTGGTTAAAGTGTTAAAAAAGGATAAGCATATTTGGTTCGCCCATTATCAGATATTTAACCCTTTTTGTATAAGGTAAGACTTTGTCGCTCATCTAAAGCGCCTCCGAACTAAATTCTGGAGTCCTTTTTACATCAGTATTGCCAACTTAGACAAAATTAGATGTGTTTTTTTATAAATATTTGATAACTCCATTTTTTTTTATCTCGAGACTGCAGGAACGCAGTGAAATGGTTGTTTTTATAAAAGCTGCTTTGGTTGGTATTAAATTTCTGAAAAACTGGTTAAAGGGAAACTTGGAATTCATTTCAAAGATATACTTTATCTACGAAACGCCAATAAGAAATTTAAATCAAAAAATATATAATTTTGTGTATGTAGTTGATAGGTAGGTACCGATATTATTGGATATAAATTGAATACTCCAAACATAAATATCGATACCACTGAACAAGCACCTTGTCCACTAAGACTACACCCTACAGAGTACCGTATACAAACAAACAAACGAAGAATCAGAGTTTCCTAATAACTTTTTTTTTACTCATGTATGTACCTAGGTTAGTAATCGTAATGTTATGTTTAATTTACACATTTTTTTTTTATTGAAATCTATAACTTGACTTACAGTACTTATACAATCACAAGCAAACAAAATATTTCCATGCACCAAAAACCCAATTTTACTTGTATGTTGTTGCTTCAATTTCAGCTTAGTTGGCAATAATGGATCTAAGCATTTATTTTACATTATAATTGCTCTCCAGAGGAATGTCTTCTGAATTTTGTCTCCAATCCGACTATAATTGCTTGTAAGCTATTCAAGTTCTCTAACATCCTTCAAAGGACATACGCCAAGGCATACACAATTGCTCACGTACCGTTGGTTTTCTACGAAGGTCCTCTGAGTTGTAGGCGAACGTGCGTGAATATGTGTGATGACATTAGGCTGTCAGGCATCAGATGTCACATATTGTAAGCCAAAGACGAGAGCAGAAAGCAAAGCAGTCAGAATTCCACAAAGCAGGCAACGGAAGGCGTTTGCGTTACATATGAAAATAAATATATACAAGTCGCAAAGCAACGTTGAGGTACTATTTTATGAGTAATTTAACGCTCCTTATGGCATCAAAACTAGCACTAAAGTTAGATTTTGATAAAATAAAAACGAGTTGAATGGGATAAGTTTTAGGTGGCAGGGAGAATGGGCTATTATCAGAAATTTAAGGGTGACGGATGGTTCTGCAATATTTCATTCTCGAGAGGATAACAAACTTTGTTCGAAGCTGTGTTTGCGAAACCGTATAATTAATTAATTGAGAGAGATAGGAAAGTTATAGAAGTAAGATAGAGACAAGCATGTTTTAAGGACTTAATGAACAAATCTTTTTTTTTTTTTTTTTAACGAAAGCCAATGTAGGCAAAGATGATTTAAGCTTACGAGGTTATTTAAAGATACATAGAACAAAAAAAAAATGGCCCCGAAGACCTATAGTATTGCCTCTCTACATCAAAACTAAACAGTTCGGCCGTACGGGAAAAAGTCCAATGAAGGCTCCAAGTTTCGACGTTCGAAATTCTACTTTTCAACTTATTCAATGTGATCACATAGGAAGATTGGAATTTTAAATCAGGAAAAACTGAAAAACTACATCTGAACAAGTGCACATATATTTTCTATTTCTATATATTTCTTCTGTTATAATCGCCTGTGCTTGTCTACTTGGCATTAAAAAAACACTGAATTTGGACGTAATTTATATGCAAAACAAACGAGAATTTTCAGTAACATTAGGAAAAAAAAAACTTTTTTCAAAATCGTTGGTCTAATTTTTTCAAAAAAACAGTTTTTGTTGAAAAACTTTTTGAAAATATATTCTAATTCTTTTTTTTTTTTTTTGAGTATGCTCTTCTGAATTTCGTAGCATTTATCAGAAAAAATAAAATTTAGAAAAATAGATTAAACAGTTTTTAGTCAAAACAAAAATTAATAAAAAATTTAATTTTTTTTTTAAACTCAAAAAACTTTTTTTTTGAAAAATGTAAGAATTTGTATTTAAAAGGGCTTCTACAGTAAACATTTAATCGAAATCCGTAGAGTCTTTATGAGACTGAGCAAAAACTATTCGAGCCAAAGCATAAATTTAATACAAAAAACACCATTCAGGAAGTTTTAACAACATTCTAGGAGAACATTTTGAGAAATGACAGGTACCGTTAGTCTTATGGCTAAAATGCTAATTCCAAAAATCCCTCTGATGTATGACGTCATAATAATACTGCGTACCAAGTTTAAAGCAAATCGGTCCAGCCGTTTAGGCTGTAGGTGCCGATACAGACAGAATTGTCGGACCTACTTTTTTAGGCTTCTCTATCATGTAATGTTATGTTTTTTTTTACGAATGCATAACTTGCCTTATCTTATAGTACCTAATCGCAAGTAATAAATTATTACATTCAAGCGCCATTGTGTTTTGTAATTACTAAAAAACCACGCAACCGATCTCAACCTAATTTTATAAATATGCGTTTGGCTTGAAAGACATAACGGCTTTTGATCCGATAACTGGTTGCCGATACTTTAGACAAAAATGACTCATTTTCATGATAAGCGTTGGTTTAATGCCATAAGGCAATTGATATATTTATTTATTAAATGATTAACTTATATACATAAATTCAATATCCATATTAGTTTACTGAAAAAATAGAAAAAAATTTACTCAATTCGATTTTTATTTTTACTAAATTCCATTCCAATTGAGTGAAATTCAATCAAAATTTCATAGCTATGCATGGATGCCATATACGTAAAATAATTAATTCAAAATATTAATGTGTTTTCTAAGACTCTGAGATCTGAAAATACAAGAGGTATTCCCTGATAGGATATTAGGATAGAAAAGATCAAAAGACTGTTTGCAGGACCTGCTTGAAAAGTTTGCGAAAAAACAAAATTATTTTCGATGAAATAAAAAATGGCTATAATTCAAAAGCAATCCGGTAAAAATAGAAAAGAAGTTTCCTAAAAGGCCAACTTTGTGTGTGTCTAAGTATTTTCAACAAAAGAAAATTCAGTATAAAGAAAAATTCACTTATGAGTCATATTAAAAAAAAAAAAACAAATTTGTCGAGAACCACTCAAATGTCATTCTGGTACAGTTTTTTTCTTTTAATCATGTTATAAAACGGAATCATAAGTAGTTAACAGAATTCTTCAATTTGTTGAAATCGCCAGGATCACCACTTCATGCAAATACAAATTGGCTCGCTCAATCATCATCAATCTGGGATTGTCGTTAATCAATTCCGAATTATCGAGGAAAGTCACAAAAAAAAGTGTTTGCATTTCGCATATCTTGATCATTTAAATGGAATTTCTATTCAAGTTTAAGTGTTTGAGTTTCTGGCATTCATAATGACCATCAACAATCACAAAAGTTTGAGCGATTATTGTGGCGTTACCGTGTTTTGCACATTTACAACTTTGTGTCGCGTGTTCATGTGTCATCATTATTTTTTTTTTATATGCCATATACATTTTGATTGCATTTTAACAAGAACTAGCTTCATTTTGTAGTTGAAACCACGGACCAATATACAGACCGCCAACTAGTACTCCTCTTGCCTGAAACAACCTCGAAATATTTTTTCCTGTCTGTGAATACGTGTACATCTCTCTCTGTGCATTTTGTAATGGCAACTATACCTGCGTAAGTGCGTATGCCATTTATTTTGCAGGTGTGTTTGCTAAATGGGTTTTAAAAGCAAGGGAGAGCGTCACACTCTCAAATTAAATGGCATATCAGCTGATTTTTAACTTGTAGGCAAAAAGAGAAACCATACAGTGAGTTGGCGGTCTGTATCTTATTGGTCGGTGGTTGAAACTGTACACAAATCTTAGGTGGTACGAAGTTCATTGGGTTCTTAGTAAGATCAACATTTAAAAAAAATTGCTTGTATTGCTCAAGTCCTGAAATTCCTACACCCGACCCTGGTTATGAGGTCTAATATGTTTACATAAAATATTATTTCTCATCAAAAATTAAACTTTTCCCGCAACATAAAAAAAATCCAAAACACAAAACAACAACCAACTAACATTTCCATCAAAATTCAAACGCACCTTTTGCTGCTGACTTTCAAATCAAGCATTATGTCAAAAACAAGTTAAATCAGAATCAAAACTCACCCACTACTTGAAGTTTGGCAAACGCTGTTGCTGTTGAAAAAAGTGGTGCATCCGCTGTTACTTCACACGAAAAGTTGCCGGATAAACCAAAACCAACCTTTCGTATAACAACTTGACTGGCATTTGACATAGGAATCTGAAATAGAAAAACCAAACAAAATCAAAACTCACTCTTATGCATGTTTTTTTGTCATCCTCCTCCTCTGCCCTTCCCCTTATCAACATCAACGTGTTACACTCAGTGTCCTGGTCGTCCTTAACGTTTTCAAAAAGTTTGGAAAAAAAAAATTAATTTCAAAGTGTACCGTAGTGGTTGTGTAAATATTTTAAAGGTACATAGGTAAAGTAAAAATAAAAAAAAAATAAAAAATGAAACACAAATTTAAAATAACGAAAAGGACACTGAGGAAGTTTTTGTTGTTGTTGATTTTCAATTTTCACTACCATCGTCGTCATCATACTCACAATAACTGAAAGTCCGGGAAATGGAAAAACTTTGGTGTTTGGAATTTCACCAGGTGTGTACCGGTAGAACTCTAATTGTCCACGGTAAAACTTTACCGAGTAGAGGGGAGCTCCACTGAGGTCGTATAAACATCGTAATGTGGCATGTTGACCCTTTCGTACTGCAGGTGGTTCGACAATGAGACTGACGTTTCGCAACGCTCCGTCTATGAAATCTGAAATGAAATATAATAGAAAACACAGATTTATTTTGCATTCAAATACATATGTTGTTGTAAATTCAATTCGAAATGGAATTGTGTTTCAGATGGGTTTTCAGTACCGAAAAGAATTTAGAAACTAAACTTTGAAACTGTAAAACTCATTTCATTAAGGAAAAACAAAAGATTGATATTTTAAAAATAATTTAGTATGTTATATGTAGGTACATAGGACGTAATTACACAAAATTTATGATTTTTTCATAGTGAAAACGAGCTTGATAAGTGAAGGAAAATTATTCTTTGAAAAGGTGCACTTTATGTTGGCAGCACTGTTTTCATTGGTATAACAATTTTGTCATCTGCCATGAGATTTACGTGTAAGTTTGGTTTGACATATCATATTGAATCAACTGACGCCTGAACAAGGCACGCAAAGTTTTCAGATTTTGTTTCAAAAAAAAAAAAAAAAAACCGTGACAAAGCCATCATCAATAAAATTTTCATCCCTGAATTAAATTGCTTTGAGATGTGGTTTCATCAAGATTGGTCAAATTTCCACACAGCGCTTGCCACAATTTATCGATTTGTTGATAATTTCGCCTTTGTACCTTTGAGTTGACCTCCAAGATCGTGCGATAAGACCGCTAGAGTAGCCGATAAGCCAAAGACGATTTCTGACTTGAAAAACAACATTCGACGAGTTATTGTGATCAAAAATTCACCATAAGATAGGACTACATTCAAGGCAGCAGTTTTGGCAATATACCGGTAATCATATTCAAATAAAAATTGCAAAGAATTATCTTTTAAATAAAGTCAATTTTAAGGCAATCAATACAATTTTGTTGTTAGTTCTATACCTCTAAAAAAAACACCTTTTACTTTTCATACTATTACATTAGCCTAGAAAGTATACCAATAAATATGCCATAGAAACAGCCACCCAACCGCGAAATCAAAAAGCCCTCACGAGTTCCTATGGAGAGATTCTGTGATGTTAATTAGTATTAAATAGATCCTGAAACTTGCTAAAAAATTGACATTTGACATTACTTCATGATTTTTTAGACAGTTATCCGGTTTCTTATGCTGGGGAAAAAAGTTCCCAAAATTGAAGGTAGGGTATGTGTTCTAGATCCGCATGTTCGGTCCGACTTATTTTATACCTTTTTGTGGATTTATTTCATTTTCGATTCAGGGGTGAAGTGAATCAAGTTCCCGAAGGGAGCACGTTTTGCAAGCTATCAAAACAAAAAAAGCTCTAATTCGGTTTTTCACAGGAACGTATATTTCAAAATGTAGGTACCATCGAGATGCAATTTTTTACTTGCGGTTATAGGGTAAAACAAATTGAGATAATAATTACACATTCATAACATAACGATGATGAAGAAGTCGAAAAAAGTGGGCCTGCTCTGGTTCAGTCCGTCTGTTTGTATGTTCGCACATCTGAACGGATGGGCCGATTTGTGTTCTTCTATCTTCTGTTCTGTCTGTCTCTCTCTGTCGTATTACTGTCTTGTTTTGTCTTGAGCCGAAGGCCTCAGTTGCCAGTGCTTGTAAGTGTGTCTACTCCGATTGATTCATCGACGGACTTGATTGTAATAATAATAATAATAATAATAACATTGCTTTTCCCTCGAAAAGTATTTTTTAATTTTTGTTGTAGGCCCAAAAATATCGGTCCTGCTATACAATCGTAAAGAAGTTTAATTTTCTCGAAAACGGCACCGGTATTTTCAAATAAGGTTTCCTTGTAAAATTTTAATAAAATGTTCCACGGGAATATTTTTTTTTAAGTTTATTGTATTGTTAATAACTACTGTAAGAAGATTCACCATTGTAATTCTGGCTTTGAAACTCAGAACGTTTCATAAAGCTCGCTTAAAGCAACAATTTCTTGCAGATCACGTTCTCCATTTCATTTCTTTACAACAGTTACCTCCCTAAACCCTACTCACCAGATTTGAATCCAATGGACTTCTTTGTATAGTCCATTTTGAAGGCTAATGTGCCAACAAAAAATATAAGACTGAACTTATCGCTTCGTCGTTTTTGTGCCAGCCAGCGCACCTAAAAAACAAGTAGACGTGCTATCCAGTTAAGCATTTTATTTTACATTTCTACCTGTAGGTAGTATTATGAAATCTCTTACAGTAAATTTAATTTATTTTTCTATTTATGACCTTGCTTTTAATCTTATTAATTTTGTATTCCATTATCACCAACACTTGCAAGCCATCCAACCCACACACCCTCATACTTGACCCATAATTTCCACATGTTAGACTGAGTTCATAATTTCTTTAGACACACGATGTTACTGACAAAAAATGATGTCAACTTAAGTGCATCCGTACATAAATAAAAGTACTTTACTGCAAGAGTGGTATAGTTGTGTTTTTGTTTTCAAAGGTTTCATGAAATAGCATACTTCTACTTGTTAAGGCAGTATAAATTTGAAGTAGGAAATAGTCAAAAAAATCTTCTTCCGAACGAGTAAACAGTTCAGAATGAAGCTATTTATGTATGTATATGGTTTCTGAAAACATCTCGGCCCTAGCACGATCTTAATATTTTAGGCGTTCACACAACACAACACAACATAACTAAACAATGTAATACTAATTGTAATTGTAATTGTAATTGTAATTGTAATTGTAATTGTAATTGTAATTGTAATTGTAATTGTAATTGTAATTGTAATTGTAATTGTAATTGTAATTGTAATTGTAATTGTAATTGTAATTGTAATTGTAATTGTAATTGTAATTGTAATTGTAATTGTAATTGTAATTGTAATTGTAATTGTAATTGTAATTGTAATTGTAATTGTAATTGTAATTGTAATTGTAATTGTAATTGTAATTGTAATTGTAATTGTAATTGTAATTGTAATTGTAATTGTAATTGTAATTGTAATTGTAATTGTAATTGTAATTGTAATTGTAATTGTAATTGTAATTGTAATTGTAATTGTAATTGTAATTGTAATTGTAATTGTAATTGTAATTGTAATTGTAATTGTAATTGTAATTGTAATTGTAATTGTAATTGTAATTGTAATTGTAATTGTAATTGTAATTGTAATTGTAATTGTAATTGTAATTGTAATTGTAATTGTAATTGTAACTGTAATTCTTATTGAAATTGTTTTAATTGTAACCGACTTTTAAAGCAATAATAATATATCCTGTTTTAAGCTATGATATTATTAAATAAAAACGACCTTATGTGTAAGGTTTATTGTGCAAACGTTTTGCATTCCTAGTCATGCAAGCCTGAAGATTCAAATTTACAGTTCGACCCCTTATACATATTAACAAATAGCAAAGCACAAATGAGAAAAAAATACTATTTCGTTTAAATTACGTTCGGTTTTTAAGGCTTCAAACTAAATCAAACATGAAATACTGAATAAAAATCCTTCAGTCTTCACACCTTTTTAAAAGCACAAAATCCACAATCGTTGGGTAAGGAACTACAACATCCCTTAGAAACAAATTTCACTTCCATTCTTGATACAAACTTTAAGTTCCATTTTGTGCAACCAATACACTGAAATAAACACATTTGTTACAATAAACCCAAAAGCAAAATGAAATGAGAGCAAGTCACATTGAACGCGCCGCATAAAATGGTGAACATAAATCCATTAACTGGGCGAAACCCGTTCAAGTTAAAGTTAAAAAGTTTTTCATAAATCCTCAGCAGAAAGTGTTATCGCTTGGTGGTAAATGACAAATGACTTCTCAAACGTGCTACACTCTTTCATCCCCTGCCTCCCTATTCACTGTTCCAGGTCCCGCACGTCTCTAGCAACCTAGATATTCCAATCTCCCGTTCTGCACATTTCTACCGCCGCGCCGCCCCCGCCGCCATCAAGTAAACCGCCATAAACTCACTTCAGTTTATGTGCACCAGGATCAAAAATTACATTATCCTTTTTTGCGCTGCCTGCCTTTGCCATATATTGGATTTTCAGCAAAATGTGTTTGGGGCTTTGGAATAAAAAAAAAAAAAAAAAAAAAAACAAGGGCGGAAAACCATTACCCGATCGATTACTAGCATGTACCGTAACAAACATGTATTGAAAGTATACATGTGTGTTTGTAGCATGTTGTTTGAAAACTGATAAATGACGAAGAGGCACCAACATAATGATGACGAAGGAAATCTGACTGCAGGAAAATGTTTCATCTGAGTAAGGATGCGATTTCGTAGCTTGACTTTATAGTCGACTTAATACATAAATATATACCTACCTATGCAAGTGCAATAAAGGCTTCATTTTGTGTACACCTCTTTCGTGTCGCCGTAATGGCTCTAACTTAAGCCAAACAGTTCACATAAGGAAAGCCAGTTTTTAAAGTGGGATTTGGTTTTTTTTTTTTTTTTTTTTTCTTTAATGCATGACAAAAAATAAAGTTTTTTATAGGGGTAAGAAAGTTGTTATATTTTGCTTCAAAATAATTTAGGGAAATATGTTTAAAATATTTTACTTGCAATGGAAAATTTGGTGTCTGTTTATTTAATTGACGTTGAATTAAATTGAAACAGTTAAACGTTTCAGCGTCAAAAAAATTAGTACTTTTGCAAAAAGGGACTTGATTATTTAGATTGCAATTTGCAAGAATTTTATAAAAATGCAAGAAACACGAGAACATTTTTAGACAATTAAGATATTAAAGTGCAATGAAGTTTACCTAAAACATTGAAAATTTCCTGTAGTCGACGTTAGGACCGGCAGAGTGCATATTGTCGGACCATTTATTTAAGGAGGCTACATGCAGGGTTTCTAGGATAAGATGTAAATTAACGATACAAATCACAAGCGAAGACGTCTTTTTGCCAAGAAATACAAAAACGAAAGTTTGTCATTGTATTTAAATGTCCTTTTAAGTGACAATAGTGAATCAGGAAAAATGCCATTGAGATGGCGTTATCCGGAGTTGGAAACCTGATTTTAATTTTATTAAATATGAAAAAAAAAAAAATGACAATTTTTTTTCAAGTAATGAGAAAGTTGACAAGGACCTCCCAACATCACAACGACAACAAGCACACATTGATTCTGGCCAAAGCTAAGTTCCTGGTTTTCTTTCAACACAAACCCAATCGATTGCTTATGGAAGTATCAAGAGGCAACAAGTCCTAGACGGATTGACAAGAAAGCTATAGCCAAGTCATTATTAAGATTTATTAAGAAAACTGAATTCAATGAAATTGATATTTGGTATGGTACTGACAGCAAGATATTCAAAATAAAATATAAAAAATAGTGTTATAAAATTTTTTCTTATAGGGTTGTTCGAGGATAAAATTTTTTTTTGTTTCTCGACTGAATTACGATTTTGGGGTTAGGAACTTTAAATTTCGCAGCTCTAAAAAAAGATGTTGAACTAATATATTTATCAATGTATGTACAACTGCAGACGTTGTCCTTTTCGGTAATAGCCGGCTTGAACATCCTTAAGAAATATTCTTAATTATACCATCAAAAAAAAAAAGTTAGAAAACAATCGAAAAAAAACAACAAAAATTCTTTTGATCCCATTGTTATCAAACTTCACTAATCGATTATCGAAGCAAACTATCGATTATGGACTATTTGATAACCATTTTATTTGGTTTGAACCATTTCTGGGCATATTCAGAAAATAATAAAACCGTTGGCTTGCAGTAGGTATGAAGTATGATTCGGCAAGTATTCATCAATGCAAAATTTCCAAAAACTGTTTTGTGTTTTCGTTTCCTTAATTAAATATATATGTATGTGTCTTTAGTTCTTAATAGGTACTGGATACAGTATACGCGTTTCCACTGAACATCATATACATATGTTAGAATGCATTGCATATATATCAATAGTTAAGTCCACCGTAAAATTCGGTTTCTACGGGAGTTATATAAGAAAGAGTACTTTAGTGCATGCTTTATTTTTATTTAAAGTGAAACTTTTTTTTACATCGGCTCAATTTGTTTGGTTCACCTGTCGTATGTCGCAATATGGCGGTGCCATATTAAATGAAATGAAAAATACTTTAATTTTCATTGTAAATTTATTAAAATTTTCTGCTGGTGCATATTATTTAAGTGAAACTTTTTTTTCCACTGCTACAAATTTGTTCGTTCATCTTTCGCATGTCGCAATATGGCGGCGCCAATGGCTCCCATCAGCTGACCGTGTAGCATTTATATTCTCACTCATTCATGCACGTGCTCCGCGGTATTTGTGTTTTGCTCAGTGTCAGTGTTATGATGTAGTCAAAACAAGTGGAAAATAAGGAATAGTGCGTAAAATATCGGACGATGAATTAATTTTAGGCGCCGTAAGAGAAAGCCAAGAGATTTCGTGTTTGCAGGGAAAAGAAAAAGCTCTAGGTGAGTTAATTTGATTTTTATAGTGAATTTGTTAAAACGAAAACAGTTTCACTTGCATCGTGGTTTCATAAAACCTCACTATTTTTTTGTATTTATTATTATTTCATCAATCTGGGAATATCCTCATATGGATTACAAAATAAATTTAAATAATACATATATACAATACATACCTAACATAAACAATTAATAAGTAAAAAGAAGTTAATAGAACAGTTTTGACGAAATTATAGAAAAAAAAAAACAATATTAATACTAAGACATGAAATAAATTCATTGAAGCAACAGTGCATACATAACTTTTTTTCTTATTTAATCTAGATCAAGATTGAAAAATATCAATTATATTTAAAATATTGTTGGTATCTTTGATGCATCGCGATATTGGTGCAATTTTGCCATAGTTGTTCCTAGAGAAATCTTCACTAAAATGGAAACATGAACGAAGCGTTCTACTTGGAAAATTAAGTTTAAGTAGATAAGAACATTTTATATGATTGTTAATTATATCACTGGTGAACATTATTGAAAAATAATTAATTCTTGTTTCAAGCGTTTGCATTCCAAAAAAGCAACAACCTTATCGAATACGAAGGTTTTGGAATATTCCAATTCAATTTATAGAAAGCAAATCTTGTGAAACTCTTTTGAAAATGTTCTAACCTTAGAGAATGAGTATTACAGAACGGATTCCAAACAAATGTAAAATGTTCAAGATTATAGATCGAACAAAGGCTATATAGACTTATTTCAAAGTATATATGAATCGGAGAATACATTTCTTCTATAACACGACAGGGATTCACATTTAGAGACATTAAGATGAAGAACATTATTTTTACACCAGAGGGATAACTTATCGAGGTGTCTTTCTATAACAAATAACAATCTTCAATAGATTTCACATTCTTAAAAATGTTCGCATCATCAGCATATAATAAAATCTGTGAGGAATAAATATAATTAGGAATATCGTTTATAAATAAAATAAATAGCAGAGCACCAATATGGCTGCTTTGTGGGACTCCCGAAGTTACATGAATAGCTTTTGATTTAACTTTGCCAATTTTAACGAATTGAGTTCTATTTAGCAAGGATCTGACCTTTGCTATCGAAACTGGTGACTCGTGACTTTCAAAGCTACAATCGAAATCTGCAATCAACCTAATTTAAAGTCTTTCAGCTAACATTATACATTTCTGAAATGACCTATACCTACAGTTTTTTTATTTTTTTTAAGAAAAACAAAACGATTTTAAGAAAAAATTGATTTTTATATTCCAATTAAATTAAATTGGTTGCATACAGGCGACAGAAAAAAATTCTCAGTCAAGCAAAAGAAAGTCTTAATTTCATCATCTCATTGAATATATAGCTACATTTTTCGTTTAAAGCTTACATATACAGTCGCAGAACACAGAATTTCTACATGAAATACAAACGTTAATATTTATTTAAATAAATATTGCAATTGATATATTTTAAGTGGATCGAATACAGATATTAATAACAGGCTATAGTTACCAATGAATCAGACAATTTTTTGAGGATGTGTCTGCGACTGAAAAATATTTTTTTATGTATATGTACCTACATATTTTCAGTTCAATGATATTGGCACTTACGACTTACATAATATTATATGCCCTACCATTATACAGCTGACCATTTCAGAAAATATTCGTAGCTATACGTACTTAATATATCGTTCATAAATATAATATTTCGTGTTGGCCTTTATCTGCCATAATTTTCGACTTCATTCCGTTTTTTGATGGAAGAGATACTTTACAGTGACACGTTTATGATAATCGTTGAAAAAAGCACAATTTGCAGTGTTCGATTGATAGGTTGAGCTTTGAGGTGTGAGTACCTACAGTGGACATTTTCTCACTCAAAAATTACTCGAATAGTTAAGTTCTTTCTTTATTCTTTGGTGAAAAAAGTAATATTAATTAAATAAAAATATATAGTTTTCTCTTGTACATAAATATAATTGTTGCTGTTAAATGTGTCCCATTAAAATTATTGATAAAAAATTATTTAAATTTTTCTATTTTTTCTCAATTTTCCATCCAATTGGCCCAACGTTTTTAGTTAAATAATTATATTTGACCACCGATTAAGAAGGATGTGCTCACTGCATCAGGGATACGCACTTCGCCATGAAACATGATCCACTTATTGAGAGATAAATAATTAAACATTCTGAATGAGTTTTTATTGCGCCCTCAGTTTTCGTTGATCCTGTTCAATTTACATGCGGTGAATGCAGAGTGATATTGAGTTGATTCTTTTTTTTTTTGTGTAACTTATTTTGACCACGTTGGATATAGCTTTATATGAGTGGGAGACAGCTGGGATTAAGTACATTAAGTATATTTATGTTTTAATTGCATATACGAATGGAATATAATATTTTGTCTGTATATTTTATGTAGAGAATAATATTTATGTAAAGAATTTCCATTGCTTGGGATTTATTGAATAGCGTTACTATAATTTAATGGAACAAAAAGACTGATATAAGAGTAAGTCCTTCGAAATTGGATGATGACACTGTGAAATAATTTTTGCATAACAGTAATTTTAATGACGTTCAACTACCAAAGAAAGATATTGGAATGATGTCGAGCAGTGTTGGCAAGTAAGTTACACGAAGTAAGTTACTCGTTTAGTTACGCGTAACTAATATGAATTAGTTACGCCCAATATTTGGCGTAACTAATGTAACTAATGTAACTAAATGTAACTAACTGTAACTAAATAAAACTAACTCTAACTTAATAATAAAAAATAAAAAAAATAACATTTCATCCTGAATCCCAATCGACTATTGACAAAATTCTTTTATAAGCAAGTGCAAAGGCAACCTGGCAAGGAATACATATTGAAATTACTATGTTCATGATGAAAAGGAAATCTAATAAAATATTATATTCTTGGAGCATACAATAGATTTTTACTTACATTTGAAGTTTTCCCTTCTTTCTTGAGACTCCTGGACATTTCTTTGTTTATTGTGATTTATTTTTGTATGGTAAATTCAGATTTAATCTCAGATTTGGTCTCAAATTTCAGATTTAGCTGGCCCAAAGGAAACGAGATCTATTTTGTTTTATTATTTTGAATTTTTTTTTGCAGAAATATAGTAATTTAAAAAAGTATTCCTTGCCAGGTTGCCGTTGCCACAGCTGGCTGCTGGCCCGACAGCAATATCAATCATCCAGCTTTGCCCTAAAACAGTGTAGTCAATCGTCATTCGATCGGGTTTGTGGACGGAACTTCTAAATTTCAATTTAACATAAAATGTGAGTTTTTGTATTTGAAAAATTCTATTAGTTATAATTAGTTACAATAAGTTACATTAGTTACATTATTTACATAAGTTACATTAGTTACGTGTAACTAATTAAAATTTCAAAGTTACGCGTAACTATCCAACACTGATGTCGAGTCAAAAGGGAAATATACTTTTCATGGACATGGGCATGGGCAATGGCAAAGTCCAAATCTTGTATATTTTTGCCATAATTGCATTCACATTTAATTTTGGAAATATATATCTTATTTTTACTTGCGATTATAGGTACTATAAGGCAAGTTATGCATTTGGACAATCAAACATAACATTACGATGATAGAGAAGCCTAAAAAAGTAGGTCCGACAATTCTGTCTGTATATGTCTGTCTGTCCGTTTGTGTGTATCGGAACCTACAGCCTAAACGGCTGGACCGATTTGCTTCAAACTTGGTACATAGTATTATTATGACGTTCTACATAGGAATTTTTGGAATTGTCATTCTAGCTCCAAAACTAGCGGTACCTGCCATATGATTTTTAATGAAAAACTGATTTATATCAAAAACGGCTCCTACGATTTTGATAATACTTTCTGAATGTTATTTTTTAAGTAAACTTTATGTTTTGGCTGGAACAGATTTTTCAGGAAAGGTCTTATAACGGTACCTCCCATACGACCGGTTTTTTAAAATCAGATTTTGTCGCAAACCACTTCACGGATTTCGATGAAAATTTTAATATAAAAGCTCTGTTATACACGAAATAATATAAATTCTTAATATAAATTCTTTAATTTTCAAAAAAAAAAAAAATTTTGAGTCTTTTAAAAAAAAGTTAAATTTTTTTTTTTTTGACTTTTGGTTTTTTCAAAAACGGTTTGTTCAAAAGAGATTTTGACATACTCAAAATAAATTTGGAATTATGTTTCCGAAAAGTTTAAAAAAAAACCGTTTTATAAAAAAACGGCTCCAACGATTTTGAAAAAAAAAATTCCTTAAAATTCAAAAAATTAAAATAAATCTAATGGCTTACTTCTTTTTCTCCAAAAAAACTATTTTACGTTGATTTTTAAATGATTAATAAAATTTCATATGATTTTTTATTGCTTTTTTCCAAAATCTCAAGCCAAAAGGCCACTGTAACACATTAGAGCAAGTTCGTACGACCCAGTCGTGCACTTAATTTACATTTTAATTTGGATTTAATCAAATGTCCGAAAAGTGTTTATTGAATTTGAATAAGAATACATTTTTTTTTACAAAAAACATCAGAATACGTAATAATTTTGACTAGTAGGTACTGTCCTTAAATGAAATGACTTTTTGCAGTTAGATATGATTTTTTTTTTATAATTTTAACAATAGAGACCTGTTCAATATGCGAGTCTAAAAGGACCAAAACACTTGTGGGGGTGCCTATATAACTTGATTCGCAAACTGACTTAAGGAACAGTCTTGTTCAAATAAGTTCTACTTACCACAGTTGGTTGTAGTCGCTAGAAAATGGAATACAAAATGCTTATGTCTTGCTTGAGTTTCCTTTGTGCAAGTTACGAGAATAACTAAATATTGTGGCACGAACAGTTCCACCTTCCAGGGATCTAAGGACTAGTATGTTTAAATCTTAACTATTTTTGTATGTGTTGTGCTGGTACCCTGCAAGGATTTAAGTGAACTATAATTTTTCGCCAGGTCCCATCACGGATTACAGATGCACTTTGTCACTTTCTAGAAAAAAGTAGTATTTGTGCCGAAATGTTAGGTGAAATCAGGGATTGGAGAACCATTTACCGTAAATTTCTAGCAAAGAGTAGTAGTATAGAAATGTTTGGTGAAACCATCAGGGATTGGACGCAGAACCTTTGGCGTAGTAGTAGGACACATTTACCACCACGCCACGAGGTGATAAACACTTTTCTATGGGTGGGGGGGCGGTGTTGGTAATCGGTTAGAGACAAAGTCAGAAAACCCATCCCAGAAAGATTTATCGAAATCCCTGGAGCTGTTTTTGAGAAAAATGTGGAATTAGCCAACTATTATGTGGCAGGTCCATTTAAAACACACACTTTCAAAAACCTATCGGGAGAATACGAAATCAACACTTATTTTTCGACCAAAATGAAGCTACGGAGGGAAGAACATCCAAGCAGACAGAATTTTTCAAACCACTTTTTTCATGATACTTAATGTTTTTTTTTTTTTTTTTTTTTGTTGTTGAACGTGTTGTGACGAATCGACTACATGATGTCGACTAAACGATTGTCTACATTTAAACAATTCAGCGTAGACAACCAAAGTCGACACGTAGAGGAACTTGCCATACACGTCCTATAACTGCAGGTAAAACATATTGAGAAAGGGACTTAAGAAATTTACTAGAAAAAGCTCTATAACTCTTGTATGGGGTGGTCGAAAAAACCGCCATCCCCTTCTAGTTCCTTTATCTTTTCTTATATTGCAGAATCTATTTTGGAAATCATTAAATTAAAACTGAAAGCACAATGCATAGTGATGCACAAATGTCCTTTTACACCTACAAAAATATTTGTTGATATACTTCGGAAACTAATCGTGTACCGTTTCTTGTGGCAAGTAAATATAGGTTTTGAAATATTTTCAACAAATTAAAATTTGCTAGCCACCCCAAAAATCGTATATCCTGCTTACACGTTTCTGATACCGTTACCATTTATTCTTGCGACTAAGTTATAGATTCGTGCAAGAAATATTGAGATAACAATCAAACGGGGCATGACGACGATGGAGAAGTCGAAAAAAGTGGGTCTGGAAATTCTGTCCCTTCGGCCGTCTGCCTGTCTGTCAAACAATCACGAAGAAGAAGTTCAATTATCTCGAAAACGGCTTTTGTGATTTTGATAAAACTTTCCCATTGCTGTTTTGATACAATAGTCTATCTTTTGGTTACAATTGAATCTCCGGATTTCCTCTAACTGTAAAGGAGGAGAAGTGAGGTAAAAGGCGCTTAAACGCTTAGGTTTTTAGTTCTGGTTCAAATGCAATCGTTTTGATTTAAAAACTTTCTTCCCTAACTTTTCGGAATATCTTCAGATAACAAAGTCTATATAATACTTGTTTCGTAGAAAAGTACTTAAATACATATCAACTTTTACAAATTGATATTGAGATGCAATTTTATTTCAAAAATAATTATTCAACCTCCATAAATTCAAAAAACTCTAGTATTAAATAATTGGCATGCATAATGCAAACACTATATTGAATTGCAATTCATTTTCATATTTCATTGAAAATCATAAAGTTACATAAAAATTACAAATCGTTGATACAATAATAACTGAAATTTAATTATTTGATTATTTTTAATTTTTAAATATTTTTTAAAATTAAATTAACTGTTTCCAAAGATATACAAAAGTCCTTATATACAAACTGAACATTCCTTCAACTAAAAGAGGAAACAATCAACTTTGTCGGAGACCATATATCAAAACCAAAACATTAAATCTCAAAACCACCATTTAACTCCTCAAAAACTATTTATCAAACCTCCATAAAAAAAAAAGAAACTCCAACTCTAGCTACAGTTTCATTTGACTTCATTGTGCACCCATTTTTCAAGCAAGGTACTTTGTCATTTTTGAAAATCCTTCTCATTCATTGCCTTCTTATCTCTCTTCAAAAAAAAAACCTTTACCATCCACTGAGTCAAAAATTCATTCGCAATAAAATGGATACTCGTTAAAGGTACGTACCACCTATCTATACCTCCTCGAATGCCAATGAAAATTCCATTTAGTGTACTTAATCTTTTATTCAGACATCAAAAGTGGAATTTTCGAAGCTAAGTTGATATAATCGAAAAACGAATGCTATATACTTTTAGATGCTTTTTTTATAATTTTTATGTCGCTATTGATTTTTTTTTTTTTTTTTTTTTTGTAAAGCATTGCAAAGTTTTAGAGAACAAGGAGTATGGATACGTGTACACAAGAGAAAAAATCCAACTTTGCCTTATAATTCACTGCGGAACAATGAAAAATTAAATTCCTATATTATACCTCAGTGGTTTAATAGACCATGGAAACTAGTTAGAGTTTTGAATCCCCAGGTAATAAATTATTCAGATATTGCATGTGAAAAAAAAAAAAAAAAATAGAAACCACTGACTGTCATTGCCGCAAGGATTAAAAATGTATTATATATGGGGAGCCATAGATTATATTGGCTGTTCTCTATATTATGTATATCCGAATACGAATACGAATGTGAATGTGAATTTGAATCTCAACTCGACTATAAATCGCATAATAAATGTTGCACCATGGCAGGAAGAATAATAAATACAAAAAAATAAATTAAATAAATCCTTCATCTATTATTACCCATCCGATTGCATTTTGAATTGGGTGAATTTTTATTAGCTTCTATTAATGGTTTTAAGTAAAAATAAAAACGCTATCAAAGATGGTTACATTTTACATTTTTTCAACTATGTTTTTTATCCTGGAAATTCGTTTTAAAACACAAATAAACACTAAAGTTCAGTACCAAAAAAGATACAAAATACAAAAATTTCAAGTCATTTTATTTTATCTTTGGAAATTTTAAAAAATATTAAATATTGCGATTATAGGAACTATAATTTAAGTTATGCAGTAAAAAAACTTTTAGACAATCAAACATAACATTACGATGATAGAGAAGACGAAAAAAGTTGGACCGACAATTCTGCTTGTCTGTCCGCCTGTCCGTCCGTCTGTATCGGCACCTACAGCCTAAACTGCTGGACCGATTCGTTTCAAACTTGGTACATAGTATTATTATGATGTCCTACAGAGTAATTTTTGGAATTATCATTCTAGCTCCAAAACTAAAGTTACCTGCCATATGATTTTTTATGAAAAACTCATTTATCTCAAAAACAGCTCCCACAATTTTGATAAAACTTTCTGAATGGTGTTTTTTGAGTAAACTGTATGTTTTGGTTGGAATTCATTTTTCAGGAAAAGTCTTGTAACGATACCTCCCACATGGGACGAGTTTTTTCATAACAGATTTTCTCGTAAACCACTCAATTTCGATAATAATTTTAAAGTGAAAGCTCTTTTATAAACAAAATGATATTAATTCTTAAATTTTTCAAAAAACTTTTTTTGAGTTTTTTTTTAAAAAAGTTAAATTTTTGTTTTTTGAATTTTTGGTTTTTTCAAAAATAGTTTGTTGAACATTGTTAAAATTATTGTTTTCTGATAAGAACTTCAAACTGCTAGATGTTGGCATACTCAAAAAAATTTGGAATATGTCTTTGAAAAGTTTAAAAAAAACCGTTTTTTGAAAAAAAACTGTTTCAACGATTTTGAAAAAAAAAAAAAATTAAATCAAAATTCAAATAAGTAAAAGAATTCTGATGGCCTACTAAATTTTCTCCAAAAAACGTTTAAACTAGTGATTAAGTGATAAATAAAATTTCATATGAATTGTTCAATGTTTTTTTCCCAAAATATCAAGCCCCAAAACCATTTTAACACATTAGAGCAAGTACGCACGACTTAGTCGTGCACTTTCTTTATATTTGCAACAACAGCTTTCTGTTGCTTATACTTTTGATGCATTGTACTAAAAACAGAAGGTTCACTTAGTTTTCTTCATTCGCTCAGAAACTGCTCCCTCTTAACTCTTAGTTTAAAGATAATTTTTCAATTGACTGATAGGAATTCAATGTTTCAAAAATTCAATGTTTAATAATTTAATTAAAGCAGAGCGCACCTACAATGAAATCGATTTTTATTAGTGACAATTGCTTCGAGGAAACTAAACTAAACTTAACTTAGTTAAGTATATACTGCGAACTCTTCGTGGAGTAACCAATTTGAGGTCACTATGACGGTCACCTCTTTAGTGCACGTTAATTAAAAAATAATTTCCATAGTTCAAATTCCAGAAACAAAAAAATACATAAAAGTTATTTAACGTTAGCAATCATTTATTTATTGTTGAATAATAGTCTTTATTTTACTATCAAAAGATAGAAGATACCCTGAGCGTAGATAAACAGAAACGGGGAACGGTCCCAAATTAATTTTCCATTAGTCCGTAGAGTAAACACCCACACCAGCAGATATTGCGATTATTAAAGTTTAGTTTATAGTGTTAGATGGCAAGCTCATGGAAAGTTTATGCCTATTCAATTTTTCTAACCATTCCGACCATTCTTTGTGTTGTGTGCGTTGATAAGTCAGCAGGAAAGGCAGAGACTAACAACTTTCTTGCGAAACCAATCAGCTATATTAGCTATGGTGGAAGTGGACTGAGTCTAACTTTCTTATCTCATGGGATGGTTAAGTTTGTATATTTTACCTTAAGGCGCTTCTAAGGATTCTACTTCTTGGAAGCATAATTTTGTGGGGCATTTGGAAATATTTTTTCATATCATTTTCATTTTCTTCTCCGATTTCGTGACTCGTTCTAAGATATCGATGTTTCTTATACAAAATAAATCAATATTAGAAAATGTGTATCAATGTTTGACACTGACCTGCAAGAAAATAAGTAAGCTGGATTTATAGGTGTTTTGCGACTGTTAAGCCAATTACTTTTGTGTTTGATGTTGCTTCGTTAGCAAAATGTTTAGAAAATACACAATTTTCAACACCTAACCACTCGCGAACAAAGGTAGGTAATAGGTATAGATACGTATCGAGCAGAAAGATTCATTAAACGTTTCTCTGTTTTAAAATGCGACCATCTCCAAGCATTTGTAGACTTAAGTTATTAATTTTTATTGTTTCCACTAATGGAATTTCAAACCTATTTTGTTAAAATTCAATGCCTTCTCGATGAGTTTTGGGTTGCTTTTTAGAAAAAAAATGTTCCTTAGATTACATTATTTAATTTTTTTTATATCGTGATATTTCTAAACGAGCTCATAACTTGCGGTTATAGGTATACACTACAAAAATGTACGGCAAGTTACGTATTCGTGCAAGAAATAAAATGCACAATTTGGTCGCACTATACTTGCTTTGTTGGTGTAATAGCACGATGATGACACATTTTTAACAGCCATAATAACAACTCTTTGTTGTATAAAATAAGCAAAGAAGTTGAAATTATTTGTTTAAGAATTGTTTATGTCCCATATTTTATGCATATTGTTAATTTTATAATATACGGAGAACTCCGTACCGCCTTTTTTAACACTTTCGAAACTCCTGAATTTTGTTTTTACTATTTATGCACGCTTAGCTCCACACGGGTGGAAATCTTACATTTACAGTATTAGTAAATTAAAATCAATTGAACTATCAAAAATTCTATATTTTTATGCGTTTGATGCTTAGAAAGTGTTAACCTTTCAAAAAAAAAAAAAATAAGAAGTTATTCACCCCTTCTGATCTGCATAAAATTTACAAAGCGTTTGTACGCCGTAAACTCGAGTATAAATCCCATCTCTGGGCAGTTGCTTCTCAAATTTTCTTACACATGCCCGCGATAGAGTTGAAAAAAGCGTTATAATTGATATGGGAGAAAAGGATTATTGAAACATTATCATCACTTGAACATTGTCGAAATGTTTCAAGTCTTTCCTTATTTTACCGCTTCTTTTATAAAAAATGTTCACTCTATTTAAAGGATTCCCCCAAAATACTCATCTTGCTAGGAACGCTTATCAGTTTAAACTTGAGTCTAATTTCGGACGTACCGTGAAATATAGGAATTCCTTCTTCAGCCGTAACACACTAATGTTGAATAAATTATCTTGTACAATTTTGTCTTACCATTTTGATCTTCAATCATTCAAAGTCAATGTTCACCGACACCTCCTTTCCCTCCCTTTCTAATTTCCTATACTAAACATTAAAATGGCAATCCGAAACCATTCAGTGATATATAAAATAAAATGCACGAATGGGTCGCACGTACTTGCTCTAAAGAGTGGCTTGGGATTTCGATAAAAAATAAATTTTTCGAAATTCTTAAATAAATACTTTAACTTATTCAAGCTGAAAAAAGTATGCCATTTTATTTCTTGGATAAATTTGAATTTATGAGAATAAATTTATAAAAATCTGTGGAGTGGTTATTGAGGAAAAAAACGACAATTTATAGGTATTCAGCAAATACATTTATTTATGTTTTGTGAAAATTGGTTGAGCCGTTTTCGAGATACAATTGGAATTCGACTAACCTGCATGACCTGGACTGAGCTTATCATGAATAATTAAAAATCCCGGATAATAAAACTTTTTTTTCACAAATTAGAAAAATGTTCATGATTTTTAGACTGAGAAAAGTTTTCATGAAGTTAGTTTTCAGAAATGGCAAAATTTGTTCGATCTAGTTTTCATGTTTTCATGTCTTTATTGTCGAGATAGAAAACGTTTGGTTTTTTCTGGTGTGCCCAATTTGATTTTTCATTATGTTAACCCTTACCCTTTGCATTGGAATTGTTGGCAATTTTGAAGATTTGTGACAAAATGCACCAAAAATACATTTCTGACAAACTATTACACCAATTTTTGACCAATCTTCACAGAAATCTTCGTGGGCATCCTTAAAATATCCTTCCAAAAGATTTGTTCTTAATTTCACAAAATGCACTTAAAATGCACTCATGGCAAATCGATTCTTTTAAATTTTCATTTATACAAACCTTCCCCTGACAATAACAAAAACGCAAAATAAAGAATTATACATTTTGGCCAAGTTTTTCGGAAGCTATGAGGGAACATACATTTTTGTGATCCATTTTTATATACATACATAATAGAAGATTTTCATTTTCCCCGTTATTTCGTTATACTGAGATATTCAAAGGGTGCTTCTAAATTAATGTCAGTTTCTTGATCTTCATACTTTTAAAGTTTAATAAAAACCGTTGCAACAGTTTTTGAGTTAATTAGAAAAAGAAGAAGAACTTTGCCAAATAAAGTTTTAGTAGACTCGATCTAACCGTTAACAACCTTTGGCCATTTAAAGAAAATGTGGTTGAACCTGATTTTCGTTAAGACCATTTAAGATGTTACTATTTTGATGTTGTTTTCCAAATTGTTCTTTAGATCAGTCTATTTTGGTTAAACAGATTTTTCGGAATTGGTCTTCCAACGGTATACATCAAATGGAACAGGGTTCCTTCCAATGAGCATTTTGGACAAAAGAAGATATTTTATAATTAATTTATATTGCGTTCCTAAATTTTCAAAATTAGTTTCGAAATATTTTGGATTTCATTCATTCATTTCAAATTGTTTCTCAGATGAAAACTATAAATTTCCATATACTCGTATCAACATACTCAAACAAAATTCCAAACATTTTTTCGAAAAGCTTTCCATAACATCCAACGAATTTATATATTTTTTCCCCTATTTATTGCATACTAGCGGTACCCGGCGCGCGTTGCTACGCCCAAAAAAAACACTTATGTGTATTTAATGTGAAATTAAATTTATTTATATATTTTATCTCAATGCTAGCGGATAAGCAATATTTTTGGTCGTTTTGGTTGGTGTACAAATATACAAATTTTTTGGCATACACACAAAGTGCAGTTAATTTGATTGCTAAACTGAACATGATAACATTGATTTAATTGTGGCTTGAATATTTTGCTGCATTTGACAACAATTTGGGAAAATAAAATGTCATTTGTTGTGCGATTCAATTCCTTTTTCGATGTTAAAAAGTTGTTTGGAAAATGTTTGGGTGGACGATTCTTGCACCAAATCGTTCGTTCAGAGTTTGATTTTTTCGACTCAGTTCCATAAATATGATGCTTTTATTCAACGAAAGGAAAACATTTTTATAAAAAAGTTGAAAAAAAAACTTTGCCAAAAGCCCGCATTTTTCTGTCTTCCACCCGGGCATTCCGCTTAAAAATTTATGAAAAAAACCAAAAAAGAATTTAAAAAAAAAACTGAACCAAAATTGTTAAAAGCATGCATTTTTTTCCTTCCACCTGATCGGCACGAAACCTTCACAGGAACCATTCCTGGACTTTACTTTATTTACCCCGAAAATTTCATAAAGATCCATTGGGCGGTTTAAGAGTCCATAGACAACATTACATACACACATACACACATCCATTTTTATATATATAGATTGAACCAACAGTTGTTAAAAGCCTGCATTTTTTTTTTTGTCCTTCACTCGACCGGCCATTCCGGAATTTTCGCTGATGTTTCAAACAGCTAAAAAATTTATGAAAAAACCAAAAAAAAAAATGACCAAAAAATGTTAAAAGCCTGCATTTTATTTTTGTCTTCTACCCGATCGGAAATTGTGGAGTTTTCGCTGATGTTTCAAACCGCTAAAAAATTTATGAAAAAACCAAAAAAAAAAAAAAATGACCAAAAAATGTTAAAAGCCTGCATTTTATTTTGTCTTCTACCCGATCGGAACCAAACCTTCACAGGAACCATCCCTGGACTTAACTATATTTACCCTGAAAATTTCATAAAGATCCATTGGGCCGTTTAAGAGTCCATAGACAACATACAAACATACAAACATACAAACATACAAACATACACACATCCATTTTTATATATATAGACTTAGTTTTTCCAAGAAAACCCTTAAACTAATTTAAATAGATGCAAGATTTGTCTTTACATTTGGATTTGGAGTCAATGTCACAATCGAAGAAACAAAGCTTTATTTATTTTCTTCTGAAAAAGTTTTACATTTTTTTTTAATTGCAATTTTCACAATTTTCTTAGATTCACCCATTTTTCGAAGTTGCACCCATCGAATCAACATTTTTTTTTTTACCTACTTGTTATGCTTGAAAACCTATAAGCTTAAATTTCCTTATTAATTATCTATACATATAATAAAATTGTAACGAGTCGATGTCTGTACATTGAAGATATAGATGCAAAACTAATATGGGGAGTCTCTATTAGACCCACAGAAGCCAAAACCGCCGTTTTTAGAATTTTTGTCTGTCTGTCTGTCTGTCTGTCTGTCTGTCTGTCTGTCTGTCTGTATGTTTGTACGCGCATCACGCAAAAACTACTGCATGGAATTGAATGCGGTTTTCGCAGATTTATTGGTAGTTCGCCAACTTAAAATATAGGCTATATTTTGTCGCAGGAAAATATCTAATTCTGGTTGTTTTTTTGTAATATTGCTGCAATGGTACGTTATTCAATGAACTTAACGCAAAATTAAATGATTTTAAGGAAGTTAGCGTCTCACTTACATAATGGCATAAACAAAACGCCACACTTACCAACATATACATGAATAGAAATAAGTTAGTCATTCTGAATAGAAGTTACATCAAAAACATCATAGATGGCGCTATTTACCACCATATAGATAGACAATGTCTCATTCAGAAAAAGCAGAAATCGAAAAATAATGTAACCATAAAGAACGGTGAACGAGCAATACTTACGACCAAAACTGATGAAGCGGAGCTGCCATAAATAGCAGTATCGGCGCGTAGCATCGTTTTAAAAGGGGGCATTCCAATTAGGTATATTGCTTCAGAACTTAACCCTCCAACTTTGCAATATAAACCGTTATGATACTTCGAAATCATGATACAACTACTAGAGATAACGCATTCCAATTTTCATTTTTGATTTGTTCTGCGCATCTCGTCATAAGAACACCTTAAGAACACCTGCCTTCTCGTTTTCGCCTTTCCGTTTAACTTTTTTGTTTCGCTCTACCCTATGCGCCTACATCATAAGAACACCCGGGACTTTGACAATAGTTTGACGTTTTGTTTGGCACTATGCGCATTGCCATATCTTTATTAGTTGTATGATGCTTCGAAATAATATTATACAGACTCCAAAAATCTCACGGCTGTAGAGCTGGTAAAGTATGTAGCTTTCATACCACGCATACCCCCCATTTTTAACCGGTTGTGCAAAAACAAAAATGTACTGAGATACCTACTTTATTCTAAAATCGACGCGTACGAAGTAGCGGGCAAAAACTAGTATTAAATAATTTTACTCTTGAATAGTTATACAAATTTCTGCGTGGTTGATTTGCTCTTGGATCCAAAACATGATAATGAAGCATGATACAAATAATAAGCTTTTAAGCAACAGAGGTTACTTAAGAGGTCATATATGATTTTAAATGAAGAATTAAAATGAAATTACCGAAACGGCTGCCTTAAAAACCTCTGCTGTCAATTAATGATTTTTACTTGCGATTATAGGTACTATAAGGCAAGTTATGGATTCGTGCAGAAAAAATAAAATGCACGACTGGGTCGCACGAACTTGCTCTAATGTGTGACAGTGGTCTTGGGGCTTGAGATTTTGATAAAAATAAATTTTTCAAAGTTCTTAAATAAATACTTAACCTAATTTGAGCTGAAAAAAAAGTACGCCATTTTATTTCTTTTATAAATTTAAATTTTTGAGAATAAATTTATAAAAATCTGTGGAGCGGTTTTTGAGAAAAAAAGTTTTTTTTGAAAAACTTTTTGCAAAAATTTTTCAAAAAAAATTCAAAAACGCCAGTTCATAGGTATTCAGCAAATACATTTATTTAAAATTTTTAGAAAAAAATTTAATAAGCAGTTTTCAAAATATTAATTTTTTAATTTTTTTTTTAAAAAAATGCTTTTAAAAATACAAAAAAATATTTTTCAAAAATATTGGTATGCAATACAAATTGAGCTACCTACAGCTATATGTGTGTGAAATTTCGAAAGAATCAGTTTAGTCGTTTTCGAGTTAGTCGAAAGCAAAAAAAACGGTCCTATGGAAAGTACCGTTCTTAGCCATTTTTTAAAACTTTTTTTTCAGCCATATGATTGGTCGTACCTAAAAAGCAACACTGATTTTTTTAAATAAAAATTGTTAGAGCCGTGTTTGAGAAAAATAAGCTTTAAAATAACGGTTGTATGGCAGGTACCGTTATTTTTTGAGTTAAAAAAAAAATTTCAATTTCCCCTCTGTACAATACCTAAAAAAGTCTATATACCAAGTTTGAAGCAATTCGGCCCACCCGTTTGGGCTGTAGGTCTACATACAGACAGACAGACAGACAGACAGACAGACAGACAGACAGACAGACAGACAGACAGATAGACAGACAGACAGACAGACAGACAGACAGACAGACAGACATACAGACGGACAGAATTTTTAGACCATCTTTTTTCGTCTTCGCTATCATCGTAATGTCATGTTTGATTGTTATCTCAAAACTTTTTTTTTCGACGAATGCATAACTTGCCTTATAGTACCTATAATCGCAAGTAAAAATTTGAGATAACAATCACACATGACATTACGATGATGGAGAAGTCGAAAAAAGTGGGTCTGGGAATTCCGTCCGTCTGTCTGTCTGTCTGTCTGTCTGTCTGTCTGTATGTCTGTTCGCGCCTCTGGAGGCTGAACGGGTGGGCCGATTTGCTTCAAATTTGGTATTTAGGATTTATTTGGCCGTCCCTCGGAACAAATTTTTACTTGCGATTATAGGTACTATAAGGCAAGTTATGCATTCGTCGAAAAAAAAAGTTTTGAGATAACAATCAAACATGACATTACGATGATAGCGAAGACGAAAAAAGATGGTCTAAAAATTCTGTCCGTCTGTATGTCTGTCTGTCTGTCTGTATGAAGATCACAGCCCAAACGGGTGGGCCGAATTGCTTCAAACTTGGTATGTAGACTTTTTTAGGTATTGTGCAGAAAGGAAATTGAAATTTTTTTTTTAGCTCAAAAAATAACGGTACCTGCCATACAACCGTTATTTTAAAGCTTATTTTTCTCAAAAACGGCTCTAACGATTTTTATTTAAAAAAATCAGTGTTGCTTTTTAGGTACGACCAATCATATGGCTGAAAAAAAAGTTTTAAAAAATGGCTAAGAACGGTACTTTCCATAGGACCGTTTTTTTTGCTTTCGACTAACTCGAAAACGACTAAACCGATTCTTTCGAAATTTCACACACATATAGCTGTAGGTAGCTCAATTTGTATTGCATACCAATATTTTTGAAAAATATTTTTTTTGTATTTTTAAAAGCATTTTTTTAAAAAAAATTTAAAAAATTAATATTTTGAAAACTGCTTATTAAATTTTTTTTTTTTTAATTTTAAATAAATGTATTTGCTGAATAACTGGGTACGGTTGAAACAATTTCGCTTATATCGTCCATAACTTTGATTTTTGTAATCCGAGCGACGAAGAAGGTATGTTCAATGAAAAAAGAAGGTTTCATCTACAAATAGGGAGTGTCTTTTAAGTCCTCACTGCATTAGTTTTTGTGGAACATGGAATTTAAAAAAACATCTTTTTTGTTTCAACCGTACCCATACCAGGGGCGGTTGAAACAGCGATTGGGGACGGTTGAAACACTTCAAAATAATAAACATTTACTAGTGTTAAGTTATTACTTAATTTTTATTTAATAATTATTCATGTAGGTAAAGAAAAATTAAAAAAAAAAAAAATAGTACGTATTTTAAAACAAAACGAAAACAAATAAATAATCCACGTTTTTACAAGAAAAAAAACTTGAAGAAAATAATTTTAAAATAGACTTCAAACATAAACTCTTACAAAAAATAATAAATTAATCGGAATATTCCGAATCGCAATTCTGGCACACATATGGGTTTCCACCTTCTGTGCACTCTTTGTGAGCCCAAAGCTTACAGGCAGTGCACTGTATCCACTTTTCTCCAGATCTGCTTTGTTTCAACCGTACCCAGAAAAAATGTTTCAACCGTACCCAACCCCACTTTAGTTACAAAAATGTATATAATTATGATCTCATTAACAACACGTTGAAACAAGTCACTACAATGCGTTCTACACTCTTCGTTTCAAATACACACACATACACAATACTCTAACATGAATTTAAAACCATTTATAGGAAAAAAAAACCGCACAAAAATACTTACTTTGGGTTACCTATATAAAAAAAGTGCTCTTAAAAACTACGGCAACGTGCCACGTGCTAAGCAAGACTGACGATTATTCGAATGTGTTTTTGCTTCGTTTGCTTTCGGGAAACATTCTCGTACCGTGTACTGTTCCTGGAATATTTGCGTTGTTTCAACCGTCCTTTGTTTCAACCGTACCCAGTCTCCCCTACCTATGAACTGGCGTTTTTGAATTTTTTTTGAAAAATTTTTTCAAAAAGTTTTTCAAAAAAAACTTTTTTTCTCAAAAACCGCTCCACAGATTTTTATAAATTTATTCTCATAAATTCAAATTTATAAAAGAAATAAAATGGCGTACTTTTTTTCAGCTCAAATAATTAGTTTAAGTATTTATTTAAAAATTTTGAAAATTTTATTTTTATCAAAATCTCAAGCCCATAAACCACTGTCACTCATTAGAGCAAGTTCGTGCGACCCAGTCGTGCATTTTATTTATTTTTGCTCTAGGTCCCAAAATAACGGCACCTGCCATACAATCTTGAAGACAAAAATTGATTTTCTCAAAAACGGCTCTAACGATTTTGATAAAACTTTCAGAATGCTATTTTTGCAAAAAAATCTATCTTTTGGTTTGAAATTTTTTTTCAAAATTTGTCTAATAACGGTACCTCTCATAGAACCAGTATTTTCAAATCAAATTTTTTCGTAAACTATACATTAGATTTCAATAAAATTTTTACCACAGGAAGTCATTCATAATTTTATTAATATGGCACTTCAAAATTTTCAAAAACTTTTTTTTTTTGATTTTTTATAATTTTTTCAAAAAAATTTTTGGTTTTCGAAATATGTTGGAAACGGGTACATTGATTTTTTTTTTAAATTATTTTTCAAATGTAAACTACGGATTGCCATATATTTGCATACTCAAATAAATTTCAAAATATTTTTTGAAAAAGTTTTTCAAAAATAACCTTTTTAAAAAAGAACTGGTCCAACGATTTTCAATATTTTTTTTTCCTAGATTGACGTATAGCTTTGAAATTGTATTGCATACTTAGTTTTTCCGAGAAAACTCTTAAACTAATTTAAAAAATAAAAGAAGTTTCGAAATTATTTAATTTTTTTTTAATATCCATATATGCAGCCACTACGCAATTGCTTATCATAAGAGCAAGTTCGTGCGACCCAGTCGTGCATTTTATTTTTACTGTTTAAAGGGCCATGTTTGTAATTTTTTTTTTAGAAAATATTTTCAGGAAAATACTTTTATAATTTTTCGAGGGATTCAAATAAGAAACTTAAGCGAGAGCTACAGTGCGTTTGCAACGAACTGTTGGATACACTATTCCATATTTGTTCTATGTGCGTGCGTTCGCGACTCCCCCCTAAGCCGCTGTCCAGATCAAAGAACAAAATTCTTCTTTCGCAGACAAGAAAAAATACAATAACATTAATTTTGTCTGTCCAATGTTCAATGGGGGTTAACTATACCCTCTTAAGTGTTTGAACGCTTAACCAAGGCTACAAATATAGATCGCGATACTCCTTTTGTTCGGCAGATCCTTGGAGCGTAGAGGCCGCGGCACCTCTTCGTCTTTAGGGTCCCTGCCGGGCTTAGCATCGACGGTGTTTTGTAAGCTGGCTTCAATCCAATCATGAATGTGGTTGAGATTGGAGTTTGGAGTTTAAGAGGGATAGATGTGCCTATCCTCCGCCTCCACGTGGCAACCCGGGAATCAATATGAATGGCAGGGAAATTGTTGTAAATGAAATAGGAGTGAGTATCTACAGCTATATTTCTTTTCCTGGAAGTATTGATTCCTTACCGGAAACGTATGCAAGGTAAAACTTGTATGCGGCTAAGAGAGGAGGGCTGGGTATGCGTATTTGGCTGTTTGCTTCTACCTTGGCAGATGGTTGAGTGCGCATATCTAAGGCTGCCAGGCCTTGAGTATTGAAGGTGCTCATCTGGAAGTGACCCAATGGTTGCGAAGCTCCACCGGAAGCTTTATTCTGGTACCACGGGAGATAGTGCCCACCCAGGTGGCCGAGTCACCTGGGACACTATCTATGAGGTAGGCCCCCTTGTGGGAGTATCGTGGTGGTTGTGGTTTATTCCATAGCGGAAACATATGGCATTGGTTAATATTGTCTTCGGATGATATTATCGGATGCAAGAGGTGTTAGATAGACCTCGCTCTTCACCAAGGGGTGTGGACATGCCTCAACATGTTCCATAAAATTGGTACTAAGAGTCTACCTTGGGGTAGAACTCGATTTTGCCCTAAGGTGGAACTTGTTCTGCCTTGGGGTAGATCTTAGGGCTCTGGTCTAAGCCTAATTGGACTCTGCATGCGAGTAAGCTCGCCGTGAAATTAAGACTTAATTGTCAGGTGTTCACGTAAAGCTTATTTTCATACTGTCCAATGTTCAATAACTGCAGCGAAATATTCATCTTCTTACATCAAAACAGCATATTAAGACTTTTAACGGAAACGACCTTTCAAAGTGGGCGTGTCCTTAAAATTTTTCTAAGAAAAATTAAAGTACTCTTACTCAGGTTTGATCGTTATTTAGGGCATATGTGTAAAACAACAGCTGAATCGAGTAGTTTTTTAAAGATCTTACCTGAATAAAGGTATTTTATAAAAATCACCCTCTGAAAAGTGGGCGCGGCGTTTTGAAAAAATGTACACACACAAAAATACGAGCTATATTTTTATCTAACAAACGAAAAAAATTGGTTAAAATTTAGTACATTTTCAAAACTATGTTTTTTGTTCTTTCATGAAAAGTGGCCGTCAGTCACGCCCGAAATTCAAAATTTATCTTTTTGTACACAAGCTTTATAGTTTCGACTAAAAGACGTATGAATTCGGGCTTATGGACTTAAGTATAAGTGCACTTTATTTGCAAAAATAAGTATTTTATAGTTTTAATAAAAAGTGGGCGTCAGCCACGCCCCAAACATTTGTTTTCATACATGGTGTTTACTTACAATTAATACCATAAATTTAGGGTTTTTGCTAGAATATAAGCTTCGTATTTTATAAAAGTAATATTATTGTTTTGTATGAAAATTGGGCCACGTCGGAACTAAAATATTTTAATTTAATTTAGAGAAGATTTACTTAAAGCTTGCGTGTGAAAAATTTCAGCGTTGTGCTTTGATCCTAACTGTACAAAAAACGCAATTTAATTTTGCCAAATAGAGGTTGTAAAACAAAAATGGCGATTGTGAGCGTGTTTGTTGGCGAATTTCACCGGTTTAAGAACTTAGCCTTACTCTCAAACCAAAGATTATACTAACCAAATTTCAGCTTTCTAGCTCAAAAATTGTTATCTCTAAAGAGTATTCATACGACGGGCGGACGGACATCGCTAAATCGACTAGTCTTTTGATTCTGAGTCAGAATACATATACCTTTCTTCAGGTATTATTTCTCTATGTTACAAACTCCAAACCAAATACAATATACCCATTCTATAGAATAGGGTATACAAAAAACTAAAAAACCATTTTTGGAACGCACAGATGTATACGTTTTATTTGAAAAAATTAAATTACTTAAATTTTCATAGTAATCGGTCTTGTGGCTCACAGTTTCTTGCGGGAAGTAACTCATTGCATATGGCAGGTAGGTACGAGTTCGAGTACATCTTAATTTCGTAGTTTGCTCATTTTGATAGAAAACTCTTAAAAAAGATACTCCTAATAAATCAGTTAGTTTCATATTAATTTATATCATTGCTTGTAAGAAAAAGCTACATAAAAAGAGACACAAGTAATTTTGGTTGAACCATGGCTTTAACTGAAATTTTTAAGCAGAATATAAGTAGACCAATTCAAGGAAATGAGCAGCCTGCATATAAAAAAGCTTAAAATTTTCCAAAGGAATATTTTACCAATTTTAAATTACCCCGTAAGTACTATAAATACTCATACACTAACAAGAATTTAGAATGTCATTAAAGAAAATCCTTTTGAAATACTTTCCTCGAGATTTTATATAAATATAAATGTACAAACAAGGTATTCAAAGGATATAATCATCATTGCTGGTGCGTTCAGAATTTTCTAGGAATTTTTTTTTAAATCAGCATTTTTTATTTCCAAGAAACGAAAAGCACTTCTTGCAATTGCATACACCATTTTTCATGGGAACTCGTCCTAGCAAGGATGTTATGTAGAATTTAGATGTGTGCAGGATGCACCTTGTCCCTTGATTGAGGACATTTCTATTGTGTTTACGCATGCATGACTCGAAATGCAAACAAGCAATCTGTGTAATTTACTAAAATGTTTTCCAAAAGAGAAAGGTTCGCTTTTGAGGGGTTGATAGTTTTGGTATGTGTATAAAAACATGCCCGATGTCTTGGTTTGAATTTATGCATGTGTTTACAATAACACTCGTAAAGAGAAAAGCTCTGTCGTAACTTAATGTAAAGGGCCGATGCTATTATTCCCTAACGATTACACCTGCATTTTTTTACGGGATACCACCATTTATACGTCTGGTGAAAAAGGAGACGTGTTTTATGCATTTAGCATCCAAATAAATGGCACCTACAGTTTCTACTTTAGAAACGCTGTGATATTCTGTGCATACTCGCTTCCACATCCAATCCTATAAAAGCGATGGATAAATTCTTTAATTTATTTTCACATCAGTATAGCAAGAGCATATATGTACAAACATTTGATTCAAGGATATTTCTAAAATACAAAAACAAAACAAAAATGAAAAATACCAAAACACCCACGTTCTACTTTGGATAGACCAATAAATTTCATTTAAGGTTGCATTTTATGTTTCATTTTTTTTTTTTTTTTTTGCTCATGCAACACACTGAGAACGATGGATTTTTTTGAAACGAAAACAAATTAATCTTCGTCCAAATGGTAATGGCTTGCAGGTATTCAAAACAAGTCGGTTCAAAAAAAGTCAATAGGAAAGGTAAATACGGTGGCTTGAGTTACGGAGTCACAGTTGGCGTAAGAAAATATTATTTAAGAGTCATTAAACGTGTGTGCGATAAATTAAATTATACGGAAGGAGAACTTTTCAAGCTTTGTACAAAAAAAATACCTCCGAAGGAACAAAATCAGACACATGAACATATTTGTATTTTTGTGCTGCAAAGAAAAAAATGTCACCTTCCCTACATCAATGGCAGCTCATAAATTATAAGAAACATGAGGCTTATTCAATAAAGGGTGGCAAGTATAGGTTTAGGTTAGCAACGAATGTCAAAATTGTTAAAAGGTATAATTTTGTGAAATCCTTTACATAGAATTTGAATTTTGTTTTTTTTTTTTTCAAGATAAAACAAATGTACGAAAATCATGGTTTCAGTGTTGCTTTACTAGCTGTCCTGGCAGACGTTCTTCTGAGCAGATAGCGTGATGATAGATATAAACGTTTTGAACATTAAGCGATAAGTTTGACATCATAATTATATTTATGCCGTCCAATACAATAAGCTTGTCTAAAATATGAGAACATTGATGATTTTTTTTTCTGAGTAAAAGAAAAGTGCGTATACGCCCGAGTGTACAATACTGTTTTACCATTGTTTTAAGGTTGAAAAGCATGGGTATGAGCGGAATAAGCATATCTTCGCCTTTTTTACGGCAAGTCTAGTTCCGTGCAACTGAGCTTCAGAGGTTACAAATAGCGGATTGAGACCAACGGTGAACCTATTTGAAGAATGAATTCAAAACGGGGCTCCAATGAGTTTAAAAACTCGATTGGGTTATTATTGACACCTTGAGGAACAACTGTATCAGTGGATTTGTATTTTATTGGTTTGCCGAAAATTTTTAGTTGAATTTGATAGTTTATTTTGTTGACGTCATCGTATTTTGCTCCAAGGATTACAATACGCATTTTTTCAAAATTAGAGATTTCATAAGATGGTCTTAAGAAATCATTTTAATAGCTTTTCTTTTGATGAAAATAATTACTCTTTTCAAGATTCGGGAAAAGATTCAACAACACTTTAAATGAGGTAGAATAATCGTTTCGAAGCAGTAAGCTTTTACGGACCTGGAGATTTTCAATTTTTTTTTTTTTCGTCTAAAGCTCACTGTTTATGCAATAGAACCGAATACAAGCAAAACCCCATTTTTTACCTTTGAACCCATATAGCTGACGTAGCGTATATGGGAAAGTTAGGGATGTTTCTCAGATTGTAAACCACCTCCGTACAATTTTTACTTGCGATTATAGGTACTATAAGGCAAGTTATGCATTCGTAAAAAAAAAAAATTGGACAATCAAAAATAACATTACGATCATAGAAGCCTACAAAAGTGGGTCCGAAAATTCCTTCTGTCTGTCTGTCTGTCCGTATGTATCGGCCCTACAGCCTAAATTTTATGTTTTGGTTGCAATAGATTTTTCAGGAAAAGTCTTATAACGGTTTTTTGAAATATGAGTTAAAAAAAATTCCGTAAAGTTTGATAAAAATCAATAGAGCCGGTTTTGAGAAAATTGAACTAAGTGTACTGTATTCCAACGAACTCACCCAAATTCGATTTTATATTTTTTGATTTAGAACTGAGATAGGCTAAACAATTAAACTTAACTCAAAGGGCATATTTTTGTTCTTCTGTTTTAAACTATTTGCTCTAAGAAATAAATGCTAATTTTTAAGTCTACAAGCTTTTCAATGAATAGAAATAAAGCTTTTTTAAATTGATCATTCTTTTTCCATCCAGAAAAAGAAGGCAATTTTTTGAGATACTCTTATCAGTTCGTTGACAAAAATTGTACGATCAGTTTTATTTTGTCAAACGATATATGAATTGTATACATTTTAACCCCCTTTCCCCTCCCCTCCATTCAATTTTTATTAAATGTTTACCAAGATAGTCTTGTAAGCTGAGTAACTAAAAAAAAATTCTGACTAATTTAAATGTAAACTTTGATCTAATAAACAAATAAAATCAACAAACCGTAGGAACAGATCGAAAAAAATTATATACGACTTGATGAGTCCATCCAGCTTTCAAACAAAACCCAATGTAGAGGAGGACAGAGATACCCGAGATAACGAACTAGCCTTCAAACTGCACAACTATATTATATAAGGTAGACAAATTTCCCGTGTATGAGTTTAAAATATTTTAAACATGAAAGTCTCTAGCTTCCACTTATTAAGTAGCAGAAGATCTAAATGACTATGCTACATGAAATTTGAGATAACTAGCAAGATATCGTGTGTTGCCAAAGTATGTACGAGAATTATTTAGTTCAGTACAATACAAACAAATTCAAAACTTGTCTTCCGAGATTTTCCAATTTCAATGAAACAATTCGATGAGTTTTCTATCGATATTTCACCATAATATATCGAAGTATCTGCACGCTACAGAATGGCATGAAACTTTAATTTTTGAAAAGCTGCCGAAAATAATTTCTCAAAAATCTACCATACCCACTATTTTGTAAATATTTAACTATAGGAAATGTGTTGGACAATGTTTCACTAACTCATAGATTGCTCTACTTTACCTTTTAGGAGATTATTTATTGATAAAATTTCAAGGACTTAATCCACCAAAATGACCGTTTAAATCCCTTTTGTTCCTTTCACAAACAAATAACCCCTGAGCTATTAAAACTTCGGGATTAAAACTGGATTAATAATAAAAAAGGCGTGTTACACGCTTCTAATGGCAATTAATTTGTTTTCCAGCCTTTGTCACGACCCTTTTTTTAAACAACAATATGATACCTACGCACTGTTTTTGTTTTTTAGTTGATATTTTTTTGTGAACCTGAATTTAAACAAAATATAAATATCTACGAACAATGAAGAACAAAAAAAAAAAAAATATCATCAAGAAATAAAACACACAGCTACACCGTTAATTTGCGAGAATTGTTCAAATTAATGGTTTATGTCTTGCCCTCATTTAGGTTAATTTTCGAAAATTAATTTCCAACACCAGTGAATGAAGTAATTTGGTAGAAGGTACCAACCTACATAGAACACTCCGATCTCTCTCTTTTTCTCACTCTCCAGGTGATATATTACCATCCATTCAGGATCCACACAAAGGTCTTCAATGTGCTCCCTTGCTGTGTATAGTAGTTCCTCCCGAATACCTTTTGGGGTAATTTCGCAGCTCCAAACGATGCGATGGTCGTCCTTTATAATATATATAAATATATTATGAAAAAAAAAAAAATTCCTACCGTGATTGCGGAAATACTCATTTTCTTTAGTGCGCGCGAATTAATCATTCCAGATTCGCACCTGATTTTCCGCGTTCATTCAATTATGTGAGAAGGAAAATGGGATGCACTTGAAACTCAACAAACAGCAATATAGAAAGATTCTAAGAGGATGATGGCGCTGCTCTAAGTCCTTTGGTTTTTTTTTTTTTTTTTTTTTTTTTGTTGCTTACTTTCTTAACGGATGGAGTCCTTCGAAGAGATAATATCTGGGCATCACCTGTCTCGTCCGTACATTATTTGCTTGTAGGTATAGGTTACTTCTTTTTTTTTTTTTACGTAAACATTTCAGTAACGTGGGTCAAAATATATATACGCCCGTTGGGTGTTTCGAAAACAGACGGAATTTATTACACTCTCCACCTTTAAAAAATATTCTTATTAAATTCATCGCTATAATATAAACGTAAAGGTGTGTACAGGGTATAGACAATTTTCACTGGGGTTTATTTTTATGAGATCTCATACATTTGCAGATGGTGTTTGTGAATTGTAATGCCTTTTTTTAAGGCTAAAATGTACATTTTTATTTTGTTTTCTATACAACACGCTGTTGGAATTTTTTTTTGTCTGCTTTGTTTTTACAAATTTAATGGGAGCGATATTTATTTTTGCAGAGTGTACTTATTAAAAAAAAAAAATTCAGAATATAATTCAAGAGGTGTTGTTTTAAGTGAGGTATATTTTTAAATAAAAACTCAATTTAGGTAACATTTTTTAAAGGTATTACTTACATTTTTAAGATTGAAAGCCGAAGTTATTTCAGCTTTGAATATAGGGAGGATGAGGAGGCTAGTGAAAATTTATAAATAAGGTATATTAAGGTTGGCGGTAATTAAAATGAAAGCAAAAAATGAATTCTTTAATTTATTGCTATTTGCGAAAATTCATAAAACAAGCTTAAAATAATCCAAATGATTGATTCGGAGAAAAAAGTCATAAATCAGTTCTTAGAAAACTAAGGGGACATGATTGATCTGTTGCTATTCATATCGAATCCTTACTAAAAATTAAGACAAAGGAGCACATGTTGCACCATTTAGGTAAATCGGTTCTCTTTAAAGAAGAAAGCTTTAGAATTTGTTGAAGACCACAATGTCTGAATCGCAGGCTTTTATAAAAGACAACCGAGTCTAATCTTATCCCTAGATAATTTTGGCACCAGCCCAAGCAAAGAGGACTCGCGGCACATTACAAACAAACACAGAAATGTGCCGCTTTAGATGATTTGGGTTTAACTAGGCAGCACCTACTTCGATGATGAGAAGAAGTGTCGCAGTCGGTATATGCTAACAATATAGAAAGAACACTTCAACAGACTTTAGAACGGCAAAAACAACCAACTATTTATTGTCAGGTATAATGATACATTCGATTTAGACGATGGTTAGCAAAATTTCCGTGCATCCCACCAGGAAAAAGTTCGGGTAGCGATATTTAAACTAGTATCCGAATCCCGACTGAGCACTTCCAAGAAATAGGAGATGACTTGGTAAGAACTAAGGAGAATACACTCACTTATCTGTACAATCTGGTCGCATGAAATATGCCTGACGAATGGAATTCCGGCATCCTGTGACCTATGCAAAAGAAAATAAAGTGCACGACTGGGTCAGACAAACTTGCTCTAATGTGAGACAGCCCAACTAACAATTTAGCTTGTATAAGGTCAAATTTTTCAAATTTGGCAAGTACTAGCTTGTATAGAGCTTGGATAAGGCAATCTTTCGCAAGCCAAGAATTTTCCACCTGAAAGGAGATGACCCATTTTTGTATGGAGCCTGGGCCCAGGGCGTACACCTATGAGACTAGTATCAAATGAAAGCTTGTATTCAGTTCTATCTATCTGCAAAATATTTTTGAATTTGGCCTTGGGGATTTCGAGATATTTGAGCTTGAAGTTGAACATAAGAAATGGGAAAAATCGGACTTTTTTGCAAATAATTACGTATTTTTCCGAAAATATCGCTCATAGGATAATGATTCGGGTATCAAATGAAAGATAGTTAGAATATCTTTAATAAAATAGCTGCTATAAGGCCTTAAAATATGAGTTACACAAGGTCTATACAAGGCTTGTAAATATAAGTTATAAATGGCTTGTATAAGGCCTTCCAAAATTGTTTACTGAAAATGTTTGAAATAATAGCTGCTATAAGGCTCTCCACGACAAGTCATTGCAAACAATTTGTATAAGGCTTGTTTGTAAAGGCCTTATACAAATTAAAATAATCAGTGAGGATCAACAAGTGTGTCTTATAAAATATTGTGCTTATAAAAAAAATCAGATTAAAATAAATAAGAACGGTAAGTAATCATTGAACTTTCTAGCAAAACTTAAAAACCACTGTGGTCTTGGGGTTTGAGATTTTGAAAAAAAAAACATAGTTGTCTGTAAATTCGGTTTACGGACGATAATTTTACGTGATAACCAGTTCACAAAACAGTTCATGGTTAGGTATCTGTAGAACCAACAACCACCCAACCCACCTACAGCCACCCACCATTTTTTAATTTTGTTCACCCCTTAACCCAAACACTAACCAACCACCCCCACATACAACCACCAACCAACAGCCCACCATTTTTTAAAATTTGTTCCTCCTCCCCCACACAATAAAGCCAGCCCTTCCTAACCACCACCAATCACCCACGCACTATTTTTGACAATTCCCCCCATGCAACAAATTCAACCACCTACAACCACCTGCTACTCATCCATCATTTTTGACATTTTTTTAACCACCCCCCCAGTACAACTATCTTTGACAATTCCCTCTACTTACACCCTCCCCCCAAATCCAACCACCCATTACACCTACAACAACTTGCCACTCACCCAACACCGCCAACCACCCATCACACCTACAGCCACCAACCAACCACCAACCATTTTTTACAATTTCTTCCTCACACCCTCCCAACTGCAAATCCCCGAAATCCAACCACCTACCCAACCTGCCACCACCTTCCACTCACCCACCATTTTTGACAACTTTTTCATCGCACCCCATCAAATCAACCATCCCCACCACCAAAACTTCCAACCAATCAACCTACCTAGAACCGCCAACTAACCACCCACCATATTTGACAATTCACCCCCCCCCCCTCCATCCAATCATACCAAATCATCCCAACACCAAACACCCATCCCAAATACAGCCACCAAGGAACCACCCATTAGTTTTAACAATTTTTGTCTCACCACCCAAACCAGCTACAACCACCCACCATTTTGACAATTGTTCCTTTTAACGACACTACCCCCCCCCCCCCACCTGCCCCACACACACTCTCACCACCACTAACCAACCACCCAACACCCTCCCCTCTCACTTTATCGACTTTCTAGGCTATGAAAGCAGCTAGGTAACGTGACTGTGACTGTGACAGTGACTGTGACTGTGACTGTGACTGTGACTGTGACTGTGACTGTGACTGTGACTGTGACTGTGACTGTGACTGTGACTGTGACTGTGACTGTGACTGTGACTGTGACTGTGACTGTGACTGTGACTGTGACTGTGACTGTGACTGTGACTGTGACTGTGACTGTGACTGTGACTGTGACTGTGACTGTGACTGTGACTGTGACTGTGACTGTGACTGTGACTGTGACTGTGACTGTGACTGTGACTGTGACTGTGACTGTGACTGTGACTGTGACTGTGACTGTGACTGTGACTGTGACTGTGACTGTGACTGTGACTGTGACTGTGACTGTGACTGTGACTGTGACTGTGACTGTGACTGTGACTGTGACTGTGACTGTGACTGTGACTGTGACTGTGACTGTGACTGTGACTGTGACTGTGACTGTGACTGTGACTGTGACTGTGACTGTGACTGTGACTGTGACTGTGACTGTGACTGTGACTGTGACTGTGACTGTGACTGTGACTGTGACTGTGACTGTGACTGTGACTGTGACTGTGACTGTGACTGTGACTGTGACTGTGACTGTGACTGTGACTGTGACTGTGACTGTGACTGTGACTGTGACTGTGACTGTGACTGTGACTGTGACTGTGACTGTGACTGTGACTGTGACTGTGACTGTGACTGTGACTGTGACTGTGACTGTGACTGTGACTGTGACTGTGACTGTGACTGTGACTGTGACTGTGACTGTGACTGTGACTGTGACTGTGACTGTGATTGTGACTGTGATTGTGACTGTGACTGTGACTGTGACTGTGACTGTGACTGTGACTGTGACTGTGACTGTGACTGTGACTGTGACATTTTTCTGTGCGTGCTGCCCATATATTCCAAACCGATTTATTAGACGTTATCACGTCAAAAAGCAGGGAAAAAATGATATGAAATTTTATTGATCACTTAAAAATCACTAGTTAAAACGTTTTTGAAAAAAAAAATGAAGTAAGTCATATAATTTTGTTAATTGTGAAGAATTTTAAGAATTTTTTTTTTCAAAATTGTTCGATGAGTTTTTTCAAAAAACATTTTTTTTGAAAAACTTTTCCAAAATATATTCCAAAGTAAGCCAACTTGTAGCACTTTGTAGTTTTCAACACAAAAATAAAAATTAAAAAAAAAATTGAAACGTTTTTGAAAAAAAAAACAAAAATAAAAAAAATTAATTTTTTTTTTTAAAACTCAAAAAAACTTTTTTTCAAAAATTTCAAGATTTATATTATTCCGTCTTTAAAACGGCTTTTGATTCTGATTTGAATCTGATTTTAAAAAACCAGTCCTATGGGAGATACCGTTACAAGACTTTTCCTGAAAAATCTATTCCAACCAAAACATAAAGTTTGCACATAAAACACTATTCAAAAAGTTTTATCAAAATCGTATGCCAGATACCGTTAGTTTTAAAGCTAGAATGCTAATTAAAAAACCCCTCTGTAGGACGTCATAACAAAACTATGTACCAAGTTTGAAGCAATTCGGTTGAGCCGTTTAGTCTGTAGGTAACTATTTACAGACAGACAGACACACGGATACACAGACACACTGATAGACAGACAGACAGAATTGTCAGACCCACTTGTTTCGACTTCTCTATCATCGTAATGTTATGTTGGATTTATATTTTTTTTTTTTTTTACGAATGCATAACTTGCCTTATAGTACCTATAATCGCAAGTAAAAAGGTACTAAGAATTACTAAAACTATGAGGTATTAGTTTCATAGAAAGTTGATTATAAAATTTTTGGATGTAAATTTATTGGCTTCTATACAAGGCCAGGTAAGTAATCCATCGCCTTATTTTCACACTTCGACAGATTTTAGAAATATGCATCCCTGCAAGACTCTTTCGATTGTGCAAGATGACTATGGAGAGCTCCCGCTGCTTCATCAAGGTTGGGAAGAACACCGCCGACGCATTTAATGTCGAGAAAGGCTTAAGACAAGGTGACGAGCTATCATGTAACCTCTTTAACATCCTTCTTAAGGAAACCGCAAACGCAACTCGCATGTCAACTCCAACTCAACTCCAATAACTTGGCTATGCTGATGATTGATGATATTGACATCATATTGAAAGAACGATGCGCGCTGTCAGAGGAGCATTCTCAAGTATTGACAGCGAAAGTCTGGCTGTTGATGAATATATGAAACAAAGTATATGCTGTCCTCGAGTGCAGAACATGGACAGATATAACTTTGAAGTGGTCAAGGACTTTATCTATTTGGATTCCACTATAACCTCACAAAATATTATCACTACAGAAATCAGTAATACCTTTATCATCCCAGTACTTCTGTATGGACGCGGAAGCGTGCACTTTGACACAATTTGAAAAGCGACTGAAGTGCTTTGAGAGAGAGAGAGAGTCATCAATTTGGGCCTGTATGTATCAATAGACTGGGGATAAAAGATTTCTTAACCACGATTTGCCCGGGTTATACATCGACATTAACCATATGTCACAAAACTGGGGTTGGTAACGTTTGCCCCAAAATACAAGCCCCAAACGGAGATCCCCAAACGCAAAATCCCCACAGTAAAATCCCCATTCCCGAAATTCCCAAAGAGAAAATCTACAATCGCGAGCGCGATTTGATCGCATGATTCACTACTTGAAAATATTTGTTTTGGTGATGTTTGGCTTAATTCATATTGCAGGAAGTGTAATCCAAAGAGTAAATATAAAATTCTTTTTAGTGCTTGTAATGTTTATTAAAATAAAAATACATTTTCAAAATTAGTAAGTAAATAAATATTTAAATGAAACGAAAAGAAAAACTTAATCGTTATCACTTATTAGTTAGATTCACAATAAAATAATTTCATGAGATTTTTCTGAAAACTAAATGCACATAATTTAGATGTACACGGACACTGGGGATTTCTTGGGGATTTTGGCAAAAAATATTGTTTGGGTGTGGATTTCATCCATGTGCATTATGTCTTTGGGGATATTAGCTAGTTGGATTATAATTTTTGGGGATTTTAATCGATGGGGATTTTTACTTGCGATTATAGGTACTATAAGGCAAGTTATGCATTCGTAAAAAAAAAAAATTTTTTTTGGACAATCAAACATAACATTACGATGATAGAGAAGCCTAAAAAAGTGGGTCCGACAATTCTGTCTGTCTGTCTGTCTGTCTGTCTGTCTGTCTGTCTGTCTGTCCGTGTGTCTGTCTGTCTGTATAGTTACCTACAGCCTAAACGGCTGGACCGATTTGCTTCAAACTTGGTACATAGTATTATTATGACGTCCTACAGAGGGGTTTTTGGAATTAGCATTCTAGCTCCAAAACTAACGGTACCTGCCATACAATTTTTTGTGAAAAATTAATTTTTCTCAAAAACGGCTCCTACGATTTTGATAAAACTTTCTCAATTGTGTTTCCTGTGCAAACTTTATGTTTTGGTTGGAATAGATTTTTTGGGAAAAGTCTTATAACGGTACCTCCCATAAGACCGGTTTTTTGAAATCCGATTTTCTCGTAAGCCACTTGGCGGATTTCGATGAAACTTTTAATGTAGAAGCCCTTTTATAAAAGAAATAATATAATTTCGAAAATTTTTCAAAAAAAGTTTTTTTGAGTTTTTTAAAAAAGTTTAAAAAATTTTTTTTAATTTGAGTTTTTTTCAAAAACGGTTTAATCTATAATTTTTTAATTTTATTTTTCTGATAAAAACTACAAAGTGCTAGAAGTTGGCATACACAAAAAAAATTTGGAATATATTTTCGAAAAGTTTTTCAAAAAAAACTGTTTTTTGAAAAAACTGGTCCAACGATTTTGAAAAATTTTTTCGTAAAAATTCAAAAACGTAAAAGAAACCTGATGGCTTACCTTATTTTCTCTAAAAAACGGTTTAGGTATTGATTTTTAAGTGATTTATAAAATTTCATATGATTTTTTCAACGCTTTTTTTCCAAAATCTCAAGCACCCAAGACCATTTTAACACATTAGAGCAAGTTCGTACGACCCAGTCGTGCACTTTATTTTTTTTGGGATTCTGTAGGACACCCACAAAACTGTGCAGCGGCTTAGATGGCAAGTGTTGCACGCGAAGGTAATAGACGAATTCAAAACAGCATCCCTATTATTCAGTTCCAACCCTAAGGGCCAACACAGCAGCTAAAGAGCCCATCAAGAGATGGAAAACCTCAAGCAATTGAATGCATGCGTAACTGGAGGTGATTGGTTGGGAACCGAACTGGATGGCGGGGTGTGTAGGTGGTCTACAGTGGAGAATTTAAAACAAAAATTTGACGTATTTGATCTATGAGTTCTTGCATGTTAATTATATCAGTGCCCTGTTTCATTCAGCGAATACAATTATAGCTGAGCCATGTTTACTCCACATGACAATGATTTCAAGGGCATACTATTGGTAAAGAAAAGTAACATGAAATACACAGCTTAAAAAATGTCTATAGAGTTAAAGCAAAGTTCATTGAAAAATGACAAAAATACATACTGGAAGAAGACAACAAATGGCGCCCGGGAACAAAACTGCTGGTTTTGATATTTAGCAATCAATTAAACCTATTTCATACTCAATAATTTTAAAGTTTAAAATCCATTAAAATACATAATAGTAAGTACTGTTGAAAATCAAGCAATCGTTTTCAATATTGTTATTGAAATAATTTTTTCAATATAAAAATACATATGTACATACATAGTTTCAATCTGTTTCTAGCTATAGTTACTAAAAAAAACATCTTTTTAAATAAACCTTTCTTTATTTTTTTTTTTGGAAACCTTTGAGCGTTTAGTTTCAATAATTATTTATCAAACAAAGGCTTATGTATGTATATTGAATGCCAAAATATAAAAGCAATCTGTCAACAGAATTTTTAATAATCCTTTGAACTGACAAAAACAAATCAGATTCCAAATGTTAATACCGTCCTAAAAAAAAACACATGTTTTTCATCTCATTTTCATCATAATAAAGGACTTAAAAAAATTATTAAATAAAGGTAAAATTCGGTATAGTTTTGATATTAAAAAATAACAACAAATGTCATGCTCTACATCGATTAAGTATGAATTTTTTTAACAGCTTCAAACAGAGTTATAAATAATCAAGCAACAATTAATATATAGTTTATGGTTCGTTATAGTTATTGATTTATTATTAAAAATTCCTTTGTCATTGATTTAGCATCAGGTATGATTCTATACTCATATACTTGACCTCATCCAATTTCGCGTTTTAAATTTATTACTAACGTTGATAACATTTGTTGGTGTTTATATTTATCCTTTTTCCGTTTAACAGCTTTATTTATTATACTATTGTAGCCTATAGTGTACTGCCATTAAAAAACGAATGCATGAGTGAAATTCAATACTAACAATGTGTAGTACACTGGGTTTTATTTGGTTTTTATGTATATGCATATTAAGAGCTGATGTAGTATTTATATGTTTTGTTTAATTTAAAAAGAAAGAAAAAAACTATTGTTTCATGTAGGCTAGGTTTGTAGTTGTATTTTTTCCTTCGAACGATTGCTATTCAAACTCTTTAGTGATTTAACACCACTCACCCTAACAGGATACATGATTTTTTTTTATTGAACAAACTGTGAAAAAAAATCCTTCATGGAAGTAATAAATAATTTTGTAATTGATGCTACTTAAATCTTTTTTTTATTTGTCGGTTCGGTCAGATTTGCATGAAGTATTTATGGATGGATGTCTAGTTCCACAAATCCCTCTTAAATATGGGATGAATCCGTATTTTCACCCATTTAAAGCATCTTATTTGTAATTCATTTATAGCTGGATTTATAAGTGTACTTAAAATTTTGTAATTCAAACGCTGAGAGTACTTACTTTTCAATTCAAATTAAGCTTTGCATGTTCATTTTGAACTTTGAGTAAAATTGTACGATACTAATGATACTATAGATACTTGACTTGTACTACAGTCAATCTAGATGACGACCATGAAATCGGAGGAATATATGCCGGATGTTTGGAATCTCAGTAACATCTGCCCGATCCACAAAAAAAGGAGGCCGCCTACATATAAGATATCCTGTCCAGCGGCTTATGTGCTCTTCTGAAGCCGTTTTCTGATGATTTCATTGGTCATTACCAACGCGGTTTGAGACCTGGGAAATCTACGACTAAGACGCTACCGGAACACCCAAGCCAGTACATCGGGCACCATCTTTAATAAAGCGACAAAATTTACTTGGGTTTGCGGACAACATTAATGTGATAGAAAGAACATATCGAGCATTAACCGGTGCTTTCGTTACAATGGAGTCAGCAGCAAGCATAATAGGACTGAAAATTAACGAGGACAAGAAGAAGTGCATGCAAGTACTTTCTCACAATCTGATAAAAAGTCACTAAGAGTATTTCAAAGAAAAGTTTTGCGTACGATTTATGGTCCTGTCTGGATAAACGGAGTACCTACACAGCATTAATGGTGAAGAAGATGTACGTTCTGTACAGCGACAGTATCTTAGCCAGAATATTTCGAGTTCAACGAGTAAGATGGCTGAACCATATCCATATGTAGAGCGAATGGGTAACTTAAGGCATGTTTTAAATATTGGCAATGAATTTTCCACTTGCACTTTCTCGTGTAAGAAAACTCTTTGAAAGATGCAATCAGCATTCTTGTAACATGGGCTTTGGGCTCTATTCTTTGAAAGGTGATTTCTTGCATTTGAGCAGGAATTTCATCATTTTTTGTTTTTGAAAGTTTGAGTTAGTAATACCCCGTCGCGTAGTGGTTAGTGTATTGGACTGCCACGCCGAAGGTTCTGGATTCGATCCCTGACGACTCCACCTAAGTTCTTTTCCGGGGTACTGCCTCTTGCAAGGGAGTGACAAATCCTCCAAGAGTAATTAATGTCATGGAAAATGCTTCTCTGTTAGCCGTTCGGATTCGGCGGTAAATTGTAGGTCCCTTCCATTTCTGCAGAATATCAACGCAGACACAGTAATGGTTGAGAGTGTAAGTCACAGGCCCCAGGCCCGCTTGGAGCTGTTGTGCCAAGACTAAATTTTTTTTTTTAAGTTTGAGTTAGGTCTATTCATCACCTTAACTATAAAATCTGCATTTGATGATAAGTTTTGCAAACCAATTTGAGGTAGACCTGATTTAAAATGCGTTTGAAGAAGAATCGTCCTGATCAACCACAAACCAATAATATCCTTTTGCACCCGATATTGATGGTAACAACTTATACGTTTTGTCAGCTATTTTAACAAAACGAGTCAGTCCAAATGCCAAAAGCAACTAGTTTCAGATCATTACACTGAAATAGTGAATACAAAAAATGCACGCCTGGGAAAGCACTTAAGTACTTGTTATTTTCGCACACAGTTTCTTAGCCGGTATATGGCTACTGTCCTTATAGTGGACGGTTTCCAAAGGTGTTTATTTTCCCAAGGTGGGCGCAGTGAGTTTGTACATTTTTAACTTTTCAAAAAAAAAAAAAAAAAAAAAAAAAAAAAAAAAAAATTATATGTAGCACCTATCGAGTTTTCAAAAGTTCCTACTTTTCTTTCAACAACGGAGTTTGAGAAGTTTGAAATATGTAATACACAAATAGAAATTCTGAAAGTTTTTGTCTAGTTCTACATCAGATATATTATTTATTTCTAACTAGAGACTATATGTAGGTAGACACGCAGTTTCTCATTTGCCTTCTCCTCGAAGTTGAACTACAATTCTTCCCGGTATAGTTGTGAATCAAACTATTTTAACAGTCGAATAATCTTAAGCCTACATTTTACACAACTAATTCAAAAAATCCTTTTTTAGCACTCTAAAGTGCACCCTTCACCCACACTCAATATTGCTTACCTAATCTTAGTGTCAATGACACTCTCCTTTTTTAAACAACTCTGAATCAGTGCCCATAATCATTCTTAAATTAAGGTTCAATTTATACAACACACAACAAACACAACATAAAAAAAAACACTCACACACAGAGTTATAACTTATAAGTATAGAGTGTCGGTGTATCATAAAATAATAATTTGTAGCATACTAAAATAATTTTTATATGTAAATATTTATCGCACAGCTGTAACTTTATACACGAAATACGAAACGAAAAAAAAACTACCCCCAACAAAAACAACCCTCCTGTTAAATCGTTGAATATAAAACAACTCAGTGAGAGACGACTTTTCCCGAATATCATTCAGAAAAAATAAATTTGCATAATTGGCTATTCCGTTCTGCGAAAATGTTCACACCCCCTCAGCATCGGCACACACAATTTTGTGTGTTTTTTGTTGGTTCAGCCCGCGCCGCGCCCGCCATCCCACCGTAAACAAAGGATTGTTATGGAAATGGAAAAATCTTGGGAAAATAAATAATTTAATTTAAGGGCATCGCAGAATCAGCATGAAAGAAAAAAAGAGTTCATCAGTGCGATAACACACCCGCAATTACACTAGGTATTCCCTGCAACGAAGCTTTTGGCGGGCAATGGCAAGTACTCCCATCAAGAAGAACAAAAAAAACTAGACCATTCATTCTGCTGTACCCACTCTTTAAGTCACCATTGGGGCAGCCTCATGTTGGGTCAACTTTGTGTGCAGTATACATATATAAAAAAAAAAAAAAAAAAAAAAAAACTGCACATCCCAGTGGGAAATTTCATAAAATTCATTGAGGAATAACCTGCTTTTTCCTTGAGGCAATGGGAGTTGCAACAGCTTCTTTTCTGCTGATTCCTTTGAGGAATTTAACATGGGGGTGTCCTAGGCCAAGAAGCACATGCTTACATTCTCGATGAACATTCATTAATGAAATCACTACTTCCTCAGAAGTTGGTTATTCATCAGCTTGGGTGATGAAAAACATGATGTATTCTCATCAAACAGAAAAGTGGATTAAGGCAACGAACTGATGAACTTATGCATGACTTTTCCTTATGTGAATCACCGCATACTTTTCTTTAATAAAATAACTATTTCAATTCCGTACAAAAGACAGTTGTTTTCTTATGTGTCCCAATCACAAAAGCAGATGATGGGTTTCGAGTCATGAACTGAGGAAACGTTGCATTACTTTTCACTGACTTTATCATTGCATTTAATTTTTCTACTTATTCTGCTACTGAATTCATTGAGGAATTCAGCAAAAATTTTCATTGACGCCGAATTTCCTGCTGGGATAGAGAATCTTCAGCGAGTGTTCCAGTTGCAAGTAGCCATTGCTATTATCGTACACAACCACCGAATGATTGTGGAACACACACAAGTTCGGTTGTTCGGTCGTTTGGTCGTTAAGAGCCACAAGAGCTACAAGGACTTTAACAGGATTTGCATTCAACGTTTTCATTTTTTAGCAATTCTCCCGAGAAGGAAAGGGCAGGGGCGGACCTCGAAGGCCAAGTGGTTATGTGAGGTGATGGGCAATCAGGGTTACGTTTGGAATTGTTTTCAACCCTTTTTTCTTCATTCTGTTCCATTTATGTTTTATTTTCGTTATCGCTACTTAACTCATGGTCGGGGGACACAAGTAGGCTTGCGGAAGGCTAAAGGTTTCAATGGTCCTTCAAAAGAAGGAGAGGGGCCAAGAGGAGAGAGAGACACACACACAGAGTGAGGTAGGTACAACAACCACAATTTGTTCCTAATTGTGTTGTTATGTATAACCTGCAGCGATAAAATTGTGGAGGTAGACATTGAATTGCTTAATGTCTTAATACACCTATATGTGAATTGTGGGGGCTCAACCCTAACCTAAGCCTCACCCAACCAAACTGGTTTAATGTAGTTGTTCTTTGTTAAGAATTGTGTAATAGAGAGCAGAGAAAGTGGTTTTATGTGTCCCATTTCTGAGTTCTGAAATGTGTGTCAATTACAAGCTCTCGGACGATTATTTTTTTTGTTCTACTCTTAGTCTGGGATTGAAACGTATGTTGATGTTGAGGATGTTTATTTTACATATTCTTGTTTTTATAAGAGAAACTATTCTGAAATATATTTTTGAGTATTAAGGAAGTTTTAGGGGAAAATCCATCAAAGAACTGTTTGAGCAAAAAAAAAAAAAAAATTACAATTTGTTTCTGACTCGTGTTCAAAGAAGAATTCCGAGAAAAATTAGAGTGTTTGTATTCACTGAATCGCTAGGTACCTACATACCGTTTATTAATTTGTACCTCGAACCTTTAGTAAATTTTGAGGTACTCGTAAAAGGAGATGGAAGCTGTATCCTTTTAAACTTTTTATACTTTTATCTTCAAACAGTTAAACCATAACTACTCAAAACGTAATCAAAGTGGATCAATACTTACTGACTGCACAACTTTGTGCCTTAAAGCTTACTTTTTAGTTTTAACTGATGCTGAGGACATAGATTATAACTCGTAATAAGAGAATTCTTTATAGTCAATATAGGATTTTAGATTTAAAAAGTGTGTTTCAATTAATCTTTCTAACAGTTCATTTAATAAGGTTCTTAAAATTACCATCAAACAGTATAGAAATGATTGCCGAAGAAACATTAAATTTAATCAAAAAACATAAAAATCAATACCCGGACCGAAAGATTTTGCGAAGGTGCACATTTCCATAGAATAAATATGACCACCATAGTGGGTCATTAGTCCCGAAAGTCAAATTTAGGACTTTTTACTTCGGAACCAGTTTCTCACTCGCGCCGACTGTACATCATGGTTCTTCCATGTCCATTCGCTTTTCATGAACCGCCATCTTAGCCCTGAGATACGATATTGACAATTTTTCTGTTTCTACGCTAATCAAACCAGGGCCATAAATCGTACTTAAGACTTTGTTTCTGGCATACTGAAAGAAAGCCTGCTCTTCTGACATAACAGTTAAATCACCGTTTGCTGTTCTTAGTGTCATCCTTAATTTTGTCAATAGCTCCAAGAATCTTGGCTTTAGCAAAATTCTCATGTCTCATTGATAACAATGGATATGAACATTGTTTTATTTTGATAGATTCTTGACTTTTATTGATTTGCTTGCAAAAAATTCCTTGTCACAGCATTGCAGGTTAAGCCTGCACGATAAGGGGAACACAATATTTTTACTTGCTCTATAGGGCAAGTATTGGTTTCGTGCAGAAAAAAAAATCGAGGTTTTAATCAAACATGACATTACGATGATAGAGAAACCCAATAAAGTGGTTTTCGCCATACCGTCCGTCGCGTCGTCATGCTACACCCTAAACGGCTTGACGGATTTTCTTCAAACTTGGTGTACAGCAGTTGAGGTTTTTTTATTTCGTTTTAGCCAGGCTCAAACTGGTACCTTTCAAGTAACGGTTTTTTTCATTTTGGATTTTCTTGAAAACAACTCTAACGATTTTGATTAAACTCAAAATTTAGCTAACTTAAAGCAATTTTAACACAACTGGGTTTTTTGTTTTTGGCTTAAATCGTCGTAACGAAAATCAGGTTTAAACGGCTTTTTTTCAAATAGCCATAAGTTCGCAACGGCTTGTTTGAATTGACTCAAACTTCGTTTGGTACCTATAGTATTTCATAGTTTTCTACAAGATGGTTTTGTTAATTTTTCAGTGTAGCCTTTCTAAACGATGGCTTCCATACAATGAGCCGTTCAGTTTTAGCCAACTTTTTTTTGGTTTTTTTCTAATTTCCTCAAAAATGGCTCTAACGATTTTGATTAAACTTTGTGTATTATATTCTTTTAGTGTTCTTAAGAGAACTGCGTTTTTAGTTTTTGGCAAAAAATGCTAATAACGGAGATGTGGTCTTAACGTCTTTTTTTTCAAATGGCCATAAATTGTCAACGGTTGTATTGAATTCACTCAAACTTTTTTTGGCATAGTTCCTTACAGTTTCCTATCAGATGGCATTGCATTTTTCAGTTTCTCTTTTCTAAATGGTGGCTCCCATACAAATAGCCACTAGGTTTTGGCCAAATATTTCGTTTTTTCATATTTACTCAAAAAACTCTTCCCCGATTTTTATGAAACTGTGTGTAATATAAATAGAAGGCTTCAAAGAAAACTGCATTTTTAGTTTTTGGCTACACATGATAATAGCGGAAATTGGTTTTTACAGTATTATTAATTTGGCCATAAGTGCACATTTCTATTATTTAAAGCACCCAGAAGATGACATATAAGTTTCAAATATTAAAAGTTTCTTAACGTTAGCTCCCATATATCGGTTTTTCCAGTTTTGGCCTAATTTTTTTTAGTTTTCACCAAATTTTTCAAAAATGAGTTGTTCTTATTGCTCGAATTTGTTTGTATACATCGTACTATTGCACCCACAGAGCAAGTACGTGCGACCCAGTCGTGCATTTTATTTCTTTCAGAACACTTATCCCTTCATACAATGCAAATGAAGTTTCAATATTTCAATAAGCTTAACTTCAACCGTCCCAACCAATCGCATTCGGAATCAACATTATTTCAGATTGCAATTCCTGCTCCAGATAATCTCATCTGTCAGCTAATTGAAATTGTTGATGATGGAAGTTAATCCGTAGATAAGTTCTTTCACAAATAGCGAAAATAAAACTCCATCATTGGCAAGCCCCCGGCTGACCAATGTTACGAAGAAAAATAATGTAGGCTATCGATGGTCCATCATCACACCGGGTTGGATAGTCCATGTTTTGAAATTTGAATTCATATATGTAATTTTTTTTTTTCATTTGAATGTAAGTAAGTATACATAAGTTGATTTAATGTAAACTTTGGATTAAAATACATAATTTTATAAAAATTGAAATATTTTTGTATAGTTTATATTTTTAATCCACAGTTACGATACCATCAGCGTTTTTTTAAGGTAATACGTAAAATCAAATTATGTACGTACTTCAACAAAATTACTTGGGTTTGCCGACGACATTGACGTGATTGGAGTAAGAAAGTAAGTAGTAGGTGGTACCTTACACTAACATATTATAGTCAGCAGCTGGCAAAACGAGCCTCGAGATTCATCATCCGGACTTGAAACTATACCTTTGACAGAAATCACTTTAAAATATTGGAAAACGCTAAACGTTTGTATAGTTATTTCTAACTGATTTAACAACTATTTATAGAATTGCCTTCAAACTTCTATGTTTTCTTTTAAACTAATCGACGAAAAATCAATTCTTTAAATATTTGAAAAATTTTGGCAAAACATCGTAGTCTGTCTCCAGTTTGGAACCTTTGACCTTTCACAAGAAGATAACTCTTATAAAATAAAGCGAGCTCCATTTCTAACTTTTTCAACACTAAATCTTCTTTTGATAAAAATAGGCATTTAAAAATGACGAACAACTCTAGTTATTGTTTTTATACAAAAAAAAACGTAACCATTATATCATTGCTGTTGACAATGCATATGGTACCCTATTATTGTACATAATAGTAAACAAACTTCTAACCCTTAAATTCTTCCTTTTTACTTAAACACCTCTAAAAAACAAAAATCCATAAAACTAAATGATCCATTTGCAAAATCCAAACGATTCAGCAAAAAAAAAAAAAGAATAAAAAAAAGGATGGACAGCTGCTTATTCCATGATTGTGCTTTAATTTGGAACGAACAACTTCTTTTTTTTTTTTGCACCCTCAATTTGTCCCAGTGAGATTTTGTTCGTTTCGGCCTCCGTCCGCCAGCTAGCTCGTTGGAAAAAGTGCCGAGCCGACAATTTATTTTAATTTATGCAAGATGCGCACAAAACTGAAATGATTTATTTAACCAGTTCTCTCTCGCTCAAGGACGAAACGGCATACAATTCGGCTTAAAGGGAAATTTAAAGGCTTTTTTGTGCCTTGTTTTCCCTTTTCAAATGCTTCGCCGCACTGATAATGGAATGTTGCATCAATTGGAAAACTCCTTTCAAAAAATTATTATCATGGTGAATAAAAGTTTTTCCTTTCAAAAAAAAAAATCATAGTGTATACATATAAAAGTATGTAGTATGTATTTGTATATAATATAAGCAGGAAAACCGAAGACAAAAAACTGTAAGTTTCAAAACACAATGCGCCCGATGTGTTTTTCTATTTTTTTTAAAAAACTTTGCCCTTGGTCCTCGTACTTATATATAGTTGAAGTAAGTGGTGTTTCTTGACAACAAATACAAAAAAAAAAAAAAAAAACCAACAACAACAAAGAAATACAAAAATGGATTTGAACAAATTGAAAAGTTTTCTGTGCGGTTGCCGATAACAATTTTCCGTGTTTTTTTTTTCTCTGTATTGGGAGTTTCAATTGAAACTTTTCAAATACCTTTATATTCTTTATCGTTTTCTTGTTCTCTTGGAAATTCGGATGAGACCAAAGTTATTGGTGCGACGAATTAAGGATAACTACTTTAACGAATTCAACCGATACGACCGGCGATGCGATGCAATGAATGAAATTTGAAAACTTTTGCCTGGACTTTGAGAAAAAATATTGTTAAATGTTAATTGTAACTTTTGTTTTGACAGTTTTTTTTTTCAAGTGAAATATTTGTAACTAATAATAATTGGTATTCGTTTTTTGCCACACATTGTATCATTGACAATATTGTTTTTAATGAATTTCCTCTCAGGTGGTTCATTTTCTACAACACACAATTTGATTGAAACGACAATTTTCCTGCTACATCTAAGTACTTAATCTAAAGTTCTGAACTTAATATGTCCAATCCAGCGGAATAATGTTCAACACAACAGTTTTTTGATAGATCGGCTTTTCAAAGTAAACGGCAAATAAGGCTTTCTAGCGTTCGGAAAAACTGTTTTCCAGATTCTTTGAGGAGATTTTCTCACAATCTTTTGAGCTGATTGTCCAGTGCCTTGCCTCTTTATGATGAGTTCTTAGTAGCTATTAGAATTCCTACAGATTATAATACAGTTCATGTGCTTGCTGATGATGCTTCATCGCTGCTCTGGGCAAGGGATTACCTCGAGGATCTACACCATTTAGTTCTACAACGAGCTTATAAATTTTATAGAACAGAAAAATAAAGTTATAGGTTTGTACAAAGGAACTTTTATTTCTCTCTGAGGTTTTTTGCATGACGCACAGTGGTCTTCATACACCCAAAAATTTAATTTTGTGATATAATCTAACAATTTTTCAATTTATCTGATTAAATTACATTATTTTGAAAATTTGTGAAAGGAGAAGATATAGCTCACCATTAAATTACATTTATGTTAATTAGTACCTACATCCTACATGCTCAATATTTTTAGAATTTGTAGAAGGTGCTATAACATATGTATGTATATATATAAAGGGTGTTTTTTTAGACGTGTGGTTTTCAAGAAGAAATAAAACGCATATATAATTTAATGTTATGGTCAAGATTTTAGCTCTATTATAAAGATAAGGGTTTGCCATTATGTTTTAAAAAGAATTTCGGGCAAGAAGCCGTCCCGGCTAGCTCGAATAAATTCCTGGGCGATTATGTCGATCGAATATTGGACGCAGTGCGCGATGCGTCACTCGAAGCGAACCAGTAAAGCTACCATTAGACGGTCCTTGTAATGGTCCTTGCAAGGACAGTCTGACGTCATTATGACGTATTTATGTGTCCTAAAATCGACATGTCGTGTAATGGACATTGTAAAATGTTGTCCTTGCAAGGACAATCACAATGTCCACCACAATGTCACGAATTTTTGTGTCCTTGCAAAGACAAATTACAAGGACCGTGTAATGGTCCTTCCATTGTTGATGGGACACAAGGACACATTTTTTTGACAACTGGTCCTTGCAAAGACCATGTCCCAACAATGCAACAGCACGAATTTCTGCCGGGACATTGTTGCTTGGAATGTCCACTTTTCAGGGTGGTTTTGTTATTGTTAAATTTCATTGAGCTGCCAAAGTGACATCAGATTTTGACAACCTTGCGTGCATTTGCTCTGTTCCCACTGTGAACTTTCTGTGATGCGCTACTTATTTTAACATTAGTAAAGAAACAAAGATAAAACAAAAAGAGCAGAGAAGAACAAAGTAAATTATTTATTTTATCAATGAATTTGTTTTTCGTGGGTGAATTTATAATGATTACGAAACAAAATTCCATTTTATAAATACAGGAATAACCAACAAATATTTTTAAGTGATATATACGAGTACATAGTTTAAAAAGATATTTTTCGAATAATGTGGAGACAAAAAATTATTTTTATTTTTATTAGGGGTATTCATAGAAATGGAACCTCGTAAAACCAATGTAAACGTCGGTCAAAACTGTCAAAACTTGTATGGAAAATCTTTTACGACAAATCGTATCTAAACTTTCCGACACTAATTTGTGTCTTAAACTTTGTCAGAAACATTTTAAACGTTTTAAAAGAAATTTAAAGTATGCTAAAGTTTGCTAGTGACATCACAATCATCTTATATTGTGATTTTGTTCAGCATTGAACATTGAAGTGGAAAATGTGAGTGTTTTGCAACTGTCTTGCCAGTAGCTGGCATGTTTGGCGTCCGTGTAACAAACAGCTGATTGAATTCCGACATACATAGTTTCACTAAAATTGCTTGTTGCTGTGCACAGATGACATCACGGGACGTGGTCAAAATTGCAATAATCAACCGAATTTCAACATTTACTTTCACTTATACTTTTACTTACACGATTACTGACGCTAGTGTATTTATACATGCGTAAGCTCGCCTTATAGAAAAGTTTCAATAAACATTCTCCGGATGGTCAACGATAAAAGTATCGCGGGAGATTCGCGGAGTAAGCTCTGGTATATTGTTAATGTTATTGAAATTAATTAATGAAAGATATTGTAATCAGTTTTAAACGTTTAACGTAATTGTGTCCTACAATATATTGCTGCTTTGTTGTTTCGTGTATTTTTGTAGATTCTGGTAGTGGGTACTTTTATAATAAATCTTAATTTACTTGACATAATTTTCCAATAAAAAGTGATTATTTGCAGAAAATCACAGTATGGGAACGTCCCTAATGAAACCTGAAACGTCAAATTTACTTTTAACAAGGACCAATTTATAAATGTCATGTAATGGTCACGTTAAAATATTGAATTCTTCAGCGCGGTTTCATTCACCACCAACTGTCAAAATTGTCACGTCGTGTAATGGACATTGTTATGCTTGTCCTTGCAAGGACACCAAATTGCAAAAGTAACAATGTCCACTTTGGTGGACATTGTATTTTGGGACAAGAATGCCAGATTTGTTTCATTCGTGTAATGGACATTTTTACTAGCAAAGACACGGTGAAGAATGTCCATTTACTGACAGCACAAGGACACATTTTCTGTGACGTCAGACTGTCCTTGCAAGGACCATTAACAAGGACCGTCTAATGGTAGCTTAAGTCTATTTATTATGAAATGGCAAACCAAACTGAACATCAAGTGACAGCTGTCAAAAAGACCAACTCCGAAAAAAGTATTGCCAGATTGAAAACCACATGTCTAAAAAACACCCTTTAAATATTTTCTCCCATCTAATCTGGCTTTTATTTTCAAGGCATACATTTGCCCAAAACATAAGCTTAATTTCCTTATCAAGGCAGGTGCTCCCAATATTATATAGAGCACCACTTGAACAGCATTCAGAAAAAAAGCATCAATATTGAATGATGAAAGAACTAAAAAGAAAATATTTCTATGTCTTGAACATTGATTTTATGCCGTGCATGCATAAATTTAGTTGTTATTTCAAAAGGGTGTTTCATTTTAGGTAAAGAACTTTAAAATGACAGCACTGTTTTCATTGACAGGCATTTTGCCATCCATCTGACATGTGATTTATCTTAAGTTTGGTTTGCCATTTCATCATAAGTCGGCTGACGCCTGAACAACGGATGCAAATAAGGCTTAGATTTATTTAAAAACAGCTCGAAACGAGATTGTTGTTAATCCCAATTTTCATTTTGTTCGGCAATGAAACTCATTTTTGAAGTCAATAAAAAACTGCCACATTTGGAGTGCATACATAATTTTTTAACCCATTGTTGAGACACCACGTACGCCGTTACATGCATTAACCTAATAGTTTGATATTCTTTATGGGGTGGTAGAATCATTGCACTTACTTCTTTAACGATACTAGCCACAGGGTTACAGTCAATGCAGCCCGTAATAGAGCCATGATCATTGATTAGATCAATGACTTTTTCTTTAGTGAATTGAATCACCTTGATGTTTAAGAGCTGTGGTTTCAAGAAGCTGGAGATGGAAAACAACATTCACCGTATTACGATCAACAGACCTGGGAAACCAATCTGCATCCCCGGTATTACCTTAATCTCCTATTCAACTTGCCTAAACACTCATACTACTATCAGAGACCCACCCCTTAGTGCAAAATATTTGTTTTTAAAATTTTCTTTCCCTGTGGTTAATCAGACTCATTTCCGTTAGCCATCTTTATTTGAATAGAAGTTTCAAGGGCTCTTGAAGTTTCAAAAGCCCTAAGTGTTATTTTGTTGGCATTTCGTTTATGTGTATCATATATGATGGTTTGCTATTGGTTTTTTTTTTTTTTTTTGTATAAGAGGCTTTGTAACGTATACAACCAATTATTATTATTTTCAATCTATTAGCACTCTTACGTGATATGTTCTTTTAATTTTAATGATTGCATGAACAGCTGAACATTTACATCATTAAAAGAACATTTTAAAATAAATGAGTTATCACACTTTAACCTGTAATTTAATTAATTGTTTAATTATACTATGTGTATATGGTGTGTGCAAACAAACAAACATACACACACACACACAATATACAATACAAAATATAACAAAAAAAAAACGGGGTTAATTTTTAATAAACTTAAGCTCACGCTGTTTTAATGAATATTTGTCACGACCAGGAAAACAAGGACATTTATGTTCTATATTTTTTAACCACTCCTTAGGGGAAACACCCCATGATGGGCATTCATCATTTTATTACATCACGCGACATTCTCTCTGTTGGACTTTATTTTAATGAAGCGTAGTGAGTTTTGTTAATTTATTTGCAAAAGGACATGCTTGTCTGTCCATTACTTCCGCGAGCTTCCGCCATCAAAGTGAAGAGAACATGGCAACTGATAAGGAAAGACGGAACCACCACCAGAGTTGTATTGTATGTCTTTTGATGACACCTAGGTCGTAAAGAGTGAAGGATTTACACACTTTCATGTTTCATTAGGAGCATAAATATTAAAAGGTGTGCGTGGTATGGTTTTTTTTTTGTTGGTCTTTTGTGTATGATTTTTTAGGGATAATACTTTTATGAATTTTATATTTTTTTTGTACAAAGTGTTTTTTTTTTTTATATATTAACACGCAATGAAGGTATTTGCTTAATGAAATTCAAACCACTTCCAGCTTTTGATTAGAAGTTTAAGCCCAACAAAAATGTGGTTGAAGTGTGGATGTAAGGAACAATTTGTTCTTGTCCCACTATAAGAGCTATAACTGAACAATTTATACAATTAAAAAAAAAGTTGGTTATTAGTTTTATAATGCCAGAAATGCATAGTTTTAGTCAAACCCCCAAAGTATTGTCTGAATTAAAGCAGACTTCCTTATGCAGATCGATCATGGTCTTTAATTAAGGTCAAAATCTGACAGAAACTTTAGTTTTTAGTATTAAAAATTTAAGTTTTAAGTCAAACTAAGTGGCTCTAAGGAAAAGCGATGACATTCCAGAGTTTATTAATATAGGAGTTTATTAAAAAGGACCTGCTTAACCTGATTAACTCCCATTATAAACAAAAAAGAGAAGAAAAATGGGCTCAATACACTCACCACTACACCTCCATCAATCCAAAACAAACTCTAGCAATCTACCCTCCAAACTCAACGACAACACTAACCAAAAACTTTTTAAGACTAAGAATTGGACACACAAAGTTGACACATAGTTACCTGCTTAACAAGGACCCTCCACCGATATGTCATTTTTGCCAATCTAACTTCATCTTATTAATAAAATATCTAACAGTTGAATGCAATCATATCAAAAATGTCTCAAATAAATTATTCAATAAAAATTTTTATCATCTTCTTACAGTTCCATCAGAACAAAACCTAAAAAACGTACATACGTTATTAAGCAACTTAAAACTTGTAAATAGTTTGTAACTCACATAATTTCATAATAAGTTGCGGAGCGGTAGAGAGACGTCTTGATCTTTCAACCCCTCTCTCGACCGCCTCACAAACTTTATTTTATTTGTAAATATGTATACCAAAAACCTATTTGTAATTTATATATTTTAAATATAAGCCTTAAGCCCTGGTAGCTATAGTGCTGTTAATTTTATATTATACTATACATTAATGTAGAGTTTAATAAATTGTAATAATAATAATATTAATATAAAAGATGTCACCTAATCTTCTCGGTATATATTTCATAGATTTATTAATGAATTGAGATGTAATACTAATACACTGATAAATAAAGAAGGTTTTAAATAACTGAAAATTGAATTGATTTTTGTGTGTTGAATGTATTTGGATTCTGTGTTTAAAAGTTGAGAGATTTGACTCTGGACCACAGACAAACCACCACACAGCTCACTTAAGCACATTATTTAAAATACATGAAACCTTCTATACATACATTTTTTAACAACAAATCCCCAACGTGAGAGGATTAAAGGGACAACACAAGCGATTTGCTTAACTAAAAATTCAGATACACCAAGAGTACCGGGATTAACCGGCTAACCGCACATCACCTTTTCCGGAAGCCGGCTGACCGACCGGACCTCGCAATGGACATGGGCAAAATAATGTTGTATATGTTTGGGTCATGAATTTCTATATCTGACCAGTCTTTTAAAATAAAATCCAGAACATTGTATGTTTAATTATTTCAACTCATTAATAATTTTCCACTTGATTTGTTTTGCATTCATCAATAAATTGCTTTAATCAATCAACCGAACTGAGTTAACAACTCAATTATTGTTATTTCCCAAAAGTAAATGCAAATAAAAAGTTATTCAAAAAAAATTGTTAATTGCGATTGCAATAACAAAGCAAATAAATTAATATATGTACATATTTATGATGTTGATGTTAAACAAATTATTTATTTATTAAGAATTTCGATTGAAATTAATAAAATGAATATATTGTAAGTATTTATATATAAAATACTTTTTTTTAATTTTAAACATCCGGACAAATTATTGCGCTTTTTAAAGATAATTACGAGTATATTTAATATTTAAAAACTTGGAAGTTTAAAAAAAGGAAATTATTAAAAGCTAAATAAGTAATGTTAAAACGATTCTCTTCAAATTTCGCGAGTTTTAACATTTTAATAATGAACAAGAGAAACTTTTTAGTCAAAATCCATTTTGAACTTTCGATGAGATACAAATACTCCACTCTAATACGCAACAATTGTTCGAGTTGTATTTAATAATTAGTTCGTAGTTTACTATGTGCACATCAACAGTTGAAGAGCTTTATGTTTGAATATCTGTACAGGGTGGTCTAGAAGAGAAGAGATGACAATATTTTTATAAGCAATGTGTTGTTTTGTTACCGCTCATTCTGACAGGACTGCACAAGTGAAACAAAAATATAAGATACTTATCAATTTAAATTTTCGTGTTTTGAAAAAGAATTGATATTTTAAAATTTAAAATTAAAAGTAGTCAGTCATCATTTAAATACGTTTTGGATTTTTATGACGCTGCTTGTTCAAGGTCAAAAATTACCTCAATGATACTTTTATTGTAAAAAAATTTCTTTAGAATTGGTGGTGAACTGTCATTCTAATTCTTTAACATTGTTCTTGAAACAAAAAATGCAAAGCGCTGGCGTCAACTCTAGAGGCACTTTTTTCGACATGTCCTTTCAAGTAGTTGCATATGCTGACGCTTTTGACATTGGAGTAACAAAGCGTGATGTCCAAGGGTCTTGGCTGCTTCTTTGGACAAAGAAGACTTTGGGAGTCCTCTTTCGACCAATCTAAGTAGTCCCTAATAAAGTATTTATCATTATCGACATTAACAAAGACTCAACAAAGTAAAAAGCCTACCAGCTAGGTAGAGACAGAGCAGCCCAGAGAAGGATTTTTAAGTAACGACTTGGCTCACGTAGAACCACTTTCAATAGTAGTAACTAATAAGTAAGATATTTTATTTTGTACAATCCAAGGTTCACAATCGAATGGTTTTAAGCAGAGTTAAGATGAAGAATGTAAAGAATGTAAAGAAAAAGAACGCGTGCAATAAGAAAAAGCCCGCTCATTTTATTTTTCAATAGTCACCTACTTTTTTGTCGAAGATTAACCATTGTATATACATTTTTATAGTAATTTCATGGAACATGTTTTTTTTAGTTCTGAACTTTGTCAATGGTGGCTCTAGTTGTCTTATCCAGTGTTGGATAGTTACGCGTAACTTTGAAATTTTAATTAGTTACACGTAACTAATGTAACTTATGTAACTAATGTAACTAATGTAACTAAATGTAACTAATTGTAACTAAATGTAACTAACTATAACTAATCGAATTTTTAAAATACGAAAACTCACATTTTATGTTAAATTGAAATTTAGAAGTTCCGTCCACAAACCCGATCGAATGACGATCGAATGATTACACCGTTTTATGGCAAAGCTGGATGATTGATATTGCCGTCGGGCCAGCTGTGGCCACGGCAACCTGGCAAGGAATACATTTTTAAATTACTATATTTCTGCAAAAAAAAATTTAAAAATAATAAAACAAAATAGATCTAGCTTGATTTCCTTTGAGCGAGCCAAATCTGAAATTTGAGACCAAATTTGAGATCAAATCTGAATTTATCATACAAAAATAAATCACAATAAACAAAGAAATGTCCAGGAATCTCAAGAAAGAAGGGAAAACTTTAAATGTAAGTAAAAATCTATTGTATGCTCCAAGAATATAATATTTTATTAGATTTCCTCTTCATCAGGAATATAGTAATTTCAATATATATTCCTTGCCAGGTTGCCGTTGGCCTTGCTAATAAAAGAATTTTGTCAATAGTCGATTGGGATTCAGGATGAAATGTGATTTTTTTATTTTTTAGTATTAAGTTAGAGTTAGTTTTATTTAGTTACAGTTAGTTACATTTAGTTACATTAGTTACATTAGTTACATTAGTTACGCCAAATATTGGGTGTAACTAATTCATATTAGTTACGCGTAACTAAACGAGTAACTTACTTCATGTAACTTACTTGCCAACACTGGTCTTATCTACTTTACATCAAATGTCTTCAACTGTTGTATATGTATTTGCTTCCCATGACAATCTAGACAAAAACCAATCCCAACTCACCAATCAAGTGTTTGTGAACTTCATTCATAGATCGCGCACCAAACCTTTCTCTTATTGGGAGTATTATAGATTACTAGCCTTACCCGGCGTACGTTGTTACGCCCAAGAAAGAATGAATGAAGTATTTTATTTCGGATTTTTGTATTAGGTTGTTAGGCTCTGAATACATTGTCGATAATGGCTTGAATATTGAGCTACATTTGCCAGAAGTTTGGCGGGGATAAAATCTCATTATTGTTGATCACGCCAACTCGAATTTTGCCATTCCCGAATCCCGATAGCCAAAAGTGGTTTTGAGAATGTTTGTGTTGACTTGTTTTACAGCCAATGAACACGCATGTTCGTCGATACCGTTATTTTATCGACTGAAGTCCAATGGCTGACAACTTTTTAGACTTGGTAGTAATTTGCAAAGTAAACTAAAAATTAATTTGTTGCAAACTGCTTCGCCGAATTTTGAACAAATCCAATTAAATTTATTATGGCTTAAGACTTTACAGTCCAATGGCTGACAATTTTTGAAATTTATTATAATAATTTGACAAAGTGCACTAAAAATGTATTTGTTGCAAACCATTTCAAACCTTCGTAGGCGTACTCAGAAGATGATGAGGGTTTCATCACAATCTGATCAATCGTTTAAATCGGAGAAAAATATAAGATTTTTATTTTTGTTGGCTTAAACTTTGCAGTCCAATTTGTTGCAACCCTTTTAGTCGATTTTTTACCAAGTGTCCTCAGACAACTTTACCAAAGAAGATATTAAAACCAAACTCACCGAATTTTGACCAAATTTCATACGAATTTTATTTTGTCGGATGGTGTCGCATTGTTCCACTGACGAATAGTGTCCGATAGTGCAGTTGCGTAAGCATAAACTTTGCAGTCTTCTCGCTGATGATATTTCACATTTGTCAATTATTTGACAAAGTGCACTTAAAATGCATTTGTTGTGCCATCTATCGGAATGGTATCGGACTGCTCTATAAACCATCCTTATGACTTTTAAAACAAATTTCTTTCAGCACTCAATGGGGTTGTGTGCATAGTTTTCGAGTTTATCGCGTAAACACACACAAATTTTGAATTTTATATATATAGATAGATAGATAGATAGATAAATACAATGAACAAACCTCTTAAGAATTAAAATATACATAATTAGGTTGAATCGGAGTCACATTTTTGTATGAAATCAATTCAAAAACCAATATGGCAAAATACCTATTGATAAAAGAATACATGATGTTTGGCCATAAACAGTTCAAAGAGCTAGGCCCAATTGACTTTCGCTCTCAACCATTACTGTAAGTGTGAATGCGTTGACACGCTACAGGAATGAAAAAGACCTACATTTTACTGCCACATCCGAATGGATAGCAGATATGCACTTTTTCATGACAAGATGATTTGTCACTTCCTTGGAAGACGCAGCACCGCAAAAAAGCCCTTGGTGATATTAAGGGGTAAACCATAATAACTTCTGGGGTACTACAATATGTCTTCATATCAACGGAATCATCTAAAGCTTTTTGAAAATAAATCAGTTTTAACATATCTTCAACTCAACCGTAGCACCCTGTACCCTATACAACTCATAACACAACATATGAGCCTTTCATATTAAAAGATCCAATAATAGAGACTAATTACTACTCAACTCAACATATACCTAAACGAGTACACAGAGTTTATTATTTTTCAACCAAACTTAATTGTATCTGTATATTGTGTTTGTGCAATGTTAATACTGCATATAAGAGTATAAACGCTTTTGAAAATATTTCATCTCAGCGGGATGTACTATTGAACATTATACACACAGATCACACACACAAGGATGTGCTCAAACACATTGCTGAAAATAAATTAAAAATTCTGTTGCCCAGATGAGTACAATTTTTGTTTCGTCTTTCTTTTTTTATTATTATTTTTGTCCAGCTCCTAGCCGCCATAATATTGGCCTTTGTACACATTCCATATCCTGCGAAAACAGTTCGTTTTTGATTATAATTTTACGTGTGTGCAACTGGAAATAATACTCTGGATAATTTGTTTCAACTTTCAATGAGCATAAAATCCGAGTAAAATAAAATTACTTTCTTGATTTAGGAAAATTTGCTCAGTCATTAATTTGTTGGAATGGTATTTTCTGCAAATGAAAACATGGTATTCGGATTGAAAATATTTTGTAAAATCCAGCTTTTATCTAGGACATGAAACAAGGCATACAGCTATTAATTATGAATTTGACTAATATGATTTGGCAGAAGTATAGAAGAGGACTAAATTATTGATAGCGCATATTTGGTGAATCTGAATAGAAAATAGAATTACATATTTTGAAACACTGATTGAACTTTTTGTGTATCTACTGGATAAGAGATAAAAAATGGAGAACCTTATACCTTATTTAGTAGGTACAGTAAAATTGGGAACAGTTAGAAAATAGAGGATCTCAAAGTAATATTCTTGAGCACAATACTGAACGTGATTCCTCGTCATCCTGTTTGTTATTAAACTAATCTCAGAAAAATAAAACACGATCCTGGTCAACTTGCTCGAAGAGATCAATGAAAACATGAACAAGTAAAAAAGAACATTAAACCTTCACTTAGCTAAAATATTCAAAACACATAAAAAGCTGTTAACAGCTCTCTGAAAACTTTCAAGTAAGTTGGTCAATTCAGATCAGAGATCGGAAGCCCAAGTGCCCCTGCTATTTTTTGATGAGCATAGTACTATTTGCGCACGCAAATTTCACCACAGTGAAATGCACACAGTAAATTGTCCACCACAGTGAACTGTCCCAATGACTAAATTTTAAAACGGTTTAGTATTATTTTTTATAATTTTTTCTCTATAAATCAGTAAACAGAGAACAAAAATCTAACAGATCTTGGTTCCGGTTGTAGTAATTTTTTCAATTATTGAAACAAACTGAAACCAGGTCAAAAAATGTTAGATGTCGAAAACTAAACATTTTAATGTTTAATTCACAAATATAAGTTAAAAAAGATATAGATTTTGATTAAATTTTATATCAGTTTCATAAGGTTATAATATTAAAAAAAAATAAAAGTAAAAAACATACGGAAAATCACCTTCAATCTTCCATTTGAGTTATTTCAATGTTTGCTCATCACTGTAGAGTTGAAATTTAATCAACTTTCGCCACAGCGTATAACTCCACCACAGTTTTCCACCACTGTAAATTGTACACAACTGTTAATTGCCCGCCACAGTGAATTGCCCGCCACAGTAAATTGTGTACCATAGTGAATTGTTGAATAATAATAAAAGCCAAATGCAGTCTTTGTTTTTTAGTCGATGTTTATTTAATATTTGCCGACGTTTCGATTCTGGTTAGAATCTTCTTCAGGGCCTGGAACAATAGAGTGGATTCATAACAATAACATTTATACATATATATACATATCAATTTTCACTTGAACAAAATTATAATGTTAGCACTTACTGTATAAGTAATATCGACTGTGTCTGTAAAGATACTTTCTCAACAACAGCCATATAAACAATATTTTTTAACAAAAATTATGTAAATAGCTATTGATACGTAAAATTATTATAAATTAATAAATAGAAAGGCGAAAATCTTAAGCAAACTTAATCAGCAAAACGTAAACAATTATTTGAAGTGAAGGAAATGTCAGACTTTTCCATATGAAATTGACAAGCTTCAGTTAGTGGATCGTATACAGGGTGATTCAAAACAGGGTGATTTTAAAACTTTCATAATTGTCTTAAGATATCTTAAAATATCCAAAATATTTAAAGTACCTATCTGTTTGTAAAATTTGAATCACCCTGTATACGATCCACTAACTGAAGCTTGTCAATTTCATATGGAAAAGTCTGACATTTCCTTCACTTCAAATAATTGTTTACGTTTTGCTGATTAAGTTTGCTTAAGATTTTCGCCTTTCTATTTATTAATTTATAATAATTTTACGTATCAATGCTAGCTATTTACATAATTTTTGTTAAAAAATATTGTTTATATGGCTGTTGTTGAGAAAGTATCTTTACAGACACAGTCGATATTACTTATACAGTAAGTGCTAACATTATAATTTTGTTCAAGTGAAAATTGATATGTATATATATGTATAAATGTTATTGTTATGAATCCACTCTATTGTTCCAGGCCCTGAAGAAGATTCTAACCAGAATCGAAACGTCGGCAAATATTAAATAAACATCGACTAAAAAACAAAGACTGCATTTGGCTTTTATTATTATTCAACAATATCTAGCAGTCGGTAGCCTCCACCATAGTGAATTGTGCACAGTGAATTGTCTGCACAGTGAATTGTCCCCACAGTGAATTGTGCACGGTGAATTGTGCACGGTGAATTGTGCACAGTGAATTAGCCGGCTTCGCATAAAAGCATATAAATCAAGCTCTTCGATTTCTTCGAATTTCTAAGCTAACTTCTTTCAAAACCTGATACATATTTGAAGTCTACTTTAAAACTTTTATATGGGTTTTCCAATAAGAGGTGTTAATTTGATATTCAAAGAAAAATGGCATTTTTTGAGATAAATGACCAAACAATTTCAATGTAAAGAACAAAATATACCATTAATAATGAAGAACAATATGAGCCAAATGGCTACCTCGGCTACTCATACACAACAATATCCTTTTCATGAATTTTTCCATTACCAAATCGCAAAGTGCCTGCTGTATGCCCTCAATACCTTCGCGAATTCCATATATTTGAGGTCTTGAATCGACGACGCTTGGCTGTTAGATAAGACCTTATCTTTCACGTGGCTTGAAGGAAGAAGTAAAAATAAATAAATTGTTGGCATAACAGCTCCAAGCGGGGCCGGGCTTGTGACTTACACTCTCAACCATTCCTGTGTGTGCGTTGATATTCTGCAGGAATGGAAGGGACCTACAATTTACCGCCGAACCCGAACGGCTAACAGAGAACCACTTTCCATGACATTAATTACTCTTGGAGGATTTGTTACTTCCTGGCAAGAGGCAGTACCCCGGAAAAAAACTTAAATTGGCAACTTCAGGGATCGAATCCTGAACCTTCGGCGTAGCAGTCCGACACACTAACCACTACACCACGGGGTACTTCCAAGGAAGAAGTCGCAAGGTGTTAAATCACAAAATCTCGGTGGCCAAGTATTGTGATCACCTCTTCGAGAGATAACACGGTCCGGAAACTTTTCCCGATTTTGATGCCAAATTATCACCATTTTTAAAGTGAATTTGAATAATTGTTGTTGAAGAGTCTATCGTTCCATGTTTATTAGTGGCGTAGTCGAAAAATGTCAAAAAATTACAGCTTCAAAAGTGACAACTACCGAAATAGCAGGCTATTCAAAATAACACCTCTTTTTGGAAAAATCTTTACAATGTCACGTCAAAAGTTTATGAGTTCCTTTTCCAATTTTTTGTAGGAATATAGGACTTACGAGCTCATTTGAATTGATAGTGAGTTCTTTCCGATAAAGCTTCGCATTTTAAACTGTACACTATACAGTGCTGTTCGATAAACAATATTAAAAGTGGGTCTTTTGACTTTTATTTTTAAACGTGTTTAAAGCATTTTAAAGGAACCACGTAGTAATCTTCAGATCCGTAATGTTTTAATTTAAGATATATTTCCTTGGCAAACATTGAAATCTTTTTTGAAGACCATAAAGCTCTTTTTTTGTTAAAAAATCCAATAGAATTGAAGTAACATGACGACACGACATTCAATTTTAACAAAATCCATTTGCATAAATCTTTTTTTTTTTTTGCTATAAGTTGAGTGATGAGGCTTGTCTTCATGTGTTATTCATATTCAAATCGGATACATTGAGAAAAATGTATCTAATACGATTAAATCAAACAAAATTTTGTTGTTGATTTTAAGCCCATAGCTTTTAGATCTTAAAAGAAATGTGAACAAATTTGATTTCAAGTTTTAAAAAAAAAATGCAGAAAGCGAAAATTTCGAAGGTTAAAAGATTGAAAACACACTTCTAGAAAGTATGTTAGATGTTCTTGAAAACAAATTTCGAATTCAAAATTCTAGAATTAATATCGGTATTAAATTAAATTTTTGCTTTCTGGATCATTGCCTAAGCTTAAAAATACAGGATTAATTATGATAGTGAAATTGATGGATTTATTAATTATTAGAACAAATGCGTTAAAAATAAATTGTATTGCCTGTGCGAGAAGAAATAGTGATAAACATTGTTTTATGAATGTTCCCATCGACCATGTGCATATTCCTGGCGCAAATGAGGAACATTTGAATTTATGTAGTTTTGTTATACTCGTTAAATCACTAGAAAAGGCAAAGGGTGATCCACCTTCTCAAATAGTTCTGAGAGCGATGGAAATGGAAATCCCACTTGAATTAAGGGTACCATTCTAATATGTTATTGAAAAAAAAAAATGTGTTCGAACACACACTATAATAGGTACATTAATTGGTTGTTTTTTGTCTGGAAGGAAATATTTGTGTCCTATATGAAAAGCACTACGATGAAAACAAACTCATAATTTTGGAAACACTGGGAAGTCTTCAACTGCTGGGCTCCCCAAGAATTTGGTTGATGGTCAGAACTTTTGATGTTGTTCCATCGATCATTACAGCCTTTTTGCTTTGCAGGAGGAAGCATCAAGTTGTTTCAGCAACTCAAATTCAAGATTCTCTACGAGACTTTATTTTCAGAAAATATTAATTATTTGAATCTGGAAATTTGGGACGTCTGTCCGTGTGTTGGCACCTCTACAGCCTAAACAGATTAGCCGAATTTCTGCAAACTTGTCAATTAGTAATTATTTTGTAGTCTTAAAAAGGATATCTTAAATTTTTTGGCTAGGTAGAAAAATAACAGCACCTGCCGTCATCACTAACAATCATTAACAAAAAGTTTGATTTTCTCGAAAACTTTTGATTATAGAATGGATTTTTCCAAATTCATTTTAAAACGGTATACCTCTCATAAATCCTTTTTGTTTTAAATCATGATTTTTCTTCCGATTTCAATAAAATTTTGGGAAACATTTTATAACCTTATCAATATTGCATTTCAAAATTCTAAGAACCTTTTTTTTTTAGTTTTAATTATTTTAAAAGAAAAGTGTTTGGTTTCCAAATACATATTTTGGAAACGGGTATATTTAAATTCTTCTAAATTATTTTACCAAATGAAAACAACAAAGCACATAACGCAAATTCAAAAATATTGCTTTCGAAAAGATTTTCAAAAACAAAAACCTTCTTTAAAAAAACTGGTCAAACTGTTTTCAAAATTTGTTTTACCTAGATGAAAATTTAGCAATGAAATTATTATTAAATACTTGTTTTTATCAAAAAAAAATTCTTAAACGCACAAAAAAAATAAAGGTTTTTTTAAATATTTTTAAAATGTTTCCCAAAATTTAAATAGTATAGTCTTTAAGCAATTGTCTAGGATACGAGCAAGTTCGTGCGATCCTGTCGTGCGTTTTTGGTACTTTTTTTTTGATGATATTTTGATATTGATATTTTTTGTAGATTTTTGTTGTTTTTGTTTTTGCAAAATGAATAAATTGTTTCATAGTTTAAATACGGTTTGGGTTTTATTAATTGATTCGAATAAGTCATAATTCTTAAATCATGTCCAAAAAACAAATATATATACATATAACCATTTTTTAAGTTTGTATACAAATTTTAAGATCGTTCAATAAGCTCCGTTTTATAGAGTTTGTAACACGTGTCAAGTTTTAGGTAAGCACCTATGAACTTCTTGATGCAAATATCTCGGTCAGTTCATACTTTTCTTGTCAACAGTTTAAAAATATTTAAATTGTATTATATCAAAAAATAGAAGGATTTTTAACGTTTCGCGGTTCTTGTCGTTCAAGATAACATAGTGATTTATATGTACATTTTCCCTCATACATTTTGTGAAACTGATTTTTATGGCGTTTTAACATTAAAGTATTGAACCGATCAAATATGCCATTCCAAAATGTCGGTACAAAATTTTCTCAGTGTATATATGTTCGAGAATAAGTCAAAGCAAAGCCTTCACACCCAAAATGTGTGTGACATGGCTTTGGGGATTTTGTCTTCGGCAATATGTGGGCGTCATGCAATTTTCTTCCATTTACCAAATTGATCAATAAAAATGCAAAATCAATTACTTTTTGCGAAACACCCTTACAACCATTCCAATTCGTCTTCCTCTATTCTCTGTTCTATCTTCTTCTTCAGCAACCCCACACCCACACCATATCCTACTCTCTTTTTCCTGTCTAGAACTCACCTATTTCCTAGCTACAGAATAATAAATGACGATATTCCATTAGAATCCAATACACCCATTACAATTTGTATTCGAAGAAATCCTTAAGCTTCTTATAGAAACCAGGGTGGTTTTTGTGTAGCTTTTACCAGTTGTAGGAAAGACATGAAGTTTGGTACGAGTATATATGTTCCATAATATTGTGTGGTTCCGTGATAATGACAACGACACGGAGGAACCAAAGCAGAAGCAAAATATAAATCAGAAACCTCCAGGCAAGGCGCCACAAAAGTGGAAGGTTGGAAGAACGAAGAACGAAGAAGTAACATTCGCATAAGAGGATTCCCAATGCAATAAGCCACATTGTGTGTTTGTACCACGCCACCTAGCGCTTAACAAGAAGACCTTATAATACTTTCCATAGACTAGACTGTGTCCGAAGAGCACCGCACCGGGCCCATAATAGATTGGAATTCCACAAAGTCACCCGCTGCTATATCGTTCTGCTGTACAATACAATACTCGTTTAGCAGCTATCGTGGTTAGCGCGGTGGTCAGGTGTAAATTGAAAGGTGTGCTCCATTGTCTGTGATGTAAATCAACATGGCATACGCGCTATTTCCGTTCGGAAGTATTATTTTGCAAATTGTATGTAAAGACGATTCTATTTTTAGGTGTGTTTTATGGAATGACTGATTCCGGCTTTATTTGTAGTTGTTCTCCCAGATTCTAGTCATTTCAACTTCATTATCTATTCCTTGGTGCCAGTTGGTTCTCGAATAAGCTATAGCTTCACTTTTGTGCTGCACATCAGATCAAGGAACTCTTACAAAAATTAATTAATTAAATGGCCAAATTGGGCTTGTCCAACAGACCAAAGACTCTAATACCCACTGTGTTGGGTTGTGTTGTGTTGACTAATACCCATCATGAAATTGCTTTTTGCGCGTATTAAATGGGAAATAAACTGATTTCGAAGAACGGATACGTGCGGTTTAACTGATTAAGATTTTGCATGCCACTCGTATATAACAATCATTTTTGGCATGTGATTCAGAATTTTATATGAACCGAGGCCGATTCTAGGCCTGCATACAGTTTTAAGGAAGATTAATTGCTCGTATAAGGGGATTTCTTTATTTGAGTATCTTTGGTCTTACACATTGGCCATCAAAATTTAATGACATAAAATAATGAGTTATAATTAAAAAATAAAATAAATTCCAAGAATTGCAATTTTGGAATTTTTCCTAATAAAGTTTGCCTTGAGGTTTTGTGGCCGGTGCGCGTGGCGTCGGTCGGCGTCGGTGTTCCACAAAGAAAACATTAAAATCAACATAATAATGTTGATATAAATGGACAATCAAATGATTATATATATACAGATGATATACTTGTTATAATTTTTGATGACTTAGAAATTGAAATTTGTATAGTGAGCTACGTTTTCAACGATATGTATCAGCTTGTGGATGGAATTCAGTATTGATACCTTTTCGAATAAAATAATTAAAACGTAACATAATTATTCACAAATGCTACCATAGCAAATAATCCCCGCAAACAAAAGATCCTCGTGACAGAGGTTTTTTCGAAAAATCGAATGCCAACATCTAGCAGTTTAAACTTTTTATCAGAAAACGAAAATTTAAAAAATTTTGAAAAAATCATTTTTGAAAAAACCAAAAAATTAATTAGCTATTTAAGCTGCACATTCAAGTTAACACGACACATTTTGACACTCACTTAAGGTCATAACTGGGTTTGTGGTGTTTAGTCAAATGGCATAATCCCAAAAAGAAAAAATCCACAAAGACAAAATCTCAAGGAGAAACCCAGGAAAAGATAAAATCCCCTAGCTAAAATCTCTGAAAAAAAATCCCGAAGAGAAAATCCCAAACAAATGATGTCCAAGTAGTGAATCAAGTAATAAAATCTCTACTAAGTAGAAAAAATTTTTTTATTAAAGAGACGAAATTAAATTTCTTCAAGTCCTATTTACCTATGAGGTATTTCATTTTATGTAGGTACCTGTTAAACAAACAAAATTTTATTTTCTCCCAAGTGTTTTGTGACCGCTCTTACCGAGGGAAATCAGAATAATACTTTATTTCATACATAGTTAGTTTATTTCATAGTTAACCTCAACTAAAGTAGTCAGTTGACTCTGAGTGAACTACACAAATTTAATCGATGTGCTTAGTCCTTCCGAATGCATTTTGCTTCCATAGTAAGCCCTTCATTAATTATTTGGTGCCGTCTCATATGGCCATATGACTCTTTTGAATTGTGTCATTTGACCATATTTTCTTGTGTCATATAGCCATATTTTTAATTGGATATCTGTAGAGTGTATACAAGTACACAAACATTCATACATCATATATACATAATGTACATTCATACTTCAGGGTTGTTCAGCTACAATAATTGGTAGCGAGCGAAGCGAGCGGAAAACAATTTGCCCAAAAGAGAATCAATTTGGGGTGTGAAAATAAAAAAATTCGCGCGAATTTTTAATTGGATATCTGTAGATTCGCGCGAATTTTTTTATTTTCACACCCCAAATTGATTCTCTTTTGGGCAAATTTTTTTCCGCTCGCTTCGCTCGCTACCAATTATTGTACCTGAACCCTGAAGTATGAATGTACATTATGTATATATGATGTATGAATGTTTGTGTACTTGTATCATGAGCGAAGTGCACAATTATCAATTGTTTGTAGCCGCAAGCTGGTACAACACTAAAAGTACCATCTAAAAGATAGTTCCTGCTCGAACCATTTTGCAAATTTTGAATCGCGGCTGCTATCGTCGGTGAAAGAAATATGTATATGCAAAATTTTCTTTCGTTTTTGTTTATGCAGTTTAAGAACAAGTTTCAAAGTGTCATTTGGCCATAATGGTCAAATGACACATTACCAAAGCGACAAATAGCCATATATCAAAATATGGTCATATGACACAATTCAAAAGTGTCATATGGCCATATTTTGAAATATGTCCATATGGCATATGGCCATATGACACGGCACCAATTATTTATGTCCACACTTGACACCTGAAAAACTACCACTTACGCAGTTATTATTTTATTATATCCTCAAAGTAGGATGGGAAAGTAGTAAGACTATTGTTATTATCATTTTATGGCTATTCAAATATAGACGATCCGACTCCGGTCCCAGAACCAACATCTCTCTATAAGAATTCAATAACTTGATTATTTAGAAGATTCAAGTCCAAACATTTAAATTTATCGATTAACAAAACTTTACTTGTAATTATACCTAAGTCGTAGTCATACATACATATATATCTACAATCTAAGTACACAATTTATTGAAATCTTAATTTCCCTTAAGCATTTTGTAGATGGTTAACCGAAACAACTTTAATTTGACTTCTAATAATTGATAAAACCAATTTCAGGTTAGAGAGAACAAACACATTAATAAATACCAAATGTAGATACTTTGAACTTCAAATGTATTTTCACTTGGTCAATCACTTAACACCCTCACCACAATTATTATTAATAATGCCTCAAAACATTTATTTAATGTTAAACCAACAGTCATTAGTGTGCACATAAATTATTCACACATCTATCTATTCAATCATTAGTGAGATAAAAAAAAAATTATAGAAACCAAAGTCAAACATCTAACATCTTCTTATATTAATAGAAGAACTTGGGCCCCTTGGAACTGATTCCCATAACTCTCAATTACTTGACATGTCAAACTGTATCTACAAAGATTTCGGTCTGTCTATTTTTATATATGTAAATGTATATGTATATCTGTGCGTAGGTGTGTGTATAAATTCAAAAATATTTCCTTATGGCTTGTCAAATAAATTTAAATTTTCAACGCTGTTCAATAAATAATGCGAGATATGTTGTACGTGAAACAATTTTTCTCACACTCTTATGCTTAGCTTCCTTGTAGGTTGTAGGTACTCGATGCTCCCCTTCGTAAAGTAATGGGAATTTGAATATATAATATATGATATATCTAAAACCAGATGATAAGATTCATTTTTTTTAATAAAAAAAAAAGTGTTGAACAACTTGCGATGTTAGAATTTAATATGAGAAAATTTAATTGGGTGGTTACTTTCACTTGTATAAAAAAAATTTGACAGACATTGAAATTGACATAGCCAGTATTCCCAAGTAATTAACCCGAATTCAAGAAACTAATATAATGGACATTAGTTACTATTTTTTTGAAAGCCCGACTTGGTACTTCATTTTACAAAAACCAAACCCTTGATTTTTGAAATTTTTTAGTACATATAACTGCCTCCAGCTAGGCAGACTGATTATACTATGATATATGTCCTTGTCCACATAGGTAAACATATGGCAAACATATATGGCATGGCAATGGATTCCTATCTCGGCGGTAGCTATTATCTTCTGTCCGCCAAAAAGAGCGGAGCAATAAGTTCGAATGATCCCATGGGTATTATTTCAGATTCTCAATTTTCGGAACTTGGGATTTCAAGCTTCGAATAAAAATAAAGTGCACGACTGGGTCGGACGAACTTACTCTAATGTGTGACAGTGGTCTTATGGTTTGAGATTTTGGAAAAAAGATGAAAAAAAATGGTACGAAATTTTATTGATCACTTAAAAATCAATAGTTAAAACTTTTTTTTTTTTTTAATTGAAGTAAGCCATCTGATTTCGTCCACTGTTTATAATTTTAAGAAATTTTGTTCAAAATCGTTGGACCAGTTTTTTTTTCAATACTTTTCAAAAATATATTATAATTTTTTTTTTTTTTTTGAGCTTCCAAACTTTAAGCTATACGTAGTTTCTATCAGAAAAATAAAATTTAAAAAAATAGATTAAACCGTTTTTGGAAAAAATAAAAAAAATAATAATTTTTTTAAACTCAAAAATTTTTTTTTTAAATATTTAAGAATTTATATTATTTTGTCTTTAAAAGGTTTTCTAATTAAAAATTTTATCGAAGTTCGTCGTTATTGTTATTTTCCGAATTCCCTTGCTTGATCTAGTTTATCAACTTACTCAAAGCAATTTTTTTTTAAATTCTGCTGTTTAACATTGGCTAAGAGTAAGACCAACTTAATTTCATAGCTTGATTTCGACTTTGCCACCTTACTACAAGGTGGACAAAAAGAAATCACCCTATTGGAAGATGCTCTCAATTTTGCAAATGGCCGCCAATGTCAAATCTGTTTTGACATTTGTGGACTAGACAGATGCAGAATGCAAATGAACAAGCCATGGAGCGATACATGAACCGACATGAACCGATATTCTGAAGGCAGCGTTCCAGGGTCGCCTCATCTTTCTTTTTGGCAGTTTGCACTAGCCCGCAAGATCGCACGATTTAACCGCTTCAGACTTTTTTTTGTGTGGTTTTTTGAAGTCCCGTGTTTACGTGAACAAGCCCGAGACTCTGGAAGCCCTCAAGGACAACATTCGACACGAGTGCGAGAATCTCTGTCGCCCGAAGTTCTCCCTGAAGTGATGAAAAATGCCATAAAACGAGCAATCAATTGTGACGGCGCCCATTTGGCCGATATCATCTTCTCGACTCGACCAATACAATTCTAAAGGTTCAAATAAACATATTCAAAAAAACAGAATCGAAGTTTTTCATTTAGAAAAAAAAAGAGATATTTATTTCTTACGGAACCAAAAAATAAACTTAAAAAAACTAATTTGTTTTTAAGATGTTTAACTTAAAGTCATTTCATGAAAAATGCATCCAATAACAAACTACACTTGCAAAATGCCAGTCAGAACATTTTCCTAAAATCATTAGAGTCGTTTTCGAGAACTAAAAGCGTTTCTTAACACATCACTTAACGCAGACTTAAAATGACATTTCAAAACCAAATCAAGGAAACTGCTCTTAGTAGCCAGCATGAAGCAAATTGGCACTCCCTTTCAGACTGTAGAACCTGATGCAGACAAACAAGCAAAATTAATTAGATATAAATCTCAAAATTGTTGCGGATGCAGAGCTTGCTTTCACAATTCCTTATAATAAATCTAGATTTCTGGATTCTAAACACACGTCACACCTCATCTTTATCTTAAAATGCAATTAGAGGAGCAGTATTTATAATCCTATGACAATCCGCCTTAGACCGTGGTCAGTTCTTCGATAAGGAAAACCTAAAATTATAATTCTTTTAATGCGCAATGGCTGTCCAGGTCCACGTTTGTTAGTAAAGAAGGTAAATGTCCATACTAAGGTTAATGTTCACAAGATTTCACTGTTTCTTGATTGTATGGATTCATAGAGATTTTTCGAATTAATTTATTCTCCAGATTTATTTAATAGCGCATTAATTTTTCTTTAAAAACAATTTCCTTTTTCGCTTCGAAAACGTTTAAAAAAGGTATATGAGTTGATAAAATAAAATCTAGCACATTAAAGATAAAATCAGGAAAAGTAAAACAACCCTTAATGGCAAAGAAATCCCTGAAGTGTAATGAATTTAAGTGAATTATATTTGAAAGCTTACCCTATCATTTAATCTCTACATATATACATATGTACGTACGTAATGTACGGTTTTGTTACTTATTTAAGTGTGTTGGTCAGTTGGTCACTGGTTAGTCCTTTTTATACTTGACCAAACTAAAGATAAGTATGACGCTTAAGACTGGTCTAAAATGTATCTAGGTATCTATCTATGCACACAAAATAAAATATATAGAACAAAAAAAAAAATCTTTTTCATTTGGAAACACTTACTAGCACCAAAGTGCACGATTATCCTCTCTCAGGACAATAAATTCTCATTCCAAAAATGTCTGCCTCCCTATATGGCGGTCCTTTGTATCCGTTTAGTATGCTTTGGACGAACATTATTGTGCGTGTGGTTAAGTTTCTATTTTATTTTATTTAGTTTTTGACTATATCGTTTAATATTGTGTCGTGAAATCCTTATATCTTAAGTAACCACTAGGGAGGCGCACAGCCAATATGGTGCAATTTATGTTTTCAAATAACTCTTGCAGAGCATTGTGCTTGCGTTTCATCAATTATGATACCATCGACCGCATGAAATTTGAGCCAGCAGCTCTCGTGCGCCGCGTGTACCTTGGAATCAATTTATACTTTGAAGGAGAACACATCTAATAACACATTTTGATGAGAAAGGTATCTAATGTCGTTTGTAGATACTATTTGTCTATAATTATCACGTACACTCCTCTCACCATCACCATTATTTATGAGATACAACAACGACAAACGATAACAACGGCTATACGGGGAGCTGCTCATAGTCCCATAGTCCCATGGTGACATTGTTGTTGTGTTAGTGTTCTCCAGCTAAGATCCCAGGCATACTAATTGCCTTCTTCACTCTTTGAGGTTTCATTAAAATCAATTAATTGAGCAAGTATCATATTTCATCCAACGAAACGACCAAAACTGACGAGAAATCAATATGCGCTATGTGAATATACCTTTTACAAGGGGACGCGACGCAACGATGCGATAGCGATGGCATATCACACGCTTCCCTGATGAAAGATTAAAATAAGGGTTGGTGACATGTTCTTAAACACAATTTAAGTTAAGGTATCTTTTTACCAAAAATAATGAACAGAAATTAGTCTACATAAAGAAATAATATTTCAAAGGAGAGTTGAATAAATAATTATTGGACGGATTTTTATTATTTCGGCAGCGTTTAGGTACATCGGACATTCCGAAGTAAGGAGGGACTGCCGGATCTATCAGTAATTAAGTTAAGTTTTTATTCAAGTTTTTGGTAAAATTTTAACATTCACAATTTTACTCGGAGAGGACTTGTATGGTATAAACGTTTGTGGTGATGACGTGAGTTCCAATTGTAGTTTTATGGAGGGTCACTATCCTCGTCCTGGAAGATAGAGCAGGACTTTTTCACAATAGGACTTCAGGAGAAATATTCGTCCATGATAATTGGTTCATCATAGATAGATAGATTTCGAAGATGAAATGAAGAACTGTGCGGGCTTTCCCTACGGGCACCATGGAACTGGTCTAACAACTGCGATTCAGTGGCTTGGAAAGCTGAAACACGTGATTCGTAGGAACGAAACTCTAGCCCTCCAAATCTTCGATTTCGCCAATCTATGGGGCCATTTATAGCGATACGGAAAACCAAACCGAAACAAATTTCAAATGAAAAATTTGGTATAATATAATCAAGATTTAAAACACAAATGCTGTACACTGATCGATGGCAACCAACTCAGAAAATTTATTTTGCAAATAAAAATTTGAATTGAACTTGTACTTTTTGTTAAAAATGTATTTGTTCATTTTTCTGTTATACGTAAAAAAGAAAAATAAAAAATTACATTTTTAAAAAAAAGTATTATTTGTTCAATTAAAATTATTATGAACAAAAAAAAATTCTCTGCATTGATTGCCATATCGATCAGTGTAGCATTATTTGTCTTGAAAATCGAATCAGAACACCCATTGGAAAATTTTTTCGGTTTGGTTTTCCGTATCGCTATAACAGGCCCCTAAAGAAGATACGGACCAGGGAGATAAAACAAGCATGATTTATATAATTTTCTTGTAGAAACCGTAGAAGAAGGGTGGCGCACGAATAGTGCTACATAAACAAAATGTTATAACATTTTTCTGTGTGATTAGGTAATTGGATTTTTTTTTTTTTTTATTTTTTACGTTACTGTTAAGATTTATTAAAATGATTTTTTAGAATAACAGAACGAGGATTTGGATAGTGCAGCGGTACTATGATTTACAGTCTTTCATTTTTGCCAAAGGAAACTTATTTGTAAACATGTTTGTCGAATCTAGAGGCATCGCACGAAGACTGTTCCGTTGAGATCCTTTTGTTCGGATATAGGGCACAATTACGTCTGTAGCCTCGTCAATGCAGGGAAATCCAAGCTTTTCGGCTCGAAATTTATCCGCGAAAATGGGCGTTTGCGTCGTTACAACGGATAATTCATGATGACTCAAATTTGTTTATGTAGGTACTAACTCCAAATTATCAGCAGGTTGAACCCTCTGGATTTATCTGTTCGCCTGGAATTTTGCCAAGAAATTATTGCAATGGCCGAAGAAGACAACAACTGGCTATATTGGTTGTTTATGGCTGATAGGCTCATTTTGATTTAAACGTCAACGTAAACAAGCAAAATTGCCGTATATGGAGTGACTCTAATCTAGAAATGCTCCAAGAAACGAAACTGCACCTGGAGCGAGCCACTGTGTGATGTGTATATAGTTCGATCAAGAAACATTGTCGAGCCATATTTCTTTCATGAAAGCGTTGCACAGCAACTGTCGATGGAGACTGTTATTTAAAGATGGTAAAAGAGTTTTTTTTTTTACCCAGCAGTATTTCGCCAAGGACGGATCCCTTTCAGAAGGATTTGGTTCCAAGAAGATGGAGCAAGTGCACACATATCATCACAAGTTATGGCATAGCTTCAAAGAAAATATCGAAAGAAATTAATGTAGCACTTTTTCCCGAAGGTTACTTGATCTGCCTGCACAAAACTAAACCAAAGAATTGGGATGTTGCTGCAGTGAATTTAAACGATACTTGAGGCGATTTTCATGATTTCAACAATTCAGGCCGCAATGAATAGGTGTCAACAGGTGTCGCATATGCATGAATGAGCATGAAGGTCATTTAAGGATTGTATTCAACACATTAAAATACATATATAAAATAAAAGGGTATGGTGCAACTTTCGGGTTTTTTCTCGCATTTCGTTATTTCGCTGCAGTCAATACGCAATTTATTATTGTGCTTATCAACAATTCGCATTTTGTTATTTTGCAGTTCTTATTAGGCAAATTCCTTATTTCCTCTTGCGTACATCTCGCTGAAAGATGAACTCGCATTTAGTACTTCGCGTTTCCTAATTTCGATTTTTTTTTATTAAGCAAAATATTAAGTCGAGTGAAGTTAGCCATAAACTTTGAAACCAAACTGGTTCCTTTAAAGTTCTGGTATTATAACCAATAGGTCTGGAGATCCTCATACCAATTTTGAATAGTTCTGTCAAAAATTTTGTTTGCCGACCCTAAAAAAGGCTATCCGCAACTTTGTCAACCCCAGAAGTTCTGATGCAATAAATTTGTTCACAACCAATAGTTCCGGAGTTCCTTACCCCAGTTTTTGAAAAATCTGCCCTAAAACGTCCAAAAACTGCGTTTCAAGTTTGTATGGGAAAAGTGCTTTTACTATTTTTACTTGCGCTTATAGATAGCTATACTCTATTCGAGTAATTTGTTCAGTACATGCCTTATGAGGGAGCTTTTTATCTACCAATGATGCCTGCAGGTAATCCTAATGGCAAACTAAAACAGAAACTGCCTCTGAAATTAAACCCAAACCACTGAACTAACACAAAAATTGTTGTTGTGATTTTCTATAAATTTGTCCGCACCCATAACCTTTCAGTTTGACTGCAAAAAGCAGACTAATTTTTTTTTTCGTTTTGCTTAGGATAACATAAACAACCCTCATCGTCATCGCAAACAGAAATCACATCTAAAAGGTGTTGCCATTATTTTAAAAAAGGGATCTCGCTGTTCGCTACTGCATTTCTATGTTGAAATTTGGATTTTGTAGCTTTTTCAGCTTTTGATTGAAGGGAGGTGTTGTCATTTGATTTAATTTTTGTATCCTTTCTCAATAACCGCTTGGTGGTGTGAAAAAAGGTAAATAATTTTTGATTTTTTGTTTTAAATCAGGAGATGGTAGCCCTAATGTACAATTTACTCGATTTGCGGCAATTTATTATGCAAAGTACGGAAACCCTGTGAGAGCTTTAACTTGAGACCGATGTATGCAAGCCAATATAGCCAGACTGAGAGGCAAACGTCCTATCTTCCCTGTACTGAACAAATTACTCGAATAGAGTATAGGTACATAGGTACCTACTTAAGGCAAGTTAAGCATTCTTAAATTTTTTTTTTTTTGACAATCAAACATGACATTACGATGATAGAGAAGTCAAAAAAAGGGGTCCGACAATTCTGTCTGTCTGTCCGTATGTCTGTCAGTATAGTTACCTACAGCCTAAACGGCTGGACCGATTTGCTTCAAACTTGGTACATAGTATTATGACGTCCTACAGAGCGGTTTTTGGAATAAGCATTCTAGCACTAAAACTTACGGTACCTGCCATACGATTTTTTTGAAAAATTAATTTTTATCAAAACGACTAATACGATTTTGATAAATCTTTGTGTATGTTGGTTTTTGTTTAAATTGTATCTTTTGGTTGGAACAGCTTTTGCAGGAAAAGTTTTATAACGGTGCCTCCCATAGGACCGGTTTTATGACAGATTTTCTCGTAAACAATTTGACAGATTTCGATAAATTTTTTTTTCCAAAAAAAATGGTTTTTTGAAAAAAAATGTTAACTTAAAATTTAAAACAGTGAAAGAAAACAGATGTCTTACTTCATTTTTTCCTAAAAACGCTTTCGCTAGTGATTTTTAAGTGACTAATAAAATTTTATATGATTTTTTCCCTTTTTTTCAAAATTTGCAGCCCCAAGACCACTGCCACACATTAGAGCAATTTCGTGCAACCCAGTCGTGCACTTTATTTATAATTCTGATGCTTTTAATGGGTTAAACAACAAGAGTTGTTTGAATTTCTTAATGTAGCAAGATTTGTCATCCATCCTAATACAAAAATTAGTTCCGAAAAAATTAGGTGTTTTTTACACAACAACAAAAAAATATTTTTTTGTTATAAATAGGTATCTAAAAAAAAAAAACAAATTACCATTTTAAAAACACCTTTAAACCAAATTTATTTAACATTATTATTATTACCCGTCATAAATATCAAATGTTAAACACACACACACCTGGCTTGCATTGCTATGAAATTCGTTTTTAAATTCCAACACATCACTTAACTTAAAAATGTTCTCAAGCGAATGAAACATTAATTCATGTTAATTTAAAATATAAAACAAAGTTAACACACAAACACACACAAAAAAATTGCATATTACCTACTTTCTTCATATACGAGTAAAACACACATATTTTGCAAATTAACAACAACTTATCTCGACAGCAATAAAGTTTTGTTTCCGTTGTTTTCTGCTATAACAAGTACACAGGCTCCATTATACCTTTCCGTCGCACCGACAACAAAAAGGAAATCATCGTACAGGAAAAAAGTTACCAAGTATTCATTACATTAACGAAAAAAAATTATTTCATACGAAAAAAAAATTACAAGTAAACACGGCGTCCTTGCTTCTCACACTTTGAGAGCGACATCCGTCGAGTACGCTTTAAGTTAAGATACAAAAAAAAAAATTATAAATAGGTAGCTTCTACTTAACATTATATCCAACACATACTCAAAATCATCGTCATCACAAATGCAAAAGTTTGCCGTGCTACTCGAGAATCATTTTGTTCTCAGAATCATCCCGAAAAAAAACCCATCCTCCCTGCCCACCTCGCTCGCGTCAGCGCCCTCTACAAACAGCCTTCTCAAACGATTTTAGATCCCATCATACAACAAGTTAGGACGAGTGTATTTATGCCAGTGTAAGTAAAGTGCCTATTTCAGAGTCCTCTTAAAAAACATAAACACAAAAATAAAGAGAGATACTATACAACATCTACCATGCCCCACGTACGACCAACCAGACAGTGGAAGGACATAAATATAAAAATAACAATTTGGCTTTCATGAATTCGTTCTTTTTTTTTTTTTGCTCTACTCTGCTCTGTTTTGTATTGTGTATCCTTTTTTTTTTTTTTGTCTTAGAAAAAGCTACAAAAAGTAAATCCACACTAGATAAGGACCTAATCAAAATATACGCCTTTCATAGAGAGAGAGTCTATACTGTGCTGTACAAGCGATCTAATATACAAAGAGAGTTCATAAACAAAAAGACCGAATTGAGGACGAAATTGAATTCTCAAAGGCGAGAACCATCCGAGGAACACTTAAAGATACAATTCATGTAACAAGCGAATGGTAACAGGATACAAGGATTGTATGGTATGGATATGGAGGAAGCGCTACTTTATCGCAGGTAATGGATGTTTACACAGGTTACAGAGAAAAAAAACAGCACGCGGATGCTCCTTGCTTGCTCTCCAGGACCGCAGTTAATTTAAAAGGGAATTCTATTCAAATTGACGTCAGTCAACAACACTCATGTAAATTATGTATTTATGGAAAAGCAATTCACACATACGAGTAGGCATGGGCAATGCATATTTACTGGAGGCACTGAGACGAGCAAATAATGAATTTTTAAAGTCTCGACTATACTCCAAACTCCATCACCCGACGACGGCGACGGTGGGTGATACAAGAAGAGCCAAGAGGTTGGGATGGGAGGGAGTAATATTTGAAAAGATACTCTGGATGTGTCGTCAGTTCCTATATATTGAGATGGCGATGAATTGAAGCTGAAGGCACAATATTAACAAGAATCTTTGTGATGAAAAAGAGTTAAATGAACCCTTGGGCTATTGACTTGTTGCTAGAATGTGCTTAAACGGATCTTGTACATAGTGATGGGAAGTTCCTGGAGCTCACAGCTATGTACACATTGTTGAAGGCTTAGGAGGCTGGGATGCAAAGGAAACTTTCTTTCAATAACTTTTTGTATACAATTAGTGTAACTTTGTATTGAGGACACACAAAAAGGGCATCAGTGTGGTGGTATATTCCCATTATTCTTTATATATATATATGTATAAAATGTTCTATGAACTTACTTTAGAATGTTTTATATTTGGGACTTGTTCTCAAGTCTGCATCCTTGATTCGTAAAAGGTTCCTTTGGAAAGTTGAGATATTTTCTACTCCACATTCTCACATATGTATATACCTATACATATGTATGTATGTAAATTATATTGAATTTTGATGTACAATATTTTGATGTACATTAATGTATACATGTATTATGTAAGTACATAGTTCCAGAATATATTATTTGTTATTGTGTAGTTCCCACAAAAAAATTCACAACACACCAAAGAGTTTGCAATTGGGTTCTGATTTTCGGAAAAAAGATGACTTTGTTTGATGATATTTTGAACTGATACTTGAAAAGATGTTTGATACAAAACTGAAAAAACGAGAGTTCACATTTCGAATTTGAAATCTGACAATTAAGAATATTTTGAGGATATAAAAACATTCGAGTATGTAAAGTGTTTTTTTTAGACGTGTGGTTTTCAATCTGGCAATACTTTTTTTTGGAGTTGGTCTTTTTGACAGCTGTCACTTGATTTATGCTCAATTTGGTTTACCATTTCATAATGAATAGACTTATTCCTGAACAACGCTTCCAAATTGTGCAAATTTATTTTGAAAATCACTGTTCTGATCGAAATACATATCGCGCACTACGACCATTTTCATAAACAAATTTTGTTTAACGATGAAGCTTTTGGTTTAATGCATACCTACGTTAATAAGCAAAATTGTCGTATTTGGAGCGATCATAATCCACATTCCATTTTTGAGACGCGCGCCGCCTGCCGCCGGCCGTCGTAAAATCCTCAAAAAGTCACTGTTTGCTGTGCTCTATTAGAAGAGGGCATCATTGGTCCATATTTCTTCAAAAATGAAGCCGGCCATTATGTTACAGTCAATGGGAACGCTATAGTGCCATGATTAATAACTTTTTTGGGCCTGAATTGGAGGATGTCGATCTGGACGACCTTTGGTTCCAACAAGACGGTGCTATATTCCATAAAGCCAAAGAAACAATCAATTTATTGAAGGAAACTTTTGGTGAGCGCATTATCTCGCGCCGTGGGCCTTTGGCGTGGCCTCCAAGATCATGCGATTTAACACCGCTGGACTATTTTTTGTGGGGTTATGTGAAGTCTTGTCTACGCAGATAGGCCTGAGACGATTGACGCCTTAAAAGAGAATACTCAGGGCGTTATTGCTAACATATGGCCCCAATTGCTGCAAAAAGTGGTTGAAAATTGGGCCTCTCGGCTGGAATTTATTCAAGCCAGCCGAGCAAACCATAATTTCAGCTTTTGCCTAATCAACTGAAAATTGCAAAAATTTGCAAAAACAAAGTGACAAATAAAAGTCTTGGAAATACGGCCTTTAAGAAATTACGTGCAGTATATTGTGGATGTGGTTGTATCCAGTTTTTGTATTGATATTATTAATTAAAAGTTATATGACAGCCGACAGCTCAAGTGCTAAATTGGCAATGCCAGAAAACTTTCTGTAGGATGCTTTTAAATTAATTGCGCAATGAATAATTTTTATTGATTAAAGCGAACTTAGGTATAAAATAAATTGACGAAATGTTCTACGCTCGCTTACTTGAGATATGGGTAGATGTGTAAGTATATTTAAGCAAGTAATACGTGATGAACTTCGAAAATGGTCTTGAGAGCACTAGCTATGTTACTTTTTAAGAAAATATCCGAAAGCAGTGACTCTGCGAAAGAGTGAAAAATTATTTTCGCAGCGAGAACTAAGCCCTTCGCATATGGGCTACATATCCGCTGCGCAACATCTTTCAATCTTTGGAACGGTTTTCTCATATCGATTTTCCTTTAATATTTTAATATTTTCGAATAGTTCCGATTTGTAAACTCATATCGAAATTCTTCTTTTTCAGTATTTATGTTGCTTCAAAACTGTAAGTATTTAATATTTTAATAAATTAAGTATTAAAAATTGTATGCTTGCATAGATAAATAAAATTCCTGGAACTATGCTTGATAGTTACTTTGTTTGTTATTTGGGGCTATGCAGTATGCATCTTAAAAGAAATAAAATGCACGACTGGATCGTGCGAACTGGCTCTTATGTGTGACAGTGGTCTTGTGGCTTGAGATTTTAATAAAAATACATTTTTAAAAATTCTGAAAAAGCTGAAAAAAAGATAATTTTGAATTTATGAGGATAAATTTATAAAAAGGAGCGGTTTCTGAGAAAAAAGTGTTTTTTGAAAAACTTTTAAAACATTTTTCAAAATTCTAAAGCTTTAGTTTATAAATGTATTCAGCAAACACATAAGCAGTTTTCAAAATATTATTTTTTTTTTTAATTTAAAAAATGCTTTTAAACTACTTTTTAAAAATATTGGTATGCAGTATAAATTGAGCTTTGTACACCTTTATATGTGTGAAATTCTAAAAGTATCGGTTGAGCCGTTTTCGAGATATTCGTAAGCAAAAAAAACTTTCCTATGGAAAGTATACTGCTTTTAGACATTTAAAAAAAAAATTGTCAATACCTAAGTACCTATATAATTGGTCCTATCAAAATCGATAGAGCCATTTTCGAGAACAACAGGCTTTAACGTAAAGATTATATGCGGCAGGTAGGTACCGTTATTTTTTGAGTTAAAAAAAATTCACTTCCCCTCTGTACAATATACCTAAAAAAATTCAATACACCAAGTTTGAAGCAATTTGGCCCACCCGTTTGGACTGTAGGTGTCTATACATACAGACAGACATACAGACGGACAGAATTTTTAGACCATCTTTTTCGTCTTCGCTATCATCGTAATGTCGTGTTTGATTGTGTTATCTCAAAACTTTTTTTTCGGACGAATCCATAACTTGTCTTATCTATAGTAGATAAGCAATAATCGCAAGTAAACATTTCATTTTAAGAAAGAACTATTTAATTTTTGCTTGATTTGAGAGTCTTCTTGGAAGAAACTAAGTAATCAATAATATTTCATTGTTAAGTGTCTGTCTAGAAAATAAAAATATTGAAAATCGTCCAACTGATTTTTTTTATTTTTTTTTATTTTTAAAGGTTATTTTTGAAAAACTTTTCAAAAAAATATTTTGAAATTTGTTCAAGTATGTTAATATACCTATGGCGATTTGTAGTTAGCATCAGGAAAAATCTTAAAAAAATAAGTATTATGGAAGTTTTATTAAAATCATTGGAGGGACCTCCGAATATAAACTAAATAGGTACCTACCAAATTTGAAGCAAATCGGACCATCCATTCAGGATGTAGAGGTACGAACAGACAGACAGACCGGTGGACGGAATTTAAATGCCCACTTTTTCGACTTCTCTATCATCGTAATATCATGTATAATTGTTATCACAATTTTTTTCACTCAGCACTCAGAAAATTTTACCAAAATCGTTGGAGCCGTTTTATAGAAAATAAAAGTTCTATTTAAATGTTATATATCAAGTACCGTTATTTTTTGACCAAATTTACAAATAAACTTTTTTTTTTGCACGAATCCATAACTTGCCTTTAAATAATCGCAAGTGAAAACAGCACTCAGAAGTTTTATCAAAATCGTTATAGCCGTTTTCTATAAAATTGAAGTTCTATTTAACTGTATCTATGTCAAGTACCGATATTTTTCGACCTAGAGTAAAAGTGAAAAATAACTATATCTGGGAGACTACCATACAAATATGTAAATAAAGTAAAGTACCAAGATAAAATCTGGTTTGGAACTGGCATTCTAGCTTTTTAATAATGATAAGCTGCCCCACAGGCCACAATCTTCGTAGATATTTTCTCTAAACTGGCTTAAAATTTGTCAACCTATGTTTAGCTTATCATAAGGTTGGAAAATACAGAGTGATTCACGAATGTTGTGCCAAAAAACTAGAACGTGTAGGTTGGGTTGAGACAAGAAAAAAATCGTTTAGGAAGGGGGTCTATTCTTCTCAGTTTAGCCGGGAGGGGCAATTTTCTAAAAACATGACTTAAATTGAAAGAAAATTATTATTTGTAAAGCCAAAAACTTAGTTTTTTATTTGAATTTTAAAAAAGTTATTCTCTTGAACCGTTTTCAAAATATTAATTATCAAACTCAAAATTTAATAAAAAAATTTAAAAAAATAATTTTAAAACAAATTTTTTTCAAAATTTTACGTAATTAAGTGAAAATTTTAATATCAGAATTCAATGCTCCCATTAATTTTCAATCCAAAACTGAAAACTGTATGGCTCTATGACTTTTGGTTGCCAAGGTATTCAAAAAAAACCGAACCTACTTCTTCACAAAAACAAGAAAATCTAGCCTTACGGGATGGCACAATTTTTTCGTGTTTTTGTGAGGAAGTGGTTCTGTTATTTTTGAATACCTTGGCAACAAAAAGTCATAGAGCCATACGGTTTTCAGTGTTAGATTTAAAATTATTAGGAGCATTGAATTCTGACAAAAATTATACTAAACTACATACAATTTTGAAAAAAAATAGTTTTAAAATTATTTTTTTTAATTTTTTTTGTTCAAAATTTTGAGTTTGAAAATTAATATTTTGAAAACGGTTCAATAGAATAACTTCATTTAAAATTCCAATAAAGAAATAAGTTTTGGCTTTACAAAAAGGTATAGCATGGCTTTGTAGGCGTTACCGTTATTTTTTAATAATTTTTTTTTTTCAAATTTAAGTCATGTTTTTAGAAAATTGCCCCTCCCGGCTAAACTGAGGGGAATAGACCCCCCCTCCTATACGATTTTTTTTCTTGTCTCAACCCAACCTACACGCTCTAGCTTTTTGGCACAACATTCGTGAATCACCCTGTATATGTCACTAAGTTTAATTACGGTTTCTTCTCTAGCAGTTTCTTAATTCAGACTTTATAACTACTTAAACAATTTCGATGAGATTTTCAATAGCTATGCGGTGTATTTTTTGATACTGCCTCTCAAACTAAGAAATTAATTTATAATTTTTATTTAGATTTTTAGAATCTTTATAAATATTTTCAAATCTATTCGATTTTTTTTTTAATTTTGCAGATAAATGCCAATATTGACATTATTTTTAAATTAAAAATTAATTTTTTTCCAAAAAACAACTGAACTTTGGTTCCACCATTGACTTCATAGTAACTAAAAAACTTTTCAAAATAGGTATTGTTATGATTTCTAAAAATTAAGTATGTAGGTACCCCAATACCTACAAATGGCATCCGTCTAACCGTGATTATAAGTTTTTACGCATAATAGAAACTTTAAGTCGGTCTCTCAAAAAATGTTCACAGGACTTTTTTCATCAAATTTCAAAAAATATTTATTTTAGAATCATAATATGAAAATTTAATGCCGTAAAATTTTAAATTTGTCTTAATCTTTCCAGAAACATGACACCAAAATCTTCTATCTTAACTATACCTACCTATATAGGAAAAATTTAAAAATCTTTTAATTTTTAATGGAAAGACAAATTTATAAATTAGGTACCTAAACCTAAGGTAGATAGTTTATAATTGGAAATCCGGAGTTTTCTCCTGGGGAATGGTTATACATATAATCAAAAGTTTTATTTGCTTAGTTCAGGCTGTATAGCTATGTATGTATACAAACCTACCTTTAAACATAAAATAAAAATTTAAAAACATAAAAGTAGACATTAAAAATAAAACGCATTTATAAAAGGAAAAAAAAAACAGACTGAAACTTACCGCAATACGAAGCCAGCAACAGAAGTAATCCAAATGTTGATATCCTCGACCAGCAGGACATTTTTATGTTATTTGAATTTGTCATCTTATTTCAAAAAGAAAAAAGCACCTAGGTATAACTAAGGTACTTCAAATAAACATTCTCGTGGCAATTTAACTTCTATAAACTTTTTTTAAAAATATTTTTTTTTGTAATTTATTTAGCCACACAACGAAAAAAAAGATCCTCTTTTGTAGATAATTGTATGGATGCTCTTTTTAATTTGATTAGATAAATTATGCACTCGAAAACTCAAACACGGATGCATAAATACGTTCGTAATTAAAAACTTTTTGACACTTTCAAACACTTCATGGGTTTGGTATGTAGATAAAATATTTAATTATAAAAATTTATATGTGTCCTTTAAACATTAGATTTTCTATGTACATATATGTATGTGTATCGCTTGGATGAAAAAACCTCACATAGAACAACCGCACACTCTTTTGAACAACCGATAAATACAAAAATATAAACTCCAACGACGACACTAACGGAAGATATCAAACGAACAAATTATTATCGCACCCGAGATGTCAAAAATTTGAAATATTTTTTATCATTATTTTCATCAGCTGCATATACGAGTATGAAGCAGCTAGTCGCCTTGGACTTGAGCTTGAATTAGAAGCTCTCATATGTTACACATTAATTAGTTCGACTTTCATGCGCAATTAATTTATCCGTGCATTCGAATTAAGGATGTCAATATATCAAAAACTGAACCAAAAAAAAAACAAAAAAATTAAAATATAAAGATACAAATGAGCGACCGTTCCGTAGTTCAAACCGACAGATAGAGACACTGCCACCACGCGTAACGTATTTATTTGGCAGTTTTCTTGAATGATATCTTCAACAAAACGCAATATTCACTGCCGAAGACATCGTCTTCGTCGTCTCCATTGGCATCAGTATAGCTGGGGAGCGGAAAAGATACAAAATGTATCTATTGGGTTGGCAGCGGACGATGGATTGAAATTTTTCTTCTTTTATTTTTTTGTATTATTTTTTTTTTTTTGTCCCGGAAAAATGTTCAACAATTTGTCTTGTTTTCTTCTTCGACTACAGTATTCTATATAGTACCTAGCTGATGGCTTGTTGGAGTGCTTGTAACACTACTCGAGACTTGTGTTCCCGAAATGCTTCGCCGAGATTGCTGGAAGAAGAATGGTCCGTTGGCTTGGCCCTCATCTAACAACGATACTGGTAAGGAAGAGCATCTAGCTCCAGCAGCGCCCTAATCAAAATCGCGTATCGGTCTCCCGTTTATTATTGCTTTTACCGAGCAGCGCCAGCGAGCAGAAAAGTGTTTTGCGTTGCGTTGGGGTGGAAATATCACAAACAATTCGGGATTCTCGAAGAGGACGTTTTATAAAATACGTGGTGAAGACTACGAGCGCCACGAACACGACAGCGAAAGCGACTCCGACGACGATGATGTTGTTGAGAATGAAACCGAAACTAGTATGCCGGCAGTTGGTTGAAAGACAACGTCCACCACCACCACCGCGTCGTATGTTGCCAACTGCAGGCGCACACTCCGCTTTTTTTTTTTTTTTGAGAGGGTTGGCTGTGGCCGCCTGCCTTGTCCTCCTCTTCTGTCTTCTATCTTCTTTATCTGTATCCCCAACAAACGTTAGAGACTGAGTTGCTGCCCCTTAAATTTTTATTAGATACTCTCCTTCTTCCTGTGCTCTGGCTCTGGCTCTGGCTCTGACTTTGGCTATGGTTTCGACTCTGAATTTCCCGGGATGTTTATTATTTTGAATAAATGACAAACGGTCGACGAGCAAGCAATCAACCCGATGATGATGATGATGATGGGGCTCAGCTGAGAAGAGCTCCAAAGTCAGTATCTCAGTATCTTTTTGAAAATACAATGATAATAAACATTTGCTGATGAGATGTATCTTGTATCTATTGCTTCTTCGAACAATGCTGCTCTGCGGAAGCTGTTGATCGATTTGTATGTTATTTTTATTAATTTTTCTTTTTTCTTTTCCTGAAATCTTACTTTCAATCAAATCAAATCACGGCAGAACCGGCCGGCTGCGGGTTTTTTTCGCGTAAATATTATTACTTGGGCCGCATGTGTTAAGGGGCCTATTTATAAGCTTTTTTGATTGGCATGTAAACGGGCAATTTTCGAGAGTGTTGTCTTTGGAAAGAGATATGAATCTTCTGAGATCTCTGTGTATCTTGTGATTTGTTTAGATAGACTATGACGATGAAGATGAAGCTGGAGGGATATTTAACAGGGAGAATTTCAGAGGAGACTTTCTTCTTCGTGTGTTATTTCTGCAGTAGTTGGTTTTGGTTTCTTCACTTCTCCTCATCTATTTCACGACATCACACATTATTATTATAACATTTATGGTTCCGTGTCAAAAGTTGTCCCGTTCCCGAAGGCTTGGGCCAAGTTCTCTTCTCGAAAAAACGTGCGGATGTTGATTTTTACTCCTTACCAGAGAGATTGTGTTATTTTTAATGTCACCACGTTGAGTGATATAAAAGATTTGATCGTTTTCGTCTGCCTTTGGATTTTTCTTGTTTTTTTTTTTTTTATTTATTCTGTTTGATGTTTCGCCCTTGTATATCCTTTGAGTGTATCTATATGTGTACGTACCTTAGTTTAACATTTTTATCTTTCGTGTATTTTTTCCTGTGTGCAGTTTTATTGCTGTCTCTTGACTGCCCGTACTGTTTTATAGAAGATGAGGGGTTGTATCGAGTGTGGACATTGATGTCTTTTAGCTGACTTTTATGGATGTGTTTATGATCTGCAATGATAGAAAATTAGTTGATTAGAAAAAGTTGGAGAGGGATTTATAATGTTTTGTAAATATATTTGAAGTTTTTATTGAGGATAAATACTGAATATCAGATTTGTTAAGCTGTTATAGGAAAACTTTTGTTTAAGGTAAGAGACACATAAATATTGAATCAACAAATGGAAGCTATAAAAGTATGAATGTCATTATGTTTAGTGAAAACAAAATAGCCGATGCATTTTAGATGAAAGGCTTCGAGTAAAAAAGTTGAGATGTTCCTACAGAAAACAAGTTCTATTGCAAAAGTTGTGTGTGACAGGAAAATGTGGCAGGATCTATGAACCTTCAAAAAAATGTAAGTAAACATTCATATTAAATTCTTGCCTTATCCGATACCTAGGTATGTAGGTATATGTAGGTATATCTAAAATTCTGGACCGATTTGTGGAAGGTCCTGATTGTTTTCGAGGCTTCCTTAATCATAATAATGTGACCCAATAAATGCATTCTGCTGTGAAAAGCTACTCTATTAGTCTATTTTTGCTCGACATTAAGTGAATCAAGAGGAGGACCTGCGCCTCAAGGAAACAATTTTTGTTTAAAAAAATGTTTACATACATTTATATCAAAAAAGAAACCAATAGATTACGATTCTTGAAACTAAACTAAAAAATTAAGATTACTTTATTAATATGCTATAATTTTCACATAAGACATTGTATAGTTTATTTCAACATGACCATGCAAATGAAATAATTTCGATTAATATAAACAAAATTAAAGCATTTATTTTAACCGCTTCTCATAAATTCACACTCATAAATTTTTACTGAATGGCGGCAACCCACTTGTGGTGTGGGTGTGGCAGATGCGTTGGGAGTTCTTGATAACATTTTAAGAAAACTCTGGCTTGCGTTGCTCATAAAACTCCAAACTGAAGCCATGGCAGCCTAATCTATCTCTGCTACACACCTGAAAAAGACTTTTTAAACCCTGTTTCATAAGATCGATCCAATCAAATTTCACGACGCGTGAATGCGTGATAAACCCAAAATTTAAATCTCTTAACATGGCAAAACGTAAGGTTTTGGTTGGTGGCTATGAGCCGTGTCTTCTCTCCGTCATGATTTGTATATTTGCTATTTGATGATTTGCTTATATGTGTGCTTTTTTGTACACATTATTGCTAAAAACTTCAAGAAGGCTTATCCTGCTATCCCATCCATCGTTCAAGACGGTTTCTGGCATCACGGTTATATAAAACTTGTTACCTATGAACACCAAAGATTGCTTGATCTCTACATGCTCATGGTCATGGTATATATTCTCAAGGAGGCTAGATGTTAATTGTAGTAAAGGAAGACATATCAAGCAGACCTAGTAGCAAATTCGATTACCCCGGCACCCAGCACCGCTAATTTGGACTACCATCCACTCCAAGTACCTAAGACAGAAGAATCGTCAAATTCATTCATCATGCAAAAAAAATAACACGTTCACAAGTAGTATTTTTAACTTTTGATGTTATAATTCACATTTTCTTTTTGCAGAAATATTCTTTAAGGTAAGAGTACAATTTACACTGGAATCTGCATAAGCAACTAATAAGACCCATAGTAACATACGGTTTCCCGGTTTGGTTTATAACATCAAAGACAAGCATGAAGAAGATCGGAGTATTTGAAAGGGAACTATGAAGGATTTGCACAGATCTTCATTTCGATCAACGATGGCAAAAGTACCCAAGCAACAAACGACTCTACGAGGCAGCAGCGATAACACCATTGGACAAATATATGACGGAATCAGGTAGAAGGTTGTCGAAAAATTTAGTCAACCATCCGAACCCTCTAGTGAGCACAATCAATAGTGAAGAACGGCATCCTGAACCACGATACCTGGACATAACTGCGCTAATGGACGAAGGAATTATACGAATCAACCACGACGAGGCTTACCAGTTTTACGAGGAAGCAGAGTCAATTTACCACCATGGCTAGTAGCCAATTCACCAACACATCAAGGACAACCGGATTTGAACAACCCGAGATGGACACCCCCACCAACACATCAAGGACAACCGGATTTGAACAACCCGAGATGGACACCCCCACTTGACTATTAATATAAGTACTATTAATGCAATTTTTTTTTTAATGTATTATAATGGGTGATTTTTTAAGAGGTTTAGAACTTAAAAAAAAAAAAAACACAAAAAATTCGAAAAAATGAATGAAATATTTATTTGAATCGATAGTTTGAACCTTGCAATTTAATGTTTAAAGATAATTTCATGCAAATGTTGACCGCGGCTGCGTCTCAGGTAGCCCATCCGCTGAGTCCAATTTTGGCATACTCTTTCACACATATCGGCCGGTATCTCACGAATGAATGCATGGATGTTGGCTTCCAGTGCGTCAATCGAAGCGGGCTTGTCCCTATAGACATTAGCCTTGACATAACCCCACAAAAAATAGTCTAATGGTGTCAAATCGCACGATCTAGGCGGCCAATTGACCGGCCCGAAACGTGAAATTAACTGTTCACCAAACTCGCCTCGCAATTGCGCCATTGTTTCGCGTGCTGTGTGGCATGTGGCACCGTCTTGTTGAAACCACATATCATGCAAGTCAAGAACTTCCATTTCGGGCAAAAAAAAGTTTGTTATCATCGCTCGGTAGCGTTCACCATTGACAGTAACGCTGCGATTCGCATCATCTTTGAAGAAATATGGCCCAATAATGCCGCCGGCCCATAAACCGCACCAAACAGTGGCTTTTTCGGGATGCATTGGTAGCTGTTGCAATACTTCTGGCTGATCTTCACTCCAAATGCGGCAATTTTGCTTATTTACGTACCCATTCAACCAAAAATGAGCCTCATCGCTGAACACAATTTGAACAATTTGAACATTTCGAACCGAGCACGAATTTTGATAGTAAAATTCAATAATTTGCAAGCGTTGTTCATTTGTAAGACGATCCATGGTTAAATTGCAAACCAAACTGAAGCTGTTTGACAGTGACACAAGGTACTTAACACACGTCAGCTGTCAAAACCAGTGTTGCCAAAACCAAACCAGCTAAAAAATCACCCGTTACATAGTAAGGCCCCTTTGTGCCAACAAATATTTTTAAGTATCATAAGTAAAATAGAATAAGAATCAATTGTATATATTATATTGTTCAATAAATAATCGTTAAATCACTGGAATCTGAATCTGGAAATCAGATTTGACCTCCCTCTCAGTGGTAGGAGGTTCTATTATAAATATAGTACCGGGAATACCAGACAGAAGCCTCACCGAAGTTTTTGAAGCAAATTTTTTTTTTGTCTTCCACTTCGCTGTTGGACGCAGTGGATTGCTAACCGGCATTAGGTAAAACCGTTTATTGTAGTGGAGCGCTTAATTTTCAGAGGAATCTCTACAGACTTCCGTGTCCGTTTATTGTCGTGAAGTTTCTGCTCCTGTAAGCATCACCACATACCGAGTTTGGAACTACCCGTTTATTGTTGTGAACACTTTTGATCAATGAGTGCCGCAGGCCACCCGTTTATTGTCGTTGATCAAACTTTACAGACCTAGTTTAAAATACCCGTTTATTGTCGTGGAGGAAACTCTAGAGACCCAGTTTTAAGGAACCGTTTATTATAGCGGGAGAAACTCTACAGACCTAGTTTTAAGGAACCGTTTTTTGTCGTAGACTGATATACATGAATTGAATTGTCATCTTTTATTGTAAGCTTATCATTATAAGAATATGAAATAACCTGTCAGAGTTTATGCTTTTTTTGGGAACAACCCTAAGCATCGACGAGCATACCTTGGCATTGTTACCAAAAAGCATCACAATGTGCCGGAGAGCATGTCATATATTTTAGATTAACCCTAAATACTCAATAAAAGCTTCGGTTTCACTCCATATTAAGCTTAAACTTTGGCGACAGTTTTTCAAATAGGGTGTTCAAGATGACGATAAAAAATTATTGAATGTAGCATGTGTGGTAATAATTTATATGCTGACACCCTTAGTTTAAGAGGTTTGGGAGAACTGATGCAGCTTAGGCTCTAGGTTGGGTGTCTAGTTTTCTAAATAGTTTTCAGTTTTCAGTGCGATCACTGTAACGGTGACATGGGATATATTGAACATGTTGCTCAAGGGAGTTTTTACTTCGAACCTATCACTGGGTCAGAAATTAATTGTTTAATAAATTCACTCAACAAATCCCACGCATGTGGAGAAGATGGCATATCCAACTATATTTTGAAAATGATTTCACTTAATGTATCTGATATCCTAGCATATTTGTTCAATTTAAGCTTTAATACTGGTGTTTTTCCCTCGAATTTAAAATCCGCCATTGTGATTCCTGTATTTAAGAAAGGTAATAAAAGTGAAGCTAACAACTATAGACCTATTTCTCTGTTGTCCTCGTTATCTAAAATTTTTGAAAAAGCAATTAAAAACAGAATGTTACGTTACCTTAAGAAAAATAAATTCTTCAGTTCGTCACAGTTCGGCTTTAGGGAAGGGTTATCTACAGAAGATGCTCTTTTAGATTTTTGCTCAATTATTAATAAGGGCCTTGATAGCAATAAGTTTTGTTCGGGTTTGTTTGTAGACATAAGTAAAGCGTTCGATACGGTTGATCATTTAATACTCCTTAACAAACTTCTATCGGCTGGATTTCGAGGATTTGTTTATAATTGGTTTGAGTCGTACCTTAAAAATAGAAGCCAAAAAGTTTTAGTTGGAAAAAACTTCAGCGATTCCAGGAATTCAAACATTGGTGTGCCACAAGGGTCGGTCCTCGGTCCCATTCTGTTTCTCATCTACATAAACTCCTTGTTTGAATTACCTTTCTCTGCTAAGTTAACAGCTTTTGCGGATGATCTTGGTCTAGCTTATAATTCATCTAGTGCACTGGATCTCCTGGCTAATTTGAATTATGATGTCCATTTATTGAGGATCTGGTTTGCTAAACACAAACTTTGCATTAGTAACAAAACTAAAGTAATGTACTTTGGTCTAAGAATGAGAGATGCTCCTGATTTAAATATTGTTTTCCATGCCCAAAGTTGTTTAAAATATAAAATCTCTTATTGTTCATGTAATGTGGGTCTAAATTCATTACCTTATGATCATGAGGAGAACTGTAGTCCAAAATGTTTTAAAATAGAAGAAGTAACTGATTTCAAATACCTTGGTGTTATTTTTGACCAAACTATGAGTTGGTCCAACCATATATCGGCTCTGAAACAATATTTAAGATCTTCGGTTAGAGCTCTCTTCCATCTCAGAAAATACTGTAATAATGCAACACTCAAAACTGCTTATTTTGGTATATTCCATTCAAAACTCCAGTATGGCTTAAGCTGCTGGGGAGGGGCATACCATACTAAAATCAATCCTCTTCTTGTTCTTCAGAAATGTGCTGTTAGAAAGATTTGTGGTGCCAATCGGTTTTCTCCTTCTATGGCACTATATAGGTCCTTAAAGGTTTTACCTCTCAGACATCTTTATTACTTCAAAACTTCCAAAATATTTTTCATGAGGGGTGGTTATTTACAAAGCCCTATTTCTAATGTACGTACTATGCGAAGCAACTTTGATTGTCTTGTAACCATTCCCCCTTTCCGTACCACTCATCTAAGAAATTTCTACTCCATTGTGTCCTGCAAGCTCTTTAATACGTTTCCAGCCAATATTCGTTCTATTCGCTCATTATCTTTATACTTAAAAAAAAATTAAAAACTGGCTTTTTGAATTTGATCACAACCAGATCGAGGTTTTGCTGTCCTATGTCTCTTGATACTCAACTTTTTTATTGTTCATTAATTACACTTTAAACTATTGTACTTATACCATTTTAGTATTATCATTTTTGTATATTATTTCTTGTACCTATTCATTTTAAAATTTTGTGTATGTTAAATTATTGTAGCTTTCTTTAAAACATTAATCACCCCACCCACTCTCTAATGTTCAAAAATAGAGTTATGTTTATATGTTTGTAAGTGGTATTTAATTCTATTTTAATCTCTAATTACAAAATGTCACTATAAATAATAATAATAATAAAATAAAAAAAATAAAAAAAAAATAATTATCTGTTGCTATAGACTGGGAGCAGAACCTTATAATAATGGAATGATCTCTTCACCAAACGTCTGGTCAGCTTTCTATGGCAGAGAAATGCACAAATCACATTATATGTGAATGTGGAGAGATATGTTTCTTCAATTTCTAGACAGAGTCGACAAGTGGGGTCCATTGCTAGTCTGTTTTTTACTTGCGATTGTACAGTATATAAGGCAAGTTATGCATTCGTAATAAAAAAATTTTTTTTGGACAATCAGCATAACATTACTATATGATAGAGAAGCCTAAAAAAGTTGGTCCGACAATTCTATCTGTCTGTCCGTCTGTCTGTCTGTATCGGCACCTGCAGCCTTAACGGCTGGACCGATTTGCTTCAAACTTGGTACATATAGTATTATTATGACGTCCCACAGAGGGGTTTTTGGAATCAGCATTCTAGCTTTAAAACTAACGGTACCATACGATTATTAGTGAAAAACGATTTTGATAAAACTTTCTGAATAGTGTTTTCTGTGCAAACTTTATGTTTTGGTTGGAATAGATTTTTCAGGAAAAGTCTTATAACAATACTTCCCATTAGAGGGGATTTTTGTAATCAGATTTCCTCGTAAGCCACTTGACGAATTTCGATGAAATTTTTAAATTAGAAGCCCCTTTATAAAAGAACAATATATTCTTAAATTTTTCAAAAAAAAAGGTTTTTTTGAGTTATTTAAAAAAGTTTAAATTTTTTTTTTATTTTTTTTTCCAAAAATGGTTTAATGTATTTTTTTTTTATTTTATTTTTCTGATAAAAACTACAAAGCGCTAGAAGTTGGCATACTCAAAAAAATTGGAATATAGTTTTGAAAAGTTTTTCAAAAAAAAACTGTTTTTTGAAAAAAACTGGTCGAACGATTTTGAAAAATAAAAATTCTTAAAATTCTAAAAAGTAAACGAAATCAGATGGCTTAGGTACTTAATTTTTTCCAAGAAAGTGAAACGAAACGAAAACAATTTTTAAGTGATCAATAAAATTTCATATCATTTTTTCCCTGCTTTTTTTTCCAAAATCTCAAACCATAAGACCACTGTCACAAATTAGAGCAAGTTCGTCCGACCACAGACAAAAGAATTCTCCAAGAATTCTTCTTCAATTCATAACGTCCAAGTGTTCAAAATTGCACGTCCACCCCTCAAATTCAACCAGCAGAGAAAAGCTTAAGCTTGTTTGCAGTTATAGATTCTATAAGCCAAGCTTTATATTTAAACCATCAAACAACTCATCAAGACGAAAGAGAATTTAAAAAGTCTGTCTATCTACCTGTATCGACACCTATTATACAGCATGAAAGGGCTGATTTGTCCCAAACTTTGGTACACAGTTTTTTTTATTGATGAGCGTCCTACGAAATTATTTACCTAGCTCTAAAACTCGTTTTTCTCAAAATCGGCTCTTTCGATTTTTGTTATATGATTTTTTTCCTTTCTAGATTTTTTTTTTTTATGGAATTCCTAACGACCACTGTCATTGTATTAGAGTAAGTTAATAGATTTTGAATACAATTTATTAAAGTGTTTATTTTATCAGTCTACACACAATGTCAACATATTCATTTAATTTCCATTAAAATGCTTTTAAATTTATATGTATTGGCAAAAAGCTCCATATACGACCTTGAACAACATCAACAAAAAAAGCCTCAACTATAATTGCCGAAATATATTTTGCATAAAAGATTTTACGTCTTCCTGCTAGAGCTAGAGGCACTGGAACTTTCTAATAAACATTCCTTGTGTGATCGTATAGTTCGAAAATTTCACAACCGCATCTCAGCAGAACATCATGTGTGGAAGGAATACTTGGAGCATACTTCGTTTACCGTATTATATTGCGCCTAGACATATCATTGCCAGCCATCACCCAAATGAAACATATTATGAACACATATCATCACAATGAAGCCTAATTTTCATCTCAAATCCTAACCGAATATAGATGGTAATGGAAAATTGGAAACTCCCTGTTCCTTTATGACATATATAAATGTAAGAGTAGGTATGTTTGTATAGGTATCTGCACGACAACCAACAACGAGTTTATCTCAAATTCAAAAGTGTAATGTTTTTGACGTGGATAATGTGTAACCACAACCACCAACCCACCACCATCACCATCAGCTTCAGCTCCAGCATAACCATTCAACCAGCGCTCTTCGACTTCGCCTACGTCTATTATTATACCAATGTTAAATATTTTTGTTTAAATTGCTCCTGACACGCGAGGGAACATCTTCTGTCCGCCGCGCCGACAGACATACGACTAGGTATGGTTTCAGGCAGAGGGAATACAACACATCATAATTGTGTACATTTTTGGATACTGTGTAGTGACATAGGCATCCTACATCGTCATCGTCATCGCAATCGTCGAACACAGATGATGCTTATGCAAAGAGCTGCTCTTTTATAGATTAAATTCTCCATCGCACACGCTGCCATCGTCGCTGCCGCCGATGCCGCTGCCCCTCTCATTGACGAGCCGTACAGTGCAGTCTTCTCGTCAAGAATATATATTGTTGGCACTTTGGATCGCGGCAGGCAGAATGTCACCAGCGAATTTGCATTCGTCAAAGTCAGCCAGAATTCCAGCATCCACACAGCCAGCATCACTCCAACCAGCAGCAGTCCATTACATAAGCTCGTGCCTATCATAAATTTAACATCCAGAGACGATAAGTGATTGCATCCGTCAGGCAATTTAGGTGATTGTTAATTAATTAGTCTTAGCGTATAAGTAAAACGCACACGCAGGCTTATTTGATTCGCTGATTAGGTCCTCATTGCACGGGTGCAACAATCAACGATGTGTGTCCAAGCAACGAGCATCACACGCAAAATCTGATACGATACGATAAATTAATATCCCTGTCCTGCACTTGGTAGGATTCTGGCACTCTGACTGTGTTGAAAGTTGGGTTGAGGTGATTCCTTTGCCATAAGCCGATGCATGATAAAATATACAAAAGCTGTACGTACATGCCTAATACAATATGAGTTGATGGTTATGAAACGGATAAGCGCTGAAGCTGAAGGTAATTGACATACTGATTCACTTACCATATTATCGGTTAGAAAGCCATGTTAACCTATATTTAAAGAGCTTAAAAAAATTATTTGTACCTTAACCTTCCTCTATAATATCATGTCCAAGTTACCATACATCAAAAACAATACAAAAAATATTCGCACCAAGGACTAAGGATTAAGTGCCTATTGGCTGTGTGCGAAGTTTAATATTTGAAATCGCTTTTAAAATAAGTGACAGTACGTCAGCCGGTCTGGTCCCTAGACAGTTGTTTGCCTTAACCTACAAAACACGAAGTTTGGAGTCTACTCCACAAGCCCCAACCATCTAAGCTGTTGTATTTCTAGCTTTTTGACCAGGTGAATGTGCAAACATTTATTTTTGTTTGTACCAGCGCCTTACCACAAGTCATTGTTAGAAATCGCTCTGGCTGGTGAAAAATTTAACACCAGTTTGAGGTTTTCGAAGAGCATCCCTTATAAACATATTTTATATTTGTGTGAAGAGAGTTCCACACCAACGGAAGGAGTCCGAGCGCACTGCAGAACAAGCAATAATTATTCTTTCACTGATTTATTTATTTCAAGTGATACACAGCAACATGAACAGTTAAACCACTTAACCTCTGTAATGGGCTACCATCCCAAAATATCAAAATATCCCCCCCCCCCACACTATTGTTCAATACAATACTCCTAGCATTACTTAATGAATCTTTAAACGACCAATCTATAATCCTCTTGAATCTTGACTTAGCAAACCCTCTGTGGCTCCTAATTAGATGTTACAGTTCCTGATATAGTATTTTCTATAGAAAAGTAACAACGTGAAACCAATTGCCTACCTACATCTAGATTTGTTTTCAGGAACTCAGAATGTAGGTAACCACCCATTTCTGCTGCTTTATTAATTTTTCCTTCTTCGATTGTTTTGAGGTTATGGTGGAAGGCATGCGTTTATACGCAACCGGCAATTATTGGTTTTTAAAAGGGTTCTTTCTACCGCGGAAGTTGTATTTCTTCAAATACAAGTCACTGATCATTTCTGGCAAAGGATAGTTTTTTTTTTATACGGCACACGCACTCAAGGGGTTTGTTATAGCTCTTTTAATAATAAGTCACAGCGCGAGCGATAGGAAATTAGGGAGGAAGGGAAGGAGGTGTCGATGAACATTGGTCTTGAATGTTTGAAGATCAAAATGGCAAGGGAAAATTTTACCAGGCAATTCATTCCACATTCGTGTTGTACGGCTAAAGAAAGAATCCCTATATTTTACGGTACGTCCGAAATTGAGCTCAAGTTTAAACTGATAAGCGTTCCTAGCAAGACGAGCGTTACGGGGGAAATGTTTAAGGGGTGGAACGCAGCTGGCTACCTCGAGTGAGCATTTTTTGTAGAAGAACCGGTAAAATAAGGAAATACATGAAACATTCCGACGATGTTTAGGGGATGGAAATGTTTCTCCTATCAATTTTAGCGCTTTTTCCTGAACTCTGTTGAGCAGGTGTAAAAAGTTTGAGAAGCACCTGCCCAGAAATGGGAGTTATGCTCAAGTTTAGGGCGTATAAACGCTTTGTAAATTGTAGACAGATCAGAATGGGTAAAAAACTTCTTGCATCTATTAAGGAAGCCTAAGCATCTTGCAGCATTCTTGGCAATCTCAAGTATATGATCGTTCCAACGAAGGTTGTCACTGATACACATACCGAGTACTGATAGCTCTTCGGTCTCCTCGCTGCAAGTGCAATTTATGGATACTGGCACAGGGGCTATATTTAACCTTAACGACAAGAGACACAGCATTGAGTTTTCAACGCATTAAACTCCACACGGTTTTCAATACCCCAATTCGCAATGCTGTTTAAATCGGAGTTTAATGAGCTAATCTTACGGTATCGTTGTAATATAGCACGTCCGAAGGCGAAAGCCGTGAATTATCAAACATATATGAAAAGCTGAGGGTTGAGTCGTCAGCAAAACAATTTAATGGATTAGAAGTCACAAAGAGATCATTTATAAAAATGAGAAAGAGAGTCGGAGACAGAAAGGAGCCCTGGGGCACACCAGAAGACCAGACATGAAACCGTCCAATAGATGTTTTGAACGATCCAGATGATAGCTTCTAATCCAAAGAATAAGAGAATCATCGATAATGCACGCATTTTTGATACAAGAGCTTCATGCCAAACTCTATCAAGTGCCTTTGAAATATCAAGCGCAATAATCGTGCTTTTGCCAAAGCGATGCAAAGATTTGTTCCAATGTTCGGTGAGATATGCTTGTCTAAAGTTTCCGCAGTGATGTCGAACAGCTCACTTTGCAATTTCTCTCCCTGCAGAATATGTCGTACTTTTAACAAAAGTTGGTCCTTATTGCGAGAATGTGAAATTTTTAAATAACATCTTTAACAACGAGCTTCTTGAAAAGTGTCATAAAATTTGGTCTAAATTTTAAACTCTACGACAATAGAGCTTAAATGACTTAATCATAAATAAAGCAATTGCTTTTTTATTCCACATTTCTCTCTATACCTACTTTGATTTGAGCAAACAGATGTTGTAGGTACGTGACTTACCAATGTTACCACAACAGAATCATTGTCAATGAATTCATCATTTATGGAAAACATTTCCACAAAGTTATTTAAAAAGAAGTTATGTTTTTTTTTATAAATGTGTAATTCAAATCACTTCAACGGCGAAAATCTCTTTAAACACCCATTTTCCAAATGAAACCTCTATTAAGGTTTTCTGAAGGATATCCGGAGAACGGTTATGGGTGGTAAGGTACATAGCAATGGAAACAACTCAAATAACAATAATAACAATGAATGTCCTCATTAACAGCTAACCATAGAATTGTTGGCACATACACACATACATAAGTATACCTACTACAAAAAAAAAAAAAAAAAACACACCAACAAGGCGGAACAAATTCATTTGCCACCTTTCGTGTCACACAGCGTACCTACTGTTTGCCGTCGTACTCGTCGTCGTCATCATCGTTCAGAATACTCCAACAAGGCTATAACAGACGGTGCCACCTAATTTCCGACCTCACCAACATCCAGGCTCTCTCTCTAATCCCCCGGCTCCATACAACATGGATGGTATGGCGTGATGTCGCCATCGACGCCGACGACTACGACGACGATGTCGACAACGTCTATGGTAGGAACAGAAATGCTTAAAATAAAAAAAACGAAACTCAGAATTCCAGTTTTCCGAAATAAAAGAATTTGCATCAGGAGACAATATCCATTCCCCGAACACAAGATAAGGCTGCCAAATCCGCAGCAGCTCCATTATACAAGGACATCCACCCCCACACCCACATCCAAACCCTATAGCATACAATCTATAGTAGGTAACGGTACTTCATTTATACTTCCTCCACTATAAGCAATAGCATATTTGTTGGATATGGTAGTTGTTGTTGTTGTTGTTGTCATGCATATACTATACACGTTCTCTCTCGTAGTCGGTCGAAGCGAACACAAAAGAAAGCGAATAAGCAATTAAGTCCTTTACCAGCAAAACAACAGCATGGCGATGCGATGGCGGGCGGCCCGCTGTTTTGGATGCCATTGTTGATGCTTTGTTATCCTCTCGCGAGCCTCCTGAGCCTCATAATGGCTACGGCTATGGCTATGGCCTGTCGTCCTGGTCCTGGCATTGGCATACGAGTATAAGCAAAATTCAAAAACGCTACTCATTTCTTACGTTCCCATCGTATTTAAGGCAATAAAGTCATCGTCCTTTTATTCACAGCATCAGCAGCGCGTCCGCGTCGTCGTCGTTATTGTTCAGATTTAAGCAACGATATACAGGGTGTTGCAGGTCGTATTTTAAACTATGGGTCATTTAAAGCATAATAAAGGCAATATCGATTTTTTGCGTTATAGTTGAGCTTTTGTTTTGAATGACAACGGCTTTGAACCTTCTTTGTTTGGTTGTTTTTTTTTTTTTTTTTTTTTTGCCTTCGTTTTTGAAATAATATTCGTTTTAAGAAGATAATGAACATTTTGAATTTAGAAGAAAGTTTTCAAACTAAATCTATTAAAATATTTAACACATAACTTATCTAATTTTGTTGACCTATTTACCCTCCAAATGAGTCAAATTTAAGTTTTAGTTTTTTCACTAGGTCATGATGGTAGTTTCTTGAGATTTATTCAAGCTACATACAATGTTTTCTATTTAGTCTGCAAAGGAATTTAATCCTTCAAATCAAGCAATGGATTATTTAATCTCTGATAGCTGTTCTGATTTTTACTTGCTCTATAGGGCAAGTATTGGTTTCGTGCAGAAAAAAAAAATCGAGGTTTTAATCAAACATGACATTACGATGATAGAGAAGCCCAAAAAAGTGGTTTTCGCCATACCGTCCGTCGGTCTGTCTGTGCGTCTGTGCGTCTGTGCGGATGTGCGGATGTGCGGATGTGCGGATGTGCGGATGTGCGCTTTTTCACGTCATGCTACAGCCTAAACGGCTTGACGGATTTTCTTCAAACTTGGTATATAGCAGTTTGAAGAAAAACCATTGTCGAGGTTTTTTTTATTTTGTTTTAGCCCGGCTCAAACTGGTACCTTTCAAGTAACGGTTTTTTTCAATTTGGATTTTCTCGAAAACGGCTCTAACGATTTTGATTAAATTTATAATTTAGCTTACTTCAAGCATTTCTAACAAAACTGCGTTTTTTGTTTTTGCCTCAAATGGTCGTAACGAAAATCAGGTTTTAACGGCTTTTTTTCAAATAGCCATAAGTTCACAACGGCTTGATTGAATCAACTAAAACTTTGTTTGACACAGTTTTTAATAGTGTTCTATAGGATGGTTTAGTAAATTTTTCACTGAAGCCTTTCTAAACGGTGGCTTCCATACAACGAGCCGTTGAGTTTTAGCCAACTTTTTTTGGTTTTTTCTAATTTTCTCGAAAATGGCTCTAACGATTTTGATTAAACTTTGTGTGTTATATTCTTTTAGTGTTTTTAAGAGAACTGCGTTTTTAGTTTTTGGCTAAAAATGCAAATAACGGAGATCTGCTCTTAACGGCTTTTTTTCAATTGGCCATAAGTTGTCAACGGTTGCATCGAATTCACTCAAACTTTGTTTAGTATAGTTCCTTACAGCTTCCTATCAGATGGCATTGATTTTTTTTCAGTTTCTCTTTTTTAAATGGTGGCTCCTATACAAAGAGCCACTAGATTTTGGCCAATTTTTTAATTTTTTCTAATTTACTCAAAAAAGGCTCCCCCGATTTTTATGAAACTTTGTATGTAACATACATAGAATACTTCAAACGAAACTGCATTTTTAGTTTTTGGCTATACATGATAATAGTGGAAATTGCTTTTAACAGTGTTATTAACTTGGCCATAAGTGGACATTTGTATCATTTATATCACCCAAAAGATAACGTCTTAATTTTAAATATTAAAGGTTTCTTAACGTTAGCTCCTGTATATCGGTTTTTCTAGTTTCAGTCAAATTTTTTTAGGTTTTACCAAATTTTTCAAAAATGAGTTGTTCTCATTGATCGAAAAGTTTGTTTACATCCTACTATTGCACCCACAGAGCAAGTACGTGCGACCCAGTCGTGCATTTTATTTAAATTGTATAGGTCTTCCATTATTTCAGAGTATCAACACTTTTGTTTTCGAAACGCGATTTCGGTTAGGAAGAAGGTAGTGGTACAAATAGTGGATCTGCCAGTTCAAATATACAATTAAATTTCTGTACACCTCTCCGTCGCGTCGTAAAGAGTTCACAATGCAAGCGTTTATGTCTCAACGTTTCTGGACAGAACACGCTATTGTGGATTGCGCCCAACGAAACAAATTTTTTTTTTTCTGCCTTTTGAATTCTAGAGGAATCAGTGGATTCAATATTTTAGCAATAAAAATGTCCTCTTGAATTTTAGCTTCACATTAACCTTGAAGATATTATGATCGTTATGGAGGAACTAAATGAAGAAATCAGCACTGCAGAAAAATAGGTAAGAAAGTGTTAAGAAAAAATTATGAATGGTGATGTGTCATATAAAGCTTATCGTTTAATTCATTAGAAGGGATTACATCTTAGCTAATAAGCTTTCAAAAAGGCACATGTAGCAATACTGCCGAATGAACTAAAGTTCAAAAATCAAATTATGGCTTTTATTGCAGTTTAGAGCATAGAACTTTAGAGCGGCTTTGGGCATAGTGAACCTATCAAAAAAAAAGCCTAAATCTAAAACATTATAATGTCCTATAGAAACATAAACAAAATGAAAATATAAAAAAGAATTATTGGAATAAAGTGCACCTGGCTTAGGATTTTGAAAAAAAAAAAAATTAATTTTGTTTATTGGCAAAAATTAAAGTCGGGCATCTGATTTCTTTTACGGTTTTGTATTAAAAAAAATTCAAAATTATTATTTTAAATTATTATTCGACCAGTTTCTTTACGAAAAAAAAACGGTTTTTTGAAAACTTTTTGAAAACATGTTCCAATTTTTGTTTAAATCAAAAAAAAAGTATTTAGTACCCCGTGGGCCGTGGGGTGAGTGTGTCGGACTGCCACACCGAAGGTTCTGGGTTCGATACCTGTCTCCACCTAAGTTCTTTTACGGGGTACTGCCTCTTGCGAGGAAGTGTCAAATCCTCCAAGAGAAAATCATGTCTTGGAAACCGCTTCTCTGTTAGTTGTTCGGATTCGGCTGTAAATCTTGGTCCTTTCCATTCCTACAGAATATCAACGCACACACAGGAATGGTTGAGAGTGTAAGTCACTGGCCCCGGCCCCGCTTGGAGCTGTTGTGCCAAATATTTACTTATATTTTTTAAAGAAAAGGAACAAAATTTATCACACCGTTTTTAAAATATTCAAAATTTTTAAAAAAAAACTTAAATTTTATGACATAAACTTAAGAAAACTTTTAAGAAAATTTTTAAAAGAAAGTTTTTTTGTTTATAAAAGCGTTAATTTTGAAAATTTCAGCTGAATCCGTCAAGAATCACTTTTAATAAATCTATGGAGACAACTGTCGTCTTTGTTAGAGAGCGGGCATGAATAAAAACGTGAGTTATCCAGGTTCGGTAGCGGTAGCTTGTCTGCCTATCAGTGTCCAGTTATGACACCGTTAAGGAGCTAAGGGGAGATCTGAAGACGCTTCAATGTTAACGGAAACGGAATGAGGGACTAAGATCTAGTTTCTAGTCTTTATGAGTACACACACACCGCCTCCCACCCCTTCTTCGGTTTTTGAGCCATTAGTGTAGAAATGAGTCGAATCATTTCTCCGGAATTTCCCCTCGAACCAATTAGATAGAAACTTGGAACTTGTTTTTAAAAACCAGTTGGATAATGGTGTAGTTGGAGTAACTTGGAAATGATCTGAATGGATTTTGTCATAGATGAAAATAATGTACCATACTTTTCTGAAGATGGTTATTAATAATTTTTAATTTTTGTATGAAATCTCGGTGGGGGTTATCTATACTCTATCATCCAAAATGATATATCTTACTGCTTATTGCAAAAGGCTGGATTTTTGTATCTCGAATTTTAGAATCCTGAATTTTGAACCCCGGATTTTATCCGGGTTTTTTCGAAGTGTTCTAATCGGAAGCGGGTCATATTTCTGCTTTTAAAACAGATACACAAAATGGTGACTATCAACAGAGGAAAAATTCTGCTGTTTTTTTTTAAATAACTTTTTTATTACAAAATTATTATAGCTGTGGATTTCACAAAAAAAAATCTTGCAAAGAAAAAGAGTGGATAAAAAACAAAAACAACATAAAACAAAATAAAACAAACAAACCAACAAACTTAATAGAAACTAAAAAAAAAAAAAAAAACATACCCTCAAAGGTAAACGAGACCAAAAAGAACAATATTTTTGGAGCAACTATAAGTACCAGTTGTACAGTGAGGGTTTAGCACTGAACCTCCCTTTAAAATTCTTGATTCCTGTATAAACTTTATTTAATTCGTGGAAATCGTTGGGTTAACTCTTAAAGCAGTCTTGAACCGACGACGTCTTAACTAATTGATTTGCATAATACACATACACGAACCGAGGTTAAATTATTTTTAAATTTTTATCCGTGGATGAACCACTGTTGTACTACTAGCCCCAAGGAAATAAAAAAAAAACTAACTTTTTATACTCTTTAAAAAGTAAGAGTTCGCAATGAATTTTGAAAAGTAGAATTTTGAATACCGCAGAATTTTGATCCCAACTCTTCTAATTCTTTTTTAATAATTAATTTAATTATTATTAATGTGACCACAACCAAGGATAAGTAGCTGAGATATCTTAACAAGCATTCATAGTTCTAAATACTTGGTCATCAACTGTCAATACAAGGGTAAACATTATTTGAAAAAAAAAAAAATACAGTTCAACAACAGAACCTCGAATTATAGCATATTCCATTTTATTCTAAACTCTTAGGTACAAAATCTTATATTAGTGATTGAAAAAAAATTCAATCCAATAATATTAAACCATTTCAATCGTTGAAAGAAATGGTGACATCGTCGACTGTTTAACTGTTCAAGGTATTGAAAAGTCAATGTGCATTTAACTGTGGTGTAAAGCCTTATCCAACTATAGGTAATACCAACATCACTTAATAAGTTTTGTTCTTAAATCTCTTTTTTAAAAAAGTATTCATTTTTGCAGAAGACTGTCCATATAGATAGGTTTCGAATACCTAAACAGCTAATTTTTCCACGAATGGAATTTCTTTTGTTGAAAAAAAAAACAATATTTTTTGTAGCCTCTACAGTTTTCATTACAAATAGCTACCTACCTTTTTATGGCCTTATACTCGTATCTATGGACAAAACTCGATTAGGTACGTGCATCTCAAAAAAATATTTTAACTGCCTAACTTTACTAAACATTTTGGGAACGAAACTTTGGGAGAACTGAGAAGGATCTTGGTGGCAGAAAAGAACAGGGGAATGAGGGATATTCAGAAATTTATTTAAAAAAAAAAAACTTATCAAAAAGATCACAGTCTTGAATTTAAGTAAAATTTTTCGACAATCAAGATATTATAGCTTTGCGTGCAAAGTCCCATGAGCATGGAAGAATCTTGAGTAACCTAAAACGAGTTCCATAACAAATAATGGGCACTCACTAAGAACTCACTTAACAATATTAAAAAACAATTCATTTGACAAATCACATCAATCCATCATCAAATTCGAAAGAGTGACAGCGAATTATCTAATATTTAAATGCGCTTCCATCGTGCTCATACATAAAATCTTACACAATAAATCTTTGGGCCTTGGAAAATGTTCATAAGCAGCTCATAATGAAACGGACCGAAAGGTAATATTCAAATCAAAGACAAAGTTATGGTCAATATGAAATGTAGGATGCAGGGATTGATTCCAATTTTGCATTGACCAAAAGGAGTCGCATCGAAGCCAAGAAACATAACAATTCACATCAGGTATAACTATAACTTTCGTGCAATACTTTTCACACCCACATCCATACCTTCATGCAGCATAATAGATGTTAGTATAAATTATACAAATAATGTCCTGCTGTGTGTGCATCACCCTGTTTGTTTAGTAACTTGTCTTTGTATCGAATAAAATCACCAGATATAACATATAATAAGGACCACCACTTGTAGCCATATGGCACATCCATTGTGATTCTTCGAATGTTTACATGTTTACATCGCACCAAATGCCGCCCGTCGACCGACGCGACGCACGTCGACGTTTGAATGAAACACTCGAACGGGAGAGTAAACAAAATGACGCCTTAAAAATTGATTGTGCTCAAGGGAGTCCGTTACCGTTTCGTCTGTGCCGCTTAGTGATTGCCTCCGTCATCGCCGCCGCCGCCGCTAATGGCCGCGATCTTGTGTTTGCCGTTCCCGTGTGCCATAATGATGATTGTTATTGTTTGCTTGATAGATATACAGTTGCAAGTACAACGCCTGCAATAGTGCACCCGTTGCTGTATCCGGGTGTTACGAGTATATGTAATACTTGCTTCCCGCACTTGGATTTGGATTTCCTGGGCTGGACCTACCTCTCGCTCTGGGTGAACGTTAAAATGTTTAATGACAAACCAAAAAAGAAGGGTTCTCGAAACGCTCTTTGAATGAAGCCATCTGCTAAATGCGTGGCATCAGAACAATGACCATCATCATCATCGCATCGACAGACGACAATTCCATCAGCATAATCATCAGAATCAGAGTTTTAAGGGTGACTTCATACTTTTTCCTTTGTGCCTAGCCTATGGTAATATAATTTTCGCGGAAATAATAAAGTGTTGTCATTTTCTCTGAAAGAGCTCCTGTTTTGTGCCGAATGGATGAATGAATTAAATTACAGTCTCTAGGAAGTTACCCGGAAGCATTGATAAGAAATTTAAATCAGCGCGCGGTCATTCCAAAAGAGAAAATGTAGGTAGGTAGGTAGCTATACGAGGATAGGTATGGCTTTTTGTATTGAGTTGGAGTTTAATTGAATTGGGATTTTCCTGGAGGAAATAACGTGTTTATGGTATCAGACCCAAGGGGAACATTAAAAATGATTCGGTTAGGGGATTAGGTTTCAAGTGATGCGATCTATCAAGCTCCATTTGAATTAAGTGTTTATTTGATTTTCAATGTTATTTTGTAGACAGGGAATTGATAAGTTTGTGTTTTTGTGTTCATCGATTATTTTCATGTCCATTGCTGAATTTTAAACTGATCTACTATTAAACGTCTGAAATTCAAAGATTAGGGATTACAGGAATAAACAACTTTTTTTTTTGTAAAGTAGACAAGGTTTGTTAAAATTTTTATTTGCAAGGTAGGAAACGATGGTTAAGCAAGTTGATCTTGTATGCAATCATTCCCGTTTTTATTATTTTTAATTGTTTTACAGACAAATTTTCTGCAAAATATGTAATTTTACGAAAAAAGTTCCCTGACATTTTTGAGGAAATTCACATAGGTACATACCTTCTTTAAATTATATATTCCAAAGAAATACTTTTCGGGATACTCCGAAAAAATGTGAAAAAATTGCATTTTTTGTTAATCGTTTAACTAACGGGGGTTTTTTTTTAAAGAGGTATAGAATTTTAAGTTGGCAACCACTATTTATAATAGCGGCCATTTTGTCAGCTGCGAAGAAATTTTTTTAGTTTGGCTTGGCATTTCAACATGAATAGCCATCTGAACAACGCTTCCAAATTGTGCAAATTTATTTTGAGAATCATGGTTCTGTTCGAAATACGTATCGCGCACTAAATTCATTTTGATAAACGAATTTTTTTTAGCGATGAACCTCACTTTTGGTTGAATGGATACGTCAATAAACAAAACTGCCGTATTTGGATAGACGATAAATTAATGTAAGACACCGTTACATTCACGAAAGCTGACCGTTTGGTGTGCTTTATGAGTTGGAATAATTGGTCCGTACTTTTTTTAAAACGATGCTAGCCAGAACATTAGTGACCGCTATAGAGCCATGATATCTGACTTTTTCGTTCATCAATTGAACAACCATGATGTGCAGGGGCTGTGGTTTTAACAAAATGCGCAACATGTCACACAGCTCACAATTGATTTGTTAAAGAAACGTTCGGTGAGCGCATAATTTCGAGTTTTGGTCCTGTGAATCAGCCTCCAAGATTGAGCGATTTAACGCCGCTTGACTAGGTATTTTCTGTGTAGATATGTGAAGTCAATAGTCTATGCCGATAAGTCTGAAACGATTGACCACTTGAAGAACAACATTCGCCACTTTATTGTCGATATACGGCCGCAAATGTTAGAAAAAGTCATCGAAAATTTGACCTCCACATTAGACTACGTCCGAGCGAGCCGTGGCGGTCATATGCCAGAAATCATATTTAAATTAATGTTAGAAGATAAAAAAACAACAAAAACAAAAAGTATTTGTGTTTATTTTTCCCGGAATTTTATGCCTATAAAACAAGACCATCAGCTATATTTGTCATCTCATTATAAATGTACCCGCCTCTTTAACTAAATATATATAAATATAACTACTTACCTACACTTTTTAATTCATTGTGTTCCTTATTTAAAAAAAATTTAAGTTTGAAAATAAATTGCTCAAAACTGTTCTTCAAAATTAACATAATAGAAGATCTTAATGGCTTCTTAAAATGGTATAGCATGACATTGTGAGTGTCATTATTGTCTTTTAATATTTTTTTCTAGTTTTAGTCAAATTTTAAGAAAATTGCCTCTCCCGCAAAAATGAGGGGGAATAGACCCACCTCTCCCATACGATTTTTTCTTGTCACACCTTAGTTGAATCACTCTGCATATAAAGAGCGAAGAGTTATAAACTAAAATGAGGGAATATCTTTCATATTTTGTATCATATGCCAGAAAAATTGGATCTTGTTGTATGTCCTAGAAATATAATTGTTTTGAATTACTTTAGGAAAATTTATAACAGTGAAGAGAGATACAAAGAATATTTTATCTATATATTATGAAGAATCAAAATACCCACACAGGAATGTGCGGCTAATGTTTAAATTTGAAGAGTAGCTAGTATTTAATGTACTTTCAGTTCAATAATGTTAAATTTTCATTTTTTGTAATGCAAATCAAAAAATGAAATGGTTTGAAAAATAGCGACTAAAAATTATTATGCATCAATGTGGGTGGCTAGATTCAAACTTTCATTTCATGCTCGTGTATACGAGTACCTACATGCTTATACACATAGCATACACATATGTATGTAGGTATCACTAAACAATACTGCTTCGATCGGAACTATAAATTGAATGATTCATAAGTTTATGTGAATAAATTTCAAGCATGCATATTCGATTCAACTTTGCACACTCCTCAATATGAGTCTCCATCAAATATCCATATAAATGTAGATTTATGTCATTTGTCCACGAAGTTTGAAACTCAAGTGAATGATGCCATTGGTTTCTATAAAATTCTCTCAAAATCCAATTTTATCCTTTTGAATAACATACTAGCAAGTCGCAACGGACACGGATACGGATACGAAACGAAATAGTCATCGGCAGCTACTTCTGGTACTGGTAGCTGCTACATGCAATCCAATGTGTACCAAATAGTACTCTCAAGTGCATCTTCGTTTCAAAGTGGATATCATTCATTTCATTCCGAATCTACAGATTTTATTGTCCATCCACTTCAGCTTCAGAGAAGAGATGCACATAACTTCAATATAAAGAACACAAAAAAAAAAAAAAACTAAAGATATGGGATAAAATAAAGAAACGATTCTCCAAAGTGATACTGAAAATATTTCTTTTCTTTTTTGAAAAATGAATCCATTCTCCAAGAGAAAAGTCCCCAATAAAACAGAGAATCAAGATTCGTCATCATGGTTCAAGAAAACCATGAAGGCCACTTGTGTGCTCCGGTTTTGCACAGTCATATTTTATATTGCAACTTCCAACTGCAGCATCACTGTCAAGTGCCCCCAATCGACCAACAAGGGTTCCATTCATTACAAACATAAAAGCAAATTAATAAACCCGATGAAAAGGGGAAACCCCACCCTAATGGCAATCATGCCATCACATCGCATATAAACAATCTAAGAATTTCAAGAGCACTTTCAATCCAACTTTAAGTGTGACCATGTGAATTGGATTAACCATCACCACCACTGGCTGGCTCTGGTTCTAGTTCTGGCGCTAGTTCGGGTTCCTTAACAGAGAGAACGCGCTGAGGTTTCAAGTAAGAAGTAGCGGTGTAAGGAGCCTCAGATTGTTTTGATGAAACTAGACCACCGCCAAGCACTTTGATAAATAATGTGACACCTAACACATACACACTCACAAGACAGAAGCGCTAAAGCCTCCTCAGGAAGGTAATTAAATTGCTTTATTCCTTTGAGATGGTGTCTAAGCTAATTACTGCATGGTGGATAATTTAGTGAAGACATTGCCACTAATATTGCTTCTGATTGGGGGGTAGGCAAGCGATATTGTTGTCACTTCACTATAAGAATGAGGCAGAAGGCAATACACTCGTACGTTGTACGACATGAATGTATGGAAGCGAGCTAAGCGCGTTTAAAAATAGGAAAATAATGTCAAGTGATGGTGTTATGTCTTGTAGTCGCGTGAATTTGTCTGTCTAAAAATATACAATCACTCAGAACTTAGAAAATGTATGACATGTTCTCTAGACTCAACGGAGAAATCCAATTACTCGTGCACCGTGAGAAAGCACTCTCGACCCTTGGGCCTCGACTATCGAGGCTATTTGCCGCTTTAAGTGTTCTTTATCAATTAAGTTTTTATTGCATTTATTGAGGGAGAAGACTTTGAAGTGAGTTTTAATGAGAAGTAGGACAAATTGAACCAGTCTGTTAATTTTGAACAAATATTAATGCTTCTTTAAAAATAATAGTTAAAATTAAGCAAAACAAATTTGGTAGAGTTTGCGGTTCAGGGTGCAAATTTCTTAAAATGTTCAGTTTCACATAAATGTAAAACAATTTGATCAATAGAAAGAAGCAGGGGAAAGGCAAATTTGAAGAAACATCCCTTTCCTATAAAGCGCTGCTGAATACTAAAATTGTTTACCAACTAGCTAAATTATTACGGAGATCCAAGAAACTTTCTTTGCTAGTCTATGCCTTCAAATAGAATAAGTGTTTGCTCATGTTATAATGTCTTATAGGTATACATGGGATAGACATATTAAGCATCAGAGATCCTAATTTATTCAGGCCTGCTTTAAGACTTAAAAGTTTCCATCAATTAAAGTTAATATGCTTGCCCTTAGAGCAACCTTATTTTAAAATTTAAGGATATATAGGTTATGTCAAAACTCGTCCTGTGTAGTCAAAATTAAACTGTGGCTGAGAAGGAACAAACAAAAAAAGTAACTCAATTTACATGGAAACACTCATCATTATCATCCACAAACCTCCCTGTGACCTGCAAAGATCGTGATGGGAACCAGTAGGCATGCATTTGGTTCAATGACAACTAAAAGTTACAACTCGTCGATTAATGATATGAAACTGGACATCATCATCCTTAAAATTCGGTCTACGAATAGGAGATCGTCAAGCATTTTAGATTTTATATGAACGTCTCAAAGAGTTCACTTTTAATGTATTTTATTCTTCTTCAAACCTGATGGGACATGTGCAACAAGCCAGATATTAACATTCCTGGAGGATATCCAAGAATTCAACATTTAGAACCACAACTTTTTCTTCTACTAAAATAGCATATTACTGATATGTCTTAATAGAATGACTTCTGATAGTAACTTCAATTGAAATGGAAAACGACACTTGAGCCCAATTTCGGACGTACCGTGAAATATAGGGATTCTTTCTTCAGCCGTACAATAGGAATGTGGAATATATTGCCAGGTACAATTTCCACTTGCCATTTTGATCTCCAAGCATTCAAGACCAATGTTCATCGACACTTTCGTTCCCTTCCTCCCTAATTTCCTATCGCTCGCGCTGTGACTAATCATTAAAAGTGCTATTCATAACCCTTGAGCGCGTGTGCCTTATGGAAAAAAAAAATCTATATATAATCTGAATTGGCATTCTACAATACAATCTGAAGATAGCAGCGGCGCGGCGCCTATAGTAGCCCCTGATTGCGACAGTATAGTAACTTTCTATTCAAAGTGCTTTAGAAGAACTGCCATGTAGCATTTTTATACTGATTGAAATTATAATAAAATTCTTTACTTATGCCAGTAACAGTACGACATCTTCGTGATGGTAAAATAAAAGCGAGAAATTATCATTGTCTCAACACACAGATATATAGTCTAAAGCAAAATGAATGGGACAATGAGATATTAAATGATGACCTTCGATTGCTGTAACTTGAATACATCGTGATAGTATAGTATCCTGAAGGACTAGGATAAGATTATAATGTGTGTTTTGTAAAGGGTCTTCTTGGTTTTTCCTAAGAGTGTTTTTTTCGGGTATAAGATCGATCTGCCTGGAGGGAAATTTTAGGTACCTCTATGGCACGGATAGAAACACGCTTTATAGTACTCGTACCAACGAGCAACGACACGAAAAAATGTCTATCAATACGTATCAATACGTTCGTCAAACATTTATTTCAAACATAATGCAGATTAACATCATGTAACTTTATGCGGATTTAGTTGAAAGAGAACAAAATACACACCAGTATTGATTGATAAAGACACAGACACCCTTATTTAATAGTGGTAAAAACTCCTTTTTGGGGTTTCCTCAAAAAAACTGTATGTTTTAATTTTTGATGAGTAAATTAGCATCGGATATAGACACCCCACTCTTTTTTTGTTGCTCAAGAATATATCACGGTAAACAAAAAGTTGTGCTTGCCAGACCTGACGAGCGACTGCATTTAACTCCACTAGCCCCGCTCATCTTTAACTTATTCGAATGGGGTCGAAAAACAACAAAAGATTTTATTTTCACCACTCCCGTAAATCACCCCGAAAAGCATATGTTTATTTGTTTTCATAATTGTGTCTTACTGTTAACCTATAACATCGACATAATGTACATTAGATATGTATGACCGTAAAAGAAAACATACTTAAATCAAAATATACACAGTAGGCCGATTTTCCGCCTCTAGGAACAAATGGAAACCCCACGCAAATTGGTAAATCTATACCAACACCACCAAACACCCATCACCATCAGTTTCCTTGAAATGTGTGAATTCACTTTTTGTTACCTCTTTCTTAATATTGCGAATGATAAAACTTCAAATGTAACCTAAATAAAATGCACGACTGGGTCCCACGTACTTGCTCTGTGGGTGCAATAGTACGATGAAAACAAAGTTTTCGAGCAATATGAAGAACCCTGTTTGAAAAATTTGGGGAAAACTACAAAATTTTGGTTAAAACTGGAAAACCCGAGCGGGAGCTTACGTTAAGAAATTTTTGAATTTTTAAAATTTAGATGTCATCTTTTGGGTGCTATAAATGATATAAATGTCCGATTATGGCCAAATTAATAAAATTGTTAAAACAAATGTCCGTTATTATCATTTGTAGCCAAAAACTTAAATGCAGTTTTCTTCAAATATGTATATTCAATACAAAGTTTAATAAAAATCGGTAGAGCCTTTTTTGAGTAAATTAGAAAATACTAAAAAAAATGGCCAAAACCTAGTGGCTCTTTGTATGGGAGCCACCATTCAAATAAGATAAACTGGAAAAATGCGATGCCATCTGATAGAGAGTTGTAAGGAACTATACCAAACAAAGTTTGTTTGAAATCGATACAACCGTTGAAAACTTATGGCAACTTGAAAAAAAGACGTCAAGACCAGATTTCCGTTATTTGCATTTTTAGCCAAAAACTAAAAACGCAGTTCTCTTAAGAACACTAAAAGAATATTTCACACAAAGTTTAAACAAAATCGTTAGAGCCATTTATGAGCATATTAGAAAAAAACCAAAAAAAGTTGGCTAAAACTGAACGGCTCGTTGTATGGGAGCCACCATTTAGAAAGGCTTTACTGAAAAAATTGCAATTCTTTCTTATAGAACACTAAAAAAAACTATTCCAAACGATGTTTGAGTCAATTCAATTAAGCCGTTGCGAACTTATGGCCATTTAAAAAAAAGCTGTTTAAACCTGATTTTCGTTACGACAATTTGAGCCAAAAACGAAAAACGCAGTTTTGTTAGAAAAGCTTAAAGTTAGCCAAATTTTGAGTTTAATCAAAATCGTTAGAGCCGTTTTCGAGAAAATCCGAAATGAAAAAAACCGTTACATGAAAGGTACCAGTTTGAGACGGGCTAAAACGAAATAAAATAAAATGCACGACTGGGTCGCACGAACTTGCTCTAATGAGTGACAGTGGTTTAGGGGCTTGAGATTTTGATAAAAATTACAATTTCAAAATTCTTAAATAAATACTTAAACTAATTTGAGCTGAAAAAAAAGTACGCCATTTTATTTCTTGGAAAAATTTGAATTTATGAGAAAAAATTTAAATTTTTTTTTGAAAAACTTTTTGAAAAAAAATTTAAAAAAAATTTAAAAACGCCAGTTCATAGGTATTCAGCAAATACATTTATTTAAATTTTTTAGAAAAAAATTTAATAAGCCGTTTTCAAAATATTAATTTTTTAAATTTTTTTTAAAAAAATGCTTTTAAAAATACAAAAAAAATATTTTTCAAAAATATTGGTATGCAATACAAATTGAGCTACCTACAGCTATATGTGTGTGAAATTCCAAAAGAATCGGTTGAGTCGTTTTCGAGATAGTCGAAAGCAAAAAAAACGGTCCTATGGAAAGTACCGTTCTTAACCATTTTTTAAAACTTTTTTTTCAGTCATATTATTGTTCGTACCTAAAAAGCAACACTGATTTTTTTAAATCGAAATCATTATAGCCGTTTCTGAGAAAACTAAGCTTTAACGTAACGGTTGTATGGCAGGTACCGTTATTTTTTAAGCTAAAAAAAAAATTTCAATTTCCCCTCTGTACAATACCTAAAAAAGTCTATATACCAAGTTTGAAGCAATTCGGCCCAGCCGTTTGGGCTGTAGGTCTCTATACATACAGACAGACAGACAGACAGACAGACAGACAGACAGACAGACATACAGACGGACAGAATTTTTAGACCATCTTTTTTCGTCTTCTCTATCATCGTAATGTCATGTTTGATTGTTATCTCAAAACTTTTTTTTCGACGAATGCATAACTTGCCTTATAGTACCTATAATCGCAAGTAAAAAACCTCGACAACCGTTTTTCTTCAAACTGCTATATATGAAGTTTGAAGAAAATCTGTCAAGCCGTTTAGGCTGTAGAATGACGTGAAAAGGCGCACATCCGCACATCCGCACATCCGCACATACGCACATCCGTACAGACAGACCGACGGACGGTATGGCGAAAACCACTTTTTTAGGCTTCTCTATCATCGTAATGTGATGTTTGATTAAAACCTCGATTTTTTTTTCTGCACGAAACCAATACTTGCCCTATAGACTATAGAGCAAGTAAAAATGTTTGAATGCTGGAATGGCTTTATGTAAAATTAGTGTTTCCACACGTGTTTCCATTGTTTTCGATTTAAAACGAACTACTGTGTATATAAAGTAAACGACTGGGTCGCACGAACTTGCTCTAATGTGTGACAGTGGTCTAGGAGCTTGATATTTTGATAAAAATAAATTTTTCAAAATTCTTAAATAAATACTTAAACTAATTTCAGCTGAAAAAAAGTACGCCATTTTATATTTTGGATAAATTTGAATTTATGAGAAAAAATTCATAAAAATCTATGGAGCGGTTTTTGAGAAAAAAAATTTTTTTTTAAAAACTTTTTGAAAATAACTTTCAAAAAAAATTCAAAAACGCCAGTTCATAGGTGTTCAGCAAATACATTCATTATTAATTAAAAAAATTAATAAGCAGTTTTCAAAATATTAATTAAAATTTTTTTTTTTTTTAATGCTTTTAAAAGTACAAAAAGAAAATTTTTTTTAAGAATATTGGTATGCAGTACAAGTTGAGCTACCTACACCTAACAATGTGTGAAATTTCGAAAGAATCGGTTGAGTCATTTTTGAGATAGCGTAAGCAAAAACTATGGAAAGTACCGTTCTTAGACATTTAAAACTTTTTTCACTGATTTTTTTAAATCAAAGTCGTTAGAGCCATTTTCGAAAAAAATAAGCTTTAACCAAACGGTTATTTATGTCAGGTACCGTTATTTTTTGAGCTTAAAAAAAAATTCAATTTCCCTTCTGTGCAATACCTAAAAAACTCTAAAAATGTACCAAGTTTGAAGCAATTCTGCCCACCCGTTTGGGCTGTAGGTGTCTATTCACACAGACAGACAGACGAACAGAACTTTTAGACCATCTTTTTTCGTCTTCGCTATCATCGTAATGTCCTGTTTGATTGTTATGCATAACTTGCCTTATAGTACCTACCTATAATCGCAAGTAAAAATATCGTTTACGGTTATAGTTATGAGCAACCATATTAAAAATTGTTGAAACATAATTTACAAAATCCTTTATTCACACCAAGACTTTCATAACAACATACATACATAATTATGTTGACGGGATTTCACTTCTTAAAAAGTCATTTCATTATTTCTTAAAAAGCAATGTCTGTATTTTCTCATAAATTTAATATCAAATACAGGCACTTTGCTTGTCAAGTAAATTTTAAGTTACAATATGTATGGTAGGTATCTCATAAGTCATAACGCTACAACTACACCAATCCTATTGTTAAAGTTTTTCTTACCAAACTTAAAATTTCCACTTAAAGTTTCAAATAAACTCTTTCCGTGTAGAAAAAAGTGCGAATTTACACTGATGTTTATTACTTCGCACCATTCTATAATGACAAGAGGAAACGTTATGTGCTTTTCACTAACAAAGTAAAAATAAAAATAAAAATAATGAAATGAAAAATTAAAATTGGAAAAAAAGAAGCAAAAACACATTTCACAAGCACAACTGCAAACAGACAAGACAACACACAACATAGGTTACTCCCAGTCCTCACTCATAAACGCATGCAACAGGAAACAGAAAATAAATAGCAAGTGCCTCTATCTGCAGCCATTTTAACAACATCAACAACAACAACAACGACAGCTACACAAATCCATACAAATATGGAATGTGATTCAGATTGTTATTTTTGAAATATCAAAAATTTCCCCCGGCTCCTGCGAGGATACAATAATGACATATTGACACATCACTGTGAATGCTGTGATGTATCTGTTTGGATTTGTTTCTTTATATTTAGACAGGCTGGCGGGCGGTGGTAAAGTGGAAGTGCTAGTAGCGTTGGTGGCGGTGGCGGCAGCGATGACGAGGATGACGATGACATTTTCCAGATGTCTTCGAATCGAGCCGTCCTTGGATATCTCTATTTTCACGGTTTCATATCCATTCATCGCTTAGAATCCACTCCTCTTGCTCTTCCACGCTGCCATTCTGGCACTGCCACTGCCAAAGTGAACACCAAATCGCTCCCGAGAGTCGAGTCGAGTCGAGTTGAGGAGGCGAAATTAACTCGAAGTGATTTGTGAGGCGTTAAATCTGAATGTGTGATACTATTCCACTTTAATTTGGAACTGTGCTAATCCACTGGGGTGTAGGTATACGGAATGTCGTAAAATAAATCTACATTGGAATTTCAAATGGAATTTTTGAAATTGTCACCTTACAACGAAAAGAAAAAAAAAATTGCCGTATCTAACGAGTGATGAGTAACGTGGAATTTGTGGATTCGGAGTGGTATAAAGTTATGAGGGGGATACAAATTATTACGAGTATAATAAAGGAAGGCCTGTGCCGAACGCCGAAGTAATGAAGACGATCTAATTAATTTTTAATTAAATGTGGCGACAAGATTAATAAAAAGGAATGTGAAATTTTTGTGGTTGCTTCCATAGGAAGTAAGAGGTTGTTAGAATTACATCATAAAGGTTGTTATTGAATTATAATCAGTGATGAATTGAAAAAAGCTACCTAGTCAATTAGTTAAAAAAAAAATACTTGTTGGGAATTATTATGATTAACATTAAATCACTTTCAAGATATTTTTTTTATTCGAGCATTTGAAATGGAGACATAAAAAAAATATACCTTAGGTAGACTAGGGTAATAAGGCCTAGCTAAGGGCGGTTTTAAATAAAACAAAAACTATAAATAAAAATAAACAAATTTTATTGGTAAAATATAGAAAATTATTAAAAACAAACAACAAATTTCAACTTCTGCCGGAAACATAAACAGAATTGACATTTAAAAAAAATCTGGTCAGTAAGGCCTTATTATAATGCAGTAGGGTAATAAGGCCCAAGACTTTCTACTACTAAAAAAAACTCAAAATATACTTTGTTCATATGGTAGTTGAGATCAAAATGAATAATAATGCATTTATAATGCTAATTAACTCTTAAAAATAATATTTTTTCTTTTAACAGCCATCAGGACATTTAAAATTGTCTTTATCATCCTCATGATACCACTTGCCGAGTTTATAACATTGCCTGATATCACCGATTTCATCGAGCTCACATGTCACTCCGTGACAGTACCAACTCTCCTGGTTGTCCTGAGTTTTACCACCTCAACTTTTGCGGGTTAACGTCTTTTTTATACCCTATTCCATAGAATGAGTATACCTATTGTAATTGGTGTGGGGTTTGTAACATAGAGAAATAATACTGTTAGGTATTGAAAAGTATATATATTCTGACTCAGAATCAAAAGCCTAGTCGATTTAGCCATGTCCGTCCGTCCGTATGTATACTCTCTAGAGATCGCAATTTTTGAGCTAGAAAGCTGAAATTTGGTATATATAATCTTTGGTTCAAGAGTAAGGCTAAGTTCTTGAACCGGCAAAATCCGCAAACAAACACGCCCACAATCGCCATTTTTGTTGAACAACCTCAATTTGGTAAAATTAAATTATGGTTTTTGTACAGTTACGACAGAAGCAAAACTCTAAAATTTTGCACATGTAAGCCTTAGGCAAACCTTCTTCCAAATAAATAAAAATATTTCAGTTTGGGCGTGGCTGACGCCCATTTTTCAATTACAAAACCATCAATATTGTTTTTATAAAATAACAATTGTTATATTAAAGCGAGAAACACTAAATTTTGTGGGTATTACTTGCACTTGCACCTAAACATCTTGTGTATGAAATCAAAAAACTTGATTTTGGGCGTGGCTGACGCCCATTTTTCACTAGAATTTATAAAAAAATCGTTTTTGTAGATAAACGGTATTTATAATGAATCTGTAAACCAAAATTTTGCGTCTCTTGGTAGACACTAAAAAGTTTGTGTATGAAAAGAAATGTTTGAATTTTGGGCGTGGCTTACGCCCACTTTTCATGAAAGAACGAAAAACGTAATTTTTAAAATTTAAGTTACTACCAATATTCAATTTAAACCTTTTTCTTCCGTTTGTTATTTGAAAAATATATCACTAAATTTTCTTGTGTACATTTTTTCAATATGCCCACTTTTAAAGGCGTGATTTTGATAAAATACTTTGTTCAGGTAAGATCGTTTAAAAACTACTCGATTCAGCTGTAGTTTTACACATATGCCTAAATACTGACTCAAAGCTCAGTTGGTGCTTGAAATTTATAAGACACGCCCACTTTTAAGGGGCGTTTCCGTCAAAAGTCGTATAATGCATTAATTTCTTAACGTTTTTTAACTATCGGTCGCAGTTTTGAAGTAAAAAGATGAACACTTAGATTTAATTCCTTGGGCTAGTAGCAGAGTGTGGTTTAAGAATTGTTAAAAACACCCGTAATCGCTATTTATATTCAAAATCTAATTTTTTTAAATTTAAGATTTGTCTTGTTTTGTTCAAATCGATCTGCAAGAATAAAATTGAATGTCACTGAGCTCATACTAATTGCCTTGGCAATAAAAAGTCTCAACCTTGGGCGTGCCACACGCCTGTTTTACTGTGCCAGCACTAATTGAATATAACACCACACAAAATTAATGCTATTGAATTTGTTTCTGTCTGCTAAAGAAGAATTTTGTTTCTGAAACTGGAACATGGGCTGGATGTGGGAGGCGAACGCATACACATACAAAAATATAGGGAATAGGGTATCCAACAGTTCGTTGCAAATATACTGTAGCTCTCGCTTATGTTTTATTTTATTTTCTGCATTGTCAAACAGGTTCATACAAGAAAGGAGGGTAATAAGGCCTATGGTGAATTTTTTAGGCCTTATTAACCACCAGCACAATTTTTAAATAAATCCAAATAAATCATCATTCAGACAATGATGCATAATTTAAAACATAAAAGTTAGTGCAAGCAAGGAACAATAGAACACTACAGCGCAATTAAAATATATAAGTGCAATATTTAAAAAAAAAAACTTACGATTTTTTGGGCTGATTTTTTTTATAATTCCACCTGCAGAACCGCCCCTCACAATCAAAAACACATTACTGATGAAAGCGAGCGAGCGAAAAGGTAGCAACAAGTTTCAAATGTCATTTGTGAGTTATATAGAAATGTGTTCTCAGGCAATTGCGATTATTTTAAATCGTTTTTCTGGGACTTAGGCCTTATTAACCGATAGGCCTTAATCCCACCACCTACCTTACTTACAGAATTAAAAGTCTTTATATGAACGATGTATTTACTTTGTCTAGAAGCCAAATTTGCAATTCCATGTGATTTTCGTATACCTAACCTTAAAACAATTTAAAATTTTGACAGGCAAAAGACTCTCTGCTTTACATAGTTTACATAAGTGTTAGATTTTGTTTTAGATTCTAATTTGTTCTCAAACACTATATCTTCTACCCATATACAACAAAGTCGTGTTAGTCATTCATAACTTAAGAACGCCTGAATTGGTTTTATAGATCAAGAAATCATTTGATTTTTCTCCGCTACGAATAGCAGAATAACTATTAAAATGTCTGAAAAACTCAAGGAAAAAAAATCATATTAATATTTAGAAAGGCTCCGCGAAATTAGGCCCCAGGAAAAGAGGCCAAACAAAAAATGAAATAAGGCCAAAAAAAATAAAGCACAAAACAACAACAACGAAATCTCCCAAAGTTTGGGATGTTATATCATTTTTTGGGGCCTTATTTCATAATGAAATTTCATGTTGTTTTGAAAAACAATTTGGGGCCTTATTTCATTTTTACATGAAAATCCCAAAATAAAATTGTCTTTTACACAAAGTATTGTGAAAATCCGCTTATCGAGGACCCAGAGCTAGCAAACTACCGCTTCTTGTGGACCCAGCAATCATGTTTCAATGTGAAACCGAGGTGATGTAAACTTTGAAGAGAAAACGTTCGTCACTCTGTTTAAATCAGAATTTCGATTTGTTAACAAATATCTAATTATGAATTGTAAAAAGTTTGTCGGAAAGAGGAGAAACAGTGAATTACTGTATGTTCCAACCCAAAAAATGATATATAAAAAATAAAGTGCACGACTGGGTCGTACAAACTTGCTCTAATGTGTTAAAATGGTCTTGGGTGATTGAGATTTTGGGAAAACAGCGTTGAAAAAATCATATGAAATTTTATAAATAACTTAAAAATCAATACCTAAAACGTTTTTTGGAGAAAATGAAGTAAGCCATCAGGTTTCTTTTACGTTTTTGAATTTTTACGAAAATTTTTTTCAAAATCGTTGGACCAGTTTTTTTTGAAAAACTTTTCGAAAATATATTCCAATTTTTTTTTGAGTATGCCAACTTCTAGTACTTTGTAGTTTTTATCAGAAAAATAAAATTAAAAAAATATAGATTAAGCCGTTTTTGGAAAAAACAAAAATTTTGAAACTCAAAAACTTAAAAAACTCAAAAAAACTTTTTTTGAAAAATTTAAGAATTTATATTATTTCTTTTATAAAAGGGCTTCTACATTAAAAATTTCATCGAAATCCGTCTAGTGGCTTACGAGAAAATCGGATTTCAAAAAACCGGTCCTATGGGAGGTATCGTTATAAGACTTTTCCTGAAAAATCTATTCCAACCAAAACATAAAATTTTCACTAAAAATCGTATGGCAGGTACCGTTAGTTTTGAAGCTAGAATGCTAATTCCAAAAACTCCTCTGTAGGACGTCATAATAATACTATCTACCAAGTTTGAAGCAAATCGGTCCAGCCGTTTAGGCTGTAAGTGCCGATACAGACCGACGGACAGACAGACAGACAGAATAATTGTCGGACCCACTTTTTTCGACTTCTCTATCATCGTAATGTTATGCTTGACTGTTAAAAAAAATTTTTTTTTTTTAAGAATGCATAACTAGCCTTATAGTACCTATAATCGCAAGTAAAAATCTGTGTAAATACCTAGTGAAATATGTGTGCTGGAAAAGTGCCTGCAAGGCAAGAATAGTTTTATTGCCATAGGGAACTTGCGAGAAGGCAAAAAATTATGTGGACCACAACCACGAAAATGACAAGGGTTCTTTTAAATAACTCAAGGCCTTAAATCAAATCAAAGACGATTGCGTGGATGCAGCAGGAACGCTTGGAGCGGAAGTAAACGCTTTAAGTACTATAAGAGTTTCATTTCGCAACACAAGTAGGTACTAAGCAAGTATGTTTTATTTTTCTAAACAATATGAGTTCTTTCATTTTTATTTTTGTAGAATGTCTGCTATACCTACAATGTTTGAATTTTGGTAAAAAAAAAAAAAAGATTTCAGGAAGAAACGCAAAATTTATCATTCCCAAATAAATCATTTATTACTTCGCCGGCAAATCCTCTTCAAATAATTGAGGCTTTCCAGTTGAAATCGGTATGGAATAATTTTGGAATTTCAAAGGACGAGTCACATCCTATGCTGTTTTACAAATCTTGTATTATGGAAGAAGGACAATTTGCGTATTGTTTATTTACAATCTCATAAAAAGATAAAACTTCTCTGAGAAAACATTCCACCCATCACCACCAATAGAACCATCTTTATGGAAGAAACTTTCAAAACTGTTCCATAAGGATGTTTCAAGCAGCTTCAGCTTTTAATAATCTATATAGAATATTTTGACGAGATAAGATTCATTTTTAATGCTTAAATGTAAGGATCGTGTTGAAAACCATCCAGCGAGTAACAGAATAGCAGAAAAAGAATCGCGCGATATTTTGCTGCTATTCTGTTAATCGCTGATGGTTTTCTACACGATCTTAACATTGAAAAGAATCGGTAAGGAACAGAATAGGAATAAAATGGCGCGAGGAGTTTTGTCTCCTCTAAGATTGCACATTGGTAGTGCAATGTGGGTTTCTGTTAGATGAAAATTTGTCCATCAAAAATATTAGACCTTCTCCATCCTATTTTAGATAAGTCTCTTAATCCTCTGCATGTATGTTTTTCTGGACATAGTTTAGACTGAGATGTTGGAGCGTGTGGTCTTTGTAGAGCCATTTGCATTCCCAGTCCATGATCTGTATGTTAGCACAAGATCGGTTGTAAATTGAAAAGACCTATATTTTATCCAACGAACTCCGTAAATTCATCCAATATCTGTGTAGGTACCTGTGTATTTTTTGAAATTATGTAGGAAGTTATTTTATTCTTGTATATAGTTGCAGTTGCTTTCAAGTGATACCTTCGAACTAAGAGATAGCATTCCCAAGTGTCTTTACGTTGAAAGTTAATACAATGAAATTAATCCGTAAATACTGCCTTATTTCCCAACAATCGACTCAATTTTGTACTTGCTGGTTGGTTTCGTGACAAAAAGAAAATCGAGCAAACGACGCGACGATAGATGAGATCAAAAGTTAGTTTTAGTTATTTCATTCGTCAGTCGGATTAACGTGTAACTATGTTGCACTTTATAGTGATTATTCTCGGCTACAATGAACGAATAGCTTCTCTGTTGAAACAATTTATGTTTTTACAAATTAAACAATTTTGATAAAACTTAATTATTGTCTTATCTATTAGGAGCGTTTCCTAGAAAACTGCGTTTTGTGTTTTCTACTATGAAAATACAACGCAAAAATCAGCGTAAGCTGCATAATGGCCAGAAGTTGAAATGAACATGGTTCGAATCCTTTGAGCTTGAACTTATACAGGGTGATTCACCAGCGTTGTGCCAAAATGCTAGAGCGTGTAGGTTGAGTTGAGACAAGAAAAAAATTGTATGGGAGGGGGGGTCTATTCCCCCCCGTTTAGCCGGGAGGGGCAATTTTCTGAAAAATTGACTTATTTTGTAAAAAAAAATATTAAAAATCAACGGCTTCGTTTACAAGACCGTGTTATACCTTTTTGGAAAGCCAAAAACTTCTTCTTTCATGACGAAGTAGGTTCGGTTATTTTTGAATACCTTGGCAACAAAAAGTCGTAGAGCCATACGGCTTTCAGTGTTGGATTAAAGAGTAATGGAAGCATTGAATTATGAGAACAAAAATTATATCTAATTACGTAAAATTTTGAAAAAAATTAGTTTTAAAATTATTTTTTCAAATTTTTTTTAAAAATTTTGAGTTTGAAAATTTATATTTTTTAAACTATTCGTTAAAACAATTTATTTTAAAAATAAAATGAAAGAAGAAGTTTTTGGCTTTCCAAAAAGGTGTAACACGGTGTTGTAAACGAAACCGTTGATTTTTAATATTTTTTTTTTACAAAATAAGTCAATTTTTCAGAAAATTGCCCCTCCCGGCTAAACGGGGGGGAATAGACCCCCCCCCTCCCATATGATTTTTTTCTTGTCTCAACTCAACCTACACGCTCTAGCTTTTTGGCACAACGCTGGTGAATCACCCTGTATATTATAAAAGGTTAGTCTTATAATTAAGCAGGCGAGTAAGTCCACGCTCAGCTTTTTGGATTTAGTTTTTCAAAGTTTTCTTTAAATAGTTAGATATTTTAAAAATGATTTCTTCAAATTCGTTAGTTTGGCCATTTAATGTATAATAAATACTTTATTTTAGTTTTAATGAAAATTTAATTTTAAATTAAAGTTTACTAAAGAAATCAAAGAGTTTATCAAATTTGGTTTAGAGCTTGAGTTTTTATTAAAAAAAAAAAAAAAACCTGAAAACAACGGGACTAACCTTTACATAAATACCTACCTTATAAATTAAAAACAAAAAAACCGTCATTTCAGGATTGATGACCCTTGTCTGCTGGTATTCATTAAGCATATATCGTGTCTGGGCAGCTCAAATTCGAATCAAATTCGAATAATAATCGTACACACTGCTTTTTCTTCCCCCAAAGTTATTGCGTTTCAAGTAGGTACAAAAAAAAAATGCTAGAAAGATTGTACCAAAAATAAATCAAAGCACCCTCAAATGATAAGTCCTTGTCTGAACAAACCAAACAATTAATGTTTCTTATTCGAGCCTGATATTAAATTTTTATAAGTCAAGAGCATCTTCATTTTATGCATTTTTGAATTTTCTATTTTAAGAATCAATTTTACTTCAACACTCAAGATACCTTTTAAGGATAGTACAAAACAGAAGGTTTGTTGTTGTATAGCTGCCAAAGATAATCATTATTTGATTTTATAGATATAATTGAATAATGTTATTCAAATTACCTATAGCCAAAGTATAATAGTAAAAACAAAAATCATTATTAATTAAGCTATAAAAACAAATATTCCTGCGTATTCAAAATGTCCATCAACCATCAGCATCGCCATTCCTCTACATCTGTGAATCTCAAAAACAATCTTCTCGAGACAAACAATCACCATCCATAGAATTAATGTAGACTGTTATTCTTAAAAACAGAATATAACATCTGGTGTGCCTGTGCTGAACACGCGCTGTCATCGAAGCGATTTTCAAATCAAAAGACAAACAAAAGCAATACAATACCTATTATCGACAATATTTACAGAAAACCAAATTATCCTTACTGCAAATAATTACAATATACATTTTAGGAAAACCCTCTCTACCATTTTCCATTGAATATTAGCCAACCACTGTTATTAGCGCTCGCTGTTGCTATTACTGTTGCTGATGCTGTCCGCTTATTAAAATCCATTTTGTTTCACCAGCACCAGCACCAGAGGGCGACTACTCCGATCTCCGACTACTATTGCCATTGCGAAAGCATTAAAGTCTCATAAATTAGGCGTAACGCAAAAAAGAAAAACACACAAAAAACAACATATTTTGCAGTCTTCTCCGAAACACAAAGAACAAATAATTGAAAGGACCCTGCCCGGGCGCCACCGCAATTTGTCCCCCGTGTCCACCAAACAACGCACAGTGCGGCACTCAGAATGCCCTTTGAGCGATGGAGTGCTGGTCGCGGTGGGCAAGCATAAGCAGAGCCTTATGTATACAAGGCAAACAAATGCACAATTAAAATTAACGCTAATAAAAGCACTTCTTAAAAAACCCATAAAACTTGATGATCCTGAAATTCGGAGAAAGCAATGAGAGTAAAAGTCCTTCACGCAAACTAAAGCGAAAGTAATCACCCATCTAACAAAATGTGAGGGGCTGTTATTGTTACTGATTGTGTTTATATAAATGTCTGTGTGCGTGTGTGTTTGTGTGTGTGGACGGCAATTGTAACATAACTGGTGCGTTCGCTCGTTCGTTCGTTCGTTCGTTCGAAACTTCTTCTTCTTCTTCGAACAAACTTTATTGGATACGTGTTGTCATTCGCAACGGCAGAGGGCGCTAGATTGCGGGGGAGCAAGCACGTGGGCTGAAACTTGAACTAATTTAGTTAAAAGCTTATAAATACCTCCCCGCACCAACGACAGCGACTCTTAATCTATTCGAGACGTTCTTATTGTGTACTGTATAGAGTGTACTGTACATCTAGAAAATCATGACACTGTTACCGTAACCGTTCAACGCCAGCAGCAACAGAACGCAACGCAAGGGTCGTTCTATACAATACAATCTACACTTCTACAGTTAGGGTCAAGGGTTTCCAACACTTTTATTTGAATATTGGTTGAAATATGCAGAGTACGTCTGCTTTTTGTGCTGATTTATAATCCGTAACTAATTTGAAAAAAATTAGAGCTTAATTTATGATTGCGACACTCAGCGTGTTTTTCGCGTACCAACTCTATGGTGTGTGCGGGTAGAGGTTGAGGTTGAGGTTGGGTTGGGCTGGGCTGGGCTATGCTGGGATGTTCTCATGATTCTGGACTACCTATTTCCATCCCCTTCCAAAAACAGAGTTTTTGTACGGATAAAGTGTGTTTGGAAAATGGAAAAACCATTCACCCAATTGTAGATACGTATACGACGGACCGGAGGAGCTCTCTGGCTCTTTATAGGAACGATAATTTATTATTATGGTGGAAGTGGGAAAATGCTTTTGATTCTGCTTCTACTTTTGCTTCAGCGATGCTGAACTGCTGATGTTGGTGAGGTTGTGTTTTGTGGACATTTTAATTAGTGCGACCTTTAGTCGTCTACCACTACCAGAGGGGCACTTTGCTAAATTTGTTTTTCTCTCATCGATTTGATAAATTGTGTGCTGAGAGAATTTGGCTTTTTGGCAGGACAACTTGGAGTGCTATTATTAAAGATTTGCAGATAAGACACGTGAATATCTTTATGGAAAGATCTTATAACATATTATGATTGTCTTAATAGGAAATTAAGTGCAGTAAATTACTTGCATCGCTTTTTAGGCATACTTGCAGTGTTTTTTAATGGCAATGTTAAAGTGCGCTCTAGGGTTTTATCAGGAAGTTTGGGGGATGAGACATTTTCTTATGATATCTTCCAGAAATGTACGAAGCTTAACTAGAAGCAGTGAAGAACACTAGATTTGATTTTGCTTCAGCTTTTAAAATGATAGGTACGTGTTTTTTAAACGAAGCAGAAGAAAAGTAAAATTTGGCATAATTATAATTATTGATTTTTAAAACTTCAAATATACCGATGGATAAAAATTGCTGTAAAAAAGGATAAACACAGTTTGTAGGATTTCTTCGTGAGGTTAAGAGCCTTAGGTTAGGTTAGGTTAAGGTGGCTGTCAGTCAACGACTGACACACTTAGACCAGATACTAGGTCCATTGTGATACCACATATGAAAGTAAGGCACTACCTCACTAATTTTAAAACCAATTGGAACTTTTAACAAAGCGGTGGAGACAGTGTATGTCTGTCTGAGTTAGGTCATTTATATCGTTGAGGAAGAAATCTCCCAAATGTAATTTTCGTCTTTGTGAGAGAGCAGGGCATGAACAAAGAAGATGTGTTATAGTCTCTTCTTCTTCCTCGTCCATGCAACTTCTGCAGAAGTCGTTCGAGAAGACACCGAGTCTAGTAGCATGTCTGCCTATAAGACAGTGTCCAGTTATGACACCGATTAAGGAGCTAAGGTGTGATCTACCAAGAGATAACAAACATATGGAGCGTTTTGGATCTAGTTTTGGCCAGATCTGTTTTGTCGCCTGACAGGTAGTCAAATTTGACCACCTTAGATTTGTTTCGTTCATGGCATCGTATTTTAGCATGAGTTTACATGTAGCGATAGGTATACCAATATTCCTCCTGTCGGGTGAAAGTGGTTCAGTAGTTCCATTTCTAGCGAGTTCATCGGCCTTGCAGTTTCCTGGGATATCTCTATGTCCCGGCACCCAAAAAAGGTGAATGTTAAACTGTTCTGCCATCTCCGCGAGAGATGTGCGACAGTTGCGGGCTGTTGCTGAGTTCGTGGAAACCGCCTCGAATGATTTAAGGGCTGCTTGGCTGTCTGAAAAGATACGGATATTCGACGTGGATATCACGTTTTCCTTGAGCCAGGATAGAACCTCTTTTATCGCCAGAAGTTCCGCTTGGAACACGCTACAATAGTTAGGGAGTCGGAAAGATAGACTAAGATTTAGTCCTTCTGAGTACACTCCGCCCCCAACTCCATCTTCGGTTTTTGAACCATCAGTGTAGAAATGAATCGAATCATCTCTCGAGAAATGTCCTTCGTCCCAGTCAGACCGTGATGGAATGGAGACTCGAAAGTTGTTTTCAAAAACCAGTTGGGGTATGGTGTAGTCAGAGTGACTTGGAATCGTTCTGAATGAATTCAGAATAATAGTGTGGCCAATTGAGTTATTGGTCCATTGAGACGTGGCTCTGAGACGGATTGCTGTACTCGCGGCCATTTGTTTACTAAAAATGTCGAGGGGTGTAAGATTAAGAAGAATGTCTAAGGCAGCTGAAGGTGTCGTACGCAGTGCTCCAGTGATACATAGACATGCTGATCTTTGGACTTTGCTTAGGTGGTCCCGGTAGGACACTTTATCCAAAGCAGTCCACCATACTGTTATCCCATAAGTTAGTATCGGTCTTATGACCGCTGTATATAGCCAGTGGGTAATTTGTGGGGATAAACCCCACTTATTCCCTATTGCTTTTTTGCAAGAGAAGAGAGCCACCGTGGCCTTTTTTACTCTTTCCTGAATGTTGGGTTTCCATGTGAGCTTCTTATCTAGAACAAGGCCTAGATATTTAGCTTCATTTGAGAAAGTTAGTGGAGTTCCATTAATGGACGGAACATTTAGGTGTGGAATTTTATATTTCCTTGTGAAGAGGACCAGTTCAGTTTTGTGGGGGTTTACTCCTAGCCCACATTTACCAGTCCACTTAAGAAGCTTGTTAAGAGCTGTTTGCATTAGCTCAATAAGAATTTGAGCATGTTTTCCTGATATCGCAATGGCGACGTCATCAGCGTATGCAATCACTTTGAATCCTTCTGCTTAAGAGCCTTGTTGTGGTGGAAATTTAAAACAGGAAATAGGATAGACAAATACAATTCTAATTACAAATTCTTGGAACTTTCCAATATTCATAGTCAATGAATTTCGAATCCAATCGCTTGGAATTTCGTCGAATTATTTTACATTCATTTTCTATTTTTGGAAATGAGAATGTTTGGAATTTATGAACAAGTTAAAATTTCAAATAGTTTAACGAAAAAATGTGGGCGAGCAGATGCGTGAACAGGTGGGTTTGCTTGATCCTAATCGGACAATATGGGAAATCTTTTTTTTTTGTGATCTTAAGAAGCAGTCCTGAAAGTGTTCTTTTTATTTCCTAGTGGGACAAAAGAATTTGTTCAGAAAGTGCCCATCTCAAACTATTTATTCCGAATATTTTGCTAATTTTTAAAAGAATCAACTTAAATTCCCCGACCTATGGAATCCGTTGCGGCAAAGGATGTTGCAGGACGTGACGGATTGAGGTCACCCAATGCGCTTTCGGCTTTCCAGACAACTGCACATATCTAAAATGGGTGTAAGATGCAGAAAATGAAAGATTTGGTTAACTTTTCTTTCAAACTCCATTGCTCGGCGCCTCAGCTACCCGCGCTAAGTAGGCTTAGCTCTGTTCACGATCACTATTATACACAGTCCTTCCGTCACAAATCCTGACCGATGGAGTACGACTACTTTAGCAGATCGCTGGCGGTGCGCTGGTGTGGTATCAATGGTGCCACGCCCGGTCTCAGGCCAAAATAAGCTTTCAAAATAATATTTTTGGGCTCTTCCCATTGGTCAGATCTCTAATTCTAATATGTACTTTAAGATTGGAGCTGTTTTTGCCAAATTTGAGGTGTCCTTTTCCATTTTCGGGAGATGATGCACCACACCTGTCTTCCAACTCGCTGCGGATAAACTGTATTAATCAGTGTTTTGATAAACAGCTTTGTGTCTACAAAATAGAAATACGTCCCTTCAGCTCGGATACAATTTTCCTTCATTAAACCTGATCAAACATCAAAACAGAGATCTCCGAACTCCGATTACTCTGTTTTATAGGTTGAAACGGTACACACTGCCTAGACCCTGTTAAAAGCGCAACATAACATTATGTTAATATAGTTTACTTTTGAAAACATTTAGCTCAGCTTATATATCTATTTTGTTTGAAACTTATTTTTCGATCCCCATCATTCAAAATAACCAATGCTAGGAAAATCTGAATTTGCAAAGCCAATTTTGTCAGGAAAGAATAAAATGAAGCAGCTATATGTCATAAAATGTAAAAGAAAAATGTGAACAAAATCGTGTTCTGTCAAAGAATTTACATGGAGTGATGCATACATAATATGCTGTAACTGTGTTTCGTAGAAAAGTTTCAAGACAAAACTAAAACAAGATTATTGAAATTTAACTTCTAATGAATTTACGATAAACTAAAACACAGAATATTCTCCATTATAATTCAGTCTCTGATTATGGCCATTCGATTAATAATGACGCAAACATGTATGGCACACATGAAGGATGAAGGTACCTACATGGAACATAATACAGCATCGTCACCTCCTCGCCGCGCTTTACGCCAAACAAAACTTTTCTAATTATAATTCTCTACTTTACACTCGATTAAAGTTTGAAAGCTTATAAAATTTTACATTATAGACTCACAGGACTCTCAGTGTTGATTTGCATGAGATTTTATACGATAATCTCGAAGAAACTTCTGCATCAGACAGAGAAAGCAAAAGCGAGAGCGAGAGCGAGAGAAAGAGAAACCATATTATTTTTTTTTGGCTAATCCTTTTTGCAGAAGAATTAACTTAGTTTGTGTTTTGCTTTGGTATCTGCCACTTTGCTTTGCCATTTCCGACTTTCAAATATATGAGTACGTTACCGTTGCGATGGGTAGGTATGGGATGGGGCTTCCTGTTTTAATGAAAAGCAAATATTTTTTTGAATTTCCAATTTATACCTTTTCTAGGCAAGTAGTATGCAAAGAAAAAAAATAACGAATAAACTTTATTTCTTACGTAGATTTTAGAAACGCACGATTATAGAATCCGTTGCTAAGTCATATAAATTTGCATTAATTAGTGCTTTAAACTCTCACGATGCATATCTAAACATAAGGAGCATATCACATGATTTAGTTGTGTTTGTTTTTGCAGGAAAACTAATTTCCTTGCATAAGTTTTATAGAAGTTTCCACTATAAACTGAAATAAGGAATGCATACCGACTACCGAGTTAGGTACCTAAGAGTAGATACATTCGTTTGAAAAAGGAGTCAGTAGAGTAGGTATAGAGTGCACTATGCGAGAAGCGAGGACACACACTAAACATAACTAGTAAGTTGAGAAACTACAAATCGTGCTTAGACAAGCCAATCCAATCCAAACGCAGGAGTTTTGGGGATGAATTTGGGAAAGCATCTGGCAAAACTGGCAACAACTGTGAAACTGCCAAACTTCGTTGTAGCGGTGGTTTTGTGTAGGATCCTTCCAATGGCAATAGCAAAGGCAAGCAAACTCAACTATACGAACCTAGCCACGAAAAAGGATAAGATTGAATATAATTATTATTGTAGAGGAGCACCAGCGATATAGAAAGCGTTAATAATTTTGGCTGATGCAGCGACGCGGGGGATCCTCTCGAGAATGTTGTTATTTTTCCTTTGAATTGAATGTAAAATAAACATCGCCATCTTTTGGTGAAAGTGTGTAGGGAATTTAAAGAGAATATAAAATTCAAATGTGTGTATTTCTAGCGGTTTTATAGGTAGATACCTACTTCGGAGGTTTTAAGTAAGCAATAGATGATAGCACTGTGTTTTACTAAGTTTATGTTTGGTTTTATTTGAGAACTAGCTTTTTCCCGCTACTTCGTACGCGTGGATCTTAGAATAAAGTAGGTATCTCAGTATATTTTTGTTTTTGCACAACCGGTTCAAAATGCGTGGTATGCGTGGTATGAAAGCTACATACTTTACCAGCTCTATAGCCGTAAGATTTTTGGCTTCTGTATAATATTATTTCGAACTATCAGAACGGTTTAAATTGCAAAGTTGGAGGGTTAAGTTCTGAGCAATATACCTAATTGGAATGCCCAGTTTCAAAACGATTATACGCGCCGATACTGCTATTTATGGCAGCTCTGCTTTATCAATTTTGGGCGTAAGTATTGCTCGTTCACCGTTCTTTATGGTTACATTATTTTTCGATTTCTGCTTTCGCTGAATGATACATTTTGTATATGGTGGTAAATAGCGCCATCTATGATGTTTTTGATGTAACTCCTATTCAGAGCTACTAATTTATTTCTATTCTATATATAGGTAAGTGTGGTGCTATTTGAGAGACGCTAACTTCCTTAAAATCTTTTAATTTTGCTTTAAGTTCATTGAATAATATTCGATTGCAGCAATATTAAAAAAACACCCAGAATTATATATTTTCCTGCAATAAAATGCAGACTATATTTTAAGTTGGCGTACTACCAATAAATCTGCGAAAACCGAATTCAATTCCATGCATTAGTTTTTGCGTGATGCGCGTACAAACATACAGACAGACAGACAGACAGACAGACAGACAGACAGACAAAAATTCTAAAAATGGTTGTTTTGGCTTCTGTGGGTCTAATAGAGACTCCCCATATTAGTTTTGTATCTATGTATATCTTCAATGTACAGACATCGACCCGTTACAATTTTATTATATGTATAGATATATTTAGAACTAACTTTTGCCCGCTACTTCGTACGCGTGGATTTTAGAAAAAAGTAGGTATCTCAGTATATTTTTGTTTTTGCACAACCGGTTCAAAATGGGGGGTATGCGTGGTATAAAAGCTATATACTTTACCAGCTCTACAGCCGTAAGATTTTTGGCTTCTGTATAATATTATTTCGAAGTCTCATAACGGTTTAAATTACAAAGTTGGAGGGTTAAGTTCTGAAGCAATATACGAATATACCTAATTGGAATGCCCACTTTCAAAACGATGCTGCGCGCCGATACTGATATTTATGACAGCTCCGCTTCATCAGTTTTGGGCGTAAATATTGCTCGTTCACCGTTATTTATGGTTACATTATTTTTCGATTTCTACTTTCGCGGAATGAAGCATTGTCTATGTGTTGGTAAATAGCGCCATCTATGATGTTTTGATGTAACTTCTATTCAGAACGACTAACTTATTTCTATTCATGTATACGTAGGTAAGTGTGGCGCTATTTTATTCTGTTAGTGAGACGCTAACTTCCTTAAAATCTTTTAATTTTGCGTTAAGTTCATTGAATAACGTTCGATTGCAGCAATATTAAAAACACAACCAGAATTATATATTTTCCTGCGATAAAATATAGCCTATATTTTAAGTTGGCGTACTACCAATATGTCTGCGAAAACCGCATTCAATTCCATGCAGTAGTTTTTGCGTGATGCGCGTACAAACATTCAGACAGACAGACAGACAGACAGACAGACAGACAAAAATTCTAAAAACGGTTGTTTTGGCTTCTGTGGGTCTAATAGAGACTCCCCATATTAGTTTTGCATCTATATCTTCAATGTACAGACATCGACCCGTTACAATTTTATTATATGTATAGATTATTTGTCTGTATATTTTATTTGATATTTTTATTATTTTTTTTTTTTTACTTGCGATTATAGGTACTATGAGGCAAGTTATGCATTCGTAAAAAAAAAAATTGTTTGGACAACCAAACATAACATTACGATGATAGAGAAGCCTAAAAAAGTTGGTCCGACAATTCTGCCCGTCTGTTTGTCTGTCTGTCTGTCTGTCTGTCTGTCTGTCCGTCCGTCTGTATCGGCACCTACAGCCTAAACGGCTGGACCGATTTGCTTCAAACTTGGTAGATGGTATTATTATGACGTCCTACATAGGGGTTTTTGGAATTAGCATTCTAGCTTTAAAACTAACGGTACCTGCCATACGATTTTTAGTGAAAAATTAATTTTTCTCAAAAACGGCTTATACGATTTTGATAAAACTTACTGAATAGTGTTTTATGTGCAAGCTTTATGTTTTGGTTAGAATAGATTTTTCAGGAAAAGTCTTATAACGGTACCTTCCATAGGACCGGTTTTTTTTAAATCCGATTTTCTCGTAATGTAGAAGCCCTTTTATAAAAGAAATAATAAAAATTCTTAAATTTTTCAAAAAAAAGTTTTTTTGAGTTTTTTTAAAAAAGTTTCAAAATTTTTTTTTAATTTTTGTTTTTTCCAAAAACGGTTTAATCTATATTTTTTTAATTTTATTTTTCTGATAAAAACTATAAAGTGCTAAAAGTTGGCATACTCAAAAAAATTTGTAATATATTTTCGAAAAGTTTTTCAAAAAAAACTGTTTTTTGAAAAAACTGGTCGAACGATTTTGAAATTTTTTTTTTGTAGAAATTCAAAAAAGTAAAAGAAACCTGATGGCTTATATCATTTTCTCCAAAAAACGTTTAAGGTATTGATTTTTAAGTGATTAATAAAATTTCATATGATTTTTTCAACGCTTTTTTCCCAAAATCTCAAGCACCCAAGACCATTTTAACACATTAGAGCAAGTTCGTACGACTGGGTCGTGCACTTTATTGTATAACTTCGTGAGCTGGGTAAGAAAGTCACAATCTGGTTAAGGTAATTCGTTGAATAGAAAAGAGATCAATTGAACTTTTGATCGAAATTTGAATTGCTTAAATAAATTAGGCAGGTTAGTTATGTATAGGTAATTTTTTTAAATTAATTATTAGAAGGTATTGTTTATATTTTGTGAGTAACATACGTGCCAAAATGTGACTTAATATAGTTTGCCTACTTAAATTTTTTTTGTTTCAATTATTGATTTCTTAAATCTTAAGTTGAGATAAGTTTCTTTGTTTATTTTTTTCGAAAAATCTTTCCAACAACTAAGTCGATTTCTTTTAATATTCTGAATTTTAAGAAAAATTTTTTTTTTATAGGTACGACCTTTTTGAAACACATTTGAATAATTTTTTGAGTGTGCCAACCTCTAGAACCTTGTAGTTTGTATCAGGAAAATAAACTTACAAAAAAAATGTATCAACCCTTTTGTTTTTGAAAAAACCAAAAAAATCGAAATCCGTCAAGTGGATTAAGAGAAAATCTAATATCTAAAATCTTATAAGACTTTTCCTGAAAATCTATTTAAACCAAAACATAAAGCTTACATAAAAACACCATTCAGAAAGCTTTATCAAAATCATAGCAGCCGTTTTTGAAATAATATGTTGCATCTTAATTCAACTTAAGCGTGATTTTTTTTTTTTTGGTTTGCACGTGGTAAAGTATCTTAAGTCATCTTAATATGTTTAACCATTTTACGATCATAATATCCTCTCATAACAAAATAGTCTTAAGTCTGCTTTTGAATTCTTTATTCGATTGAACACAGCATCTTTTGTGAACTTAAGATATTTTAAGTTGTGTCAGAATACAATGATGAAAAATGATCACACAATGTGATATTTCTGACACGAAGAAGTTCAAACAAGATATGATCTTTTGTAGGTACTTATGTTAAGTTTATTTTTAAATGATTTTATTTAACCTATCATTATATAACAATTTACAATACAAAATCAAATAAAGCATGGCATTGCCGTCTACTATATTTGAAAAATAAATATATATCGTATAGTTTAAATTTACAGTTAAAAACAATAAATAAAAAGCAATAAAGCAAATTTAAATGTATCAAATAGTGGGTATTAGAAAAAAAAAGAGCTTCATTAATACTGAACAATTTAATGCGCCCAAATTAGCATGTTTTGCTATTAAAAATATCCTGCAGCATCACTATAAGAACTAGGATATAGGAACGTACTTTTTCTGCTGGTTTTGTTGAATAACCTTCCGCGAGCTTATCAGTTAGTCTCAATCAATAATATCCTTTCTTCAGACAGGAGCATAAAAAGTCTCTCTAACATCAAAGTTAGTATCATTTTAATTTTAAAAGCCCAAAATTAGCTAGTTATACATATATATGATAAAAGTAGCCAAAAATAAACCATCAGCTTATTTTCAAAACTTGCAAGGAACAACCCTGTAGTGCATTAGAGTCCTGTAGTACATTTAACACGATCGCGATGGCGAGGAAAGGGCCGAAATCCAAAGTAAACTTAAACTTAATCAGATACGACCCCTTCTTTGGAACGAACAAATAACACTTCAAAACATGCGAAGAGTCCCATTTTCCATTTTGGTGAGGCGTGTGAAAAGAACTCCAGTGAAATCTCAGGTTACTTAGGGAAAACTCCATAATACATCCAAAATTAACATAGGGCCTCAGAATTTGAAACAATTAAATTAGCGATGTCCTTCAAAAATGACTTACCTACATCTATGAGCATACATATACAGGGTGTTTTTTAGACGAGTGGTTTTCAAGCTGGCAATACTTTTTTCGGAGTTTGTCTTTTTGACAGCTGCCAATTGATTTATGCTCACTTTGGTTTGCCATTTCATAATGAATAGACTAACTCCTGAACAAGTTGTGCAAATCTTGCAAATCTATTACCAAAATAATTATTCGGTTCTCGTGACGCATCGCGCGCGGCGTCCAATATTTGGTCAACATAATCGCCCAGGAATTTATTCGAGCCAGCCGCGGCAGCCACTTGCCCGAAATCATTTTTAAAACATAATGGCAGACCCTTATCTTTATAATAAAGCTAAATTCTTGGTCACAACACAACATTAAATTATATGCGTTTTATTTCTTCTTGAAAAACAAACGTCTAAAAAAACACTATACACACTTCTTCTTTTGTGCTTATTCAAATTTCAATATCAAAAGCTACCAAGCCTTCGATCTTTATGATCAATAATTAGGGCTTTTATCCTTGGAGAAATAAACAACCGTTACTGTCATTTAGATTCAATTTAAAATTTCTTAAATTCTCAAGCCCAATACTTAGAACAAACGCCAGCCGACTAATGAATTGAATTTGGGCTATAGAAGTTCAAGCAATTTAAAAGGACATGTTTTACCTTTTCTTATATCAAGAACAGATTTTTCGAGACAGAACTTCCCAATTTGAGGAGAAAAAAGTTTTTATAGTTTAAGGCGAGATATCAAAATTTAAAAACCAGCTAAACTAAAATATTTGGATAAACTTGAAAACAATTTTCCCACTTACAAGCGCATGTTTCTGAGTAAGAAGAAAAAAAAAATTCACAAAAAAAGGAACCAAATTAAAAACAAAATAGAAGGAACAAAAAATACATTATACCCACTTAAGATTTTTACATGGCAAGCCCTCCAGTCAACTGAATAAGTTCTCAATCTTCTCCAAGCCTCTCGTTGTAGAAACAAATCTCCTCATTTATTATCAGATTTAGAAGGAAACTTTTTTTTCCCGCCAACCTACCTCTCGCGTATACATCTCCGTCTAAGTTGAATCAAAAAAAAAAAAAAGAACAAAATGAGAAAGAACTTTGCCCTATATAATTCCCAAGCCCACATTCTCACACATAAATACCTAAGAGTAAATTTAATTAAGCATATAATGCGTATAATAAGGAACGCAGACCAAAAAATCGAAAAACCTACGAATTTTCTCCGCAATTTCTTTTCCGCCCAGAACACACACACTTTCAGGGCCGGGGCATATAATTGGAAGGACGAGCAGGAGGATTAAGCTCATGCGAAAGTTGCCACAAAGTTGTTAGAATTTCATGAGAAATTTTCCTAGTCCATGGAAATGGATTGAAAGGAGATGATGCTGCTGGGTTCTTTTCTTTTTTCTTCTATCACTCCCTTGTTGGAGTTCCAGATCGAGGTCCCTTGATACTCTCTACCTCAGCTTAACATTTAAATATGCACATATATGAGTATGTAGTATCTAGATAATTTGCTTTGCGAACTTTTGTCATTAAAGTCACATCGTGGTAATTGATAGAAATCCTAAAAAAAGAAAAAAAAAAAAAAACAACACACATGTGAAGAAGAAAAAACAAGAACAACAACAGCAACAACATTTACCACACCAAACGTACAAGATAGAAGATACATGGAGGCATCCATGCGAGTGTAAAGATTTTATTATCTTCTTCAATTCGGGAATTTCGTGTTAACTTTTGGTCTGAAGTTGGAACTTCGAAGAATTTTCGTAGAAAACATTTATGTAAGTTGTTTTCAAAAGGGTTTTTCAGCACTTTTAATGGGATTATGTTTAAAAGTTTAATCTGTTATTTTTAGAAAGATGTTTGTAAGATTTTAGAACTTAATTGAATTACAATATATCTACATATCTTTTTATTTCTTTATACAGTCTCCATAAAAATTAAAACCGAAACAAATAGATTTATTAATCAGTAGGTACTGGAATTCATGAAAATAGCTGCAACCTCAAACTAGAAATTTGTTTTGTTCTTAAACAAAAATTGATTCCCTAAAACTTTATAACGACATATGCTGCACTTTTTAATCGATACAAATATTTGATAATGCACACATTCACACTGCCCCAGTTCAAGGCCACATTTTTAAAGAAACTTTCCAATATTTCCATAACAAAGTTCATGGACGTAGAAAAACATCACTGCCACATCTCCTTTTTTGTGATAAACGATGACTTAACATCGAATCACGAAGCTGAACTTAGCGACACTGATAGCGAGTTTCATTCAAATTTGGAATAATTGTTCTCAAAATCGAGAATTGCCCTTTTGAATGAAACTTGTTTTGGGTATCCATGTAAATTTGAATTATATTTTTTGTCATTTGATTTTTGTCTTTTTTCATTGGAAAAAGTAATCATTAGATAATTGATAATTAATTGGATAATTAAAGTACATATTAAGTTCTTCGTTCATTATTTGTTTATTGTTGTTATATTTATCACAGACTGGCACAATTTCACAACAAACAATAAAACATAACAAATTATTTCTCATCTGACGTTTGACAGAAAAGTATTCAGATCGATTCTCCCAACCCATGAGAGATGCATTCTTTCGTGTTGAGAATCGATCTAGAATTGCACTTTTTGAATAAATGAAACTCTCAAAAGTGAAAAAGGTCAATTCTTTTGACAGAAAGTGCAATTCTTTTCGTGAATGAAACTCGCTATCATTGTATATATAAACTATAGTATTACCAAAATGGTGAAAATTGTTGTTGTTGCTTCCCATGGTATTCTAGAGCTTAGTTTTTCGTCGATAGATGGCGCACCTCAAGCGGTAGTACTATAGTTTATATATACAATGGCGACACACTTAATCACTTAATCATGGGATCGACACGAACAATGAACTGGAACATATTATTTAATAAAAAAGAGTTTTATTCAAGACTTCGAACATTGTGGAAAAACTTGTCGAACTGAGGAAAAACACCCAGTGGGACAAAGTAACCAAAAATATTGGAGGAAATTTGGTGGTGGCCATGTGCCCAATTTAAATGTCGAAGTTTGAAGGATCGGAGCTACTGATTATTTATTGAATTGAAGCAGTCAAGTATAGACATCATTAGCGGGAATCAAAATATTTAAAACAGGTTTGGTTCCTTATTTATTTAAAATCTTACAATACTCCCATGCCAATTATGAAACAAATCAGCGGATGAAAAATGAAAGGTATCGGTTCCATCCTTTCCGATAAGGAATTTGATATAGTGTTGCCAATTTTGAATTTCAGTAATGGTTTGATGTATCTTAGAAGATTGTCAGTGAATATGCTCCTGAATTGGATGCGGGGATGTGTACTTAAGAACATATCCCAAAGGAAGAAATTTTTTTCTAGCGGGGACTCGGGTGGACATGGCGTGAAGACAATCTACTAACGCTAACCTGATGGTGAAGATATCCTTAATGTGTACTTTCACTGCTGGTTGGTCAAAGCAATGATGAAAATGAAAACGGATAGAGAACCCATTGATATGTAAAGAAAACAGACACGGAAGTCTTTCTGTCTCCAAAAGAGGATGATTTCTGACCACTTATCCGCTAGAGCTTGATAGGAATCCCACTCTTTGATATTAACCCGAAATACCACAGTTGTTGCTGTGTAAACACAAGCTTGAAAATGAAGCGTCAGAAGTGCTGGGATCTCACAATCACCTCCGATAGATTACTAGTTTGACTTTGAATTTGCTCATGCGAACAAAACTAGGAAAAACCAAGCTCCTCAATGAGCGAGGACAGAATAACATTGAAGAAAGAAGAAAAATCCTGTAGATTACCCGAGAATTGAAAATCGAGGCCCACGGTTCATGATTTCAAAGCAGCGAGTCGACTCGTACTTCAGCTTCATCTACTCTCTGTGCTGCCTGCTGCAGCTGCTACTTCACATTGTAGCCGTACAATACGATTCACGTACATTAAACTTTGACAGTTCTACGTACTTCTGTTGCAGCTACACCATTGTGTTCAGCCAGTTAGCCTGAACTATGATCGACAGGACGGTGCAGACGAACCTTTCCGTAATTGAGTGAAAACAAGAAACGCATATCTCGTGTCTGTAATTTCGGAGGGCTGTCCGCAATTTACGGACTGAAATTTGACAGCTGACTTTGAATCATGAAACATCAAAATGTAAGGGATGCTGAAAATTAATACAATTATTGATTTGCATTTTTTTAGTAGTTAATTTGTTAAAATCAGGCCAGAACCAGAGCTGCCAAGAGCGCTTATAACAGTATAATATTTTAAAACTTTAATACTCTAAATTTATTTTTATTAAACCAGGCGTAACCTATTTCGCAGTATTGTGTCTAACATCGGACGAAGTGGTAACTACAGTCGAATTTAATAATGTAGTTCTACTAAAAAAATATTCCTTAAATTTTGATTTCGGAGCATTCTTACAGTCTTACAAATAAAACATGATTGTGACGCTACAAAGTACCATGATGGTTTTTTACATTGGATAACTATCTCCATTTTGTACATTTGTACATTTTTAAAGTAATTTCATGGAACATGGTTTTTTTAGTTCTGAACTTCGTCAATGGCGGTGCTAGTTGTCTTATCTACTTTACATCAAATGTCTTCTATTATTGATTTTGCTTCCCATGGCAGTGACAAAAACCACTCCTAACTCACCAATCAAGTGTTTGTGAACTTCGTCCATAGATGGCGCACCAAACGTTCCTCTTATTGGGAGTACTATAGATTACAAATACAATGCTACCTCTAAATAAAACTGCAAACATTCAAGGTAATTAAACGGGTTAGGAACTAACAAAAAAAGTGCTCAAAGACAATTTTTACTTTTTTTTAATAAAGAAATCACGAATAATAAAGAATATCATTTTTTAATTTTGACAGTCTGACAGAGACATCAATGAGTCAGTGATATCAGGTTCAATATTGTACCAGATTGGTTTTATTAATTTTTATATTTTTAAGTTTTAAACATGAAACACGAACAACTCCTAACTGCATTACGCACCATTCATGACACAAATTTGATTAGGTAATTAAAATTTAAAATACCTATATCTTCAACAACAGTTAAAATTAAAAGAGTGTTTAAGGAAATGGCACTTATAAGATGAGTTTTATAAGAAAAATTTGTTTAAATGTTGAATATATAAAAAAGAGGTACTTATACGTTATACCGGTAAGTCACTTGAGTGAGAGGTACTTATCCGGCAATTATACATGGTATTTCTGGGAATTATAACTGTAAAGGCGCAAAATTCATAAATATTTTGTTTGCCGCTTCCATTCTTTTTGAGTAACGTGTTCATTTGGCAGAATGGAAGGGAACATTTCGTTCGGTTTTTTTCCCTTTGCTTCCGTTCACTATAATTTTTCAGCGTTTGGTCCACGTCGAGCGCTCAGTAAAGTGTCCGAAACTTTACGAGATGGACCTGATCTCCATTATGTTTCATTGAAAGAGATTGCGTTTAGGATAGGATAGCAAATTAATTAACCCGCGCAACCGCACGGTGATGTATATTAAAATAGGATATAGAATATTTTTTTTTGGTAGAAAAGTTACACTCACTTTAGACATGATCCAAAATAAACAAATATTTTCATCAAGAGAATTCAAAAACAAAGAGTTAATTTTTTTTGTAAAGCTGCTCTAATAGTTAACTCAATTTACATCCATTAAAAGCGTCTGCAAAATAAGCCATTTATAAATTTGTCCTAGATGAATATCACATTCGACACAGGAGTACGAGGGGGTAAAAAAAATTATTTCAAACTTCCCATCATTTTTAATTAACATCCACCCCTCATTGTTCTTCCTGTGTAAAAGTTTCACCACACAGCGCATAGGTACTAAAACGTATTCCCTTTTTGTGAATTAATCAGGCATACAATATAATATCCCTTTACAAGGAACATAATTTTCCATAGCATAGCTGGGTCTGGGTCGCTGCTGGGTGGGAAGTCCCAAGTGCCTATTTCACTCGAACACAATGCGGAAACGAGCTCAAACAATTTCGAAATAAAGAAATCACTGTTAAGTGTTGAGTGAGGTGGCCCTTGAATAAAAAATAATGAAAGCAAAGGCAATACCGTATCCGTAACAATACGTAACGCAAACATGCACGCCTCTTTCATTTTTGCCGTATGCCAGAGCCGTGTGCCAGTGCGGTGTTACTGTGTAAGCCCACCATTGCAGGATCTGTCAAATATTATCCTTTTTGTAATCAATTGAACTGAATGTATTGTTAAAATTCTTTTGTTCGTATTATGTTTTGTAGTATTGTTATTATCGTTATTTTCGTTAGTAAATACTTAGGTATTGATTGTTTTGTGTTAGCTTTTGTTTTAGAGAGAATAACTGTTATTACTTCATAGTTGGATGCCGAACAATGCAACGTAATGGTTCTCGCTTGTTTGACATTAACGCATCCTTTTATATTATTTTATATTTTATATTTTAGCGAATTTCAATTTGCTGGCAGTGTATGGGACCTTGATAGAAGAGGGAGGGAGATTGATGTGACATTGCAATTAATGCCATATATGCAACATTATATGTAGTAGTATTTGTGTTTGTTTTACATTTTAAACCCCAAATGACTGTAGTAAAAAAATAATATTTATCTATCTATCTATTTATATGAAAGACGATGTGTTTGTATGTTACCTTTAGACCCCAAAACGGCTGGATGGATTTTAATGAAATTTTTAGAAAGTCTTCAATTAAGCCCAGCGGGTGATCTTATGATGTTCGACAGCGTCATTTCCCCAACAAATTAATGTAAAAATGGATTTTTTTAAAAATAGTTTTCTTCGATTCAAACGATTGATCAGATTGTGATGAATTTTTGGTAGGATCTTCTGAGTTCGCCTACGAAGATTTTAAAAGGTTTGCAACAAATGTATTTTTAGTGCACTTTGTCAAATTACTATAATAAATTTCAAAAATTGTCAGCCATTGGACTGTTAAGTTTTAACCCATGATAAATGTAATTGGATTTGCTCATAATTCGGCGAAGCGGTTTGCAACAAATTAATTTTTAGTTTACTTTGCCAAATTACTAACAAATATAAAAAATTGTCAGACATTTGACTTCAGTCGATAAAATAACGGTATCGACGAACATGCTTGTTCAACCCAAACATTCTCAAAACAACTTTTGGATATCGGGATTCGGGAATGGCGAAATTCGAGTTGGCGTGATCAACAATAATGAGATTTGATCCCCGCCGAACTTCTGGCAAATCTCAATATTCAAGCCGTTGTCGATAATGTATTGAGAGTCTAACAACCTAATACAAAAATCCGGATTGGCTATGCGAACCTGCAATTTTGGCACAATAAAATTATGATGTCAAAAAAGCTCAATGAGCAAATTCAATTGAAACTGCCCAGCGAAACTGTCGAATACAAATCAATCGACAAAGTCATGGATGATGAACAATCCGTCAATTATCCGACTGAATTTTTGAATTCATTGGAACCATCCGGAATGCCACCACACGTGCTAACATTGAAAGTTGGATCACCGGTGATGCTAGTTCGGAACTTAAACACGCCAAAATTGTGCAACGGACCCAGATTGACTATAAAACAAATTGTCAACAAATTTAATCGAGGCAACAATCATCGGTGGAAAATTCAAAGGCAAAGACGTACTATGGACTCCACGCATATCGATGATTTCCAACGATTTAGAATTTGAATTCAAGCGTCTCCAATTACCTTTTCGTCTTGCCTTTGATATTACCATCAACAATGCAGCAATCGTTGACTATTGTTGGCTTGAATTTGGAAAATGCATGTTTTCCACACGGCAAATTGTGTGTGACCTGCTCCCGAGTTGGCACACAGAAAAATTTATACGTTTTCATACCAAATCAAAATACAAAAAACATTGTATATCCACTGGCCTTAAGATGAATAAATAAAAGAAAAAACACAACTTCCCATTTTTTTTTTTTTTTTTTAGGTGTATCAAGACTGTACCTTCATACTTACATGACCACATTATCCATCCAGCAGAAGTCACCTGGCTATAGATAATTACTGCTATCCGTGCGAAGCAGGGTCGGGTCGCTACATTTAATTTTCATTTGAATATTTGTTAAACTTAAATCATTTTGAGTATTTATTTTATGTTAATATAAGGAAACTGAATTTAATTGAGCTAATAATTTGACACAATATTTATTGATTCTGAGGCGGTACGCAGTCCGACGGGTCAGCTAGTATCTAATTTATATTTATATGAAAGCGATGGTAAATAAAAGAAGAAACATATGTAAAAGGTTTTGATTTTCAATTAAACTTGCTGGAATCATTCGTGTGATTAAACTTGATTGTATAAAATATGAATTTTAGAAATCTAACAAAAGCATTAATGAATTTCTTTTCACTATTTATGTGAAATAAACATTAATCAGAACAGAGACCCGATTATAAAGTTTTATGGAAGAGACACGTGTTGAATAAAATTTTTCGTGTGCCAGTACGCTTCCAAATTCGGAAAAACAAAAACGGAAAATAGAGCCATTAGATACTATCTAGTCCCGAAATAGAAATAAAGTGCACGACTGGGTCGTACAAATTCGCTCTTATGTGTTAAAATGGTCTTGGGTGCTTAAGATTTTGGGGAAAAAGCGTTGAAAAAATCATATAAAATTGTATAAATCACTTAAAAATCAATACCTAAAACGTTTTTTGGAGAAATAAAACAAACCATCAGGTTACGTTTACGTTTTTAAATTTTTACGAGATTTTTTTTCAACATCGTTCGACAAGTTTTTTTCAAAAAACGGTTTTTTTTGAAAAACTTTTCGAAAATATATTCCAAATTTTATTGAGTATGCCAACTTCTAGCACTTTGTAGTTTTTATCAGAAAAATAAAATTAAAAAATAATGGATTAAACCATTTTTGGAAAAAACAAAAAATAAAAACAAATTTTAAAACTTTTTTAAAAAATTTAAAAAACTTTTTTTTCAAAAATTTAAGAATTTTTATTATTTCGTTTATAATAGTGCTTCTACAATAAAAATTTCATCGAAATTCGTCGGGTGGCTTACGAGAAAATCGGATTTTAAAAAACCGGTCCTGTGGGAGGTACGGTTATAAGACTTTTCCTGAAAAATCTATCCCAACCAAAACATTAAATTTGCACAGAAAACATTATTCAGAAAGTTTTATCAAAATCGTACTAGCCGTTTTCGAGAAAAAATAAATTTTCACTAAAAATCGTATGGCAGGTACCGTTAGTTTGTTAGATTCAGACAGACAGACAGACAGAATTGTCGGACCCACTTTTTTCGACTTCTCTATCATCGTTATGTTATGTTTGATTGTCAAAAAAAAATTTGTTTTTTTTACGAATGCATAATATAGTACCTACAATCGCAAGTAAAAATCCGAATCGCGGATTTTCACATTTAAAAATTAAAGTTCGTGATAGGTATATCCAATCCCATAATAAGCATTAAATATTTCGTTTCGGGATCTCCTGGGATGAAAAAATAATAAGAGCGTATAAAATTAATAAAGTATACCTACATAAACTCATAATATTTTTTTGACATTCTAATAATCTCCCAAAATAATATCAGTGAAGACAAACCCCTCAGTAGGACGTCCTAAGAAATATGTGCACCAAGTTTGAAGCAATTCAGACAGACGGACAGACAGAAAGATACAGAATAATTGACTGGCCATCTGTTTTTGACTACCCTATATCATAGTTATGATATTTGATTCTTAGAAAATAATTTTTTGTTTTGTACACGAATCCATGACTTGCCTTATACACAAATGAAGGACCTATAATCGCAAGTAAAAAGGAATAAAAAAATTTCAGAAACAAAAAAATTACTTCCCACAACAAGTGCAATTAAAGTGCACTAACAAATGAGTTTATGACACATTACACTGCTTTATAGCTAAAGAAAACGGAAAACTTTTTAAGCAAAGCGGAGTTCTCTGAAAACATTTAATTGAACACAATAACAAAATCATCCCTCCCAAGACTCACCTTATTTTTGTTTTTGAAGAAAACTAAAACAAAATATTTGTTTTTGTTCAAAAATAAAAATTCCAATTAAAGAGAGCACTCGACAATCTTTTAAACAAGAGTTTTCTTCTGCACCAACTAAGTGGACTTAAGTTCTTTTTTTTTTTTTTTTTTTTGGTGTGAAAATTTCAAACTAAAACTAAACAAATTGCTTTTTTTTCCAAGAAAGGGAAATTTAAAAACCTGTTGGAATAGGTACACAACTTCTTATGCATAAAAAATGCCTGGAGCTTTTTTCACCATTCCTGTGTTCGAGAGACATCACCCTGGGGAAGCTTCTTTGTGAATAAACAATTGGGTGCGATGATGATTGCGGTTGTATCTCCGTGGACGACAAAAAAGCCTGTTGTGACATTGAAATTTGAATGTTTTTTTTTTTTTTTTTTTAAATTAAATATTTAGATACCTATACTTTTGTTGTAGGTGATGGGTCTGGGATCTGGGTTTGTAAGCCCGAATGTGGCAAAGGATATGACAGAAAATTTAATACTTACTCAGTTGTTCGCATTTAAACCCTGTCGACAGCGTGCGTAGGACTAAATAGAAACACACGTGTTGATTGAGAGTAACGAGCGCGACACGTAGGCCGTACAAACATTTATAGTATATATTGCCGTGTCTTGTGCCGTAATGAAAGCATTTTCAAAGCAAAGCAAAGTAATAAGTAGGTACCTTGGCACAGGTTCAGGTACACATCCTTCTTGTTTTCATTTATTTGTGGAACATGTATGTCACATTAATCGTTATATAATCAAGGAAATACGAAGTGCGGGTACCTACATACACACAGAGAAAAATTAACGTACAATCAAAGAAAACCATTTTTATTTACGTAGAAAATTTAAGAATCAGAGAAGAATATCCTTAATTCAACTTATGTTCTTTTATAACTCAATGTTTAACCGACTACGATTCACTTTAAAACAGAATAAACCTAGTGCTTTTAACGTTGCGTTGTTAATTCAAAGCATTTTCAACGTAAAATTAACGATGTTTAACGTAGATGCTTGTGTAGTTACTATTATATCGGGTTTTTCAATAAGAGCGCTACAAATAAATAAAAAATAAAACAAAAACGGTTTTGGATATCAATGAAATTCTTTATTCCTGTGAAAGTACGTTTAATGCCATAATGTATGAAACTCGATTTCTTTTGCATGGTCACCACGGGCACGCTTGCAGAAGTCCAGACGCTGAACCCAATTTTCGACGGTTTTCAAGCATAAAGGCCGATACACGTTTTCCAAACTTGGTTTCCAATAAATTGATTGTGACATTCGCTGTGTGGCGCCGTCCTGTTGGAACCACATGGCCTCCAAGTCCATATCATCCAATTGGGGCCAAAAATATTCGGTTATCATTGAACGGTAGCGATCCTAATTCACAGTAACGTGCCGGTCTTGATCATCACGGAAGAAGTACGGCCCAATGACGCCGCCGCACAGTGGCCCGTTTAGGCAAAAGTGCTTGCGAAATTCATTTTTCGGGTGAGTTAGTAATGCAAAACTTTTACATTTTCTGAATGAACAAATGTTTTGAGCTTTAGAAATCGAAAAAATTATTTCATTTGGAAGCACGGTTTGGCTTGTACAGCCAGTCAAAGTTGACAAATATTTATGGTGAGAAAAAAAAAATTAATTTTTTTTACTTTGAGTGTAATAACTAGGAAATGAGTACAAGTAAAACTTTTTCTTTGTTATTTTTACTTGATATTTGTGTTAATTGCTATAATCAGAAATAAAAATTTAAAAATTTTTTAGACTGCTAAATATAATGTTTTTTGGAACACAACTTTTTGTACACTTTTTCAACTTTACATTGAGTACAAAAAAAGCAGTCAAAAGCAGTCAACCCAAACTGGACGGATAATGAATCTTTATATATCTCTTTACTTACAAACAAAAACTCAGCTGCATAAAACAACATAGAGCTAAGCTAGAGCGATTTGATTTGAAAAAGTCAGTAATTTTTTCAGAGTTTTTTTTTCAGAGTTATTGAAACAAAAGTACCCTGAAAAACTACTAACACCTACTCTTCATAAAATTTTGGTTCATAGTCAAAATATCATCGAATACCAATCTCTACCACTTGGTGAATTGTCAGAAGAAGCCCAAGAGTCCAAAAATAGAGACTACAAGAAATACAGATATCAAAATACGTGCAAAGTTTCAAGAATTCGGCAGAATGAAGACTTACTTAACATGCCAGCAATCTCATCCGATCCACTTATTTCTTCCTTGAGGTATGTAAGAACACAAAAAGATCTGAAAGCCCAATACACACCAGAAATGATAAGTATATTACGCATTTCCCCGGACTTAGATGAAAGTTTCCAAGAAATGTAAAGATTGTATGTAATTTTTTGTTCCTTTTATTTTATTTTTCTACTTTTTGAATAGTAATCTATCAATAAAATACTTTATTAATGTACTCATTAATAAAAAAAATAAAAAGATCAATTAATAAAAAAAAATTTGGGTTGTTTTCTTTTTTCCCCACTGTTTTACTTAAATTACACTCAAATTACAAACTTCTTATTTCAGCAGCAGATTCTGAAACACACTGTAATTTTTTTTTCTTAAAATTCACAAACCTAATAGCCTTGGAAATTTCCTTCAAGATAAAAAAAAAATTGTGGCGATATCTTTATTCGTTTAAGAGATATGATATTTGCAACCAAAAAAGTCAAAGAGCCTCATCGCTGAAGATGATTTTTCGATGAAAATCCGAATCATTTTCAAGTTGTTGTTCAGCCCAATTCACGAACATACGACGCTCCTGGTGGTCAAGCGGCTTCAGTTCTTGCGTCAATTTAATCTTGTAAGGATGTAGGCCAAGATCTTTTCGCAAAATTTGCCACAACGACGTCACAGAGATGCCCAACGCTTGAGAACGACGTGTGTTAAGCACCATTTTTTGTAGAAATCCTATAGTAAGAGCCTTACCAAGCTGTTTTAAAGAGGCCGTTTCCGTCCAATTTTAACAAAAAATGACAATAGAGTCTCTGCTGAGTTCATTGATGAAGTCCTAGTTAAACACCATGAAAATTGTTCTGCAGTTGGAACTTGTTGAGCAAATCTTAACATTTTGGAACGTTTATACGATTCAACAACTTCTGCAGTGTCTTGCAAGCAAAGTATCTATCTAGTAGATTAGGGCTGAGACAAGGTTGCTACTATTTGCCCTGTTAATCGATGATATCGAAGAGATTTTACAAAGAGGAGCGCTTGCTTCTGGAGACATTGAAAAACAAAAGCGTACGATCAAAGACGAAGACGTGACATCTCCAATTAATTATTATCAATAGATTGCTGGAGTACAATAATTTATTATTATTATTATTATGTTGCAAATTTCATTGATTTTCGTGCCATCTGTAGTTAAATGGTTGATGGAAAGCTGGATGTTAAGTTGGCAGAGGTGGCATATTGGTGAGGGGTCTTTGCTAAGTAGGTGATTGTGTGTGAGCTGGGTGTGCCCAATCCTCAGTCTGGTGAAGCATTTATTCATGATTTCAGACGTAGGGGTTGGATAGGTAACTGTTCTGCGATTTTGGTTGATGGAATAATTTAGGCTCCAGGAGAAATTCAAAAAGTTAAATGTATGATTCTTTGCAACGCTGCATGTAAAAACAGCGAAATCTTGAGTAACTTTATGTGTTTTTTCTATTGATTAATATGTAGGCAAAAATATTATTTATTAAGTTTGAATCAGTTCACAGGTAGGTACTTTGAGATTAAAGTTAATAAAATGCACGACTGGGTCGCACGAACTTGCTATGTTATGTTAATAATCGGTGTGTACTTATTAAAAAAAACATATTATTTGAAAAATCTTTGATTTTTTTTTAAGAGTTTAAGAGCTTTCTTGGAGAAACTAAGTATGCAATAATATTTTATTGCTTAATATCTTTCTAGAAAAATATTAAAATATTAAAATATTAAAAATCGTTTGACCAGTTTTTTTTTTAAAAGGACCTATTCCTGAAAAATGTTTCGAAAAAATATTTTGAAATTTGTAGTATTTGTAGCAATTTATAGTTTGCATCTGGAAAATTAATGTTAAAAAAATTCAATACACCCGTATCCAACATATTAAACCAATTTTTAAAAAAATTATTAAAAATCAAAAAAAAAAGTTTTTGAGAATATTGAAATGCCATATCATAATAATAATAATAATAATAATTTGAACTATATATGCCTGTAAGACCCAAGGTCTTTTTGAATGCAAACTGCACGGCAATAGTTAGAAGGAAATAGAAAGGATAGGAAAGATTTTTTGTTGGTACAATGGATTGAGAAATAGGTAATATTTATCTCATGAAGTTCCTAAAGACATATAAACAACTAAATGTGTACAAAATTGTATTGAAATAGAATATTTCGTTTACGAGAAAACTTGATATAAAAATACCGGTTCTAAAGAGGTACCTATCGTTTAAAGAAAAATTCCGAAAACATTTTTTCTAACTAAAAGATAGACTGTCTCCAAAACATAGCATTCTGAAAGTTTAATCAAAATCGTTGGAGCCTTTTTCGAGAAAATCGATTTTCTTCTTCATGATTGTATGGCAGGTACCGTTATTTTTGGACCTAGAGCAAAAATTAAAAATATTTTCCGAGGGACGTCCAAATAAATACTAAATACCAAATTTGAAGCAAATCAACCCATCCGTAAAGGCTCTAGAGATGCGAACCGACAGAGAGAAAAACAGACGGATCGAATTTCCAGACCCACTTTTTTCGACTCCTCTATCATCGTAATGTAATGTGTGATTGTTATTTCAATTTTTTTTTCTGCACGAATCCATAATCCATAATGACATATTTTGATCATAGACTGTTTTATTCAAATTTTAAGATACTTTTAAGCATTAATGGAAAACCTTTACCTAATATATTTGTACCATTTTAAAATTAATTTACTATATATTAATTGAAATTATTGTTAAATAAGAAGCCAACACACATTTTTAATTAATTGCTTAACACATTTTGTCTATTCAATGTTAAATTCTACAGCTATTTCAATTAACGATTTAAATTAAATAAATCAATCAGATCCCGAGATGAGCAATCATTTTCAACCGCATCCCTTCATTCCTATGTCATTGAAAATCCAACAATTTGTCGCAATTAAATGTTAATTTTTTCCAATAAAAATAATTTCCAACGAATTGAAAATAAGACATAAAAATCAAATTCACCCCATTTTAAGGAGGACATTTGAATTAACGATAAACTTTTATAATAATTTTGGAAGCTGCTTTGCATTTTAATTTTTGATTCTACCAAAGGACATACATTACGACTCTTTCCCTAACAACGGTCATCGTAAATTTGTATGTAAACTTATAACATTCATAAGAACCAGACATACTTTTAATTTGTTCAAATCCCGTTTGAGAATTTCCCAAAGCAGAAAATGTATATTTTCATCCCTTTTTTCCTGTTCACAAAATTTAAAAAAAAATTTAAATGAACAAAATAAGAGTATAAACGATGTTTTATTGAATTGCGACGAATGTCATGCGAAAAACAATCTTTTTGGAGTATGATTTGCATTTGAAATTGTTGGGACCCGCTTATTTGGTATTCGTCCCATGGTCAAAAGAGACTTTAGAAATCGGGCCAACCCTTGTCAACTGGAGTTCTTCGCTTTTTGTATCAATCCTTTTTTTTAAGGAATAAAAAGAAGTAGGTAAAAGTAGAAGAAGATGATGATGAAGAAGAAAAAAGAAAGAAGCGAAAGGGTATAAATACAGTGTTTCTATGGATGACCCATCCCCCCGCTCCCGCACCCGCACATCACTTGACTTTGAATGAAAGTTGGGAACACAATGCTCTAGAATCAGGATGTGTATCTCTATTTGGTCATTAATTTTCTCCATGCAACCATACGCAAAGTATCCTTTTCATCAAAAGGTCCGTTTTCATTGCTTTGTATCCCCTCTCCAACTCCACCACTGCGATAGAGTATAGAGGTAGGTACTAAATAATACAGTCAAGGGTCGATAGTTAAAGTTTTGCAAGAAATAATATAATTTGGGATTTTGGTTCTAAATCGAGTTATTGCTTTCTCACATCATCATCTCGGATGTTCATCATCATCGAAGGATGTTATAGACGTCCACCTCTTAAGAACAATATACTGCTATTTTGAACACGCACACTATCGAAACTCTATCCCTCTCTCTATGAAATTAGAGAAACTTTGACCATTCGTAGTTAATTTTTTTTATTTTTATTTTTTCGTTTTCTGTTCGGTTCTTCTTTTTGACATTTTGTTAAAGAAAAAACTTTTCCAAATGTTATGGCATTAGTTTCCTTTTCGGGCAAAAAGTCATAGAAAAACTTTTTTGAGTTCATTTGAAGGATCTTTGAACCAGTCAGCCCTCAGTCCTCGGTCCTCGTCGTCGTTGTAGTTATCGTTTCCATTGGTGAAAAACGAAATGAGAGTCTTGTGCAAAAGACAAACTGTCTACTCCCCCGCTCACATTTCTTCAGTTTATTAAAACGACAGAATTTTGTATGAAGCTCTTACATCAACTAGCGTTCTTGGAAAAGTTAACAGATACGATTATTCGATCCTGTCTCGTTATGGGTTAGTTATTTTGCGGAACAATTTTGCCAATTATTTCAATTTTTATTACTTTTCTCTAATAATCGCAGAAATTTCCACAAAAAGATGGGTGGAGGGAGAGATTTTTATTTATTGTCCTGCTAGTGGTCATGGTCAGTGAGCAAAAGTGGCACGAACAAAAGCTTTTAAAAGCGGGTTGTAATATAATAAGGATTATTTGAAAATCCCCCCTCAAAGTTAAGGAATATTCATTTCTGAAATACAATCATTCAGCAGATTATGAGAAATGTCAATTTTTTTTTCGTTTTTTTTTTTCTTAAGAGAAAACTTTTATTGCTCGCAATAAGCCTACAGTCTCCGGAAATTTCGGATAACCAATAGAAAATAAAAAAAAGAAAATCGTTTCGTATACTAATTTCGATTTAAGGATTTGTGCGAATATGTATGTGTTTAAACTACATACACACACGCAATACCTCTGCCAAAATAAAACAGGACACTTTCGCATTTATTTGCAGATTTATTTCTATAAAAAACTTTTTCCATAAAAATGTAAATTATTTTTTTCGTTCGAAGGTTGTTTTTTTTTTTTTTTCTTTTTTTAGATACTTATTTCTTTTGGCATTTTTGATGCGTATCCATTGGAAAACGAATGCTTTTTGTAACTTGGTCATTATTCAGAAGTGATAAAAAGAATCATAATTCTCTCTGGACAAAACATCATAAAAAAATAGAACAAGAAAGTAACAAAACCATTTTTTTTTTTGCGAAAAGAAAGTATCTCTAACAAATGGCATTTGAAATGAATTGGGATGTTTGTGTGATATGATAGGGGCGCGAGAATGTGAGTTTTAGATACTTTTTCGAATATTTTGTCCATTTTTACTTGTTATTTATTACATAGTTCCTTTTTATATGTTAGATATATACATAATGCCTTGGACTGGTGGTATTTTTTATGTCCATGAAGCTATTGACAGAATAATTGAAAAGATGGTGTCTTAGCGATGACGTGGATATCAGGATAAAAATAAGATATCATGCCAACCAGAAGTGTACAATATTATCTTTAAGTTCTTTAGGTACTTTCAAAACATAGCGTTAGAGCGAACAAAGCAAAACTGGCTAGGGCAGTATATATGTCCGGCGTGATAGAAGATTAAGTTACTTTTTAAGGTCGAAGTTTTAAATCAATTAATAAAGCACATAATAAATACTACCTAGTACCTACTCTATACTATTATACAATAACACTAAGAAACCAGGTGCAGTTTTCAAAACATATATTTAATTATGGTTTTTTGAATTTTAAATCTTGTTTTCTCGAGGGATTAGCTCAAAAAAACAGTGTTCCCATGAAAATTTTAAACAGCGTGAAAAAGGAAAATGTTCAAATTTTTCATTGGTAGGTACTGCCAAATTTGCTTTCGTTTGTTAATTGGGTATCAAAGGACGAAATTCTGCAGAGAACCCCCAGGAAAAAACAAGTTATTTTACAATTTTATTTGCATTTGAGCTTCAGGTTAGTTTGTGCGAAACATTATAATGTGTGCATTTCAAGTTCTTGAATATGGGGTCTAAATTGTCATGGCTGATCTAGATGTAAAGGTTTTCCGTGGTAAATTGTAACATGTTAAAATTTACTCCATGGTGAACCAGGACCAGGTTAACGATCTCATCCTGCATTTTCAGCTCTCAAAGTAGCCCAACATATACCTGGTCGAACCAGGTTATAATACGTTACTATGCTTACTACATTAGCGGTTGTTTAGCCCTATTAAAAAAAAATGAGAAGTTAAATAAATAGATTTTGCGAAGAAAGTGAAATCATTAATTCCAACTGATACTCTAGATTAGTAACCCATTCTTGATGAGGAATGAAACAAAATCTTTAATTGAAAAATATAAAGGCAAACACACAAAAACGAGGTGCGGAAAAAAGTCTTAGATTCTATATTTGAGGAGAAAGATCAGCAAAATGTGTGCCTTGTGTGGAGTATAAGTGATTTTTGGCTGAGATAGGCCTTTACTGTACAACAATTTTTCTTCAAACATGCCCAAAACCATTTCCCAATTCTTATCTACGAAAAAGGAAGCACTTTGTATATAATTACTTACTTAAGTTACAAATTTTGTATCATCAGTATTAATTTTATTGAACTTACATTTTTTTTTGTTATTATCTGTTACGAATAAACATTCTACCTTATTATTGATACAACTTACACATTAGCAGAGTTTTTACTTGCTCTATAGGACAAGAGTATTGGTTTCATGGCAGAAATAAAAATCGAGGTTTTAATCAAACATGACATTACGATGATAGAGAAACCCAAATAAGTGGTTTTCGCCATCCGTCGGTTTGCTGTATGTGCGAGTATGCGGATGTGCGCTTTTTCACGCCCAGCTACAGCCTAAACGGCTTGACAGATTTTTTTCAAACCCATATATAGCAGTTTTAAGAAAAACGGTTGTTGGGTTTTTTTATTTCGTTTAGTTAAGGTTTTTTTCAATTTGGATTTGCTCGAAAACGGCTCTAACAATTTCGATTAATTTCAACATTTAGCTAACTTTAAGCATTTCTAACAAAACTGCGTTTTTCATTTTTGGCTCAAATGGTAGTAACGAAAATCAGGTTTTAACAGCGTTTTTCAAATTCGGTTGATTGAATCGACTCAAATTTCGTTTGACATAGTTCTTCATAGATTTCTATAAGATGGAATTGCAATTTTGTCAGTGAAGCATTTCTAAACGGTGGCTCCCATACAACCAGCCGTTAAGTTTTAGCCAACTGGCTCTAACGATTTTGATTAAACTTTGTATGTAATATACATAGAATGCTTCTAAGAAAACGGCATTTGAGTTTTTGGCTACAAATGATAATAAAGAAAATTTATTTCAAACATTTTATTAATTTGGCCATAAGTGTACATTTATATCATTTATAGCACCCAAAAGATGACATTTACATTTTAAATATTAAAGGTTTCTTCATATTGCACGAAAGGTTTGATTTCATCGTACTATTGCACCCACAGAGCAAGTACGTGCGACCCAGGCGTGCATTTTAATTTTTAATATTTAATCTTTATTGATTTTGTAGCCGAATATTGAACTAAGAATTTTAGGAAAATTTGACTGACTTTTTTTCAAAACTATTGCATTGGTGGTTTGAATTTACACTTTTTCACTTTTTGCATTGGTGGTTTGAGTTAACACTTTTTCACTAAGCTACACCAAATCTGTACAAAGCAACATTAACCATTCTCAACTCAGAAAATATTAAAACTTCAATAACTGTCGTAGTATTACGTTGTGTCCGTTTTGCAGAAGTTAATGGCTACCGTTATTCTCGAGAGGGTTAAGTCCTGGATCAAATCTATATGCTCAGCAGTGATCAACCACATCTACACCATGCGATGCATCCTTGAACAATCATCTGAGTATCAGTCACCGCTGTACCTCTTGTTTGTAGATTTTGAGAAGGCGTTCGATTGGGTAAAAGTGTTGCGAAAATTATCGGTGTTATAAAAGAGCCCTACGCAAAGTGTTTCGTTCTGCACAATGGGCAACTTTCTGATTCCTTCGATGTTGGCCAAGGTGTGAAACAAAGAGATGTTTTGTCAACAATACTTTTATTGTTGGCAATAGTACAATAAATGAAAGACATGGCATCGAATGTGGCTGGCTTAAGGACCGAGGCTTATACACAACACAACAAGTTATTCTAAGACAGGGAACCTCAGGTTCCTCAGGAAATGGAATGGAATGGAGTAATAGACGCGTCGGAAGACCAAAAACAACTTGGATTTCAAAAGTATTTAAAGAAGTTAATCTTAGGGAGTACAATCATGGCCACAGCTAAGGCCGGTCGCGGCGAAGAAGATTTGAAGCGATGTTTTGTTTGCAGCAGGACAATATACATTAAATATTATTGTGCATAAGCCAATTCTTAAATTCTTTTTATTTTATTTAAAATACTATTCCCTCTAGATACAATTAAACAGAATCAGCATGGCATGATTTTTAAAATGTTTGATAAATTTACTTTTGATGATATGAGTAAATTTACTCAAAGGAAAAAATTTTATATTTATTCAAAGTAAATCTTTTATAAAAAAAAAAATACATAACCTACCTGTATAATAATTATTTGAAAAAATGTTTGTGTTCTGAACTCAAAGAAACCATCATCATAAAATTAATTTTTTAACAAAGTTACTCTGCTTTAACAAAATCGCGCATAATGCCAAACAATCAGATTAAATTGTTTAATTCATTATTTATGCAACAAACAGCTGCAATTAATTTATGTGTGTATGCCGACATATTTTCCATTAATTTGTTGGTTTACCAAAGGTAAACATAAAATTAATTCGAATTGAATGTGTGCGTTAATTTACAAAATCATTTTTTTTTTCCTTTAATTACCTTTAGTAATTACCTGCTTAATGCCAATAATGTGTCAAACATCTCTTCACTATAAACGAGAACCTACAAAACCAAAGACCTGCTCTATATCTGGGCTTTTGTACTTTCAAATGAGCAGAATTAATGAACAATAAGATTCTTTTACTCGTATACTATAAAATTGAATAAAATTTGGCATAATGCTGATTGATTGAGGGAATACTATCTGATTTAAAATTATATTTTCATTGGAAATGAATGTTAAATGTTATATTATGTCGAATGTTAACTGTCAATATGAATAAGTAGATATACGTATAAGTTGTATCTAAAGTTAGCACATCCATACATTCAAAAGCTGTATACAATATCTTTAGATAAACAAGATGTTTTGTTTAAGATTGTAGTCATCTTTGGACCTTACCATAATATGGCTCCTTGAGAATAAAGATATACACTGTGTTACAAAAAAATTTTGCAATATTTTTTATGTGGTTTAAAAAAAATACAAATAATTTATCTTAAAAAAAAATTGGATGAATTTATAAATAAAACATAAGTAAGGAAAATGTACAAAAATTCATAGATTAACATTAAACACTCTTACAAATAAGGTATTTTTTTAACTAGTTATTCTCTTTCCTTTAAAGTAGGTTTTGCCTCCGCGAACATCAATCAAAGCTTTGATTCGACGGGGTTTATCTTGAAATAGGCTTCGTGTCGTTCAAACTATCCTTCTCATCTAGAAGCGCAGATTTCAATGCACTGAGTATCTCTGGTAAGAACGACCAACGACCTTCTTCCAAGCATGTCCCGCAAACATGTTCCATTACCGCGATTTTTTCACTTCTTCCATAACGCAGCTGGCGACATGTGGGCTAGGATTTTCCTGCATCAGTAAGAGGTATTCACCAATAAGTGTTGTGAAATGAACGCCTTATTCTTTGAGTATGTTGTTGGCACATTAGCTACAATTAACCGTATACAGCAACAGCTATATAGGTTTTTCTACTCAGGAAAGTTCCTATCTGAACCATGACCGAACATCCCCAGAAGATTAACCTTCGGGCAATCTCCAGACTCCGTTACGTCTATCTGGACATCTCAGACAAAATCTGGACTCATCAGTAAAGAAAACTCTGCTCCAGTCAGCTCCGGACCAAACTTGGTGAATGCGTGCAATGCAAACTCTAATCGCTTGTGCTCTACCGTGAGCCGCGCCCGCGGTACTCAAGATGGTCTCCTTGCTATTCGACCACCACAAAACGTCGCCATTTTATTTATAATCTATATTATTCCCAATAAGAGGCACGTTTGGTGGACGAAGTTCGCAAGCACTTGATTGGTGAGTTAGGAGTAGTTTTTGTCTAGATTGCTATGGGAAGCAAAACAACAATAGAAGACATTTGATGTAATGTAGATAAGACAACTAGCGCCGACAAAGTTCAGCACTAAAAAAACATGTTCCATGAAATTACTATACACATGTATATACAATGACGTCGCCTCATCGTTTGAGCATGCATAGTTGTTCCCTTTCCTTTTTTAGCCTGTGACACTATTCAACCGCTGCGATGTTTGATTTCCATTTCGAGCACTTTTAAATAGCAAATATCGATCATCTTTCACAGAAGTTGCTCTCGGCCGACATTTTCTTGACGCTGAGTGAAGGAATATGATTTTTTATAACCTTTGGATTGCTTTTCTGGCGGTTGGCTCTAGTTTTACCGTCCACACTCCGTCCATTCTTAACTCAAGTATTGCACTTTCGACTTCTTCTGATGTAATTTGCATTTCTTTTTCACGAAAATCACAGAAAACTAGTAAATAATCCAGTTGCAATGAGTCCATTAAAGTTGTTTCTTGACTCACCAAAACATTTTAAGGAGCACGAAGCCTTAAAGTTTTTTACTTGACGAAAAGTACGAAAAAACTACATAGTTTTTGTTTACTTGGACTCGCAAACGCACCTCAGAAAAGAAATTTTTGAAAACAAACACACAAATTATTTAGAAAAATACCGAAGAAACAAATTAAATATTAAACTTTAAAAAAAACAGCTGCATGTTGCCATAATGATAAAAGAAACTTTTTTTGTAACTCAGTGCATTATAGTGTTCATTTCAAACCTTGTAACTGGCAGAATAGAAAAATATCATAGTATACAACGATCAGAAAAACCAAACCGAAAAAAAGAATTTATTTTCCAAATAAAAATTTAAATTGAAAAAATACTTTTTGTTAAATATGTATTAATAAAACAAAATTCAACAAAAAATGTTCCTTCAATTGAAATTTTCAACAAAAGTATTCGAATAAAAACAAAATTTCTCTTACTCTATACGGTGAAAGGGATTTCCCTCAATTCTAATCTCAACATGAGTCTATTTTTTGACCACCTCCAATCTCCAATCTGACTGTCTCGAACTGAGAATTGTGTTATTTTTATTTTTCATCCGGACAAAATATGACAAAAATAAAGTGCACGACTCGGTCGGACGAACTTGCTCTAATGTGTGACAGTGGTCTCGGGGTTTGATATGAAATTTTATTGATCACTTAAAAATCACTAGTTAGTCGGCCAGTTTTTTCAAAAAACATTTTTTTTTTTTTTGAAGAACTTTTCGAAAAAATATTCCAAATTTAGTTTGAGTATGCCAACTTCTAGTACTTTGTAGTTTTTATCAGAAAAATAAAATTTGAAAAAAATAGATTAAACCGATTTTGGAAAAAACAAAAAATAAAAAAAAAAAATTTTTTTTAAACTCAAAAAAACTATTTTTTGAAAAATTTAAGAATTAATATTGTTTTGCCTATCAAAAGACTTCTACATTAAAATGTTCATCAAAATCGAAAAAGTGGTTTACGAGAAAATCTGATTTAAAAAAACCGGTCCTGTGGGTGGTACCATTATAAGCCTTTTCCTGAAAAATCTATTTCGACCAAAACATAAAGTTTGCATAGAAAACAACATTCAGAAAGTTTTATCAAAATCGTAGGAGCCGTTTTTGGGAAAAATTAATTTTTCACTAAAAATCGTATGGCGGGTACCGCTAGTTTCAAAGCTAGAATGTTAATTCCAAAAACCCCTCTGTAGAACGTCATAATAATACTATCTACCAAGTTTGAAGCAAATCGGTCCAACCGTTTAGGCTGTAGAGGTTCCTGTACAGAAAGACGGACACAGACAGAAAGTGGGTCCAACAATTCTGTATGTCTGAATGTCTGTCAGACAGACATACAGACTTGTAGGACCCACTTTTTCGACTTCTCTATCATCGTAATGTCATGTTTGATTGATAGAATTTTTTTTTTTTACGAGCGCATAACTTGCCTTTTATAGTTGATAACCTATAATCGCAAGTAAAAAACATGCGCTTACCGTCATTACCGATGAGTTCAAGCTTCTCAGATCCGGTTCAGATAACGTGCTTACTTCAGTTTTATATATGCGAAGACAGACCAATATAAATATTGCTGTCTGTTTTGGTTCAACACGGAAACATGTAACACGAGAAAATTTGTAATCTCCCATTGAAAAAATATTTATTATTCAACATTGGGAAGATTTTAAGAACACAATTTTTGAATGCATTCTTTCGTGTCCAATACCGACTTATAACCATACTTAGAAAACAACACCTAAAATATTAAAATAAGGAAGAAATAAAGGGAAATATGTATCCTTGCACATGGTTTTAGAAGAATTAAGTGTCAGTATTAAAATCGAAAGGTAGAACATAGCATAGCAGCATAAAGCATTTCACAATCGTGTATGATATAGTCTCAAATTTTGTGTTTAGTTTGGATAACTTACCAACGAAACTAAATAAATGCACTTATTAATTATTTTACCTGAAACGAAAAAAATATCAATTATTTAATAAATTTTTTGAAATTCTATAACTGACTAAATGAAAATTTTTTAATACATATTATCTCAAAAAAAATTATATTTTATGGAAAGTTTGAAGTTGAATTTCTCAATTTACTGTGAGATTCAGATCATCTGTTTTCATTTTGACCTTTCAAACAAAATTATTTAACCCATTTGCAAAGTATGGTCCTGAGAGTTTTTTTTTAATTATAAACGGACAACAGATGTAAGTATAAGGCCTTTGGAGCTAAAACTTAATAAAAAATATACCTAAGCCTTTTTTGGCTTCTACTTTAATTTATTATACATAACTATTTATGCGAAAACATAGCGAAACCCTCATAGAATATTAAATTTATGAAACACACAAGTAAGTATCTTTTAATAGTTATAGGTCAATTACTATTAAAACATCAACACATCAACCCATGTTAATGTTTTCTCGAATCAAAAATCATCTAGATTTAACAACGTTACTTTACCTAAATAATTTATTTTAAGATACTATGTTAAACATTTACTGTGTGGTGTTCTTATTCAATTCAATCAAAATGTAATATCCATGCAAAAGATTTGTTTAGTCCCTTCGTAGATTGTAACATTAAGGTTTCATAAGCCTTGGAACTTATTTACCCTAAAGCACACACATTAAATCACAACAATCTCTTATCTAGTTTTCACTTAAAATGGAAAAACCCACATTGACCCAAGATTCATTTTCAAAGTTAAACTGACCACAGAGGGAGCTGCTCCGCAACTAATTGAAAATATTTTCGGTCCCATCTAATCTCCTTATCTGACCCCCCGACAACAACAACAACAACAACGACACACAAAACTTAGATCAATGAAATAATAATACGGTTTCCTTTTTTTGTTATCCAAAAAACATCGACAACGTATAACTCGGATTCGGATGCAAAAAAAAAACACTAAAAAAAGTAAAAAAAAAAAAACAAATCTCGAGATAAAAAATCAAAATCGGAAGCCCATATACGCAACATTTTATGAGTTTCCTTAACTCCTTCGTTTCGCATCCTTAAACATTACATGGCCCCAGCATAATGCCACAATATAAACAGTTTTCTATCCGGTTCTCGTATCTATACCCACTACCCAGGCTAACCAGCACAATCGACCTTTTTTTTATTTCACTCTGAAGGGATGCCTTAACCCTTAAAAATTTTACGAAGTCCTTAATAAACCAGCCAGTGCACATACACATCCACATTCGACATCCACACCCACAAGCACTGTCTCAAGCAATGGTCGTCTTTGCTTTTGCTCTTCCTCTTATTTGAAAATCTGGGATTTTTATTAGCCAACGAAAACAGCATTTATGAGAAAATTATTCAGTTGGGGAGTTCTGCGTCCTGAATCCTGAATTCTGAATCCTGAATCCTGAACCTGACTCTTGCGAATGAACAGGATGTATATGTATAAGGAAATTGAAAGGAACGAGGATGGAACGTCTGAAGACTGTTGATCGCACACATCAAGGACATAAGAAGGATTCATAAAGTGGAAGAAAATTTCTGATGGGTCTCTGGAACATGGAATTGTCTTGTTTGCTTTTGGCTTGCCTTCTATTGCCATCCTGCATGCCCTTCAAAACCTATTCGTCCTTTTTTATTGCCGATTATCGGTTGTTAAGAATTATATGCATTCCAACAATAAACGGGTGATTATTGTTGGATTATTGGTAAATTGCATATTGAAACAATGACGGATACATTTTTGTGAGGCAAGGATGGAGTATTAGATGGCTTGAAATGTGGCTATTTGTATGGGATATAACGCTTCTAATATTGTTAGCACCTGCTGATATTACAAGCCATTTTTTACCATAATACGGATGCAATTAGATTATATTGGCAATAATGAAAGTATTGAGCAATATTGGTTGTTTCGTTGGGATCAATAAAAAACGGTTTACTTACTAATGAAATTATTATTTTAGGCCAACAATGTTGGATATAGTTTTGAAAAGCACGTACTTTTTTTAAGTGAAAGGCGTTAGAAGGGAAACTCAATGTCAGTTTTGATTTTATTTTGAAGCCGATGGGATATTACTTTTTAGTGTGTAGTTAGGAGATCCTTACAGCGTTTCCGTTCGCAGAACAATAAACTATAAAACTTGTCCAAAATCCAATCAGAAACTGGCATAATACTATGGAACACGTAAAGAATCTCAATACGTTAAGATGTCATTAAATCCAGTAACAAAATTCCTGAAGTTAAAAAAGTAAGCTTAGAAATCCCAAATGCATCACTCAAAACGATTTACACATTTGCAAGTATTTTTAACATTTGACTTTATAATTCACAGTCTCTCCTTTCAGTGAAATTCCATAAGTAGAAGTGAAATTCGCATGGAAAATCAGACTCGATCTCCCAGCCATTGGAATTTGGAAGAATTTCTATTGCAAATAGAAAACTGGGATAAGAGTTCTCACTCGAAGGTACGCTGCATGGAATACCAGCATAAACCTCACCAAGTTTTGAAGCAAAAGTGTTTTGTCAGCTTTCCAGTTCGCTGTTGGTCGCAGTGGATAGCTGACCGGCATTAGGCCACTCGTTTATTGTCGTGGAGCCCTTCATTTTTAGAGGAATCTGCAGACCTAGTATTAAGGAATCGTTTGTTGTCGTGGACAGTTTATCGGAACTCCACAGACCTAGCAACTAAGGTATCACAAGAATTGAATTGTAATCTTTAATTTTAAGATTATCATTAGGAATATGAAATAATCAAATAAAGATTAATAAAAATATTGTTGTTTCGGAGCTCGACACTCTTCAACCCGGAGTTGTTGCTAACCCTGGACATCCATGAGCTAACCCCAGCCTGAGTAGAAAAAACTTAAAGTTATCTAGTTACCTATTAAATGTTAAAAAACCTTTTCACTGGTGATGTAATTAGTTGACTTCTTCCATTATAACTGATGTAATAATTGTTAGCTTTTACATAACTCCATTATAAATTTTGACCTACAAAAGTAAATATTCTGAGTAATATTTGTATAAAGTAGCCATTGCGTGCTTCACTTAACTCAAATACGTACGAATATCATTTAACTTGTTAAGTTACCCCCTTGAAGGTCCTGCACGACTAAAGTCCCTATTGCTATTATGAACTCCCAACTGATTAATTCAAATACGACTTAACCATATCAACTAGCCTTTGTATGTCCTTCCTCTTGCTAGGATATAACAATAATTTGATAGTTCAAACAGTTCGATATCTGGTAACAACAGCGTTTTGAAATCAACTTAAACTTAACACAATGTCCTAGTTCACCTTTCACCACAATTCCACAGCAACGATGCTAAATATAAGATAGAAGATAGGCTTCTCCTAATTAAATGCCTGGACTTGTGCACTTGCTGGAGCCTGTCAAGGTGTCTGTTAAGCAATTCTACCAATTTTAACTAACTTACATAATGAAACACCTTGAGCCATCGAGGCAAGGTGTATGTTGACTCATTGCAAATTGCAAGTTTCCATCTATGGCCTAATCACAAGACACAATCGACCTTTCATTTGATGTTGCTCTGCCAGCACACGGGCAGATTTCGATAGATATATAAGATACACGCCAAGCAGATATACAAATTTAATTATGTGGACCACATATAAATGACTTAAACTTAATTTTTGTTTGCGCATATATTTCAGAAAACAATCGATACCAACAGGACCGCAGCTGCTATAAATTGTACGATGTAGATTGGTTAGTAAAAGACTTATTGTAATGGTATAAGGTTTTATATGTTCTCCGGTCTACATACACCGCCTTACTCGATATACTGTCGCTCTCAACCACAATAATTTATCTTTTTGATGGAATCTTTCTTTTTTGAAATTATATCCTTAATTCAAAGCTAGGTATTCCTTTCAACGACTTCTGCAGATCTTGTAGGAATCAGACAGAGAAAGAGGCCGTAGTTCATTTACTTATCTCGCAGCTCGCACAAGGGAGCGGTTTCTATGTGAAGCTTTTTATGAAAACCTGAGAGAACTATGGAATAAAAGGATCAAAGATCTGATCATCTTCCTGGATGCGACGAAATGGCTAGACCAATCCTAACTAATCCCCTCCACAAGTAATTCTATCCCAAACAATCAGCAGAGAACTCGCCTGAAAATTATATGCTCACCTAGATGGTAGGGTATGACTCTTGAATGCTTCCTAGACTGAAGCCGCTACCTCGGCCTACCTCTTTGATGGATTCAATGTTACCTTACCAACCAGCATCCTGCCTAGGTGGGTGGCATAGATTCTGGTTGCTTGAAATCGACTAAGGAGTGCCTTGGCAGCTTATGATTGTCTTCTTTCGACTTAAATAATCAATTTTTGGCAGAGGAACCATTTAAGAACCATACACCTGGCTTAGGTATCGGGCTATGATTCTTGGAGGATATCTACGCCGGACACCCTTACTGGACCAACTCTTTGACATAACCAGTGTACCCTCACCAACAGCAAGCTGCCGAGGTGGCATAAAGTCTGGAGTACGGTTACATGAAATTGACAAAGGGTTAACTTGGCAGATTGAGTCGTTTTCCCAGAAAGTGCTGGTTCATCCCGTCCTTCTCCGTAACATCCTCCTAATCATTCGTTAAGTTGTTAAATTTTACCCTTCCTTTATATCCTTAAGACAAATTTGAAAACTCGGCCTTATAAAGAAAAACTCCAGCCCTGGATATGAACCTCTTTGCAAGGATACAGTCGACTTCTTGTACCTAATCAAATGGACATTAAGTTGAACATCTCTTCGTTAAACTACAAATGGCATTAACGTGAAATTGAATTTCTCTTGTTGTGGTAGACAGAAGATTGCGTGCTAAGAAGCCATAGCAGTTGTATATGATTCAAAACAAAGGAGTTATGAGGTGACGTTGAAGCACGCTGTATTTACATTTGATTTGCAAATACTAATTTAGATTGTGGTCCAACAAATTATACCCCTTGAATGTATAACATGAATTTGAGTAATACACGAAGGCGAAAGTAAATTAAATTTCCAGAAACTTGAAGTTAAGTGCCGTTATTGGGTTTTTGAAGAAGTGGATACTTATAACGTACAAGTAAGCCATTTTAAGTTAGGATTTTTCTTATTAATAAACACGATTTTATTTTTTCGGCGATGTCTTTTAACTTCAATATAATCAGTCCTATAAAAATATAAGATGAAATCATGAAGCACCACTTTTGATGGAGCATATGGCGGCATCCAGATCCTTTCATCTATCTCCGTTGCTAGCAGGATGGGAATAAGCTTCCATCATGACAGTTGAGCTCCATGTTTCCCTTGGTCTTCCAACCTGTCTTGGTCCTTGAATATTACTCATTGTATGGCCACTTTTTTTTTTGCTTCATTTCGTCATTCATTTTAGTTTGTCCAGCCTTAATCCACAGTTAATTGTTGGATATGTAGTTGAATATACAGCGTAATCGCAAAACTTTAAATCAGAGTTACCAACATGCTCTAATTTGCATTCAAGCAATTGCAATCAGTTACAAATTTCAGTAGGATTTAAGCTTTTTTTTTTGAAAAAAATGGTTAGGATATATGTTCCTACTATGATGTTCAAACACGGCTTCACATTAGAAAAGCTTTTCAAGCTAAGGGCTATTATAATAACTCATCAAACCTCCTACACCTAAAACAGAATCCGTTTCCCGCGATCTAACACCTGAACAATATTCATTATCTCGTATGAAAAAGTCATTTCATCATAAATTCCATCCGACTATTGAATTCCCTGACCAGACCTGAGATTTATAAGCTCCCCAGCCTTGTTTAAAATTAAACTGAGAGAATACTTAGGGACACTTAATTAAGCTTGTTGTATATTTTACACATTTTATATTTATACTAGCGGTGCCCGGCGCGCGTTGCTACGCTAAAAAAAAACACACTTATTTAATGTGAAATTAAATTTATTTATTTATTTCATATCAATGCTAGCGGATAAACAATATTTTTGGTTAAATCCTGCATTTTTCCATTTTTTTTTTTTGTCTTCGACCCGATCGGCCATTCCGGAATTTTCGCTGATGTTTCAAACAGCTAAAAAATGTATGAAAAAAATCAAAAAAAAAAAAAGAAAATGATCCAAAAAATGTTAAAAGTCTGCATTTTATTTTTGTCTTAGACCCGGTCGGCCATTGCGGAGTTTTCGCTGATGTTTCAAACCGCTAAAAAATTTATGAAAAAAAAAATGACCGACAAATGTTAAAAGCTTGCATTTTATTTTTGTGTTCCACCCGATCGGAACCAAACCTTCACAGGAACCATCCCTGGGCTAAACTATATTTACTCTGAAAATTTTATAAAGATCCATTGAGCGGTTTAGGAGTCCATACGCAACAATACGTACGAGTACCAAACCAGAAGTGCCCAGAATGCAGTTGCACGGATTTATGGTCATTTAGTTGTCGTCACAAATACCAGGTATTTTTAGTTCTTTTCCTGGAACATCATAACCGTCTTATGGTATTATTTAATTTCTTAAGTGAATACTACTCGTATATTCTAAGAGTATTAAACCAAATATCAAAACCAAATAGAATTCATAGTGAGGATGTAAGTTTCCAATACTACAAATGGTTTTGTAGGACAAATCTTTTTTCGCACTCTTACAGTTAAAAGAATATTTAAAGATTTCGATACACGCAAATTATCTAGCCCGGTTAGTATATCTCTCTTTCTCGGTTCTCTTTCCGTGTGGATGACAAACAGCATTTTTTCAGTCCGTTCTTAAAAATGGCTTGTCCCCCTCAAACTAACGTCTAAATGCACTTACGTGACTCCCTTCTTTTCGTTGCCATGGAAACTCTGATAAATTATCAGATCAACAAATATCTTGACAAACGGAAAGTTCTTAACGACCGGCAGATGATTAAGTGTTTTTATTAGGTGCAAAAAATGTATATACAATTGTCTTATAATTAAGCTTATTACTATTTTACAAAATGACCGGTGATATGATGATGATCATATATCTCACGGAACAGTGAAGAAATATTTACATCCTCTTGGATAACGTAAGATTATCATTATCTTATCGAAAATGCGTACACTAAGTACTAACGAAACTTTTCTGAGTTGGATTAGAAGTTATCTTTCGCACCGTTCTATTTCAAAATAAATGATGGTGTCTCTCAAGGCTCCGTTCTATCTGCAATTCAGGATCTCCTGTCTTAAGCTGCTAATGCACTAAATTCTTTTGCAGACGAAAGTATCCCCATAATTTATTATATTGCCATATTTGTTTCCCAGATTCACACACATGAATGAAATTTCAAATCGTTTGATCGCATTACACAGACCTTATGCAACAATTTACGAGTATACAAAAAATGTCACATCGACTTTTGAATATGGGTCTATAGAGTTAAGCCGAGACAGTAAAAGTACAATATTGCGTAATACAAAATTTGAATTTCAAAGACATAATTGGACCTTGAAAATTCACTTGATTCTTTGATGGTTGACTGAGGACATGGTGCAATATTTCGACACAAATTCTTCTGATTTCTTGTTTATCCGATATACTTTACCAATAACAAGACGAATTTCAAAATTCTGGAAAACTTTGATTTGGGAACACATAAAAGGGTTTAAAAGAAAATTTCATTAATTCAAAGAATTTTAATCGAACAAAATACATTTCTACAAGGAAATGTTTAAAGAGCTAATTTTCAACGTGCCCAGGAATGAATTCAAATATAGTAAGTTTGTGCATCTTGTCTTAATTGTTTGTAAGGCAATATTATTCAATCAACACTTTAAATCTTTAAATCTTTACATATGTATAGCATCAATGCATCACATTAAAAATTTCATTGTTGTTAAAACATTATTCAAGATCCGTAAACCTCACAAGACAATATGCTCGTACGGTTCTTAATTAAAATTCAATTTTCAATCCATAAACGATGCGAAGAGTGTATAGTCAGAAAATGAAATCCTTAAAATAGCCATTTCCAATCGTCAGTATCAATATCCGAAAACATAGAGAACATCTTATCTGATTCCTTTTCATTTGCATTTACATCAAAGAACACGAACATAAATATTCTCTTCCTTGATATGCCAACCCTTTTTCTGGGTTCGGGCATTGGAGTTTGAGGAATAGGACTTTGAAACTGAAGATGGCAAAAAGGACACCTAATCGTAAAAGACAATATTCACGTTGTTGGTTGTATGCATATTCGGTATCGGTGTGTATGGCTATCAATCTTTTGCACGTTCATCGTCCTTGTCGTCAACGTCGATGACAACGATGACGATGACGACGACTCATTGTCTCATCGTTCGAGGGGACAACATGAAATGAAATCAGATGGCACACGTGCTTTCGACACTCTGTTCTTGTGCCACCCCAAGTAGGGACATAAGAAGTCCTTGAGGAAATCTATTCCACTTCGATCTTCGAAAAACAAATATAAACCCAACTCTGCTCTGCTTTGCTCTGCTCTCGTACTGGTACTGGCTGGGTTGTGTACCTCAAGAAGAACACATTTCTCTTGTGAGACATCGTGTGCTGACACTCCCAAAGTTCTATAGCTGTGTTGCGTGTCTGCAACAAGCGATAGATTCATTTGAACTTATTCGATACTATCTTAAGGGGGGACACATGAACTTCATGCTACAAGCGTACAAGCACTTATTCCCATATGACAGCCTTTTGTCCATTAAATAGGATACAATCGGCTCGGCAGACGCCTCGCCTGCTGACACATGCAAGATAAGCTTAGACGAGACTTCTGCAGGACTGCATAGAGCCACATTCTTACACATATTGTTACAAAAACACTTAGGAGATTGTGTATGTTGTAAAATAATAATTATTGTTGGCATCTTGAAGGAGTAAGCCGTCTAAATATTTACAATGTTGCACAATGCTCAAGTGGAAGTATATGTGTAACCAGACGCATCTAGGGCTCATTAAAGATGAACATTCTAGTCGAAACTCTCCTGTCAGCTGGCAATAATAAATAGAAAACTAACAAATGAATGTATTTTCAAGTTTCAAGGTTTTCAAGAGCTTCAAATTGTCAAGTATATTAGGGTTCGGGTTTTAATTTTTCTCAACTTACATAGTACATAAAATATTTCAACTCTAATCTCAATAGCATAAATTGGTTATAACAATTGTAATAGTTCTAGGATTTAAGAATGGAATACAGGGCCACAGCTGGGTAAGTGAATGTACATAATGCTTAGCACTTGTCACATGATGATTTGGAAAGAACACTTCAATATTGCGTGTTGAAAGACGAAGAGAACGTTGACTTTGACGTTGACGTTGATGAACTAGACTTTTGACCAGCTATTCAAGATTAAGTAAAGGTTTCGAAAGCACTTGGGTATGACTTGGTTTAAAGTGTACACCATCACATATGTACCATCTGTTCTGCCCGGTTTTAGATACGCCTGAATAATAGATCCTGTACTTTATGCTATCTAACACTATCCGGATAACCAACTTTTTAATACTCTGCGCAATCCTGGTAATGGAAGCTGTTTTCAACTATTCTGTTTTTTAGACAACTTGAAAAATGCAAATACCAGAAACTATTCGGAGTAATCGGGAAAATTGTAGACGCCAAGTTAGATTTTCTTATATTTGGAATGGACAGTCTGAAAATTTAGAGCAAGCCACTTCATGCGATAAGAAATGACTTCAAATTTTTGAATCAGAATTACTGCCCACATCAGGTGACGTTATTTTTCATGTGATGATATTTCGAATGAAATTATTGTCCTGCACTAGACATATCTCTGGATTGGGGATCTTTCAATTGAACGCATTAATTTGTTTTGTTAGTATTAAGACTTGCCGAATAATTTTTACGCGGCAGTATCCTTTTGCAAGTGAGCAATTATAATTGTCCAGTATTTAATTTTGTTTCACGGAGCGTGTTATGATGGTTCAAATTTTCTTTCCATCGCTAGCTGCAACAAAGTAATGCACTTAATTCCATTTAATATAAAACCTGAGATTTAAGTTTGAAGATTCAGGTAAGACTTAAACCACTAGTTTAAAGACAAATGTCTGCATCAGTAAGCATCAATACTAAGAGGAATGACAATAAGATCTGAACTACCGTCACAAAGATCACTGGGTTTTATGACTTGCATTCAGTCACTAAAGATTTGTAGTCAGTAATCAATTATAGGTATATGTAAATCTATACTTATTAAACCGTTGCGTCAGTGTTTCTTTCCATAGCCACGGAACTTAAATAAAATTTATCTTGAATGCTAAATGGTGTTGGCAGCATAGGAATAGAACACAGACCAGCGACCAGCAGACACGATTCTTTGTTTTTGCATGCAAGCTGAACATTTGTGCTGATATTTAAAATTATAGGGTTGATGATATAACCGCACAATTTTTCTTTTTTTTTTTTTGCGAAAAGAAGAATTAAAATAAACAAAGAAAATTAAAAACTCCCAAACTTAGCGAAAACAACTTCAGCTATTTTAAACTGTTTTAAAAAACATTTCACTACAACGCGTTAAGTATGAAAAATGTTATAGTATTTGCTTAGCAAATTAATACACAAGTACAAATAAAAAGGATCTACATTCAATTAAATAAAAAAAAAACTCAATCATTGCATTATAAAATAATGATTCTATACAAATCAAACTAATCATAGAAACTTCACATTTTATATTGATTTAATTAAATCATAACAAACGAATGAACAGCTCCTCTTGGCACTGTTGTTCATTTTTCAAATCCTACACAATTCTCTCTATGATGGCGTCGTCGGCACTGTACTGGTTCTAAATCCCAAAGCTCCATATTTAATATAATTTTATATTTTTCCTTTTTTTATTGTAGTATTGTTTGTTTTTGTTGCACAATGATGATTCACATCAGGAATTAAGGTCGAGTGCAGCACACATGTATGAATGTTGTGAGAGCCACAACATTGTTAGTTCAAGTATAAACACACCAAAGTACTCTGCACACAATCGTAATATAATTCAAACCTATTGCGAGGAGCGATTACTTATACAAAGGGACATACAGGATATGCCTCCATGCATATATTTGTCGCTACATCAGAGGCAGCAGCAACAGAGCCCCAGCAGCATCAGCATCAGCCTCAGAATTAGAATCAGAATCAGCATCAGCGACATCAGCAGTTTGAATGATGTTTTGTACATAGATATTCTCGTTCAGAGTTCAGAGAAGGATCTAGTAGGAGAAGTGGGATTCCACTTTTTTCCCCGTGCTGATTGATGGAGACATTGAGAACCGTAAATATTAAACAGCCGCCCGTTCATGTTCACTACAGAATCCTCGCTGTCGTCGTAGTCGTCATAAAATTTACAACAATTTTTATTCTTTTTTGCGTTCTGGTTTTTTACATATATATATTTGAAGCATCATAGCCAGCATACGACTACGACATTTTACTGTGGGAAAGGCGATAGACATCCATCCGGCATGGCATCCACACTTCAACCCGGACATTATGGTGAAGGGGGATTTGTATACATATTCGTATTCATTGCATTTTCTAAGCAAATGGATGCTTTTTATCTTCATCTGCAAAGTATCGACACTCATCGTTTGAATCGATTTTGGAGATCTATGCAAAGGATGAGGTTTTTCAAGAACTTCATCTTTGTTTGCTCTATTGAACAGCAGCTGCAATATTCAGGATAAGGAACAGTATTTGGTTGGATTTGTCATTGCAGGAAGTGGGTTAAGACAAAAATACACCGGATGACGGGATTATCTCGGTTAAACTTGTTTAATGTGAACAAATGGACTTGTTTGTGTCAGTTGTTGATTTTGTTGAAGACAAAAAAAAAGCTTTGCTAACGATTCGATTTAAATAAGACTTCATTCTTCATTTCTTCAAGAAAAGAAAATCTGAGCTTTGACGCTCAAAACGGGATATTTAGGAAGTGAAAATTTATTTACCTATTATATAGGATACAGCATTTATTTAAAGGACCGTGAGCCGAAAAGGAGGTTCAACGGCCTTCCAAAAAAATTCAGAAACAATTACAAAGGACAATGCGTTTTCTCAATAACGAATCATTTAAGCACAATATCGGACTGAATCATTCATTGTTCACAACATTAACTTGTGTTGAAACCGGACTTGATGGGACCGAAATGCTAAATATTATGTTTTTCATATTCTCAACGTCAGTAAAGTGGCAGATTTAAAGAAGACCCAGCCACAAAGGCAATTCTGAAAGCGTTTAGAAATTGAATTTCTATTAAAATTAGATTTATACTGTGGTTTCATGTCATGACCGATATCCGCCAACTAGTCAGTATTTTGTCTCTTGAGTCTTGCATCCATAATGTGGAAAGAGGCGACCAAATTATTCGATAAAGCTCTTGAGTATAAGACTAACAAGAATTTTTTCGTGTCCTGCCGTTGGCCAAATAGTTTTCTTATAACGTTTGTTAAAACTAAATGGATACGAGGACCTTCCTCCAATTCTGTGGTCGGTCAAATAACAGCTGACACTTGATGGATTGATGAAATCAGGCAGGAATTGCCGAATTCGGGTTGTGTATACGGGGATACTGCTGATAACGAGTCATTTATATAGAAAATTTTCAATCTATCCTTTTATAAAGGTACCTTTCAGAGTGGATGGAAACAGCATTTGTGCAGTCTGTAGCTAGAAAAAGCATACAAAACATTATCTTAATCCCCATCAAACTACCGAGCAATTGCTTTGTGTAAGTACGGGCCTTGTTTCCGAAAAACCATGAATTCCAAAAAACCATACCTATATCTTAATAAAGGGGAACTTCTTAACGGTGCCGTGAAATAACGCCGAATGCAATAACGCCGAATTTCAAAATTCGGCTTTATTGCACTTTACGAAAGTGAAATAACGCTGAATTTTGACGTTCGGCCTTATTTCACTATAATAAAGTGAAATAACGCCGATTCGGCGTTATTTCACTTTCTAAATATTATTTTTATGACTTTTCATGTGTCTTTCATATTCTCTAAATAAGGTACCATCCTGAGAGCTTTGGAATCATTAAACAAATGTTTAAGTACCCTTTGTATATTTTTTTTGTACAGGACCAATTTCCACTTAAAAATAAAACAAAGCAAATACGTTCTTCCCAAAAGTTCGTTTTAATGAAAAAAAAATTAATTTTTAATAATTCTTTTTTGTTGAAAAATACATACTTAATAAACATAACATAAACATTTCGATATTTAAAATTTTAATTATAAAGTTTACGAAATGTATACTTCATTATATTTTTAAAACCTAGTGCTGTTAAGAGAAGTCTTTTGAAGTAAAAGTTTCAGTATTTATTGAACTTAAAATGTATATGTAGACACCTAGGTTCTATATTTATATCAAGCTAAATAAAATGTCAACTTTTATTCAAAACCGTTGATATAAGTGCAACATATAAAATCCAAGCTTTGCAGAATTTGAGAGAAAAATTTTTCAGATCCAAGTTTTTTGAGAAATTCATCAAATAAAAATAAAAAATCGGCGATTTTTTATTTTTATTTGATGAATTTCTCAAAAAACTTGGATCTGAAAAATTTTTCTCTCAAATTCTGCAAAGCTTGGATTTTATATGTTGCACTTATATCAACGGTTTTGAATAAAAGTTGACATTTTATTTAGCTTGATATAAATATAGAACCTAGGTGTCTACATAACATTTTAAGTTCAATAAATACTGAAACTTTTACTTCAAAAGACTTCTCTTAACAGCACTAGGTTTTAAAAATATAATGAAGTATACATTTCGTAAACTTTATAATTAAAATTTTAAATATCGAAATGTTTATGTTATGTTTATTAAGTATGTATTTTTCAACAAAAAAGAATTATTAAAAATAATTTTTTTTTCATTAAAACGAACTTTTGGGAAGAACACATTTGCTTTGTTTTATTGTCTTACCATTCGGCTTTATTTCTCAATTGGAATTCGGCGTTATTTCACTTTCTTATAGTGAAATAAGGCCGAACGTCATAATTCGGCGTTATTTCACTTTCGCAAAGTGCAATAACGCCGAATTTTGAAATTCGGCGTTATTGCATTCGGCGTTATTTCACGGCACCCTTCTTAACGACCGGCAATTTCAGCAATTGATGCACTGCACTGGAGATATAGTGGAATATCTTACTAAATATTTAAACATATATATATGTAGGTGCGCCACAAGACTCCATTCTTTCCCCGTTTTTTTCCTCCGGCGTTGTCAGCGGTCCGTCGTTGTATTGTCTTATCCTATCTGTTTGTGCACAACAACAATTACAGTAAAGATCCTGCCTTTCATCTTGATGGGTGATGGCGGCACGAGTACGATAACTTGGTCGCCAAGAATTGATAACGGTTTTTTATAGAGGGTTTAAATACAAGCATTTTTTACAATGAAGTTTTATACCGGTTTTGAAAGCCAGAAATCTGTTCTTTAATTTTAAATTAAAATGAAATTCTAAATGTCAATCGTTTTTAAATTATTTGCATGCAAACTCAAAGTTTTGATAAAAAAAAATAAAAAAAAAGTTTACACCGCGCTCACGCAACTTCGTTGCTCCGCTAAGGGTATGTCCAGTCTTCAGGCAGGCGCCTATATCAATTAGTTTTTGTTATTAACAGTACCTGGGTGGCCCGCTTCGCTTGGCAATGCAATTCTACCTCCTCGTGGTGCATTCTGGGTAACGCGCTAAATGAATTGCTGTACTTTAATAACAAAGATGACATCAATCCTCAAAGCGAGATCACCGTAAATACCAAAAAACAAAAACCTCATAAGAAAGTAGTTTTAGTAATTTTCAATTTTCTCAAAACCTAGAAGATATAAAATTATTTGGTTTCTTGCGTTTAATTCAGAATTAATATGAGCATCGAACATGCAAAGCCAATTTGGCATTTAATTTCACAATTTGGAAAAAAATTTTGAGTTTGAAATTTGAATGCAATTTTTTTGAAAACTATTGGCATAAATAAAAAAATTTAAATTAAAAATTAAAGAACAGAGTTCTGGCTTTCGAACCCGATATAGTTCTTTATTGTAGGTGTTACCGTTGTTTTTTAATATTTTTTTTTGATTAAGTCATTTTTTTCGAAAATTGCCCCTACCTTCTAAACGGGGTGAGATAGACCCCCGCTCCCATAGTAAAAAATGCTTGTATTTAACTCTTCTATAAAATCCCGTTATCAAATCTTAGCGGCCAAGTTATCGTACTCTCCCCGTGATGGCATTTCGAGATCACACAAAACAGCCCAGATTTCAAGGTAACTTAATCTAATTTTTAATTTTTACTTGCTCTATAGGGCAAGTATTGGTTTCGTGCAGAAAAAAAAAATCGAGGTTTTAATCAAACATGACATTACGATGATAGAGAAGCCCAAAAAAGTGGTTTTCGCCATACCGTCCGTCGGTCTGTCTGTGCGTCTGTGCGTCTGTGCGGATGTGCGGATGTGCGGATGTGCGGATGTGCGGATGTGCGCTTTTTCACGTCATGCTACAGCCTAAACGGCTTGACGGATTTTCTTCAAACTTGGTATATAGCAGTTTAAAGAAAAACCATTGTCGAGGTTTTTTTTATTTTGTTTTAGCCCGGCTCAAACTGGTACCTTTCAAGTAACGGTTTTTTTCAATTTGGATTTTCTCAAAAACGGCTCTAACGATTTTGATTAAATTTAAAATTTAGCTAACTTTAAGCATTTCTAACAAAACTGCGTTTTTTGTTTTTGCCTCAAATGGTCGTAACGAAAATCAGGTTTTAACGGCTTTTTTTCAAATAGCCATAAGTTCACAACGGCTTGATTGAATCAACTCAAACTTTGTTTGACATAGTTTTTCATAGTGTTCTATAGGATGGTTTAGTAAATTTTTCACTGAAGCCTTTCTAAACGGTGGCTTCCATACAACGAGCCGTTGAGTTTTAGCCAACTTTTTTTGGTTTTTTCTAATTTTCTCGAAAACGGCTCTAACGATTTTGATTAAACTTTGTGTGTTATATTCTTTTAGTGTTTTTAATGGAACTGCGTTTTTAGTTTTTGGCTAAAAATGCAAATAACGGAGATCTGCTCTTAACGGCTTTTTTTCAAATGGCCATAAGTTGTCAACGGTTGCATCGAATTCACTCAAACTTTGTTTGGTATAGTTCCTTACAGCTTTCTATCAGATGGCATTGATTTTTTTTCATTTTCTCTTTTTTAAATGGTGGCTCCAATACAAAGTGCCACTAGATTTTGGCCAAGTTTTTCATTTTTTCTAATTTACTCAAAAAAGGCTCCCCCGATTTTTATGAAACTTTTTATGTAACATACATAGAATACTTCAAACAAAACTGCATTTTTAGTTTTTGGCTATACATGATAATAGCGGAAATTGCTTTTAACAGTATTATTAATTTGGCCATAAGTGGACATTTATATCATTTACAACACCCAAAAGCTGACATCATAATTTTAAATATTAAAGGTTTCTTAACGTTATCTCCCGTATATCGGTTTTTCCAATTTCAGTCAACATTTTTTAGGTTTTACCAAATTTTTCAAACATTAGTTGTTCTTATGGATCGAAAAGTTTGTTTTCATCGTACTATTGCACCAACAGAGCAAGTACGTGCGACCCAGTCGTGCATTTTATTTAATTTTAATTCGATGTTTAATATCGTCTTCAGTTACTTCGCTATTGCTTCAAGGTGTTAAGACGAAATTTTCGATTAGGGGTTTGGAAATCATAAATCGAAAAGAACAAGACGTATTGTTCCACGGTTCCACCCAAACGTCAAAAGCTCGTTGCAGGAATTCAGCATCCTTGTTTATGTTCCATGGTTGCTCTAATATCAGCCAGTACTTGTGTATGTTCTTTGGGATCTGCCCCTCTTTTTTGGATCAGATAGACAAGAATTCTACTCAAGAGCAGATTGTTCAAAAAAATTCCTTGGTGAACATTGTACACTTTTGAGACTCCTCCTTGGAAAACGCCAATGTAATCGGCTCATAGGTTTCTAAAAATACGCATCATCTGATGACAATTCAAACGAAAGATATTTGTGTGACGTACGAGTATAAGTACTAGGGGACTAGACTAACTTTGTGAGTACATACCAACTGATTTGAGTAGCTACTGGAATTGTTTCAAGCAAAGTCATCAACATACAACATGTCAAAAAGTCAAGGCAAAGCCAATAAACAAAACAAAAAATAACTCTAGGAGTTTCCCGTCAATGAAATGGTTGCATATAAAGTACGGACTTTAGTTAACTCCCAGGTCCGAACTAATAAGTGCCAATGAAGCATTCCACATGCATCACCATGATACCTAGACCTATGAAACTATGAAACACCAACCAAAACAATGGTCCTTCAGTTGTCTGGTCCGTCAGTGACACTATCATGCTTATTTTCAGGACGAATAGCTTTATAGGGGAGCGAACTTCTGTCGGGCCAAATAGACTTTTCACAAATAAAGTGCATGTTAAAAATTAAAGCGCTGCGGGGAAGGCATCCTTTCGCACACACAAGTGATTTTAATTCAATTTTTATGTTTCCACAAATTCGAATGGTCAGCGTTCCGTTCACAGATATTTGTAGCTCGTAGGTACTCGGAACTTTGGGTACGGAGCATATCGATTTGTCAGACTGATGTAGGTACGGTTGGTTTCAGATGATTTCATGGTTGGATTAATTGTATTTTTGGGGAAATTTAAGTTTAAATACAAAAAGGATGCAGCCGTGCATGAGAAACATCCTTAAAAACCCTTTTCAAAAATGTCCGAAATTCGGGCTTATACCTATTTTATCAACACAAAAATGTTTTTGTACGTGAACTTTTTGTTCAATCAATTATTTAGGGTTAAAGGTCATTTAATAGATATTTAAGAGAGCACTTGAATTTTGTTTAAAACTTTTTTTTACATCTGAAATAGGCGAATGCGAAAGTATCTCACTTAAAATATACATTAGAATGGCAGCGACGGTTTGGTATCGTAATTTTTTTGTTTTCCGCTGCTATAAAGAATATTTTTGAGGAAAAAAAAATTTATGAAGTAAGATGAATTCCATCTGGATTAATTGTATTTTTATTATTTAGGTGAAATTTGTTTTAGAGTTCCGCATTTTTCTTTTTCCTTTTTAACCAAAGAAGCGAGAACAAACATCAATGTAATATTTTAAGTAAAATTGGATGAGTTAAAACTTTTATTTTTAGCAGAGCCGATGCGATATAAGCCCTTGAAGGAATGAAAGCAAAATAAATCCTCGAAACCCTTTTCCACAATCAATATTTTTTTTAAATTTTTGCTTTCAAATAGGTAGGTACTTACTTTGAAAATTTTCCAAGAATTTAAAAGTTAACTTATAACAATTCATGTGCGAATGTTGTAACTGTGACGTATATAGGTATCAAAATGTATACATAAGGGTCGTCGTCGTCCTCGTAACGTAATACACTCGCGTCAATGGCATCCTTGCCTTCAAGCACACACAAAATGGGGGGAATAAAAATAAAGTCAAGAGATACATGTTCGGTCAGAAGTCAAAAGGCTTTTACTCCAACCAGAACATCAGGCACCAGTGAATAACTAAAGAGCATCCTCTAGATTCTACGCTCTCATACACATACTTACACGAAATGTATCCACATCCTGACTTGACTGATGCTGAAGCGAAGCGAAGGTATCCTTACCTACATCTGGAAAGTTTCGTTCCATTCTTAAATTACTCACGCGTAATAATTTCAAATTCTAAAAAAAAGTGAAAGATAAAAAAAAAATATGAGAAATGGATGATGAAATGTGAAATGATGATGGTTGTCCATTAAGTCGCCCCCACAATGCTCAATGTGTGGACCGAAATGAGACATTGATGTGAAAAATTCTAAGAAAAAATACTTTCTTTGGCTAAAAGACGGTTTTTTATTTTTTCTTGTCACTGTTGTGCTGCTTTGTTTTGTTTTTGTCATTTTTTTTTTTTTTTTGTGCATTTTATCTTCAAGAATAATGGACACTTCTTTGAGTATAATTTTAATATTATTGGATGGATTTTAAAGAGGGGAGAATATTGAAAATTTAATGCACTGGAACTGGACGAAAGTCAATGTATACATAATTTCAGCAAATGAGAAACTGTTCAAGCTTCAGTTATTTGAACAAATTTTAATTGTACATATTGGTTTTTATGTACTGGAACAAATACGAAGAATAAAAGAAAATATATGGGAAAGTTTATTTTACTTATTTTGTATACAGAATCTCTTTTGCGACATCGCAAAAATTGCGAATAGTCACTGCATTCTTGAGAGTTTTTAAACTTAAGACGGTAAGATTTGAAAAAAAAAAAAATTAGGCTATAATAAGATTCATCAACATCTTATAACTCAATGATATTTTTAAAAACTCTTTATTCTCGCAAAAATTCAGGTTTTAAAAAAAAGAACTATTTTTGGTTACATATCTTTATATTTACATAAAAATTAATTTAACAATGTATTTATCTATGTTTCTAAGTAGATATGTTTTGATATCCGAAACCACTTAACTGATTGGGCTAAAATTTGCAGGCTTCCTTCAATTTACTTTAAACTTATGGTACACACTATGACGTCTGACAGAGGGGTTTTTGGAATTAGCATTCAAGCTCAAAAACTAACCGTACCTGCCATATGATTTTTCATGAAAAACTCATTTTTCCTAAAAACGACCAATACGATTTTGATAAAACTTTTTAAATGGTGTTTTATGTGTAAACTGTATGTTTTGTTTTGACGGTACCTCCCACATTACCCGTATTTCAAATTAGATTTTCTCGTAAACCACTTGACGGATTTTGATGAAATTTTTAATGTGGAAGCCCTTTTCTAAACGGAATAATATTAATTCTAAAATTCGTCAAAGAAAAGTTTTTTTGAATTTTTACTTGCGGTTATAGGTACAATGTATAAGGCAAGTTATGCATTCGTAAAAAAAAAGTTCTAACAATCAAACATGACATTACGATGATAGAGAAGTCGAAAAAAGTGGGTCTGTCTGCATCGACACCTACAGCCTTAACGGCTTAACCGATTTGCTTAAAATTTGTTGCATAGTTTATGAGGCTCTACAAAGGGATTTTTGGAATTAGCATTCTAGCTTAAAAACTAAGGGTACCTTCCACGATTTTTAGTGCAAAATTAATTTTTCTCTAAAACGGCTGCTACGATTTTGGTAAAACTTTCTAAATGGTGTTTTTTGTGTAAACTTTATGTTTTGGATGGAACAGATTTTTCAGGAAAAGTCTTATAACGGTACCTGCCATAAGAGCAGTTTTTTGAAATAAGATTTTGTCGCAAACCACTTGAAGGATTTCGATGAAATTGAATTTGAAGTAGGAATTTATTTATAGACGAAATAACATGAATTCTTAAATTTTTCAAAAAAGATTTTTTCTTTTGAGATTTAAAAAAAAAAGTTAACTTTTTTTTAATTTTTGTTTTTTCCAGAAACGGTTTTAATCTATTTTTCAAATTTTATTTTTCTGATAAAAACTACAAAGTGCTAGAAGTTGGCATACTCAAAAAAAATTTGGAATATATTTTATAAAAGTTTTTCAAAAATAACTGTTTCTTTGAAAAAACTGGTCGAACGATTTTGAAAAAAAATTTCTTAAAATTCTTTACAGTATATGAAATCAAAGAAATTTGATGCTTAACTTTATTTTTCTCTGAAAACGTTTTAACTAGTGATTGATCATTAAAATTTTATATGATTTTTTCTCTTATAACTTTTTTTTTTCCAAAATTTCAACCCACACTGTCCTACTGTCACACATTAAAGCAATTTCATGCGACAAAGTCGTGCACTTTATTTTGTTTTTCTATGGTACCTATAGATAAAGCTATCAAGCCAAGTTCTCTAGCAATTATAAAATATAGGAAATAGTAACAAATAAAATAAAAATAAAAATGAATTGAAATTTTTGTTTTAATTTTAAGTATTTATTATTTACAAGAATGAACTTAATTTACAACATTTTTTAATTATTGAAAAGCGACGCGTTTCGGACGTTCGTCCATCTTCGGGCGAAGCCCGAAAATTAAAAAAAAAAATTTTCAATTCATTTTTATTTTTATTTTGTTTGTTACTATTTCCTAAATTAACAACAACATGGAGACAAAAACCCAAATCCAAATTTATTATAAAATACCTCATTTACAAGAACAAATTCAGGTCATTTTCAACTTGTAACTTGTGTACCTACCAAAGATTACTTAAGCTGCTGAATTTCTGGAACATTTTTGTCTCCATTAGGAATAGAAATTAAAAAAAAATTGATTAAATCGTTTTTAAATTATTAAAAATGATTAAGAAACAAGATTGATTTCTTTATAAAAGAGTTTCAGCATTAAAATCGAAATCCGCCGATGAAAAAACCTGATTTGAAGGTTCGATTGCCTTAAAAAATAAGATTTACTAAATCGATGCGAGAATCCGTTATAAGAATTTTCTGGGAACGGCATTCTTATCCAATAAGCTCCATTAACAATTTTAAATCACAAACATTCGATATTTAATTTTTATTATTATAATATATACTTTTCTTAGCCAATTTAAATTTTTTTTTTTATTGTATTCCCAAAAAATTATTGATATATTTGTTTTATATAGGGTCTTCCAATAACAGGTGTTATTATTTTTAACGGTTTACCAATGAGAGGTGTTATTTTGATATTCAAAGAAAAATGACATTTTTTGAAATTAATAATCTGATGTTTATTTTAATGTAAAGAAAAAAAATATGCCATTTACATTGAAATAAACATATAATCATTTATCTTAAAAAATGCCATTTTTATTTGAATATAAAAATAACACCTCTTATTGGTAAACCGTTAAAATAACACCTAATATTGGAAAACCCTATAGCTATCTTATGAGCAAGACTTGATTTTTTGCATCCTTTATGTTTTTTTATGATATCAAAATCCTTTAAGAAACTTTTCAGTAACTCGTTATTTCACACAAACACACACAACATATTATCTTGATAGTGAATATTGAACAATGCAACCATACTACATTCGTACCACTTAGACAATACAAAATGAAGAATGAGGGGAGGTTTTTCTCTTCGAAGAAAACACCAACACAGAGACATGATTTCTTAAAAGAAAGAAAATTGAAGCCATCAAAGACGACAAGCGGAACTCATTTCCTTTTGGCACAACCATTAAAACTGCATAACCATTACAATTGTTTTCTTTGATATGTTTTCCATTTAATTTACATTTTACATGGGATTTTGTTAAAAGCCTTTTGGCATTCTAGTATTATGCATTGTTGTTGTGATTCTTTGCGAGCAATTTCAGAAAAAATAGAATGCGAGTCTAGACTTTGGATAAGGATTTTAAATTTTTTAGTATATACATTGCCATTAAGATAGTTTTCATGAATTTGATATTTTTTTGTTGTTTTGAAATATGAATAGGAAAACTTTGAAATTTGTATATTGAGAGAAATAAGGGAACAAAGAGCATGTGACCTTAACGGGAGGATTGTACTTATACAAAAAGTGGTGGATTATAAAAATGAACTATGATTAAACAACACTATGCGATCACCGACCACTTTATGCAAACTTATCCACTGTACTGTACATATACCAGCACATATTTTGAATTCAAGAAAGTGGCACATATCATCTGGTGCTTATTAGACCTAAGCGGTGGGCTGCAGCAGCTGCTGAACTAATATCACACGATACAACGAAAAGCTCAAAACTCCCGTGATTGATATTTCGAATCGTTCCATTTATACTCCTCCATGTCCATGGTGAATTAAGAGCACTTTTCTAACGTTAAGTATAGTAATTTTATCCATTCTCACACCTTGAATCCTTCCTCTCACTTAACCACCCAAACTCCCTCAATTTTCGACCCTATGGTTCCGCCTTCTGTCAAATCAACTTCTAAATTTGCTAATCCTAAGCTAACAGTTGATGAGTTCGACGGCCGATACATTATGGCAAGGCTTCGTAAAAGTGAATTATACGATAATGTGCGTCTTTACCTTGCTTACTTACATGATAAACCAGACTCTGTTTGTTTTAGTGGCAAGACTAAAACTAACGTCTTAATATCGATACAAAAAGAAGGCCTCCCTACTGACCCTTCTTTACTTATCAATATCTATACCCGTTTTCTTGAGGGTTATAATATCTCTCCTTCTACAGTCTCGAAAGACCTTGCTACGTATGCTTCATTTGTAAACTCTAAACTTTCTCCCTTCACTAGTTTCAACCACAGGCCTCGTCTTTAATACAATCCTTAATTCTTCATCTATCGGCGATACCCCAACTACAATATCTCTCTATTACCAAAACGTTAGAAGGCTCCGTTCCAAAAGCTCTTCTCTGTTTCTTAACTCCCAAAAACTGCCATTTGATATTTTTGCCCTTACAGAAACGAACCTTTGTTCCAGCATTCTTGATAGCGAGCTATTCACATCTGATTTTATCGTCTTTCGTGCTGATGGTCAGATCATAGATAATGCTCCTTGTAGGCGTGGAGTTCTCTTGGCTGTTCACACTCGTCTGAATGCAACCCTTGTCGAAGTCTCTAAATCGGCACTCTTTGAATTCGTGTGCATTAAGGTTTCTGCAGTTGAGTCATTTGATTCGCTTTTTGATTCTGCGGAATCCAGTGATGATTTTATCATCGTCGTTGATTTCAATTTGCCTGACCTTGTTTGGATTCCATCAGAGGATGAATTACACTTTGTTCCCTGCAATACTACTTCTGATAAAGAATCTCTTTTCACAGATCGATTATTCGAAAATGGCCTATTTCAAATAAGCGGGATCTCTAATAACTTGGAGAGGCAGCTTGACCTAATTTTCTCTTTTGACCCTTTCAATTCAATTGTCACCGAAAGTTTTCTCCTTCTCTCCACCCTTGACCGATATCATCCTCCTCTATGTCTTCTTTTCACTGTCGATCAAGGTTTATCCACCATTGTACCGGAAGTCTCATTTCGTTTCAATTTTCGTAAAGCCAACTTCAACTAACTTGAGATCCTTTTAAACAATATTGAATTCAGTTTATTTTTGACCCCTAACGCCCCCATTGACATTGCCCTGACATTCTTTTACACAGCTATCTTTCAATGCTTGCTCCTGTGTGTCCCTTACGTACCCCAAAAGAATTTTTTATTATCACCCCCCTGGTACACAAAGGAGTTGCGAACTCTTCGTAATTTAAGGAATAAGTTATGGAAAACCTATTTAAAATCCCGAACATTTTCCGATTTTTTAAAGTTCGAACAAACAATGCATATCTTGATAAAATGCAGTCTTGCCTCATCTCTGAACCGAAACGGTTCTATCAATTTACGAGTATTAATTCAAAAAGAAAATCCGATGGTCTACCCTCTTCCTTCAGTTTTAATAATACCTCATCTGCTGATCCTGAAGTAATTGTCAAACTTTTTGCAAATTTTTTTAGTCAGTCTTATAGCGATGCTGTCAATAATCCTGATTTAGAATATTTTGAGTACTTGTCAAGCAGTTCGCAAACTTCACTAGTTTCTCTTGATATTTCTCTTTCATCAGTCAGTGAAAAATTAGGTTCACTTAAAGATGACTTCTCTCCTGGTCCTGATGGTCTCCCAGCAAGGATGCCAATCTACTACATATGTAGTAGATCTGCTTCATTTATTTTTTTATATGCGTCTACTACGTAGCAACTCTAATCTACTTCGTTTTTCTCATTTTTATATAACGATCATAATTTCATATAATATGTGTTGAATTGATTCGAAAAAGCCATTTGCTTAATCTGAATTAACTCATCGCAAAAACCTCCTAGATACTACAATTTATTTTCCAAACACCTTATTAACGTCTAACGTGTAGAAAAAGAGCAGATAGATACATTGGTGTTGCCTGACTATATGCTTACACTAGCTAGTCTACCACATAGCAGTGCAGCAGCCGAAGGACGGTTTTCAGATTTTAACAACGTAAAAACAAAATAAAATGCACGACTTGGTCGCACGTACTGGCTCTGTTGGTGCAATAGTACGATGAAAACAAAGTCTTCGAGCAATATGAAAAACGCATGTTTGAAAAATTTTGGAAAAATAACGAAATTTTGGTTAAAACTGGGAAACCCGATATACCTGACTTACTTAAAGAAACCTTTCAATATTTCAATTTGAGATGTCATCTTTTGGTTGCTATAAATGATATAAATATCCGCTAATGGCCAAATAATTTAAATTGTAAAAAACAAATTTCCGTTATTATCATTTGAAGCCAAAAACTAAAATGCAGTTTTCTTCAAAACATTCTATGTATACTCTGTATCATAGCTCAAATGGACTGTATAATATCATCTCAATTAATAAATATGAGGAAAGAAATAAAACACGATAATTTATAGTGGAAAAAATGTTATAAAAAAACCACTTAGCACATTTTATTCATCTCACTTCAAAATCCTGCTTAAGACTAACTCTCACACTCACTCGTGCTTGTTCGCAGAACAAGCACTCTTTCGTTAAGTTCTTACGTTAAGTTTTATTTACGTTTTATTATATCTTCTTATACTTGAGTGACCATCGAATGCAGAGTTACCAGAACTCATGCGATTCGATACATACTCAATACAAAGTTTAATAAAAATCGGTAGAGCCTTTTTTGAAAAAATTAAAAAAAAACTAAAAAAATTGGCCAAAACCTAGTGGCTCTTTGTATGGGAGCCACTATTTAAAAAAGAGGAACCGAAAAAATGCAATGCCATCTGATAGAGAGTTGTAAGAAACTATACCAAACAAAGTTTGATTGAATTCGATACAACCGTTGAAAACTTCTGGCCAATTGAAAAAAAGACGTTAAGACCAGATCTCCGTTTTTAGCATTTTTCACCAAAAACTAAAAACGCAGTTCTCTTAAGAACACTAAAAGAACACACAAAATTTAATCAAAATCGTAAGAGCCATTTTGGAGCAAATTATAAAAAAACCAAAAAAAGTTGGCTAAAACTGAACGGCTCGTTGTATGGGAGCCACCATTTGGAAAGGCTTCACTGAAAAATGTATAAAACCATCCTATAGAGACCAATGCCAAACGAAGTTGGAATCAATTCAATCGAGCCGTCTCGAAGTTATGTTTAAACCTGATTTTCGTTACGACCATGTTAGCCAAAAACAAAAAACGCAATTTTGTTAGAAATATCTTAGGTAAGTTAAATTTTACGTTTAATCAAAATCGTTAGAGCCGTTTTCGAGCAAATCAAAAATGAAAAAAAACGTTACTTGAAAGGTACCAGTTTGAGTAGTATAGGGCTAAAACAAAATAAAAAAATCCTCGACAATGATTTTTCTTCAAACTGCTATAAACCAAGTTTGAAGGAAATCCGTCAAGCCGTTTAGGCTGTAGCATGACGTGAAAAAGCGCACATCCGCACAGACAGACCGACGGACGGTATGGCGAAAACCACCAAACAATGAAACAAAAAGTTCCTTTTTACTTTATGTGTTTATTTAAATGTACCTAAAGTTTCTATTTATTTTAAAAATAACTAAACTACATATGGTACCTATGAAGGTGCAGGGAAATAACTTCACTGGGAAATAACTTCACATGGGAAATAACTTCACCACCAGTGGGAAATAACTTCACTTTTTTGATGTGAAGTTATTTCCCACTTTGAGTTTGAAATAACTTCACTTTTTTGTGGGAAATAATTTCACTTTTGTTGGTGAAGTTATTTCTCACTTTAAAAGGGAAATAACTTCACTCTTACGTAAGTTTTTTTAAGATTCGATCAGAGTTGTTGCAATTATTCATGTTGCTAAGTTACAAGTTAGTTTTCTTTGCAAACAGCTCGTGCTTTTGAAATTGGCCTTGTGTAAAATTTAGTCTGAGATCGGTTCTTGACGTGAAAAGTGTTCAAATTAAGTAATTGTGAAAAATTCGCGCGAATTTTCCACAATTACTTTATATTTTCCAAAACAAAAAAAAACACAGTTTGTATTTTCAAAGTTTGAAGGTTTTTGATCATTCATAATATGAGAATATAAACTATATTAAAAAAAAATAATAATATAAAGTAATTTGTGAAAAATTCTAGCGAATTTTTTACAATTACTTTATATTATTATTTTTTTTCTTAATATAGTTTATATTCTCATATTATGAATGATCAAAAACCTTCAAACTTTGAAAATACAAACTGTGTTTTTTTTTTGTTTTTGGAAAATATAAAGTAATTGTGGAAAATTCGCGCGAATTTTTCACAATTACTTTATACTATATACACAATTTTTTTTAAATATATAGTATGCAATTGTAAAAAAAAATCGTGCGGATCATAACATGAAAATAATAAGTATATACTAACATGTTCGGAGTAAGGAAAATGAACAATTAGCATATTGCTTATAGCCACAAGATACTGAGACAACATTGAAACTGCCATCGATAAAAAACTTTCGTTGGTCAATTTCAAATAAATTGTTATTAAAATAAAAAAAACCTTACTCTTTGCTATTTTTATCAAACAATTCTTAGAAAACAAGGTGGGAAATAACTTCACCAAATTTTAAGTGATATTATTTCCCACTCAAAGTGGGAAATAACTTCACATCAAAAAAGTGAAGTTATTTCCCACTGGTGGTGAAGTTATTTCCCATGTGAAGTTATATCCCAGTGAAGTTATTTCCCTGTACCACCTATGAAGTTGTAAAATAAAAGGCTGTTATTGTTTTGAATACGAAATACATATAAATTTGTTTGTTTTTTAAAATATTATGTATTTTTCATAATCTACTACACTTTTTTCAAATCTACTTCGTTTTTTTCGGCAATCTGCTTCTTTTTTTGGGTTCAGCATTGGCATCCCTGTCTCCCAGCCATTTTTCTCAAAAAATGTGCTAGCGCACTGTGCGACCCTCTTACAACTTTATTTAAACTCTCTCTTTCGCAAGCAGTTTTCCCTACCTTATGGAAAAACTCATATATTTTTCCAATTCATAAAAAGGGCAATAAAAATGAAATATCAAACTATCGTCCGATAGATAAACTTTCTTTAATACCCAAGCTTTTTGAAAACATCATCTACGACTCACTTTGTTTCCATTGTAAGTCATTAGTTTCTCCACTTCAACATGGTTTTATTAAGGGTAGGTCCACCACGACGAATCTTACTCAATTTGTTTCAACGACCCTCTGTGCCCTGGAAAAAGGTTACGATGTTGATGTAATCACTACTGATTTCAGCAAAGCATTCGATAAGATCTCTCATCAAATTATTTATATTAAATTAAAAGCCTTCGGGTCCCCTCCAATATTCATGCAATGGGTGAGATCCTTCTTGGAAAACCGCCAATATAGTGTTGTGTTCAGATCTTCTGTGTCCAATCTCATCCACACCACCTCAGGTGTTCCTCAGGGCAGTCATCTCGGGACACTTTTATTTATCCTTACCATTAACGATGTTGAAAACATTTTTTCTTTTTCTAACTTGTCTACTTATGCCGACGACATGAAAATTATGAAAATAATATCTACTCCTATCGATTCTTCCCTGCTTCAAAATGACTTGAATTCTTTTCTTACATGGTGCACTAAAAATTTTCTCGAGCTCAATGTCTCTAAATGTCAACATATGACTTTTTCTCGTAAACGCCTGCCTTTATAATCTCGTACTTATCATTTCTGCAATGTTCCGGTTCCCTTAGTTTCCTCCATTCGCGATCTCGGCATTTTATGTAATAAAGAACTCAACTGTCGTTCTCACATAAATTATATTATTGCAAAAGTTAACTCTTCCCTTGGTTTCATAAAGCGCTGGTCTAAGGAATTTTCAAACCCATACGTAACAAAGTCCCTCTTCACCACATATGTTAGACCTATTCTTGAGTATGCCAGTCAAGTTTGGTCTTCTTATTATTCCACCCATTCACTTAGAATTGAAGCTGTACAACGTAGGTTCCTCCGTTTTGCTTTACGAAACCTCCCTTGGTCCGACCCTCATTTCCTTCCCCCTACGAATATCGTTTACAACTGATCGACCTTAGCACGCTTGCGAAACGTCGTGCTGTTGCAGACATACTTTTCGTTCACCAAATTATCACCGGTGCCATCGATTCTCCTCCTCTTCTTGAATTAATTTTCGTCAATACCAATCCACGTAACCTAAGATCTATCCCCTTCTTTTACCTTCCTACTCACCGTACCAATTATGCCAACTTCAACCCAATTACTAGAATGTTACGCTCAGCCAACAGTGCACAACATCTCCTTGATTTCAATCCTAGTCTCTCCTCCCTTAGAAGAAACCTTTACTCTAATCTTCCTTAACCCCCTACTATTTAGTTTTAAGATAGAATAATAAGTTCACTTGATGTTAGAGTTTAAATTACCCAAATATTGTTATATTATACAGGGTGTCCCGAAACTCAACGTCAAGCGGGCACCGGGTGAAAGGGTAGGCTATGTCCGTACTGGGAAAAGTAAGGAAAAAAATCCATCTCGCTTTGTTTAGTAAAAATAGTAATATTTATAAAAATTATAAAAATCGTTACACTAGACCACACTTTTAGGTACTGTGGTCACAAATTTTCATATTTTGAGGTGTTTATTTTTTTATGTAATCCTTACTAACTATGCTATTATTCCCAATTAAAAATCCAAAAATAAATATTGTAGTTTTCGTAAGAAAAATAAAATTTGACTGAGTCATGGTGAAATTTTTTTTTAAAACTTAACTTTGATACTTCATACTTTAAAAAAAATGTACCGCACTACCCTCGGCAAGTTATTTAAAAAGTTGGCCCATTTTACCAAGATTTCAAAATGGTACAACACTTGCTAATTATTCACCCATAAAAAATATTATCAAAATTTAAACCGCTGTGGAGCATTATAAATTAGGACTAAAAAATTGGAAAATTCTACCCTTGTTAAGAAAAACACTGGCCAACACAACAACAAAAGATGCAACTTCCTGGCAATATCCATCAAATTCCTGAAAACAGAACAAACTAACGGATTGCAGCTGCATACAGATCATTCTAAAGTGAAAATCACAAAAAGCAGCAGACTTAAAATTTCTGTTTACACGATCTGCTTTCAGTACAGAACGCTCTTACTTTTGTTCGCAATTTCTAATAATCGTTGGCTTTTTTATTAGCATAATCGTTTGCTTTTGTTTTCCCCTGGATTCGATTATAGTGTTGTGTTAATTATTATCTAAAAATTGTGTTATAATTATAATCTAGTAATAGAGAATAAAAACCTTACGTGAAATGCCGTATTCCTACACAGCTGAGGAATATGCAAACATGCACATTATTTACGGTGAATGCGGTTGTAATGCCTCTGCTGCCGAGTTCCGAAGAGCATTGCTCATAGAATCTTAAAAGAAAACAGCTACCACCCGTACCATGTACAACGAGTACAAAGTTTGTTACCTCGTGACTACGCTCCTAGAGTAAATTTTTGCAGAACAATGTTGGCCAAAAATAGTGAAGACCCGCAATTTCTCAACCATATTTTATGGACCGATGAATCGACATTTAAAAAAGACGGTTATTTGAATTTGCATAATTTACATGAGTGGCACAGAGAGAATCCACATTTTATGCGTGAAGACCGCTCTCAATATCAATTTAAAATAAATATTTGGACCGGAATTTTAAATGGACAAATAATTGGACCATATGAGCTGCCAGAAAATCTAAATGGCGAAAACTACCTGCATTTTTTACAAAATGAACTGCCGAATTTGTTAGAAAATGTACCATTGAACATCTATCGAGACATTTGGTTTCAACAAGATGGTTGCCCAGCACATTATGCTCGTCTAGTACGGGATTACCTGAGTACTGAGTATCCCGATAGGTGGATTGGGCGCCTTGGATCAATTTTGTGGCCTCCTCGTTCTCCGGACCTAAACCCGCTCGATTTCTTTTACTGGGGCTGCATAAAAGAAAAAGTTTATGATAAACCAATTCTAAATATAGACGAACTACGCCAAAAAATTCTTGAAGCAGGAGAAGATATTAATGCAAGGAGATTTGGACGTCTGATGAACAGATCTTTTCTGAGGCGATGCAGAGCCTGTATTCGTGCCGAGGGTAAACAATTTGAACATTTGCTTTAGTGTAAAGTGCTTTTAGATAAAATAAATGTATTAAATTTTTTTCATTTGTTTCATTAAGATTTATGAATAGATAAAGTTTTCAGTAATACATCAATAGGGAACAATACAATACTTTCCAATTTTTTAGTCCTAATTTATAATGCTCCACAGCGGTTTAAATGTTGATAATATTTTTTATGGGTGAATAATTAGCAAGTGTTGTACCATTTTGAAATCTTGGTAAAATGGGCCAACTTTTTAAATAACTTGCCGAGGGTAGTGCGGTACATTTTTTTTAAAGTATGAAGTATCAAAGTTAAGTTTTAAAAAAAAATTTCACCATGACTCAGTCAAATTTTATTTTTCTTACGAAAACTACAATAATTATTTTTGGATTTTTAATTGGGAATAATAGCATAGGTAGTAAGGATTACATAAAAAAATAAACACCTCAAAATATGAAAATTTGTGACCACAGTACCTAAAAGTGTGGTCTAGTGTAACGATTTTTATAATTTTTATAAATATTACTATTTTTACTAAACAAAGCGAGATGGATTTTTTTCCTTACTTTTCCCAGTACGGACATAGCCTACCCTTTCACCCGGTGCCCGCTTGACGTTGAGTTTCGGGACACGCTGTATATGAGCTTGAATTAAGCAAATAAATAAACCTGACAAGCTGATGGATTTAAAGAGGATTCAAACGCCGAGTCCAACAGAGCCAAGGATCCCAAAAAACAACAAGGCAACTTTGCTCGAAACCAGCTTAGTATTTTGAAGCGAACTCCTTCAAAAAATCTCGTATTCTAAACATTGACTAGAAAGGGTTATTCTTAAGCTTCCAAGCTGTTGAACGCGAAGTGGAGCAGCCAGACTGCTCGTTCGTAAAATACATAAGCATTTTCATATGAGATCAATAGTATTCGATGCTTTTTTTAGATTTAATCGTTCGTAGATCTTTCAAGTCTGAATTTGAATTGATAAACACAGATAAAACCATCAGCTTAAGACGATCGAATGCAACACTGTGCGGAATTCCATAGGTTATGCTTAAAATACTATTCAATAAGTGGATCGAAGGCAAATCCCCATTTCTAAAGAAACAGTAGATGGTCGAGCATGCTTTCAACCAACCATATTTTTCATACAAGTAATTATAGTCAATCCCCTACCCATCTACTACAGTTTTTTCGTCACCATCTTTACAGGATTGTTGATTGTTTCACTCTTCTTTAGAAGTTTCACACCTCTTATTTGAAAGTATCTCTGCATCTCCTCTACTTCACATTAATAGTGGTGTTTCCTCTTACTCGTAAGTAAGTGTTTATCATCATTCCCTCGTTCATTGTTGTGCTCACTCTGCTTGAGCCAAGGATTGAAGTCCTCCCTTTTTGACTTTGTTTGCCTGAGCACATTCACAGTCGAACCATAGTCACTAGGAGGTGAGTAAAAAGTTGATGGACATCACTTCTGACTCTGAATTGCTTATCGTTGGTTCGGCATTAGCAGTCACTTCCGTTTGAAACAGTCCAACATCGAATTCCTTCGGCTTAATTTTCCTGCTTCAAAGTTTTACCAAAGAGGTACTACTTCTACGGTACTACTTCTTCCATTTGGTAAATATCTCCCAAGAGAATCGTTATGCCAATGTAAGCGGGATATGGGCGCTTATACTAAAAAAAAACTTGGATCGAGAAATTTTGTCCTTGATACAGATCGCTGTCACATTATAGCTTTGAAACCGAGGAGGATTTCGACTTGCTGCTGAGCTCTGTTCGTATTGTTTAATGTACGCTCGTTCCTCTTGCGTACAGTTTCACTCGTATGATGTCCTGTTCAACTGCTTTGCAGCTTTTCCCAAATGTTTTTCCTTTGAGTGTATTTTTAAGAAATGACAAAAAAATGAAATTTTGACATGTTATTAAAAATGAATCCATAGAGAATTATACGGTAATGCATACAGACTTGGATATATGTATGATACGAGTATATATTTTTCTCAATAAAATCAATCTCGATTACCTGCAAACATTGCATGCATCTATGCATTTTTTCCACATTCCTAAAAAAAAAAAGATTGAATTTTCGAACTTGCTGGTATCAATAAAAGAATTTCTTTTTTCATTATTCTCCGATTTTAATTTGAGCAAAAGGAAAACATTTTATGAATAAGTTCCATTCATAATGATTGCGGTTCTGAGAAAATTTCCATTTGGTATTCAGCAAGTTCTGTGTTATATCCTATATTCTCTGATATACCAAGTAACCATGTGTTTTTGATTAACCCCGGCACACACACTGACTTAGTTAAAGAGTAGGGAAGCCACAATCATGATGGTGAGTGTGGCAGGACTTCATAAAATTGTATCCGGTTGGCAATTGCAACTTTATATTACTGTTCTGGATCTCTGTTTCAACATTCAGGCTTCAGGATCAATGCTGACTGGCTGTTGCTTATACTATTCTAACTTTCTCTTCTTTCTCTCAGGCATGGTGGTGTTCTCTTTTTGGTCATATTCCTTATTCGGATTCTTTTGTCATAACTTTTTTATGAGGTATGTGCTTACTGCTGTTTCCCATGAAATAGCAGTTGTAGAAGAACTTGCAGCAATCATGGTTTCATGAAACTTGGTATAAATTTAAAACAGAAGAAACGAAAGAATGTAGAAGATTTCACCCAGAGCAGTTCCATTCTTGAATTCTATCCTTTCGTTCATCTCTCTGTGTATATGCATACAGAGTGTAAACTGGATATAAAAGTCTGTGCATTAAATATTGCACATTGTATGAGTTGTAGGAGTCTGCATCAGGACACTGTAAACTGTAAACTGTATAACTGGGACTGGGAGGGAAGAAAAAAGTAACCCAACACAACCCAACCCAAACCAACCCAGGGAATGACTATTTCTTGTTAATAAAAAATGAAAACTTCGCTAGAAGTGGATGTAGAAAGTTTCAAGAACATTGTGCATATTAGATGAAAGCGAAGTGTATGGAGGAGTATTGCTCTATAAGACATCAGCTAAAAATGAAAATGAGATTATTTTGTGGCAAACCGCTGATATAAAACTGTTTCGTAGTTGGCCCGGGTGCTACTGAATTCGCAAAAGAAAATTAGTTTAAATGCTATTGGATTATACGTGGAGGTACAGGAAAAAAAAAAGAAAGATGAAGGAAAACTTTCTGTATCTTTTGGTTGGTTGAATATTTGAATCGAAAGTCAGAATTTGTGTGTCAAACTGAAAAAGGATTGCATGAGTATGTAACTTATTCAAAAAGGTTTCTTTTTCTTTGAAATGCATATTTTAGAGAAAAATACTTGATTAAGTCAGTGCTTATACATACAATATATCTTAAGATCATTGTAAATTTGTATTTCGAATTAAATATTTAAATATACCAACATAGATAAAAATTTTTACTTACGAACAATGATAATTATACATCAATGTTTTGATTTATAAGATGGAAATTTGTATGCGCAATAGGGGCTTTAGGATTACAGTAATAAGGTTAAATTAACCAATATTCAATTGACGTTGTGGCATTTTTTGTGTGAGCTTTGGTATAAGTACTGTTTGATTTGAGTTTTACGATTACATAGTTTAAAGATGTGTTCACACAAAAAAAAAACTCGAAAAGAAATTAATTAACAAAAAAAAAGCAGCCCACATTTTATGTGTCGACAAAAACAAAATTTAAAAAAAAAAATTGTTTTTGACAAAGGTCAAGTTTTTAGCAATAAAAATCTTACAAGAAAAATGAAGAATTTTTTCAAATTTGCAGTCAACTGTCAATTTTTACTTGCTATTGTAGGTAAAAATATACTTTAAGGCAAGTTATGCATTCGTAAAAAAATTTTTCGGAAAATCAAACAAAACTTACTGGAAGTCGAAAAATGGGTCCAACGATACTTTGTCTATCTGTCCGTCTGCATGTCTGTATTGTCATGGCACTCACAATCTTAAGGACCGAACCGATTTGCTTCAAACTTGGTAGGCGGTTTTTTGGAATTGGCATTCTAGCTCTTAAACAAACTATACCTGTCAAATTCTTATGAATGGTGTTTTTAAACAAATTATATATTTCTTTTGGTTTTTATATCATTTGTGGCATAACGGTTTTTTCGTTGTTTTTTTTTTTAAGATTTGAGAAAATTGGAGATGAAATCTCATTTTAAACAAAATAATATTGTTTTTCTAAATTGAGAAAAATAAAAAAAGTTCTTAAACAAATATTATTTTTTTTTTTTTAATTTTCGGATATTTTAATAAGTCTTCAAATTTAGGTACTACAAAGGTTTATAAATTCACGTTATACTCGAACAAAATTCAAATAATCTTTTCTAAAAGTTTATCAAAAAAACCGTAGTTCGAAAAAATTGGTCGATGGATTTAGAAAAAAAAACAAAAAGTAAAACTTATCATTTGCATACTTTATTTTTCAATCATACCTATATTATCCTTTTAACTAGCGATTTTTGGGTGAATAATAACAGTTTTGTGATTTTCTCCTTTCTATTTATTAGGTACTATATATGTACATTTTTTTTTAAATTCAAGCTCCAAGATGAGTGCCACACAGTATAGCAGGTTCGTGCGACCCAGTTGTGCAACTAATACATAATGTAATTAAAAAAAAAAAATGTTTGTCTAACATAAAAAAAAAGATGTCAAACAATTAGATAATGATAAAATATTTGTTCAGAGGAAATAAGTTTATGTTGAGAGGTACATACATACATCATACATTATTATGACGTACCTGTTGTCAAACTCTTTTCTGGAGTTGAACTTACTTTTTGACAGCAAAATAGTAAAGTCTTAATCCATATTTTTATCAAAATTAGCAAGATTTTGTTTTCAGAAATTTCAATCGAATTTTTCGTTGATAGAGAAGGAAAATATTTCACACAAGTTAGAACTCTGCAAATTCAATAATAATAATAATTTTTAACTAATGCCTTTAAGACCTAAGGCCTTTTCGAATGCAAATAGTTAGAAGGCATAGAAAGATAGGAAAGAATTTTTGGTACATTGGATTAAAATGGCGTCGACATGCATTATTTTTTTTTTTTGCAACTAAGTTTTTTTCTCCTGTTTAATCAAGACTATCTAAGACTACTTTCATACATACATAAATACTATGTATATTAAAGAACGAGCGCAATATCCACTAACGAGTATAGTCACACAAAATTTGAAGCCTTAAAATAATGAATTGCATGAAAACAAATACACAAAAAACCATAACCTTAGCCAAAATTTCATTTGGAATGTAATTAGTCCAATAACTCGATTTAAACACGCAACCTTTTGAAGGACTAGAAAATCTCTGTGTACTTATTTAATTAAAGAAATGAAATAATATACTTTGACAGAATTTAATTATAATTATGAATGATGTATGTATGTATTACATATACATTTTTTGGCAAATACTTTATACGTTAAAAAAAATAATCCTCCGGAATATCTCTACTTTTAATGCATAGCTACAATGTAGCTTCTAAACAAACTTATATTATTTTTGGTTGTACTTATACTGTTTGTACATTGTACATCCAATGAATCTTACAAGCATTTCCCTAAATGTACCTACATATATTCATCGTTAAAATGTGCTCTTTTTGTACACTTGTCGGTTTATATATTAATGTACAATGTAGATACATTTTATGTTTTTCCTTTTAAGTCAGATGAAAATTACATCTTGTTGTGTGCATTTTTTGTGCATATGTATATGTTTTCGTGCATCCTGGACATGACACAACAAAGTATCCACCAAAAATCTATGCGTTTTTCAACATATCAAGTTGCAACGTACATTTACAATACACACACACATAATATCACATGTTTCAATTTAACCCAGCTTTGTTTCCATGGTTTCAAGAGCCGGAGCAAGGGAACCCTTTCGACAAGCTTTCAATGTTATGGTTGTGCAAATAATCTTAAATGGACGAATATCCCCATCTGACTTTTGGATTTAAGCTGGCCTAACAGATTTTCATGGCAAAGGATTACAACGGAATACGAGTGTGGCTGTGCAGTCTTGTTTTTTCGGTTAAGGGATTTATTTTTGGTGTTTAAAATCGGTGATGAGTAAATTTTGCTTTTTAAGTTGACATTATATTCTATACACTTGAAAAAAGTAGGACAATTATTATAAGCTTTCCAAATTAAACGACTGCTGTATTTCTTCACATATACATACATACATATGAAGTATTTAAAAACTCAAAAACATACATAAAGAAGTGAAAATGTTTAGTTCACATGGAAACGGAATAGCAGATTCTAAGCCGTTAGCAACAAAAAGTATGCAACTGCTATAACGATGTAAATATTCAAAAATAGATTCTCAAGGATCCCGATAGGAAAATATAAGCAGGACAACGGCATGGGAAGAAATTTTATTGTGTAACTCCCAATAAAATCTTGAAATTGTCGAAAAAAATAAATAAAATCAGACTAGGCATAGAAAGCTGTAATTGAATCGTGAAGTATGTATGTAATAAAATATCATGATGTCGTTTTATTGTGTTGCCCTCTGGTGCCTCAAACTTTGTTTCTAATAGCTTATGTGCTCTCGCGGCAAAAATTACTTCATCATGATAATACACTTGTTTCTACAGCAAAGATTATTTGGAGTGCGAATAGAATTTTTTTTTAAATAAGCAATCTCAAACATACATAAATGTATGATAACGGAATATAGTTTATTTTGAAATTAAAATAAAATGCACGACTCGCACGTCCTTTTGTGGGTGCAATAGCAGAACGATAACACATTTTTCGAGCAATAACAACTACTCTTATTAGTTTAAAATTATAAAAAGAGTTCAAATTATGTGTTTAAGAAGAGATGCATTTTCGGCATATTCACATTTTAAGTAAATGTTTCCCGTTATCTCGTTATATTAAGAACTTCAATTGAATTGAGTCGTTTATAAACAAATATTCGCTATAATACTTGAATGCCAAAACCAAAAAACGCATTTGACTTTGAAATACACACTCACAAAGTAAACTCAAAATAATTTAAGCTTTTTTTGAGAAATTAGTTAAAAACTTAAAAATGTTGGCTAAACTGAACGGTTTAATCAGCGTCTGATTAACCCTTAGGCTAACTAGGCTGCCGCCCATTGCGCGAGGATCGGGGCGCGCTAAAATCGTGTCATTAATCAGTTGCAAAAATGTTTCTTTTTACTTGCGATTATAGGTACTAAGGCAAGTTATGCACTCGTCGAAAAAAAAGTTTTGAGATAGCAATCAAACATGACATTACGATGATAGCGAAGACGAAAAAAGATGATCTAAAAATTCTGTCCGTCTGTATGTCTGTCTGTCTGTATGTATGTATAGACACCTACAGCCCAAGCGGGTGGGCCGAATTGCTTCAAACTTGGTATATGTATAAAGTTTTTTAGGTATTGTACAGAGGAAAAATTGAATTTTTTTTTTAGCTCAAAAAATAACGGTAGCTGCCATATAACCGTTACGTTACAGCTTATTTTTCTCAAAAACGACTTCAACGATTTCGATTTAAGAAAGTCAGTGTTGCTTTTTAGGTACGACCAATCATATGGCTGAAAAAAAAAGTTTCAAAAAATAGGACTGTTTTTTTTTGCTTTCGACTATCTCAAAAACGACTCAACCGATTCTTTCGAAATATCACACATATATATGTAGAATGTAGGGGTAGGTAGATCAATTTGTACTGCGTACCAATATTTTTGAAAAATATTTTTTGTATTTTTAAAACCATTAAAAAAAAAAATTTAAATTAATATTTAAAAAACTGGTTATTAATTTTTTTTTTTAATTATAAATAAATGTTTTTGCTGAATACCTATGAACTGGCGTTTTTGAATTTTTTTTCAAAAAGTTTCTCAAAAACCGCTCCACAGATTTTTATAAATTTATTCTCATAGTTTCAAATTTGTCGAAGAAATAAAATGGCGTACTTTTTTTCAGCTCAAATTAGTTTAAGTATTTATTAAAGAATTTTGAAAAATTTATTTTTATCAAAATCTCAAGCCTAGACCACTGTTGCACATTAGAGCAAGTTCGTACAACTCAATCGTGCATTTTATTTTAGTTTATCATGCTAAACTAAATAACACAATAACGATAGTTATATCATTTACTGTAATAAGAAGTAAAGTTATCTCCCACCACCGTAGGAAATAACTTCACACAAAAGTGAAATCAATTCCCACAAAATAGTGAAATTAATTCCCACTTTCAGTGGGAATTAACTTCATCAAAAAAAGTAAAATTAGTTCCCATCAGTGGTGAAGTTAATTCCCTTGTGAAGGTAGTGCACGTGAAGTTAGTTCCCTGCACCGACGATAACACATTTTTCGAGCAATAACAACAAACTACGCTAAGTTCTTTAAAATTATAAAAAGAGTTTAAATGCAGAATGCATCCCATTTTAAGCATTATCACATTTTAGAAAGGTAAGTAAATGTTTCCCGTTATCTCGTTATATTAAGAACTTCAATTGAATTGAGTCGTTTATAAACAAATGATCGCTATACTTGAATGCCAAAACCAAAAAAAAGGAATTGTCTTTGAAATACATATACTTACAAAACAATACCCACAAAGTAAATTCAAAATAATTTAAGCTTAAAAATGTTGGCTAAAACTGAACGCTCTAATCTTTAAAACGTAGACGCCATCTTGTGAGTGCTATGAAAGATAAATACCTTAGCAAGTTTGAACCATTTCGTTAATGGGGTTCATTAAAACTACAGATTGCCCTTTTTTGCATATTAAGCCAATGACAACAAACGCACCTTTTTTTAAATACTGTGGTATGGAAGTGTCACTGAGCTCAAAATAATTGCTCTGGCAATAAAAAGTCTTAACTTCAGGCGTGGCACACGCCTTTTTTGTTATTGCATCAGCGGTTAGTGAACATCGGCCACCCAAAATTAATTTTATTGAATTTTTCCGAACGGCAAATGCATGCACACAAAAAACTAGAGCATATGGTACCCAACAGGGCGTTGAAAACGTACAGTAGCTCTCGCTTATAGTTTTCTTATCAAAAGGTTATTTTTGAAAAACTTTTCGAAAAAATATTTTGAAATTTGTTCGAGTATGTATATAGTATATATATAGCAATTCGTAGTTTGCATCTGGAAAAATAATATTAAAAAAATTCAAAAACCTACCTGTTCCCAACATTATTTCGAAAACCAATTTTTTTTTTATTTTTATTAAAAATTTAAAAAAAAATTTTAAGAATTTTGAAATGCCATATACTTAGGGCTATAAATGACCTTCCATTTATTGAAATCATATGTATAGTGTACAAGAAAACTTGATTTGATAATACCGGGTTCTTGAGAAATCTTGAGAAAAATCTTTTCTAACCAGAAGATAGACTTTCTTTAAAAAAAAAAAAATAGCTTTCTAAAAGGGTTATTAAAATCTTTGGAGCCGTTTTCGAAAAAAATTTTTTCTTCAAGATTGTTTCGTTATTTTTGGGCCTAGAAGCAAAAATAAATAAAATGCACGACTGGGTCGCACGTACTTGCTCTGTGAGTACAATAGTACGATGAAAACAAACTTTTCGATCAATAAGAACAACTCATTTTTGAAAAATTTGGTAAAACCTAAAAAAAGTTGACTGAAACTGGAAAACCGATATACGGGAGCTAACGTTAAGAAACCTTTAATATTTAAAATTAAGATGTCATCTTTTGGGTGTTATAAATGATACAAATGTCCACTTATGGCAAAATTAATAATACTGTTAACACAAATTTCCACTATTATCATGTGTAGCCAAAAACTAAAAATGTAGTTTTCTTTGAAGTATTCTATATATGTTACATACAAAGTTTCATAAAAATCGGGGGAGCCTTTTTTGAGTAAATTAGAAAAAACGAAAAAATTGGCCAAAATCTAATGGCTCTTTGTATAGGAGCCACCATTTAAAGAAAAAAATGAAAAAAAATCAATGCGAAGTTTGAGTCAATTCAATCAAGCCAATGCGAACTTATGGCCATTTGAAAAAAGCCGTTTAAACCTGATTTTCGTTACGACCATTTAAGCCAAAAACAAAAAATTTTGTTAGAAATGTCTTAGGTAAGTTAAATTCTAAGTTTAATCAAAATCGTTAGAGCCGTTTTCGAGCAAATCTAAAATGAAAAAAACCGTTACATGAAAGGTACCAGTTTGAGCCGGGCTAAAACGAAACAAAAAAAATATCGACAATCGTTTTTCTTCAAACTGCTATATACCAAGTTTGAAGAAAATCCGTTAAGGCTGTAGCATGACGTGAAAAAGCGCACATCCGCACATCCGCACACCCGCACACACAGACCGACGGACGGTATGGCGAAAACCACTTCTTTGGGCTTCTCTATCATCGTAATGTCATGTTTGAATAAAACCTCGATTTTTTTTCTGTACGAAACCAATAATTTGCCCTATAGAGCAAGTAAAAATGTTCTCCAACCATTGCCACAATCCTTTCCCAAATCATTGTATACGAATTATTAAACACCCTGTATACCACACTGTGGTTTTGTTTGTTTGGGAGACAACTGTACTGCAAATAAGAAAGCTTTTTCTTGACAGCTGACTACAGAAGTGTCACTGTCAAAAAGTGTCGAAACCGTAGACGAATTGTGGATTTTTTTTTTACTACCTTTCGAACCACGAAATACATATATGTATTCCATTTAGATACTTTTCCTTGCGGAGCTATTTCTTGAACTTACTTAACACCTTAATGTTCAAAACTTTAAAAGTTTATAAGACACATTTAAAATAATATGTTTTTATAAGTAAAGAAGAAATAAAAGTTATGAAATAAGCAAATATACACATTAAATAACAGCAAATACATCGATAACACCTGAAATAAAGAAAATAAAAAAACTTCTTATATTCGGAAGTCCTCATAGAAGATACCCACATATTCAACATAAATACACCTTAAACACTTAAGAGAATTCAAAAACATCAACCTAAGTCGTCCTCAAAAAAGAGAACCTCCTTGAGTATGAAATGTTTTCGATGGGTTTATGTTAATATATTTCAAAAAAAGATTTTCCGCACCATACACATGCACAAGAAAGTATAACGCAACCCATCATTCATATTTTTGAATGTGTCATTTATCAAGAATGAAAATGTTCCCATATGTGATATATGTTAGCATATTGAAACGTGAGAAAAAGGAATATCAACAAAACATCCTGCGAACAAACACACACACACACACACACACATATATATATATATATATTTCGTTCGATGCCCTTAATGCTTCAGTAAACATTGTGTGTTCGTTTTTTGCTTATACTAACAATGGCGAATTAAGATAACATATATATTATATATACATATAATACATGTATCTGTCTTATAGCATAAGTATAAAGGAATCAATATATATGTTCTCTCTTAGTTGAACAACACAATACGAATAAGAAGAACCTGCAACCTGTTTGCCTTGTCAGCTTCATATTGTTCAAATACAGTATACACATAGATTCTATATCCTTCCATAGTCGCAAATTTACTCCCGCAACGCCCCGCCTAGCCCGTATTCGCGGAGCCTTATCAACCGCATCTTGGCCTTAAAGTAAACTCACATCCATCAAAAATGAGCTTATACTTTAGGCCCTTTTTACATATACATATTGGTATAGGTATATAAAGTGTGTACTGTATACAATAGAATTGGATACAGTGTGCGGGTGGAAAGAGATAAATCAAAATGAGGATTTCGCTTATTTTCCTATTTTAGGATTTTTTTTTTCATTTCATCATCATCTTCTTCAACAATTCCCATTTTTTTTTTTTTTTTGCTTCCTTCAGGTCAAAACATCAGTCATCGGTCCGTAAAACCGCACAAAACGAAGCCAAACTAAGCTCAATCTATTCACTTCTAGGAATCTCTTGTACAGTGTACAACAGTTACCAAACCAACCACCCACCCCTTCAGAAACAAACGACCTTTTGGCAAGTCCCCTACTTCAGACCATAGGATATCACCGCGGGGTAGAAGTATGTTCAGTTAGATACAGTTACTAACCTAAACTGATGGGAAAGGGGGAATTTTTTAAGAAATATATTTCCTCATCAATATCCGTTGTGAATTCGCAGGAATAAAAGAAAAACACACTTATTCATTCGCCTTTCATCTTACCTCAGTTTGTTGTGGTTGGCATTTTCAATGTTTGTGCGATGCCTATACACGTCCTGTGATGATATGCCTTTACCAAAACTCCGCAATCCTGAGTGTTTTGGGAAACCATACACAAAGTTGGTCCTTTAAAAAAATAAAAAAATAAATCGTGGAAGAAGTCCCGCAGATTGATGGTGGGGCAGTTTTCCAGCTACTCAATCATCCCTCAAAGATGGACGATTTTTGGTTGTTTTTGTTTGTATTTTTTTTTTCTTATTTTCTAAATTTTATTATTGTTTCGATTTGTTTTTCTATGTTGTTTTATTGCAAATTATTTTTTCTTCCTTGCGGCAATTTCCTTCCCTCAATTGCAGCTCAATGAGACGGAAAGATAAACCTGTGATTTTGAGAATTATTGAGGAAGTTTTGGAAATTTGCTCCTTTGTTTTTTGTCCGTGATCTTATATATTTCATAAATAGGTAAATAAGTAGATTTTGGCAATTTTGTTACAAAAATAATTCGGCAAAATATAGATACATAAATAAACTAACACTAGGTACCACAAAGGTCAGGGAAAATTTATATAAACTTCATGAATATTCTGCTTAAATCACAACACATCCGCGTATTACACTTCTTTTTTCCAAATTTTAAAGATCACAAGGATACGAACGTATATTTTCTTTTTGTACCGTTATTTGAAGGGAAAGAGTGGTAGCGCTTTGAGAGGCTTCAAAACAACACTCTTGAAGGATTCATGTTTTTTTTTTCTCCAAGGACTAAATTTGAATAGATAGACTCTCAAGGTATGATTATTTGTAGCAGCGTGATTAACGAAAGCAATGCCGCATCAGCACCAAAGCGTTGAAGTACATTCAACAAATCCGCAATCGTTTTACGCCAAAGATGTGGGTGAAGGAAAGATGGCAAAAAAAAATTTACTGAAACCAAAAAAAAAGGACGAACGCGACGTATAAGGTACCTATGTATGTAAATACAGCACTTCTCGTCCTCAAACACGCGACGACGATGTTAGAAGGAAATCTCTTATCTAGCACTCTGCCACTTGAGCGTTACGCTGCCGTTACACTATAGAAAGCTATTTAAAATGATTCGCCCTCGCACAGCAAGCAAGCGAAAGGCAGCCACAGAGAGGAAGCGGAAAGAGCAAGGATTTTAAACCAAAAGGCACGCAATTAGGATGAGTTGAAGGTTGGGCTCTGTTTTTATTCGGCTAGCAGTAATAGATACGATGTTGTGTTGTTGATGACGATGATGAGTACAAGAACGTTTAACGAGCACACGAATAAAATCAACAAACGAAAAAAAGGACGAAAACAAATAAATCCGTTTTACTAATTTTGCACTATGTTACTTTTTTTTGAAAATTTATCTTTCTTTTCCAATCTTCTGCTTTTTGTTTAATTATAAATCCTCAAGGATTTAGCATAAGTAAGTATATTTTATGCCAAACTCTATTTTATCGCGCTAGCGGTATTTTCTGCTCTATGAACGTAAAAACAGTAACAAGCGCTCTGCGATGTTTTTTCGCGTTACGTTGTTTCGGTTCATATATATTTTTTTTTTTTTTTTTTTTTTTTGATTGGGGTTTTGTGTTAGAGCACACATACACAAACACACACTACCGTTATTGTGACTGTTTAATCCGGCGTTCGAGTCGCATCTAATGATAACGTACTGGGTATCTACTCATGAAGGATACTTTATCCATTTGTTTTGATTTTTTTCTCATCTCAACTGTTTGTTTTTTTTTTTTTTTTTTTTGGTTTGTTACAAAATAAACTACAACAACACTGATACACAAGAAGGAGTATAATATTGAGTGAGCTAAAGGATGCGTGGGAAAGTTCTCACGGTACATTTTTTGTCTCATTCTTAACTGAGAAAAGCTTTTTGTTGAAGCTCTAGCATTCTATTGAGTCACTGTATCTCTCTCTTTAAAGATACTCGTATTTGGTATTTTGTATGTGTTTGGTGTTGTGTGTCAGAGCTCAGAGAATAAAGAGGGCAAAAGCTTAAGAAAGCCCTTTAATTTTCTCAATCGCCTGGATTAATAAACTAGAATTAGAAAAATGCCTTTTATTCTCTTTTGAGAGTAGTTTGTAATTTCAACCGACTTTTGGAGATCAAAACTTTAAATTTAACTGAGAACTTTGGTGATAAGAGTTGGCTGAACAATCCCGTCTTACATTACACGTGAACAAAATAAGGTTGTCAATTTCATTAAGTATGATTGTATTTATGCCGAGTTCGCCAAAATTTTGAACTGTACTGCGCGGGGAATTTATCGGACACAACTTTCTGATTATTTTCAAGGGTACTAGTCAATCGCGGAGCCCCTAAGGCTGTTCCGTCCATCAAAATGCCTTTAATTCACAAAAAAGCTTGAACTAATAGCGATGACGAAAATCATGCTGAACTGTCATCGTATCATTGTTTCAGACAAAACTGCGTCTAAACAGTATGAAAAAGCAGTACTAACACCTCATAAACTAAACATAGATACCAGTTCCTGATGCAGGACTCTTGCCCCAGCCCCTATCTTGGGAAATATAAAAAATAGTTGAGAAACTTCATGTCATTAAAACACAGACTAATTTATTTCCAACGTTATTAATCGGTGTTTCAGGCCCACTTTTTTCGTAATGTGATGCTTGATTCATGATACATAGAATGCCAGGTATGCTGACTAGACACATACAAATCTCCATCTTGGTATTTAATGACGTCACTATTATCGTTTATAATTATTTTATTTATCAAGTGGGGACTATATTTTTGAATTCAGTATTTAAACAAATTGTCTTATGATTATAAAAACCATAAAAATATAAGAACATAATAAAAACCGGCAAATCAATTCATTTATTTATCTTCACTTCGAAAAAAATCAGATGCTAGTGACGTCACACGTACAGTCAGCATACCTCATATTTCTGTTTATCATGGCTTGATTGATATCCCCTTTTTGTTGCTATTTTGCACTAATTAACAACTTTTCTTATAGTAGGTACCTAACATCGTAAGTGAAAATTATGAAATGATACCTATATCTTTACAAGTACATATATACATACCTTTATATATGTCTCACAAAACCAGCTTAATTTTAATTTAAAAACTTAAACAAGACTTCAAATCAGTAGCACATTCGATAAGTTTTGATCATTTTGTTCAAAATACAATGTGGTCGAAAAACAATATTATTTTTAAAAAACCAGAGAATATGTTTGAAACAAAAAAATCAGTCAAATATGGTTATGTAGGTCTAAATTAAAGCAAATTGTTAAGCATTTCAGCAGTTCTTTTTTTACCAATAAGTTACGAAATTCATAAAATATTATTGAATAATTTTTATTCAAAAACACCGGCTAACTTTTTTCTCAATGAATCCCTCAACACTTCAACAGAGCCGCAAACCGCAATGCAATTTTAAATGTCGTAGTTCATTTTGAAAGTTATTCTCATTACAATTACATACTAAAGCTTTGATTTGGAAACTTAAGAGTAACAGGGAAATAATATTGTCTTTCTCTTCACTTTGAAAATTCTAATTCTAAATATTCCTCTTAAAAGAGATTTTTCTTTCAATAAAAAAACCTACTACCTATAGTATAACACACTTTTGCAATAAATTACAGGAATATATACATATATAATATACAATAATAATAATATTATTAAATAATAATTTCAATTATAGCGTAACAATTATTGGAACCCCCTTATATTGAACCAGCTATTGTCACCCCCTCATTCATTCACGATTTTTTTCAAAAAGTCAATTTTATTTTTTTCGTAAACTGTAACTTATTCCTCTTTGTTTTAAACAATTTAACATTCCTTCAGTCAGTGTATGGTAGATTAATAATTGTTACCACATTTTAAAATGCTGGCAAAATTTTGTGTGTTCTTGCTAAGGACCTAAGATATGGTAAGCCTTATTTAAGTAGCTATTCATATATTGTTTTTGACATCAGAATATATAATTAATTATTCTTTTTTAATAATTTTTTTGTAAAATTAATTGGTAGTTTTATAATAAAAAGGGGTCCAATATTTGGTTACAATAAAGGTGGGGGTTCAATTACCAGCACCTGACCTGGATGCCAATAATTGGTTCTATGAAATTACAACATTTAACACTGCCAATAAATAGGTATGCTTTTAAGAATGAAAATAATTTTATAATTAAACCGTAACTTTTAAAAGTTTGAATAAATGCCAAACATAAGAACAAATGTCTGCCCAGGCTGGGGGTCGAACCCACATTTCTAGGTTCGCAAATCGCAACCAAGCGCTACAACCACTGTACCATTGATGATGTGTAGCACTGATAATTGAAGTAGGTACTAGGTACACACGTTCAAGTGGTGTTTTTTTTTTTTTTTTTTTAAGGTTTATAAATGTATAGGTTTGACATTTTTGTTATGATTTACGCGCGTTATTTTTACCCTTAACATGAATTAACACAGTGCGAGCATTATGGAAAGTTGGATAGGAAATAAAATAAATTGCAAGTACGAACTTGCTCTAATTTATTAAAATGGCTTGAGATTTTGGGAATAAAGCATTGCAAAAAAACATATGAAATTTTATTAATCACTTAAAAATCAATAGTTAAAACATTTTTTGGTGAAAATGAAGTAAGCCATCAGATTTCTTTTACTTTTGTGAATTTAAAGGACATTTTTTTTCAAAATCGTTCGACCAGTTTTTTTTTCAAAAAAACGGTTTTTGAAGTGAAACTTCTTTAGAATCGTTGTGATTTCAAACCGGATGCAACGGAAAAAACGACAGGTAAGAGACACAAATACAAAAATGTGTAGGATGAAGCCAGGAAAGAATGAGACAGAAATATACATAGGTACTATTTTTCTGACGGAAGTAACGCTCAGTATTCCAATATGGCGGCACCGATGACTCGCATTAGCTCACCGTGTGCACGAACGAGTGAGAATATAAATACTATAATCTTACACATTCATGCACGTGCTCCATGGCATTTGTTTGTTTTGATCAATGTAGGGATGGGCAAGTAAAAAATATATCGATATTTATCGTATCGATATTCTTTAACAGTATCGATAATTATCGGGTGAAAAAAATTAATACATCACTATATATACATACATTCTCATGATTATTCATACATATTACGAAAGCTTTCAAAATTCGTAAAAAAGAATAGACATGAAGAAAACAGTATGTTTTTTTTTTAAATGTTGTTTTGGCTAAAAATACAAATAACGGACATCTCTGTTTATAAACGACTGAATTTAATAAATTAAAGTGCTGTAAATCGTTCTTGTTTGTAGTTTCCCAGTAACATTTTTGAATTTATTAGCTTGGGGAGTTCTTTCCAGTGGTTGGATCTCTTAGTCTCTTCGTTTGTTTAAGTTAAAATTTAATCATTTCAGTGATATTATGTCTATATTCGTCAAAGAAGTTTTACTTCAATCGCGAGTAAAGGTTACACGCACACATTTTTTTTTTAAACTTTAAAAAAAAAAAAACATATTGGAGCTACCTTTAGAAGACTTCCTAAAAATTAATTACAACCGAAACATAAAGTTTACTCAAAAAACACCATTCCGAAAGACCCCGGTAAAAGCATTCCACATTCTTGTAGTGCGGCTAAGAAAAGAGTATCTATACTTAGCATAACGTATTGCTGGGTATTTCTGGTGACAACAACAACATGTTAGTGTTATTGACAAATTGTTTAAGAAAAGGAATGCATCTGCCTACTTCGTTGGACGTGGAGCACTGTTTAAAGAAGTAGCGATAAAAGAAGATAAGACAAGAAACTTTACGGCGATGCTCAAGATTCTTTCACCTTTCAATTTTTAGTCTCTTTTAAAAATCATATTTATTAGACGAAAATGTGTAACAGGAGCTCCTGTCAAATATGTAATCGTTCCACAGAAGGTGGTTTGTAATACACATACCTAGAACGCAAAGCGGTTCGGTTTCCTCAATACAAGTGCTATTAATGTATGCTTTAACAACAATTAACAAAAGAAGACTGCATTTAGTTTTTCAATTTCGCACGGTTGCTTATTATACGCTTTCGTTGCAGTTCCACATCCGAAGAACTTGCCTATTACTCTGGAAACGAATATGAAAAGCTGAGTGGAATTAAGTGTATTACAAGACTTAGGCTCTTGCCTAATAAAGGTAAGGAATTGAACGGTAGGTCGGAAAATAACTTCTAATCCATCGACGAAGGGGTTCGTGGATACGAAATGCACGCATTTACAATAAGAGTCCATCCTATCACCAGTGGACCTATAGCAGCGAAAACCGTTTACATTCCTTGATTTGATAGTTTGCCAGGGATTTCATCACTTTTGAAAGAAGGGACATCGGTTTTTCGAAAGTGATGAAGAAACACCTTTTTAATGTAGGTATGGGCTGGGGAAATATTTCCATTTCAATATTCATCAAATGATTACGGCTCAAAACAAAGCCCTCAGGGTATTACAATGAATGTAAATATAGTTGTGATGGGTAAACAACATCAATCATCAGGTGAGCTGACCTTATCTTATCGAACCTAGAGCTTTTGAGTGTTTGAGAAAATCAAAAAAAAAAACTTTACTTCGAAGAAACAAATTGGAGCTGGACTTAAGCGATTCAAAAAACCAACAATATGCATTTTTCTTGAAACTGCTATATACATTGTTGGTCAAAAAAATAGATGTGATTCAATTTTATATCTTAGCCATAAAAGTTGGAGCTGACCTGAAGGAGCAAAAACTTGCGCAATATCATCTGGAGTGACGAAACAAGAAATTATTTGTTCTCATGAGATTCTGGGCGTAATGTCAGGCGATAAAAAGGAAAGGACTATCACTCTCGCTATACCCGGAAGACGATTAAATACGGAGGAGGAAATATTATCGTCTGGGGCTGTTTTTCCTGGTATGGTGTGGGTCCTATTTACTATATTTCGTCTTGATTAAATACGGTTATAGGGATATTTTGAAAGATGTCCTGCTTCCATTTGCCGAAGAAAACATACCTCTCTGATGAAACTTTCAGCAGGATATAACGACCCGAAACATACAGCGAATCTTGTGAAAGATTGGTTTCAAGAGAAAGAAGTTTCAATTTGTTCATGGCCAAGTCAATCCCCAGATCTCAACCCGATTGAGAACTTGTGAAATGAGATTAAGCGGAAACTAAACTGCTAATATTTTCCAAACTGAAACCAATTCTGGGATGCTGTTCAGAGGAAATGGTCTTCTATACCCCAAGAAACATGCCAAAAGCATGCTATTAGAGATTATTAGAGAAAGGTAAACGAAAATTATAATATAATACAACAAAATGTATGTATATAAACTATCATTATTGATGATTTAGGTAGACGCACCTATTTTTTTGTCCAAGCACAAATGTCTACACCTACGGTTTTACTGTACCTATACAGTTTATAATTCCTTAATTTAATTAAGTCTAATGAAAACTATTGTTAAAATAATATTTAAATAAACAAAACATATTAAAAAATTAAGAATATATGAAAAAAAAACAATACCTGACCCAATTTTGTTGACCAGCTGTGTACGTGAAGTTTGAACAAATCCGTCAAACCTCCGTCTCGACCTCGAATTTCACCACCAAACCAATTATACTTGCCTTGCATAGCAAGTTCAAATATTAGAGAGTGGACAATTTATTTAAAATTAAAGGATTACAGAATATTACCCGCTCTTCCGTTACTTCCGTGAAGAAATTCTGTTCCTGGAAGGTAGTCCTACCATACCACCATAATTTCCATTTATAATTCAAATAGTGTTTTCATTTCATAACTGCTGCTGCTGTACACAATCCCTTCAATATGCTCCCCATAACTTCTCGAGGTGTAGCTCGCAAAAAAATTTAAGATACATGTCTTTAAAAAAAAGAAAAAGTGAACACGGCACATACAGCAACATGCTGACTTAACTGGCTTAACTGACACTCACGTCTGTGATATAATTCCTTCGATATGGAACAAGCCCGGCAGGCAGGTAATAGCTTAAGCTTAAGCCTATGCTACCATCGCATCGCCGGAAACATGTATATCCTCTTATACGAGTAACTACTGGCTAATTTATCCGCAGCATAATTACTGAAATGAAATATTAAGTAAACGATGTCCACGTGACATCCGGACAGAGTCTTCGATAGGGAGAGACTCGTAGTTTTACTTTTTTTGTATCTGACGATCGTGTACCATATCTCTTACCCCTTTACCTATGACTATACGACAGTTGGAATTACCCAACAAGCAAAGTTTTTCTATTTTCCCTTTCTAGCCCCAAACATTCCCACCCAGACCCAACTCACAAAAGTTTTGCCTTCGGCATCGGCACTTTGCCATCATCATCATCATCATCATCATCATCCGAGAAACAGTCCCTCTGGTGGTAGATGTATTCCGCCAGCTCTTAGTCCAATGTTTAAAAAGTGAGCCACTGCTACCATTATCGCCGGAAAATGGAGACGGTCGTCCGTCGTCGGTATAGTTAGTTGGTGAGCAGGCGGGCGGTGGGTTAAGCAGGAAAAAGACACAGGTTGAATTATTGCAACATGAGAAATTTTTTAATCAACGCTACGTGATGTCACGCTATCTTCACAGGCTCACAGGATTTCCACACCTTTTCTTTGCAGACAGCGCGCTCCTTGTTCGTCCAAAACACGGGGTCATATTTCTGCAGGTTTAGCTCCATCATCGTCACAGTAGTTGACCTATTTAATATACTTTAAAAGAACAGGATGTCTACTCAGCTATTTTCCCATGATTCTATATGTGCGAACTGTAAATTAAAAGAACGCTGCGAACAAATGACGAATCCTGACAGCGGAACGTTGCCATGGGACTATGGGCATGGGAATGGAAATGGAGATGGTCGTCTGTCGGTGTCGGTGGTGTTGAAAGTGTGCGGATGGAAAATAGAATTTTTTCAAGAACTTTAAAGCCATACTTAGCTTCTAACGACCATAGGATAATTTGATTTACCGGTTCTTCATTCTGCCTTCACACCCAATGGTTAGCAAGTATGCGGTGATTGTGGGGTATAGTGGAAAAGGTGGTGAGGATAGCCACCCCAACAACTGCATATACCCACCACCGGAGTGCTACTAATTAACCAAGCTGTTTATTTTCCTTCAGGGTGTTGGAAAACTCCATCAACAAAAAAAAGTACGAGGTAACTTGATTGAGGAGTGGCAGCAGGACCAGCAAAACTGAAAAACTCGCGAAACTGAACGTGATTCTCCTTAGGGTAGGTGTTTCTATGAAGCTCGTTATTGTTGTCGTTGTAGAGCACAGTTTTATTATGACCTGAATGAATGATTCTTTGAAGCAACTGGAATTAGTTGGTTGAGTCTGGAGAGTTAGTTTAAAGACACTGAACTTTATTCTGGAATTTATTTTAGCAAATGTTCGAGGGGGCTAAGAATCATCATGTCCGAATTTAAAATGTATTCTTCGTTTAGTGTCGAAAGAATTAAAATTTTTGTTTTCGGACTTTTTAAAAGAATGAAATGAAATGCGAGTACCTACCTACTCCAAAAAATATAAACTACTCAAAACAAAATAGGGCCCACAGGGTTCTTAATTTAATATGAACGTTAATTTCATTTTTTTTTTTTAATAATTTCAGCTAAGAGCTAAGAAATTGAGTTTACATAATCTTTAGTGAAAAATGTTAATTTTATTATATCTACTCACAAAACGAACTTTTAAATTTCACACTCTGTGAAAATGTGATCACAACAAGCCGTACAAATTAAAAATAAATCTTGGATGGGCCCTATTTTGTTTTGAGTAGTATATATAATTTAATGTACCTACTATAGTCACAATCACAACATGGCAATGAACAAAATGAAGTTGGAGTGTTCTTTTTTATGAAGGTTATGGTGAAGTTAAGTGTGCTGCAACTTTGATCCAAAAATGGTTTTAAAAGATGTTTTTAGAAAACCTCAAAGCATGAGACATAAATATTAAGTCTCATTGTCATCTCTCACATTATGTCATGAAAAAGATAATAAATTTAAAAAGAAACAACTAAATTATAGAAAAAAAATAATAACACTTTATCGATCAAATTAACAAGGATTTATTAAAATCTTCTTAAAAACTTTCTAAGCGTCACGGCAGCTAGTCGTTTCATATGTCAGACTCAGAGACCAAGTTGGTTTATTAGGCCACCCAAGGTGTTGACTTCCACTGCTCCGTTGGCCCGTAGTCCCGCCTATTTGTTTTCGTTCATAACATACACTCCCAATACCACAGCCATTCAGCCAATATGGTTTTGGTATTTTGGTCAGGTCGATTCTGGTCTCAAAATTCTGCTTTAAGAACGAAAATTTTGCTTTTCAAAATTCTGCATTTTTTCATCCCGGTTGACAAAAATCTGCTGTTCAAAATCTAAACAAAAAAAACATATCTATAAAGGTAAACGAGACCAAAAGAACAATATTTTTAGAACCTTCTTCTTAAATTCTTAATTTGTGGATCAAATTTATCAAATCGGTGGAAATCGTTGGGATAACTCTTAAAGCAGTCTTGAACCGTCGTCGTCTAAAATTTAATTTACATAATACACATACACGAACCGAGGTAAATCGTTTTTAAATTTTGATCTGTGGATGAACCGCACTGTTGTACAACTGGCCCCAAGTAACTCAAAATAAAATGCACGACTGGGTCGCACGTACTTGCTCTGTGGGTACAATAGTACGAAGAAAACAAACTTTTCGAGCAAGAACAACTCACTTTTGGAAAAATTGGCCAAAACCTAATGGATCTTTGCATGGGAGCCCCCATTCAAAAAAGAGAAACTGAAAAAAATGCAGTGCCATATGATAGGAAGCTGTAAGGAACTATACCAAACAAAGTTTGAATATATTCGATACAACCGTTGACAACTTATGGCCATTTAAAAAAGTCGTTAAGAGCAGATCTCCGTTATTTCCGTTTTTATCCAAAAACTAAAAACGCAGTTCTCTTAAAAACACTAAAAGAATATAACACACAAAGTTTAATCAAAATCGCTAGAGCCATTTTCGAGCAAATTAGAAAAAACTACAAAAAGTTGGCTAAGACTGAATGGCTCGTTGTATGGAAGCCACCAGTTAGAAAGGCTTCAGTGAAAAATGTACTAAGCTATCTTATAGAAAACTATGAAGAACTATGCCAAACGAAATTTAAGTCGATTCAATTAACCCGTTGTGAACTTATGGCTATTTAAAAAAAAGCCGTTAAAACCTGATTTTCGTTACGACCATTTAAGTCAAAAACGAAAAACACAGTTCTATTAGAAATGCTTAAAGTAAGCTAAATTTTGAGTTTAATCAAAATCGTTAAAGCCGTTTTCGAGAAAATTCAAAGTGAAAAAAACCGTTACTTGAAAGGTACCAGTTTGAGCCGGGCTAAAACGAAACAAAAAAAACCTCGACAACAATTTTTCTTCAAACTGCTATACATCAAGTTTGAAATCCGTCAAGCGGTTTAGGCTGTAGCATCTCTTCTCTTTCGTGACTCTCTTTGAGATTTAAATGTCCCAAAGCCCCAAACTTCATCATATCCACCAATATTTTCATTCTAGATTCTAGGCAACAATTTCGACTCATGAGTGCTTCGGATCCCTCGTATCGCCGAGGCCATATACTGTTGATAAAAGCAATGTTTTCCTGACGTAGTTCAGACAATGTTATACCGTCCCGGGGTCTGAACGAAAATAAAGTGTAGTAATTTTAATTTAATAAATTCATTAAGGTGTGACTCACAATTAGCTTCGTGCGTTATGGTTGGACAACCTTTGATAATTCTCTCTGAGCAGGTGTGGTTAAATAAAAAAAAAAACTAAAAATACATAAACCATTTAAAAATGAATGTTTCATTTAAACTGCAATTAAAAGTCGTGTTAATATATCAACGATAACATTGATTCCAACCAACTTGTTGGTTTATCCTCGGAATTTGTGAATTAATTGCAAATAAATACCCGCCAATTGGCCCAATCATAATTTGATTGATTACTGAAACCATACGCTAATGATATTTTAATATTTTTGAAGAGAAATTCTTTTATAATTAACGATAACAATCAGACATACATAATTATAAGAGAGTTTAAGGAGAAAGTATTTAATTCAATTATAAAATTATTTTAGTTATTGGAATCCTGGTGGCATTTAAAATAAAAATGTAGGACAGCATTTGAAGTATACTACACTAACTGTGAAATACAGCTCAGCTAAAATAAAACATTATACCTACATACAATTATGACATAATACTTTATTATTTTATCATTAAATGAGTAGAGTGTGGATATTGTTTTATTATTTTAGCTTAAATTTTCATTTTTGAAATTGTGACTTTTTTTTTTTTTTTTATGGTAACTTTATAAAGTTCGCATCAATCCGATTAACATAATGATATTCTACAATCTGGTAGCTTTATACATTTTTCCACAATAAATATACTGAGCGATTTAGATTTAGTGTTTTTTTTTTTTTTAATTTTGTATGACCCCTTGTTCAAGAGCGAGGGGAGATTGTTGAAAAAAAGTTTTACAAAGAAAATGAAAATAACTCATGCAAAAATAAGTCAGCAAAATGCATTCAATCTATATATTTTCGTATCTATATATTTATATCTTATCTTCTTATTTATATATATAAAATGGTGTGAAAAATATAATATAGTAATTCATCAATTGAGAACGGATGGGCCGAGAAGGTTTCTATGAAAGAAAATTTTTGGAAAAACCATCCGGAAAAGTTGGGAAATTGGAAAAATCGAAAGTTGAGTATTTGTATGGAATTTTTTGTGCAATTGTTCCATTAGTTGTGAAAAGACGTTTTGACTGCAATTTAATAAGTTTGCGTGAAAAAATGAGGTTATCCAATTGCGTTTCCGGGTATAGGTTTTTTTTTTAATTTTCTTTCGAGTTAAGCTGGCCGAAAGTGTCCAAACAAATATGCCGCTACTGAATGGCGAGCAGAAGACGATGAAGATACGTATTTACTTTCTGGACAGGCAAGACATTCGTCATTTCGTTCATTCTGGCAACTATTCGGCAAAGATCTCAAATTACATTGGCTGCTTAGAATTGCTGACACCTTGTATTAATGCTGTAGAACTGCACATTTCCCTTTGAAAATGCCGATGAATCTTTCCACGGTTAACAAGCCAACATGCACAGTGACCAAGAATTCGGCAAAAGCGAAATTTTTCCGGAAATGCACGAGTTCACATCATCGATGGAGGAACTCATCATTGAAGTGTTCCCGGCATTGCACAAAAATATAAAAATCTCTTGAATTTTATTTTTCAAAGTCAAATCGCTGAAGAACAACCAATAAATCGCAAGTCAATTGTTTCTGATTAATCTCGAATTTCCCTGTTTTTCGCACGGTCATCAGCTGCACGTTGCCTGGTCATGAAATGGCAATCCGAATTCGTTGTTTGTTTTTAAACCGCACAACAAATCGAAAAACATTATTTAGTTTATCATAATGTATCGCTCTCTACTGATTTCGATTCCAAATTAATTAAATTGGAATTTGAACAAGCTGTTGATTTATTATCACTCTGGAGTTTATCTGAAGGCGTTGAATTGGGGAAAGACGAAGTTCGCCGGTGTTATAATTTGGTATTTTGGAGACGTTGTACAGAATACTCCGATCTTGAAGAATGGACCTTATCTAAGTAGGACGAATAGTCCCTTGCAGTATTTGAGAGGACATTTTTGTAATGTCTGTGGTAACGAAGAAGAAACCACAACAAAGATACAACGATGAACTATACGTGCTGCACAACGACATAAGCCTAGTCAGAAAATTCGAATATCCAACGGTTAAGAAAGATGGCGAATGGACATCGTAAGGCTCCAGCTTGTAAAGTTTCCAACGCCAGAAGGAGTCGGAATCGAAGGTACACCTCATCTTCGATGGAGCGACCAGGTAGTGGGGAAACTGTGACAATTTGGGAGAGCGAAATCGGAGACGGCTTTGTAGCGCGATCAGTAGTCGCCGTGCACATACATTGCCAATCAATAGAAATAGGTTCACTACGAAAAAAATGGCTTTTAATTATATTGTTGATTGTATTTTATTAAAAGGTTTACTTGTTTAAGCAGAGGTTCTTAGGATCTATCTGGTAGATACATACTCGTTAGTATGATGGCCATTTTAACAACAAAAAGTTATGCTGTATTGCTAAACGTGCGTATTGTTGTTTTCCACTTGAAAGATCATTTACAATTTCCAAAAAATGCTCACAATTTGTACAAGAACTCGTCTTTGTTGTTTCAAAATTTTGAAGGATGAGAAAAACTACGATCTACCAATCCATTTTCCACGTCAATGGCATATACAAAACTCAATACATATATTCGTTTGCTAATGAAACCCTTTTTGTAAAATTCAAAACTTCTGCTTCCTTCAAATATAATGGCATTAAGCTATTAGAAGTTTTGAGGCACTATAGATGGCGACCCAGACAAACGCCTTCTCCAGAGTAGGTTATAGGTACTAGAGATTTTATATACATACAATGCACCTATTCACACACATGAAGTCGAAAATAATTTCCAGATCCTATTTTCCTTCTTTGCAAAGCCAATTTTCCTCATTTAAGAATAGATTTATGTTTTCTTAAATTATGTTTTCTAATAAGCAGAATAAAGCTTTTATATTTTTTTAATGTTACGAACCTTATTTTTTCAATATAGGTGTAGGTAGGTTTGTAAAATTGTAAATGTTTCTGGGACTTTATTCAATCAATTCATTATAAAGATGATATTTTAAGTGTGAAAATCAACGTAATGAAGAGTTCAATATGGAAATACCTATGTACATGCTTCTAAATTCGTTGAAATCAGAGTAAAACGCTTCCCTCGATTTCAAAAGAACCTTGGCGGAAGAAAGCATACCTATACCTTCCATATTTCACCAAATTGCAAAGAACAACATATCTACTTTTATGCAATTAAAGGAAACATTTTTCAAACATTTGTTCTCCAGGAGAAGACAGTTATTTTGCCAAGGGAAACCAAAAGGTGTTTATTTATGGAGTTGCTTTGAGAGGTCCTCTTATAATAAAATTTATCTTAGAAATCCAAGAAAACGAATAGCTAGCTAGGTACTTAAAAAAATCATCATCATTAAAAAAAAAATACCCTGCAAAACGCATTGCGAAGAAAATTAAACTTATCTAACCGGAAATTAAGAAAAAGACACCCAACTCAAAATGCTCCAACCACCGGCATTTGTACTTATGCGGATAGGGTATATATGGGGATGGTTTAGGTTTAAATAAAATACAAAATGTAAATAAATGTGTCCTTAGTTTATTTTATTTATAATGTGCTCCCCTTCATCTTGCTATGTTAATCCTTTAGGATTTAGCATAAATTGAGTTAAGCTCTACTTTATGGCGCAATCCTTTAGCTAACGGTTTTGTGGAAAGAATTAAGGTAAGAACCTCGCGATTTTCTTTTATTTTGTTGGTACATTATATTTATACATATATTCTTTTTTGGGAAAACATATACACTACACACGACCGTTTAATCCGGCATTCAAGGCACATTTGATGATAACGTATAAACTCTCATCCTGCCAGAGAATGCCGTTGCTATTTGTATTTATTTTTTTAAATCTTTTTGGATATAATTCATTATGTTAGATAAGAGTGTATTTGACTTGTAGATATAAGAAGAGGGGAGTCTTTGAGGATTTTGGCTTTTTTTTTTTAAATAAACACGAAAAAATAGCTTTTACTTTTACATTCTCGCTACTGTACTTGGTTTTGCTTGTGAGTTGTGATTTGTGAATCATGCATAGGTACTCAAGAGAAAACAAAAAGAAATAAGCTTTCATTATGTTAAGAGAATTTCTTTATAACTCACACTCTCGTTAAGTTCAGACATTTTTTAGAATGTTGAATTTTTGAAAAATACAAACAAAATGTCCACTCCGATTGAGGTTAAAATGCATAGATCCATGATACTTAGCATGTCACGATCTTAATGGCTTTTTTTGAAGCATTTTTACCATTGCATTTTTTCAACATTTTTTTGGCACCAATCGACACGAACCAATTTCAATTATTAAATAATGTGGTTTCCAACAAATATTTTTACTTGCAAATTGTGACTATAGGTTTTATAAGACAAGTTATGGATTCGTTCATAAAACAAATTTTGAGTTAACAATCCCACATGTTATTACGGCACGGCGGTGATGAAGAAGTGGAAAACAGTGGCTCTGAAAATTCCGTCCGTCTGTCTGTCTGTTCACACCTATAGGAAGAGCCTGAACAGATGGGCCGATCTGCTTCAAATTTGGTGTTTAGTATTTATTTGGCATCAATCGAAACGTATTTTAATTTTTGCTCTAGGCCCAAGAATAACAGTACCTACCATGCAATCGCGAAAAAAAATTGATTTTCTCGAAAACGGCTCCAACGGTTTGGATAAAAATTTCAGAACGATATTTTTTCAGGACAGTCTATATGCTTAGAAAAGATTTTTAAGAATTTGGTTTATACCTAACTGTAAATCTTATAGAACCGGTGTTTTAAAATCAGATTTTCTCGTATAAATTATACATTTCAATAAAATTTTCGACACGGAAGTCATATTAACAACCCTATTGATATACCATTTCAAAAATATGAAAAACTTTATTTTTATTTTTAATAATTTTCAAGAAAATATTTTTTTTCGAAATGTTTTGGGATCTTCCTTCTATTTAACAACAACAAGGGGGAAAATTAAATCTGAAAGTATTCAGATTTCTCTCACACTAGTGTGGTGGGTATGGGCTGCTTAAGTATAGGTAAAAAAAAAATCAAAATCGTTCGACCAGTTTTTTTCAAAAAACTGTTTTTTTTTTAACTCTTCGAAAACATCTTCCAAATTTATTTCGAGAATGCACATTTCCAGCCCTTTTTTCAAAAAACAGTTTTTTTTTAAACTTTTCGAAAACATCTTCCAAATTTGTTTCGAGAATGCACATTTCCAGCCCTTTGTTATTTTTACTTTTACTTAGAAAATTATTTCAGTTAAAATGGAGCTTCCACATTGAAAATGTCATCGTAATCCGTCAGGTGGTTAACCAGATCCTTAAGCTAATCCAAAAAACACCATTCGAAAGTCTTATCAAAGTTTTTCATTAAAAATCATATGGCAGGTATCGTTAGCTTTTGGAACTAGAATGTTTATTCCAAAACCGGACCCACAGACATACAGAACAGTCTGACCCACTTTTGTCAGTTTCTCTATCATCGTAATGTCATGTTTGATTGATTTTTTGATTTTTTTGCTTACGAATGCATATAACTTGCCTTTATGTACAATGTACATAGTACCAATAATCAATCTTAATTATCTGTTTTTTTTTATTTGGATGAAATTTAAAAAAATATTATCCCTTTTTTGGTTTTAACAATATTATAAACACCTTATTTTGACTTCACTTGAGTCGATACAAAGTTGTTAAGTATTTTGTTCGTTCTTTCTTTCAAAAAACAATATATGTACATATTTAATAAACAAAAAAATACAAAAAAAAAATTACGAGCTTAACGAACTCCTTTAAAGAAAGCACTTATCTTTTTGCATCTAAATATCAACATCTTCATCCCATGTAGAAAAGGAAATCTGGAGGAAATACTTATCAATTTTCAATCTGCAACAATAAATATGGCAGTAAGAAACTGAATCTGTATCTTATAACTAAAATGCAATAAGACGATATCGATATCAGCGTGCTGCGGCTCCCAGACATGCAGCGTTACTGCTGGAACACAATAGAAAAACGCAGCCGGAACCGCAGCCGCAACCGTACCGCATGCCGTACGTACCTAATTAGAAGTGCCCACAATGGAGTCGTACGTACTCCACGTTTTTTTACAATTTCCACTGAGAAACATACATTATATATAAATATAAAAGATGATAAAACATATATCGCATCATGTATAGTCTTTTCAATAAATTTTTTATTACCTGACCTAATTTCTAAAAGGATTTTATTAGCACGTTGCTCTTTTTTTTTTTTTTGTATGGAATGTCAAAAATACGCACGTATTTATTAAAAATTGGCCAACTCGTCCGTCGCGGTTTGCGGCTGCGGTTGCGGATCCGTCTCGTTGTGTTCACAACATTGAATTCGTGTGTATTCAATATTTTGACATGCGATACGGCTGCGGCTGCGGTTCCGGCTCCGGCTCCATTGTGTTCCAGCAGTTAGCTGTCCCACAATAATACTATTGTTAACAGGATGTTTCTTTGGGAAAAGATTGATGAACATGTAGGTACCTTACCTACTCAGAAAACTGATGTGCACGACTGTTTTGCACAAACATACTCTTTAACTGAATAATTGGATGAGGGCTATATGTATGTTGAAAAAAATAAAGTGCACGACTGGGTCGGACGAACTTGCTCTTATGTGTGACAGTGGTCTTGGGGTTTGAGATTTAAAAAAAAAAGCAAGGAAAAAATGATATGCAATTTTATTGATCACTTAAAAATCACTAGTTAAAACGTTTTTTGGAAAAATGAAGTAAGCCATCTGATTTCCTTTACTGTTAAGAATTTTAACACGTTCGCTGCCGCCATAGAAAAAAAAATATTACCAGAGTGCCAAAAGAGTTTTTTTGTGTTAACGTGATTTTTAAGTGTACCTATAATTGTTAAACTCTGTCTTTCGTTTTAAATTTGTGTTGTTTTTTATGTGTTTTAAGAGCGTGAGGGTCACATGGCCCCTCACACAAACTTACTTTAATGCAGTGCCACGTGACCCGTCACAAGCTAATTTTATAGTTTTCAATATTTTTTTTTTTATCATATTGTTTCAGATTTTGATTATTTACAAACATTATGGATAATTCTGGTATACATCCTAGAGTTTTTTACGGGAGGAGAGAATCTGAAATTTAAGATGAAGATTTTGAAGCTTCAGATTCGGACGAATATGTTCCATCAGACGCTGGTTCAAGCGATTCAAATTCAAATGTAATGCTAGATTACTCTGATTTAGAGTCTGAAGATGTACCTGACCTTCCCTCGACTTTTACAGCAGCATCTTCGAATGAGTGGGCTAGGGTTACAAAAAGTTCACTAAAAGAATTCATTTTTGAGCTGCCAGCCACTCCCGATACATCCCAATCAAATATATCAATATTGAAGCCTATTGATTTTTTTTCATTGATGGTAACCGAAGATATATACCAACTCATTGTGACCCAGACGAATCTCAACGCAAACAAATTTTAAGAAAATAATGTTGTCACCCGAAATTCACGGGCAAAATCCTGGAAGGACACTTGTGTCCCTGAAATCAAAAAGTTTTTAGGGCTGGTCATGTACATGGGTATAGTGAAATACCCTTCTATATCATTGTATTGGAGTACCGACAACTTTTACAAGAACTCTTTTCTACCCGAAATAATGTCCCGAAACAGATTTCAATTGTTGTTGAAGTTCATTCATTTTGCCGACAACACAAGCATTGGAACTGACCGGCTAGGCAAAGTAAGCGGCTTGCTCGAAATCCTCGAGCGAAATTTTGTAAATGCTAGAACCCCAGGAGAAGTATTAGCTGTGGACGAATCTATGATTCCCTGGCGGGGAAGATTACAATTTCGTCAATACAATCCGGGAAAATCCCACAAATACGGAGTAAAAATCTACAAGCTTTGTGACCCTAGTGGTTACACGTATACCAGCTCTATATACGCAGGGAAAAATAATTCCGACAACCAAAGAGGAAAACCAACTCCTTCAACTTCTCACAGCACCCAAATAGTGATTGATCTGGCAGAAAACTATTTGGATAAAGGTAGAACGATTGCTACGGACAATTTTTATACTTCGGTTTCGCTGGAAAAGTTCTTGATCAATCGTAAGACTCATCTTATTGGAACACTTAGGAAGAACATAACTGGGAATCCCAAAGAGGTAACTCTGGCTAAGCTCAGAAGAAATGGTATTATTGGACGCGAGTCTTCTGGTATTGTGGTCTCAAAATGGAAAGACAAGAGAGAAGTATTGATTTTGAGTACAAAACATATACTAGAGGAAGTGTCTACAGGGAAAAAGAATAGAAATGGTGAGGAAATAAAAAAGCTTCAAGTGATTACGGAATATAACCATGCCAAGCAAGGAATAGATATTTCTGATCAAATGGCAAGCTACTTTACACCATTACGTAAGACAATCCGCTGGTACCACAAAATAGCGTTTGAGTATCTTTTGTCCACCTCGGTTGTAAATGCGTTAGCTATTTACAAAAACCATAAAAATATGCCAATGCTTCAATTTAGGCAGTCTATTTGTGAGAGTCTTTGTGGGCTTCCGATTGAAACACCAGGATCCTCTAACAAGCATGTACTGAAGGAGTTTGAAACGAGAGATACAACCAATCGAAGGGCACGGAAACGGTGTAACAATTGGTACAATGAACTTTCAAAAAGCGAAGGAAGAAGTGAAGCTATGAAAAAAGCCAAGAAAGTGTCAACTTATTGTGATTCATGCGAAGGAAATCCCTCGTTTTGCTTGGAATGTTTCAACAAAAAGGATTAATTTTTTTACTACCTTAGTGTTTCATATATTTTTGAATTCAAAAGTCTAATTTTCTTTATTTATTTTTACTATAAGGCAAAATTAAACAAAATTGTACTACATGAATTTAAACAACAATAAAAGTCGAAGTTTTGCAAATAAGTGATTTTGGATTTTTTTTCCTGCAAAGCAGGGACTTTTAACTAGGTGCCAAAGCAAGAAAAAAAACATTTCACCAGGAAGCCATTAAAAAAACGTCTTTACAAAAATACCTACACCGTGACCCACCGGTGGTGCACATGGCCTCCTATGAATATTTTGTGTGACCCACCGGTGGGTCACATGGCAGCGAACGTAAGAAATATTTTTTTTTTAAATTCGTTCGACCAGTTTTTTTTAAAAAACAGTTTTTTTTGAAAAACTTTTCGAAAATATATTCCAAATTTTTTTTTAGTATGCCAACTTCTAGCAATTCGTAGTTTTTATCAGAAAAATACAATTTCAAAAAAATAGATCAAACCGTTTTTGGAAAAAACAAAAAATAAAAAAAAATGTAAATCTTTTTTTAGAAACTCAAAAAAACTTTTTTTGAAAAATTTGAGAATTTATATTATTTCGTCTATAAAAAAGCTCCTACCTATAGGTATTAAAAATTTCATCGAAATCCGTCTGGCTTACGAGAAAATCTGATTTCAAAAAACCGGTCGTATAAGAGGTACCGTTATAAGACTTTTCCTGAAAAATCTGTTCCAACTAAAACATAAAGTTTACTCAAAAAAAAACAAATCAGAAAGTTTTATCAAAATCGTTGGAGCCGTTTTTGAGATAAATGAGTTTTTCATAAAAACTCATATGGCAGAGGTACCGTTAGTTTTGGAGCTAGAATGCTAATTCCATAAACCCCTCTGTAGGACGTCATAATAATACTATGTTTGAAGCGAATCGGTCCAGCCGTTTAGGCTCTAGGTGCCGATACAGACAGACGGACAGGCAGAAATAATTGTCGGACTCACTTTTTTCGACTTCTCTATGTAATATCGTAATGTCATGTTTGATTTTTAGAATTTTTTTTAGAAATGCATAACTTGCCTTATAGTACCTATAATCGCAAGTAATAACAAAGTTATATAGAAAAATCTTTTGTTTTCTTTTTGGTTTAAGAGATTTCTTGGAATGCAATAAAGCTTTCATTACGTAATATCGTTCAAGAAAAAACAAAATTGAAAATCATTTAAATAGTTTTTTGATGTGAAACATCTATTGGCGCACCTAAGCAGTAAAATCGATGGTAATCGTCACGAAAAATGGTATGACGCTCGGACGCCATCCGGCCAATCAAATCTTTGATAGCATAGAAAAAAGATCAAAGTCGATAAAATTTTTCAAAGTGTGACTGGAGGGTGTAATAAGACAAATATATTGATTTTATTTACGAAACACTAAACTATTCAAAATTATATCACTCCATATTTTCTTTGATGGTTTTTATTAATTAAGAATTTTAATGTTAATTTGAATGTTTCACATCTGCCGGGCGTCCCGTGACGGCTATTTTTTTTTTTCTTAAGTTTTTTAAAACTCTCGGAAAAATATTTGTGATTTTGTTTGAGTATGTGAAAACAGTGAACTCTAAAGTTATTACCTGGGAAATTTATTTCGAAAAAAACTAAATCAAAATATTTTTTTAAAAAATTATAAAAAATCAAAAAAAGAACCGCTAGTTAAGGTTGACATTGCCATCCAACGACAATATTTTTCGATATCTCTTTCCTCATCCAATCACTAACCTACGATAAACGTCCCTCTTATACCGTCTAAAAGACGCGTTGTATATACCAAGTAATCGAAAAGCTTCCGAATTCGTTAACGAACTGGCAATTTTTGTATGAAAAATCTTGTACAACTAATTTTCGGTTAAAATGTCGTAATCGTAAATAACTATTGCTGTCCTGGCCAGAACACTATATGTATGTTGTTTCTTTTTATGGCTTCGGGTGGCTTTGTAGCTAATAAAGACAATATAGTGGACTTAAAAATACAATGGAAAAGATGTTGTCAAATGAAACAAAAGAAGGAATTTTCTAAAACATCTTTTTATATTTCCGTGGGATAATACAAAGTTATAATTTACAAAATCCAAATAACCTTCTCCACTTCACCTTCGGGTTTTGCAGAAATAGCTTGAAGTAGACCAAAACGGCTCTTTAACGTCCGAAAAAGAATTTTGTTTCACATGGTAGGTTAAGGTAGGTACTTTCTACTAAACATTACAGGATTTTATTTTAAGCACTGGTTGTCTGTAAAACTGCAAAGAACTGATAAGACATGCTGATGACCTATATTTTTATATATCAAGGATTACAAAAATCAGAATTTTCAAAAACTTCCGCCAAATACCTTCATGAATGTTTGCAAGGATATTGGAGGAAATGTTGGAGCATGAATAGCAGCAAACTTTTGACTGCGAGCAATCATCAGTAAAACCATCTTTCTATATTTTAAGTTACACATAAACCAATGATGTCCAAAAGCTGCTGTTCCAACTGCCTCACTCTGAAATATCAGAACAAAAGTATGTACCTTCAAATATAACAAAATACACTTACTGAAACGATGACCTTATTTCCGTATATGCAAATTATCAAAACTTGAACCAAAGAAGTAATGAGAAGTACAACATTTTGAAGTAACTCCTCAATAGATGTAGACAATACTTGAAAGCCCACAAAACAAATAGTTCCCGAAGATGCCAAAAAGTTCAACAGCAATGAATATCCGAAAATTGTGTCCAAAGAATTATTTAATCTAAACAAAATTACATATATATTTAACCAATTTAAAACTTTTAAACTTACTTCAAGCACTTAATATGATGTTTCACAATTCTTCTCAAAAACTTATCATTCAAGTATTCCGAAGAACTCGGCCGAAATCTGTCCAGTTCTTTCGAAATAAACTCGAAGTGCATGCAAAGCTGAGCCAGTGACGAGACTAGAAACAGATCTGCAGTAGAGTAAGCGATAGCTGCAGAAAATCCAGCATAAAATAGGGTGCTAGTAGTTAGCAAATAAATAGTCCAATTTTGGGAAGGATTAAAAGGATACCACATGGGATATATCACAGGAAAATCATATTTTACTCCGTTAAAAACAACAGCATAGAGGGATGTGGAAGCTGCTATCAGAGGGAAATATATTGCATTAAAGACATTGAGAGCAGCGTAAAATTTCATAACGGGCTTCAGGGTCCTTAAGTGTTTCGTCAACTGATAATCTTCTTGCAGCTCGAAGGTTTTTGGATAAATATCTTTAAATTTCTGAAGGACTTCCTCTATTGGCGATTTGTTCATGTTCAGGGTTATGAGTTTCATGTAGCCCACCAAACCGAATCCAGCACATGGGGCCACTGAATAGGCAGCAAGAAAATCTGAGGACCGTAAAGCTAGAATAAACATTGTAGCTTGCGATCCCCATTGAAGAGTGTAATTAACGATAACGGCTAAAAGCACAATTTTTAAAAACTTAACTCGTTGATTATGTTTTTTGGGAGACTCTAATATTGCCTGGCCTATTATTTTGAAGAAATTAACAGGAATACTGATGAACTCAAAGAACTCAACTATAGCCATGGTGACACTGAAATTACGAGGACGTGTGAGTTTGATATTTGTATGGCAGTCACTTGGTTTTTGTGTAATGGGCCATAATTAAAAAATTTATATTTTATAAGGTTGACGATAATTACCATAAACATTATTGAATAATTGCTTCATCATCTTTAACGTTTTGAATTATTCAAAAGACTCATAAGGACCTTTACGTTAAACAATAGCAAATTATTCGTGACCTTACATTTCAACTGGTTAGCAAGCGAATGACTAACTGACATTTCGTAAAGTTGCGTGCTGAAATCTGCCAGCTTTACTTATTTTTCCTTTTTTTTTTTTTTTTAAATAAAGAATTCCCACCAGGGAAAAAAAACTGTGTTCCAAGTCTGTTTAGCCTAGTATGAATCGATACGGACTCGGACAGAATTTTCCAACCCACGAGCAAGAAAAATATGACAGGCTTGGGGGCAATAAAAGCTATCATATTAATGTTTAAGTTGAATCCTACTAATATTATGAATGTGAAAGTTTCGATGTTTGAATGTTTGTTGCTGAATAACGGCTGAACGGATTTAGATGAAACACACGCACAGAGATAGATTATAGTCTGGATTAGCATATAAGATACTTTTTATCCCGGTAAAATGTATGGTTCCCGTGGGATAGATTTGTTTTAATTTTTGAAATCACGCCAGAATGACTGAACGGATCTGGGTGAAATTTAGCACAGAGATAGATTATAGTCGGGAATAGCACATAAGCTCAGGCTATAAAAGTAGCTAGATTACGAGAGATGGCTCCCCAGGCTACTCCTAGATCAGCTGAAACGCGAGCGAAGCACAGAGATAGATTGGATCTGGAATAGCACATAGGCTATTTTTATCCAGGTAAAATGTATGGTTCCCCTAAAATTGATTTGTTTTAATTTGTCATACAGCAAAGGATCAACATGTTTTTTGCATAAGTAGTTATAGTTTGGGTTTAGGGGTTCGAAAATGACATGGGCTAACTTTTATCACAGAAAAATGCACAGTTCCTATGGGATAGAATACAGGAATCGTGTTTCGAATTATGTCAAAACAAACCAAATACACTTAAATTGAAAATAATTAAACTACAATATTGAACAAATCTTTTTTAAAAAATGTCAATTTGGAAATAAAATCCAAGCCAACGGCAGTAGTATAAACAAAATAAAAAAGAAGAAAGAATTAAAAAGAAACAAGAAAGACAAAAAAAATGGAGATAGTCTGGTGTCAAACGAAATTCGCAAATTCAAATGAAAATACTTTAAAGATAAAAACTCTCAAAAAAGTTTAAAACAAAAATTTTATAAAAATTAAAATACGAAGAGTTCAAATAGACACTTTTTACAGGATTTGGATAGCGTTTGTTCCTTCTGGTCATAAAGTAAGAGTTTGGTTTTGAATTATTGGTTTGCTGTTTTGTTTTTAACCGATTAAAAAAAGGGGTTATTGATCAGGTACCTACATATGTACAATGTACATTGTACATACATACTGTAAATTGTAAATTAGTTGGATAATTTAGTTGTGTGCTTTTGTTATTGAATTATTATTTTAATGTTAGTTAAATTTTCTGTGCCTATACCCCACAGGTTTAAGTAGGTACATTATTCTTATGTTAGTTATAATTTGTGTTTATTAGCTTTATTCGACCACAAAACAGGTTTATACTTAATTTTTTTTTGTTAACCTTTTGCCAAGTACGCGCGTCAGTATACGCATTTTTATTTCTCTTCCGATTCGGATACCATGAACAAAATAAATACCCCGATCTGAACTTTTCTCCCATCGGAGAGGATTCTTTGAACAGATACCATGATAGGGGGAATTATTTGATAAGAAAAGTATTTGTGTTTTAATTATGTTAGTACATATATTAAAACGAAGTAAAATATTGATTTAAGAATGTATCTGATCCTCTTTCCAGAATTGGAATTTTTTATGGTACTTACCAAAACAAGCGAATCAATATAAGCCACCGTTTTTTTTTTTTTTTTTACTTAAACAAAGTGTTCAAATTATGTAACTTGAATCAATACCATATGGTTATTCGAATAGAGATTAATTATAATTTGTGCTACCACCCCTACAGACGACACATGACAAGAATATGCGACTCAGGATTACAATTATTTAGTTTCGAGATCATGTCTATTAGTCCAGTAAATAGAGACATTTTACCCTACAAAAGGTCGGGTAGTTCTAAATTTTTGATATGTTATATGGTATGGCTGGTAGATGAAAATTCCAAATTTCCACAACCACGCCCCCTCCGCCCCCTTCAAAATCCTGGAAAAACCACAAAAAATCGGCACTTTTGTCAGTTTTTTACCTATAACTTTTTTTCAGTGTATTTTATCAAAAAAAATAAATATGCAAATTTGTAGTTTACAAAATTTCCTATAAATATGATGCAAGAAGTATTTTTGTACAACCACTACGAACGGCGCTATGAAGCCTCCAAAAAAGGCTAAAATTTCGAATTTTGTGAAATTTTCAGTTTCCTCCCTCTTTAAAGCGCAATAACTCCTTAACCGTCGAGTTTAGGGCAATTTTTGTTTCAATCAATCTTGTAGATAATTTTATTGGTTACCGACTGCATGCAAACATTTTTATTTTGTGACCAATACAATCGGGTGAGGATTGAGATAGTGTTTTGTTTAAATATTCTCACTAACTCATTTTTTCTCTGTGTGTCTGTTTGGTTGCTGCGATTTTAAACTAACTTTCAGATAAGCCAGAGACCCAAGCGCGTGCATGCCAGTCCCTGCAACCCTTTCTTTAGTCCGTTTCTTGCACCCCCGTCAAGACCGTACTTAGGATGACAATCAGGGGGGAGGGGGGGCGAAATCATTCAAAAATTAATATTAGTATACAATTATCCCAGTTTCTTTATCAATTTTTATCCAACCAGATAATTATAAAAAAAAATATACATACATAGCTTTTGAAAAATGTGTTCAGTACGTACCTGAAAAGCCCAAGTCTTAGAGCTATATACTTGAGTGGAAGGGTGTGCATAGCTAAATAATCTCAAGAAGATCTTAAAGATTACCTATCTTACACACTCCATTTCTCATGTTCCTGTTTAATGAAGATCGGATGCGGCATTCACTCCACTTCCAGCTGACTTTCAACTTCCCAATTGTCGAATGGTTGTAGTTGATGGTGGATATCTTCTCCACAAAGTGGTTTGGAATCGCAATTTAACCTTTGGAGGCATTTTAGCAGATTACATAAAGTTTATTCATCGGCACTATGGCACTGCTGTGATGGTGGTATTTGATGGCTACCTTGGGGAAACTGCTTTACAAAACACTAAGAGTGCTAAACGGGCAAGAAGGTGTAAAGCAAATACTTCAGCTGACGTGATTTTTGACAAAACAACCATCAACCAAGCACCGCAAGAGAAGTTCCTATCCAATGAGAGCAACAAGAGGCGATTTACAGAACTTTTCGTCACTGAACTGGAGGATGCAAACGTCGCCACTGCAAAATCCATGGCTTCACAGTATGATGCAGTGATTATTGTTGGGGAAGACATCGACCGGAACAATACCTAGGGTAGAGAACGTCTACGTCCGAAAACCTAGGAGGGCTAATTTGCCTGATAGCTTCTATGCATCCTCATCTTATGACTTCAGTCCACCAGTGAACGTTCTTCTCCTTCATGTGATACCAATTCAAACATCTTTGGTTTTAGAAAAACCAAGCTCTGCCAAATTTAAAAAAAAAAAACCCACTTTTACTTGAGGCCGCAGAGAAGTTCAGAGATCCAAATGCCAGGGTTCAGGAAATTACAGAGGCAGGAGAACGTATTTTGGTCTCTTTATATATTGAGGACCATGGTCAATCGCTTCGTTTGTTACGCTATTACAAGTTTATAAGGAGTTCAATCAAAATGAGTTTATCCAAGCTGCCGCCTACAACAAACGCTGCATATTTTCATTTCCTCAGAGCTTACCACCAGCTCATGGCGTGGATGGGAGTACAAAAAATCCTCTTGACTTTGGCTGGATGAAAGAGTGCAAAGGCTTACAACCCATTAAAACCACTCAGGATGCTGCTCCCCACAAATGATTGAAAACGGTATCATGTAAATGTGTGACTGGCTGCAGAAAGGCTTAAAATGCTCCAGCTTGTGCAAATTTTGTTGTGGTCATTCTTGCGAAAACCGGCCTGATGCCATCTATACACATGAATAAAAATGAAGTGTCTGTTTGTAATTTCAAAATATCAGTTTTTTACTAAATGCGTATGAAAATACATACGGTACTTAGAACAAAAACGCAAGTTTTAAAATTTTTGTCTGTCTGTCTGTCTGTTTGTTCCGGCTAATCTCGGAAACGGCTAAACCGATTTTGACGGGATTTTCACTGGCGGATAGCTGATGTTGTAAGGAGTAATTAAGGCTTTTTTAATTACTCCTGTACGTGGCGCTGCGGTTGCAATTTTCAAAATTTCTTATTTATGGGCCAATTTTGACGGGATAGCTGATAAGCCGAATTAACTTAAAATTACACAGTATCTATATACTATACATAAATAAAAAGTATAAAATATCACCTATTTACTAAATACATATGAAAGAATTATTATAATTATTATTTTCAATACATTGATGAATTTTGGCGAAACGAAGTTCGCGGGTCAGCTAGTTTTAAATAAAAATGCCAATGACGAAGATCCCTTTATTTCTATGCAGAATACTGAAAATTCGAGCGACGGACTTATTCCACACCCTTCTACTCAACAGCCTATTATTATATCCCCTCCTACTCAACCTCCTTCTAAGTGCACGAGAGTGTGCATATTTTACTCTTAGTATTTGATAAGCTCATTTAACTTAACTTTTTCTCAAATAGGTATCTGACATGTTGTCAATACGATTTATGTTATCTTGAGCTTTTTTTTAACTTTTCATTATTTATAAAAAAAAATATAAAGAAAATTATTTAAGTATTCAATAAAAAAAAATTAAATGAAAAGAATCAAATTATTAATTTCAAAATCTGTGGATATTTTAATTTTGTTGATGACGTTTTATATTTTCCACTCAAGCATAGAGTTCTAAGACAGGCTCTACAGGTACTTACTGAACACATTTTTCAATAGCTAGGTACTCGTAATATTTTTTTTTATAATCGTAGCTGTTGGATAAAAATTAATAAAGAAACTGGGATTTTCTTGAGATAAATACCATCTTATTCCCAAAATCCATTGTACCAACAAAAATTCTTTCATATCTTTCTATTCCTTCTAACTAATGCCGTGCAGTTTGCATTCAAAAGGCCTTGGGTCTTACAGGTATATAGTTAAAATTATTTTTATTATTATTAATATTAAATTTTGAATGATTTTGCCCCCCTCCCCCCTGATTTTCATCCTGAGTACGGTCTTGACGGGGGTGCATGAAACGGACTAAAGAAAGGGTTGCATAGACTGGTATCCACGCGCTTGGGTCTCTGGCTTATCTGAAAGTTAGTTTAAAATCGCAGCAACCAAACAGACATACAGAGAAAAAATGAGTTAGTGAGAATATTTTAACAAAACACTATCTCAATCCTCACCCGATTGTATTGGTCACAAAATAAAAATGTTTGCATGCAGTCGGTAACCAATAAAATTATCTACAAGATTGATTGAAACAAAAATTGCCCTAAACTCGACGGTTAAGGAGTTATTGCGCTTTAAAGAGGGAGGAAACTGAAAATTTCACAAAATTCGAAATTTTAGCCTTTTTTGGAGGCTTCATAGCGCCGTTCGTAGTGGTTGTACAAAAATACTTCTTGCATCATATTTATAGGAAATCTCGTAAACTACAAATTTGCATATTTATTTTTTGGATAAAATACACTGAAAAAAAGTTATAGGTAAAAAACTGACAAAAGTGCCGATTTTGTGTGGTTTTTCCAGGATTTTGAAGGGCGCGGAGGGGGCGTGGTTGTGGAAATTTGGAATTTTCATCTACCAGCCATACCATATAACATATCAAAAATTTAGAACTACCCGACCTTTTGTGGGGTAACCCCCCTTATTTTGTCTCTATTTACTGGATTATATGTATTAACTTCAAATTTGTTTTGAATGAATTCCAAAAAAAAAGTGTAGGTATTGGAACTCCTTTACCCTTAAAATTCAATCAGAAAGGGAGGCACAGTTTAAATGCATAGGATAATAGATTTAATTTGACAATTCGAAGATCAAAAATAATACAAAATTTAGTGTTGTTTTTTTTTTCAAGAAAACAAAATTACTTGTTTTATAAAAAAAATACGTTAGTGTTTTTGTGTTTTTAAAAGTATTTACATTGTTTTTGTGCTAAATAAAAAGCAAACTTGAATTGAATCTTCTTATTAATGATATTATTTTGCCAAAGAAAATGTATAACAAAATACAAAACCAAAAAAAAATTAAATTTTGAATGGCTATATTATGCCAAACAAAACCAAACAAACAAACTCTGATAAATAAACAAAAAATACTGAACCAGTATGTTCGGAAAACGTAGCCATGTGATGTTTTTTATTTTCTAATCATTTTAGAACAGAGATTCTCAACCCGTTGTCCGCTTGGTCAGTAATATTTCTTTTGAGACGTATTAACCAAAAGAAAATTATCGAGCTCATTACCTTTTGGACTCATAAAAAGCAATTGTCATAAAAACGATCACTTAAAACACAAATTCAAATAACTTCACGTCTTCGCGTGCGTATATACATACATAAAATAAAATATCACCTAGGCTAATCAAGTCCACCACAATAGAGCAAAAAATCCCAAATTTTCTTGATCTTGTACCTACTATTTTCTTTATGGTAGGTCCCTTTTCAGAGATCTTAGTTTTAGTATCTGCCAAAGTGACGTACTAAGACTTTTTTTCCTAAACTGACCTAATAGTAATGACAGACATCAAAGTGTGAACGTTGCAAGTGCTGCCAAGAACGCAACTATAGAAACAAGAATAGATAGGTGATAATCAAAATCGACAATCAAAAGAGCGACAACTATCACTTTACGTGATTTCACCCCAGAGTTAATTACGGTACATTCTGCATTAGACAACCGCAACCATGGTTAAGTATTGTTTGACTTAGATTACGAGCAATTAAGGTATACAATAATTCAGATATCAAACTTTTGTGGCTTTCGTTTGCTAAGATTCTTTGTTTCAGAATGCAAAGAAATCGCACAAAGTATTCTAAAGTCTAAACATATAAATCTAAGAGAGCTCTAACTCACAACTTTGGTAGATGAATTTTTTTTTTTTTTTTTTTTTTTGATATTCCTGCTGTTGCATTAGATTTGTGACATTTGAGATTCATGGTCGAATAGTTTTAATTTATTTATTTTTTTCACACAAAAGGAATTTTAAAAATGCAAAGCTTCCAATGCGTAATTAGTACAGCTTTTTGTTATTACAATATTAGCTTTACACAAGACCCTCACAAAAAATCCAACCCAAACAACGAACAAAGCTTAAATTCAAACACATTTCTTTGTTGTTTTCCTACTTTCTTTTTCGTTTTAATTTTAGATAATAGTAATAATAATTTGTTTTTCAAATATATTTTTTGTTTCATTTCTTTTAATAGCAATTACAAAATTATAATAAAATACAAATAATTTCCGTAACGTATTGGAAAAAGAATCGAGATTTGTTTAATAAAAATGATCTAATAAAGCGCTTGATGTCCCTTACATTGTGTTTTGGTTTTGGTTTTGGAATAAGAGTGCACTACATCTCTCTATTGCACCAAAAAAATAATTAATGAAAATACTATTATTTATTATAAATATATATGCAAAATAGAGACGAAAATATGGTGCTTTTTTATTATAAGAATTATCAAAATAAAGGAACAGCAGTTATACACTTATTAGTTGTTCTAAACAGACTTAATGAAATGAGAAAGAGAGATACATTTTAACTGAATTTAAAATTAAACCAATAGCATGGTGAACATAAATGTTAATTTTGGTAGTTAATAGTGACGGAAAATTTGTCATATAATATATTTTATTTTATACATATAATCATAATTAATCATATAATTAATAAATAAATATGTGCCTTTAACGACTTTGGCTCTTGGAGTGAGCGATCAGCCATTGAAGTGTGATGTCAATGTTATCTTTTTCCTTACACGAAATACTGTAGCAACATATCTCTCTGTCTTGTATGCTGGAAAGATTCCTGAAATGTTAAAAAAAAAAAATTATATAGAAAAGAAGAGAAACCTTAGGAAATGATAATGAAAACTTACATTCGTTCTATGAGACCAGTTTCGTCTAAAGCACCAGGAAGATCTCGTTTATTACCCAAAACAAGAACTGGAATGCCTGTTAACTGTGGCTTATCCAACAGCGAATGCAGTTCATTCCTAGATGCTTCCATTTTATCAAGATCAGCAGCATCCACCATATATCTAAAGAGAAAGAAAATTTAAGTAACGATATCTGTTTTTATGAACACACGCATTAAAGATTAAAAAAGTAACAAATTTTAGATTGAAAACGTACACAATTGCATTTACACCACGGCAATATCTTTCCCACATAGATCTGAATCTTGGTTGTCCGCCAATGTCCCAAACTTTTATGGTCACATTGCCTTTGGTAATTTTGCGCATGTTGAAACCTACTGTTGGAATCATGTCTTCGGCAAACTGACCAGACTGAAAAAAATAAATTAGTAAAATTTGATAAAAAGAAACAAAGAAAAATTTAAAAAATATAAAGTTTATCTCCTTATTCTGTCTGCTTAAATACCTTAACTTTCAGTTAAGTTAGATTAAACGATATCCTAGGTCCAATAACAGGGGTATATAGGTACCTACCATATAAGATATACCTAGATCAGAACAATTTGCAAGGTTCAAATAAAAACCACTTTGCTATTACTAAAAAAATTTAATGCATCCCGTTTAAAGGAGCTCACTCCGTCCATTATTGCATTTAATATTAGCGCAGATCGTTGAAGTTTGAAATAAGCGCCTAGTCTGAGGCTCAACGATTCCCGAGTTGCAAAACGATTATCGGATAGCACATGCATCAGTTAATCGCTGCGTGAGATGTGACAAGAGGTCAGAATAGATAGACTCGCAGAATATGCAAAGATCGTTGCATGAAGGGGATATATCAATTGAATTAAATACCCACTCATCCTATCCTGGTTATAAATTTGTTGGTAATAATTGAGCTACAGTTACAGATCGAGGGTACATTTATGTGTTTTGCCTAATGACGGTTCTGGTTAACATAGGGCTGAAATGTTTCCCGCAAAAACATCAAATGTCCATGCTGCTATTAATACAAACAAAATTAACTTTAACCCAGATTCTGAAAGAATGCAGTTATTGTTTAGCTATCAAAGGGTTACCCTAATGAATTTTCGTAAAAATAGTTACTTTACTATTTACTGAGAAAACCCGAGGTAATTATTGATGATGATGTTGCAATACTTCAAAAATAATGCAATGAAACTGCTCTAAACACCATCGTATTATTTTGCAACAGACGTGAGTCGAAGATTTCCAACAGTGGTACTGACCTAATATAAGATATAATATATAATATAAGAATAGGTAAGGTTCACGCTGTCTTCATATTATATCCAGTCTGCTGTTTGGAAATCCAGTAAAATCTACAAACGCACTAAGAATAGATTCTTCGAATCCAATGTTCTCTTGTATTCCTCGCCTACATTTCAAAGAGCTGTTGCATTTCGATATAACGGTTCAATAATGAAGTTACATTTTACATTTATTTAAGTGACAGTTTAACGGTTGGGAAGACCAGCAACAACGTGGAAACAAACTGTGATAAGAGAAGCAAATTCCCAGAGTAGAACTTCTCCGGCGGATGAAGTATCTGTCTACAGACTGAAAAGGATACAACCGGGGCTCTTTGACCCACGTCGGGAATCGATGAAGTGTTAATTTTACATCGATGATATCTACTACTTATTAAAGGCTTGGTAGTATTTGGAATTTTTCACTGGCGTTAATATTTAAACTTTCTGTTTCACTACAAAAAAAAACTAAGATTAACATTTTGTAAATAAATTTCAATTTGGTTTAAACAATGGAAAATGGGTACTATTTTCACTGTTGCAGCTTAAAGGGACCTATAAATTGAGTTTTGACACTTATATATAGGAAATTCAAATCTACTAATAGTTAGGGCCAGTTGAACAACAGTGGTTCATCCTGGGATCAAAATTAAGAAACGATTAACCTCGGTTGCATAATTTAAGTTGATACTGCATTTCAAGAGTGTTTGAAGACCTAATCCACCGATTCCCACAGATTAAATAAAGTTGATCCACGGATCAAGCACTTTAAAACGAGGTTCAGTTCTAAACCACTATTGTACAACTGGCCTTTAAAATATTTATTTAACTTTGAATATGTTCAAGAAATTTAAGTATTTTTTAGCACTTAACATTGGTTTCAGTGGGGAGAACCACTCATTCTCAAAACTATTGCATCAGTGTCCATTCGGCCACCTGTTTTGTTTCTTCTAGTTCTTATCACGATACTTGTTATAAGATAAATGTTTGTCCCAAAGAAACGGTTTCAAAAGACTTGCAGATGCTTCTCTTCCTCTAATGCAAATTTTAGATGTGATTTAATGGTTAGGCTTTTTATAGCCTTAAGTCAAAGGGCCATGAGATGAAATATCAAATCTTAAATCAAAACTCAAGTTACTAAGCGATTAGATCCGATTTAGTATGGTCATTAAACAAAAATTAAGTGAGAATCATAACAGATTCATTTAATTACGAACAATAAATAAAACATTTAAACAAATTTATAAAAGTTTGTGCTGTTGTAGGTAGTAATTTCGGTAAAAAAAAAAATAAATATGCGATAAGCATACATTCCTCCGAACAGAAGGCATGTCTTTAAGATGTGTCACATTGCAGACGAAATAATATAAAAATAAAAACAACGTTATCGCTAAATAATTTATGGTAGGTATAGGTATATAAAATTTTGAACAAATTATTCTAAAACTGGGTATACCTACCCATTTCTCCTTATTATTTAAAAACATAAACCCATCAATCGAATTCCAATTTTCGTTTCGAATTTAATTTACATATCGCCTGTCCAATAAAAAAATACCCTCCCATTTGTCCTTGAGTATCAAAAATTAAATCGGCGGATTAATCTTGGTGTGTCTGGTAACTTCTGTAATAAATTAATATCGATTTACACAGAAAACAAGAAAGGGTTTGGTAGAAAAATGAACCTGAAAAGCCTACAAAACTGCCCCTTTAATTTGCCTACTTGTGATTCATCGAATCAAATTCGAAGTTCTAAATACCTATGACAAACTATTTGATATGATGTTCCTCACTGAAACAATCACAATTTTATTGAGCAATGACCTACAATATCAACTTGATAACGCAAAATATTGACTGATCCGAGTGAATGTAGAATTCTTTGTAATACAATACAAGAAGCAGCTCTCATACCAAAATGATAATCTATTAGTCATGCTGTTTTTTAAATATACCAAATTGTTAAAGCTTTGTGATTTAAGGAATAATAATTGCTATAATTATATAAAACAAAAAAAATGTTTTGTTATATATGATGCGAAGATGCGAGGTAAACAATCAAGTCTGTCTCTGTCCCTGTGACTGCCCCGAGCAAGTCACATAGTTGCTTATCTCATCGAATGTTAATTATTTTAGCTTTGCAGAATTTGAAATTTTATTGATTTTACCTAATGGCTACTCTCTATCTCAACTACCTACTTCCAAATTGGTAGGTATGTAGTTTTAACACCTTGATTCAACAATAATTTGTTTCTAAAAAAAAGAAAATGGTCAAACTTCGCAGACTTGATTAACATTTTAATTATAATCAATCAACGACGTAAACGATTATAGTGTATGGTAGGTACTCACTGCAATAACATTAACAAAAGTTGTCTTTCCCGAAAACTGTAGTCCGACTAGTGTTAGTTCCATTTCTTCTTTCCAAAAAATACTTTTAAACCAATCCAATATTCTATTGATTAAAGCCAGCATTTTCGATTAAATTAATATAATTAAATACTTTGGTAGATTAAATGAAGAATTTTGTATTATTGTGAATTTATAAAAAAAATAATCTTTTTTCTACGCCCAAATCTTTTCTTTTTTGCTAAAACTTCTAATGGGCGATATTTCAATTTTTCTACTTTGCTTTGTTTGACATCCAATTCTGCGGATGACAGCACCAACCAGATTTATTCCAGTGCACAGTTTTTTGACGTTTGACGTGTGAAAAACGGAATTTTCGATACTCGAAAGGGGCAACCGAAAAAGCTCAAAAGCTTTACGAGTGACATCTATTGTCTGGACTCGGGAGTATGAGCAGAGCACAAAGCTTAAACGGAAATGGCAATTGAATTTCAAATTTAACTTCCTTTGATTAATAATCGTGGTTCACAAGACGCGTGTCAATTTAAAAAAAAAATAATATTGAGGTAATGTTCAAAAATCCAAAACATAGTATTACTAAGTGTAAAGCAGCGTTCACACGGGGATAAGACAATGTGACAATAGGAACTCAATAATTGTCTTGTCCAAGCTTTTTAACCGGCGTTGAATGACGAGACAACAAAAGCAAAAGACACAACATTTTATGGCCTGTACTCATATTCAAAAATTGTTGGCAGTGTCGACACTTCTTGACAATTCAGAATTAATAAACTGCGTTGCTACAGGTACCTTCCATCCAGCATTGTATATTAAACCTAAAGTACTCTGGAGATGGATAAATATTTTGTTAAATGCACTACAATATCAATTTTTGAATTTATTGGCGTTTGTTTATGCAAATTTAAAGAACCGTAGTTTTTGTATGGACACAAATTACATACATAAATAAATCCATTAAACCCTTTTTTAAATGGTCCAAAATTAAATTTTCATTTTAATTACAAAGTGGCTTAAGAGAAAGTTTGACTTGATGAAACCGGTTCTGTGGGAGGTTCCGTTTTAAGACTTTCTCTCAAAAAAGTTAATTCAACATATAAACATACCATACCATATGTACCTATAGTTTCATTAAAACCGTTGGAACCGTTTTCGAGAAAATGAAGGTTAATCCTCCCAAACGGTTGTATTTATGACCTAGAATGCCATTTCCAAAATAAAACAGGGAATACCCTAAGAACAAGTTTGAAGCAAATCGGTTCAATAGTTTAGAATGTAGGAATCGATATGCACAGACAGTCAGAATTTTCCCACAAAATGTTTCGTTTGTAATTATTTCTTCTTCATATTTTTAGTTTTTAACTAAATTTTGTTAGGAATTCATAACTCGCCTTTTTAGGACATTTAAGTAAAGAGGCATGTTGTTTCATAAAATAAAAAGAAAGGATGTTTGAAACAACAAAATTTTGTTTATCAAATTAAAAAAAAACAATATTGAGCCCTACTTTCAAATTTGCAATAAGAAAAGTGTTTCCGTTATTTAATCTTTCCCAACATATTTGTCCAGAAGTTCCTGTTTTCGTTTTCGTAGCAAAGCCGATTCGATGTCCTTTTGCGTGGGAACTGGAACGTGCGCTGTAAAGCGTGGTGCCAGCATTTCCATTGGATCGGTGACTTCATTCATCGCTGACTGATTTTCAGTCCTCTCCGGCGATGGTACTGAAACAGGATAAATATCTTCCTCCTCTTCATCGTCAATTTTTTCATTATTAGCCATTTTTTCTTTCCATTCTAGATGGGCTTTTTGTATTGCTAATTTCTCTGCTTTTTCTTCAAGAGGAACAAGAATCCCATCGTCGTCGTCTCGATAGCCATAATATTCCGCGTCAATGTCCTTCATTAGCTCCGCTCGTGTTTTTCTCTGTGGAGCAGGTGGTTCTTGTTCAAACAGTTCTCTTACACCTGGCAAGTCTTTAGCCGCACCAAAGTATTTATATCCCCTATTTCCTGGCACTTCTCGGCCTTCGGCATCGAACATTTTCGGACCATATCGACGATAGTGCGGCCCACCTAGCGCTGAGATCTGATTCTCCCAATGGCGCTTCTCTCGCAAAAGTTTGTTTATTTCATCATTCAAGTCCCTTATGCGGAATTCACCTAAGCCGGCTGTAGAAAAAAAGAATCGTGGTTATGGGGTCGTTTTAAACATTCCGCACTGTTTACGTTACCATTTTGTATTTGAGTAACTTTTTTTGATATTTCTCTTATAATTTCCAGACGATACTTTTCACATTTGGGTAAGTCGGAACATTCAGAAGCCAAATAAGGCCGCCTATCCTTCGCACCAGTTTCGGCTTCCTTTGCTGCTCTCCACCGAGCAAGTGTGGTCCTGAAAAGGTTTTTGAATGAAATTTATCATTATCGGGACCTCTTTTAAAATATCTACCACTTACATTGCCTTTTCCGCGTTTCTTGCCTGGAAGATGAGATGAATGGAAAAGAAGTGTATTGATCAAATATTTTCGAATATAAAATAAAATATAACTTACCATTATTATTTGTAATAATTGTTAATAATTTTGATGATAAATTAACAAAAGCATACGTTTTGTTGAAGGAGTTTGTTTTAAGTTGATGAAGATGAAATGTCACTTTTGACAGCAGTGTCTAATGCGATACTCGAAATTGTCGAGAGTTGAAAATCGTTTTCATACAGTGATGCCAATTTAAACTTCTTCCACACCCTAAGGGTAAGCCAACACCCTACACCAGAGAGAAATGCATGGCAACATATTATAAAACAAATTTCATTCAAGCATTGGCTGCAGAAGTCCAAACAAAATATTTAAGAATGAATATTCAAACTGTTTTTGATTTAAACTACATTTTCATTGGGGTCAAAATTAGCTCATTTCGAAATTATAGGAAAAAGTTTGCTCATTCCTTTTGACACCAGGCTACCTATCTTCCTTCTTTTTGTTTTTACTTTCTATTCATTCTTTCTTCTTGTTTGGTTTTTTCCTGCCGTTGACTTTTATTATGTTTCCAAATTAACATTTTTCACCAGAACCGCTCACAATAGCATTGAAATAAGGGATGTCTGATTTTGTTTTTCCTAATTTGCAACGTAATTTCGTCCATATTAAGTGGAAATGAGATAATCGGAATTTGATATTGTGAGTCAATTTTTGATCGACTTTTGAATTTGCTACGAAATTACTTCATTTGCCCCAATGAAATCGTAGTATTGAATTAGAAACTGTTGATATATCAAGCAAAAAAAGTGCGTTGTGAATCTGACTAGAAAGAGAAAGTGTAAACTCTCTGCTATTCACGATAAAAGGCGTTTTTCTTTTTTCATTCAGAAACGAGCTCTGAACAGAGTTCGAGTATATCGAGCTCGCTCTGAACGTCCTCTGAACAAATTGTGTTCAGAGCGCTCTAAACTATAAATGAAACGAATTTAATATTCCATTAATTTCCTCTTCTCATGCCACTTGAAAAACCTGAAAACAGTTTTTTTTAACATTTAAAATACCTTCGGCGGAAATTTTAATTGTTTTTAATTTCAGCCGCCGCTAAAAATTCTTTTTATTAATTGAATTGGTTTGGAAGCGTCTCACTTGTGACGTTTATATTTTTGTTCAGCTTTTGCTCAGTCTGCCCCATCTATTTATTTACTCTGAACGCATTCTGAAGGAAAAAAGAAATACGAATTCTTAGCTCTGAACACTCTGAAGCAAAAAAGAAACACTAATTTTTTTTTCACAACTCAGGCTCTGCTGTGAACTAAAAATGAAAATTGCCTAAAGATGCCGCAAGATTGTGATTTATGAAACTGGCAAAAATCATGAATAAAAGAATGAAAGATTACAAGACTTTGGTCATTTTCGCTTTGGGAAACATAAAATCATTTTCGTGTCCAATGTAATGTAAATAAGCATTGACGACATTACTAAGAACCAAACGTTGTATATAGAACTTTTAGTACAATCAACAAAGGGTTTGTCTGGTAAGCCCTTTAATGTCAAAACAAGGCATTAACTCATGATACAACTAATAAAGATATGACATTGCGCACGATGCTGTACAAAACGACAAACCATAGTCAAACTTCGAGTGTTCTTATGACGTAGAGCGCACAAATACATTGACATACTATATACATCTAAATTATGTCAATGTGTAGAATGAACGAAACAAAAGTCAAACAGGAAGGCGAAAACGAGAAGACGCGCAAACTTCAGGTGTTATTATGACGAGATGCGCAGAACAAATAAAAAATAAAAATTGGAAGGCGTTATCTCTAGTAGTTGTATTATGGCATTAACTCATTTTAGATTATAGATGGAGAAGGAAACGATGGAAGGAATTAAAGACAATGCTGGGAATAATAATAGTCATAATTGAAAATAATAAGGAAACGAGAGCACTACATACAAAGACTACAATAAAGACCGATTGGAACTTGTTTTTATTTTGTCATGCTTTGGGTAACTTTCTACGCATTACTGCTGGAACACAATGGAGCCGGAGCCGGATCCGCAATCGCATCCGTATCGCATGTCAAAATATTGAATACACACGAATTCAATGTTGTGAACACAACGAGATGGATCCGCAAACGCATCCGCAAACGGCGACGGACGAGTTGGCCAACTTTTAATAAATACGTGCGTATTTTTGACATTCCATACAAAAAAACAGAGCAACGTGCTAATAAAATCCTTTTAGAAATTAGGTCAGGGTACAAATGTATAAAATAGACTATACATGATGCGATTTATGTTTTATCATCTCAGTGGAAATTGTAAAAAAAAACGTGGAGTACGTACGACTCCATTGTGGGCACTTCTAATTAGGTACGTACGGCATGCGATAAGGTTGCGGCTGCGGTTCCGGCTGCGTTTTTCTATTGTGTTCCAGCAGTAAGCCGATTCAGAAGACCTTTCAAGCGACAGAAAAATACAATACTAAAAACTCATAAGATATTTGTATAGGTTTTATATACAATGAACCAAATTATTGAATGGTTTCATTCATTTGTTTATTGAAAATAATCGTCAATGTTCGTTGCAAAATAAAGGTAAGCTCGCACTAGGTGGAACTGCGAAAATTCCTTGTATGAAATTGCATGAGCTAAGCTTTTGAGTGTTGAATGGTTTTACCTAATTTGGAACCTAATTTCCCAGAAATGAGGTCCAAATGAAATAATTTTGAAATGAGAATATGTTAACCATTTCTTTAACGTTAGACAGCGTCGTAATTTAAAAAAAAATATCTTAAAATAGTGTGATAGAAAACTTGCTGCTTTACAGAGTGCCGATTCGTTGTAAAATAAAATATTGTTCTACGTTAAGCCGAAAATACGTACTTCCCTTCTAACCCGGAAGCACCACACATGCCAGCTACTGGTAACTGCTGGAACACAATGGAGCCGGAGCCGGATCCGCAATCGCATCCGTATCGCATGTCAAAATATTGAATACACACGAATTCAATGTTGCGAACACAACGAGACGGATCCGCAAACGCAGCCGCAAACGGCGACGGACGAGTTGGCCAACTTTTAATAAATACGTGCGTATTTTTGACATTCCATAAGAAAAAAAAAAAAAAAAAAGAGCAACGTGCTAATAAAATCCTTTAAGAAATATTAGGTCAGGTAATTACAAATTTATATAAAAGACTATACATGATGCGATGTATGTTTTATCATCTTTTATATGCATATATATGTATGTTTCTCAGTGGAAATTGTAAAAAAAACGTGGAGTACGTACGACTCCATTGTGAGCACTTCTAATTAGGTACGTACGGCATGCGATACGGTTGCGGCTGCGGTTCCGGCTGCGTTTTTCTATTGTGTTCCAGCAGTAAGACTGTTGCAATACACTCACATTTTCCACTCACACAGACAAACTTCCAGTCAACTGGAACACATATATTATGTAAGTATCTGACAATTAATACTGCACAGGGTAAGTACCAGTTGCGTACAATAGTGGTTCCTCGGAAATTGATGGGTTAACTCTTGACACACTCTTGCACCTACTTTTAAGTTTTAATTATGCAAACTCGTATGAAGTTAAATTTATTTTAAATTTTGATTCTCCTGCAGGGTACACTAACTCGGAGTAAAGCATCATCTTAGCTTGTGCTTAGCCGTTATTATGTTCTGGCTCACCTTTAAATCAGAGTTTCCTACTTTCAGGCATTTTTATAAGGCTAGAATGCTCATTGAGCCGAAAGAAAAGAAAGCAAATTTCCGAATTCTATTCCAACCTTATTTTCACACAAATATTCTCATTTCAAAATTATTTTATTTCTACCTCATTTCGGGGAAATTATGTTCCAAATATCGATCAGTAAAATTCATCAGAAAAAATTAAAAACAAATTAAATAGGATTTTTTTTTACTAATGGTTGTTTATAGCGATCAGTTAAAAAATGATAAAAAACAAAACATCTTGTCTTTTTCTTCCTTCTAGTTGCAAATATGATATCCAGGTGGAATGAATTGTTCCATTTTGAGTGACATAACAAGCAGCTGATACGTATAATGAATTTTCTTCACTGAAATATAATTATTAAATACCCACAAAAATGCATTTCCGAGTCAGTAGGTATTTTAAAAACAAAAAATCTAGCCTTACGGGATGGCACAAGTGATCATTTAGCCAATTTTTTCGTGTTTTTGTGGTTCGGTTATTTTTGAATAGCTTGGCAACACAAAGTCATAGACCCCATACAGTTTTCAGTGTTGGACTAAAAATTAATGAAAGCATTGAATTTTTACAACACTTAAATACTTACAATTTTGAAAAATTTAGTTTTTAAATTTTTTTTTTAATTTTTTTCAAAATTTTAAGTTTGAAAGTTAATATTTTGAAAACGTTTCACTAAAATAAGTTCATTTCAAATTACAATAAACAAATAAGTTTTTGGTTTTTCAAAAAGGTATAGCATGATGGCAATGTAGGAGTTACCGTTATTTTTAAATTATTTTTTTTTCAAATTTAAGTCATGTTTTAAGAAAATTGCCCCTCCCGGCTAAAAGGACTGGAATATACCCCCCCTCCCATACGATTCTTTTCTTGTCTCGACCCAACCTATATGCTCTAGCTTTTTGTAACACTTTATACCAATCACCCTGTATACCTATCCGTATGAAAATAAATATTTGCAGTAAAATCCAATGGAAAGTCAGAGATAACATAATGTGTCTGGTTACTATTGAAAATGAGTTTTTTATTGTAATTCGCTAAAATTTAAATAAATAGCTAGCTAGTTGCCAAAAACATCAAAACCGTCACTCAACCATAAAACACATAATGTGTAGTAAATTGTATGAACAAATCACTACACAACCACAGATCACCGACACCGATACCTTATGTATTTTACTGTGAATGTATTGAGCATTGACAGAAATTTGGATTTAATGCGCACACTAACCCGCTGTATCCTGTATGCGTAGAAGATCATCGAAGCGGCAAGTTTTATCTAAAATTGAAATAAAAAATGTTATTGCCGTTTGTTTAGAAAAGCCAAACATTAAAGATCGGTTTAAATCACTGAAACAGCATTGAACAAAAAATTAGAAGCACTGTAAACATCTACTTAAAAGCATTTTAAGGATTCCATAAATTTACTTTGTTTTTGAACAAGTTAATCAATGAATGATTAAGTAACACGAATAAAAATGTTAGATACCCTTCGCAAGAAAACTTACACTCTACTCACAAATACAAAAGTATCTACCTAGTTGAATAATTGATGTAAATCAATAAAAAAAAAAAGAAATATGAATAAAAGCTAGTAACAAGACATGCATTTTCAAGGCGAATGACCTACGAACATGCTAAAAGGCATTCGGATCAATAAAATCGATTCAAACACATAAAACACTGTCTGATGATGACGAACCATTCCATATTCAAGCAAGGGTGGAGAGTGTTTGTTTTCATATTTCCTGACAACAAAACAAACTAAAAACTACCCAAAAGTTGTGTTGCAAGGACTTTAGTCATTGGTCATGTGTGAAAATATCTGCATTAAGGATAGTGAAGGACAAGAATTTCATTTAAATAAAAGAAGAAACAGAAAAGACTTTACTGAATTACGAGTAAGTTCATATTTTTTCGTTATTATACTTAAATACTATCTACTTTACCTATGATCTATGTATAAAGTAAGTCAACTTCAAAAATGTTTTTTGTTTTCGATATTTTTCTCATGTTAATTAATTTTTTTTTTTTATTTTATAAAGTTGATGACATGAGAACATTCCCTCTGCCAAAATGAATATGGAAGAACATAATTCAGATACCAACTATGAATACGATGAAGAATCTTTTGATAACGAGAGCTCCGAGGAAGAAATCTCAAGTGATGCAGCATCAATCTCAGAAGAATCAAGTATGAATCAATCAATGGATGAGCTCCCTGATAATACATCTATAAAGGTTGGTAAAATGTATAGAATCTAGCCACAGTCAATTGATTTAAAGTAAAGGTCAGCTAAGCACATGCTTAATAATACCTAATAGGTGCATTCATGTAACTTCGTAGATATAGGTCATATGCAAACTATAAAATTGCATAATGCATGAGAGAAAAATTAATTGTGAAAAGAAGTGCAATACAAGAATAGCCACTAAAACACTTACGAAGGAAAACAAACACCTCTTCAACACATCATTAAATGGATTAATAAATTACCAGTATTCATGACCAAATATATTAGACTAGACATCACCTTTGTGCAACGTGAGGTTCCAAATTCGCGCACACTATAACAATTTCGTTAAATAAACCATAGTCAGTGTTGATGTCGATAGCTCTGTATTAACTTTTATTAAATTAACAATTTAATTAAATGCGCCTGCTAACATGACTTAAATTGGAAAAAAATTATTAAAAAATAACGGTAATTCGTCAAATGAAAAATCATACCTTTTTGTAAAGCCAGAAATCCCTTCTTTTATTATGTTTTAAATAAAGTTGTTTTAGTGAAACGTTTTTGAAAAATTAAATTTCAAACTCAAAGTTTTGAAAAAAAAAACTAAACTAATTTTTTTCAAAATTGAACGTACTTAACTACTTTTGCTGTTAAAATTCAATGCTCTTATTAGTTTTTAGTACAACACTGAAATCCAAAACTTTAGAACTTTTTGTTGCCAAACTACACAACTGAACCTACTTCCTCATAAAAACACGAAAAAATTGGGTAGATTATCTACGTGTGATGATCGTTACGCAGGTGAGACGGTTCAAGGATACAATCAAAACAAAAGCCGCGCTGCGACGGGATACCACGCGGGGGGCGTGTTTTGATTTGTCCCTTAATCCTCCTACCTGGAGCTTATTTAGAAACACATTACAACCTGAATTGAGCAGATGTGGGGCGGGATGGGAGACAGACAACCCACCCATCTGCGTCTTGTTTGAAAATACCTTAAAATATTTTCTTGTCTTTTCCCAAAAGCAACTTAAATGTTTTTGATTAAAATTTTACCCAAAATGAAGAATGGCTAACAACTTAACTATACATTTATTAGGGCATTTGATACAAAATACAGTTTTCTGGCTCTTTTTACAAAACATTGTGGGGAAAAACGCCTGCATTTTTGGAAAAAATGTCTGAAATTTATGTGAAGAATTGTTTGGGGTTTTTTGCAACAACAAAAAATCTTTCGTATCTAATTTCCGGCCGTTATTGAATATGCAGTGTGTCTATTTGTACGCACCAGTTTTGGCAGGATTATACTGCGATGTTAATTTGTTATATAAACTACCTATAGCACTATGAATAGGAAGTAATTTCAGAGTGTAATAAACTAAAGGTCTTATACACAATGAATGCGGTCTTTACAAGAAACACATTTCAACGCCTTCTTTATTGCCAGTCTTGCCCACGCATTCTGCTTATTTTGTATGCCACAATATGCCATTATTGTCGAGATTGGCAAAACCGTACAAAAGTAGAGCTTTCCAAATTTTGTATTAATCGCACTGTCTTTGTGCAATAGATTTGAGAAGAAGAATAATTTGAAAAGAAAAACAATCTGTAAACATAAGCGGGAACTACAGTACGTTTGCAACGAACTGTTGGATACCATATTCCCTATATTTTTGTATGTGTATATGCGTCTGCCTCCCGCAGCCAGCCGATGTTTCAGTTTCGGAAACACAATTCTTCTTTAGCAGACAGAACAAAATTCAATAACATTAATTTGTGTGGTGTGATGTTCAATTAGTGCTGGCACAATAAAAAAAGGCGTTCGCCACGCCCAAAGTTAAAACTTTTTATTGCCAAGGCAATTGGTATGAGCTCAGTGACATTCAATTTTATTCTTGCAGATCGATTTGAACAAAACAAGACAAAACTTAAGTTTTTAAAAATTAGATTTTGAATGGAAATAGCGATTATGTGTTTTTAACAATTCTTGGACTACACTCTGCTACGTAACCAAGGAATATAAATCTCAGTGTCATCTTTTTACTTCAAAACTGCGACCGATAGTTAAAAAACGTTAAAAAATTAATGCATTATACGACTTTTGACGGAAACGTCCCTTAAAAAAGGGCATGTCTTAAAAATTTTAAGCACTAACTGAGCTCTGAGTTATTTGGGCATATGTGTGAAACTACAGCTAAATCGAATAGTTTTTAAACAATCTTACCTGTGCAAAGGTATTTTATCAAAATCACGCCTTCAAAAATGGGCGTATTGAAAAAATTTACACAAGAAAATGTAGAGATATATTTCTCAAATAACGAACGGAAGGAAAAAGGTTTAAATTGAATATTGATGGTATACCTTAAATTTTAAAAATTACGTTTTTCGTTCTTTCATGAAAAATCGGCGTAAGCCACGCCCAAAATTCAAAAATTTCTTTTCATACACAAATTTTTTAGTTTCTATTAAGAGATGCAAAATTTTAGCTTGCGGATTCATTATAAATACCGTTTATTTACAAAAACAATTTTTTAATAGTTTCTAGTGAAAAGTGGGCTTCAGCCACGCCCAAAATGAATTTTTTTTTGATTTCATACACAAGATGTTTATGTGCAAGTAATACCCACAAAATTCAATGTTTTTCTCTTTAATATAACAATTGTTATTTTATAAAAACAATATTATAATAATAATAATAATAATAATTTTAACTATATGCCTGTAAAACCCAAGGTCTTTTGAATGCAAACTGCACGCCAATATTTAGAAGGAATAGAAAGATAGGAAAGATTTTTTTTGTTGGTACAATGGATTGAGAAATAGGTGATATTAATCTCATGAAATTGATGGTTTTGTATGAAAAATGGGCGTCAGCCACGCCCAAACTAAAATATTTTTATTTGATTGGAAGAAAGTTTACCTAAAGCTTACGTGTGCCAAATTTTAGCGTTATGCTTTTATCGTAACTGTACAAAAAACATAATTTAATTTTACCAAATTGAGGTTGTTCGTCGAAAATGGCAATTGTGGGCGTGTTTATGGGCGGATTTTACCAGTTCAAGAACTTAGCCTTACTCTTGAATCCAAGATTATATGAACCAAATTTCAGCTTTCTAGCTCAAAAATTGCGACCTCTAGAGAGTATACATACGGACTGATGGACGGACGGACATGGCTTAATCGAATAGGCTTTTGATTCTGAGTCAGACGGTATTATTTCTCTTATTTCTCAATGTTACAAACTCCATATCAAAATCAACAGGAATGCTGTTTTTCTTTGCTCATCTTCTTCTCCGACACTGAGAAAATATTGTTGCAGTTTCGCTTCGAATACTTCCCAATCCACGAATTCTGGGTTGAATTCCTCAAAACTGTTACCAACCGCGATGGTCTGTGTAACGGGCTTATCTGTTTTATCCGTTGTTTTGTCTTCACCAGCCATGACACTACGAAATTACTCTTTAGATAAAAATTACCTTTTTTCTCTTTTTTTTTTTTTTTTTTTTAAATCCTCGTCGCCAATGTCTTATATTCAATGAAAAGGACAGCTTACTTTAAATTCAATTTGTTTATTTACTAAGTTAAAGTCAGAAGTAAATTCCGCCACTGTCGAACTACAAGTGAAGTGATTACAAAATACATCGGCTTATATATGTGTGTTATGTAATTACATGTACATGATTATGTGTTATATATATATATTAAAATATAAATGAGTAAATTAATAAGTGTTGCCACTATATGACAATACCCATTCTATGGAATAGGGTATACAAATTATGGTTTCCCAAATAAATCAGCTTGTTTGTAATTTCTTATATACCCATCCATAGTGTTTATTTGCTAAACTATTAAGGTCATAACTCTTAATGTCATTTTTTTTTAAGTTAAAGTTTTAAATTATTATTTCATGTATCTGAATTTAAACCAGAGCTTACCGACATCCGTTGATAACAGTCAAACTATCGAGGAAAACTTCCATGAATCCTTTAAAGTAACATCTGAGGAAGCTAAAAAAAGACAAGTTCCTAACGAAGAACCTAATGAAGTAAAGAAAGACGATGAAACAAAAATTTACGCTAAGGAAAATTCACATGAAATTGATGAGAGTGAATCAGATGAAGCCGAAGAAGATCTATCTGAAAGTATTAAATCATTAACTATCCAAACAAACAAATGTGCTTCAGAGGTCGAAGTTCCTGTGAAAAGTCCCGATTTTCATAAAAATAATGCAGAGGAACAAATATCATCCTACAGTGAATCCGAAGTAGAATTTGTTGTTACAAGCCAAACCCCAACTAGCTTTAATTCCGAAAATTATGCCTTTCACATGGATATAAAACCATCACGTTCAAACAGAAGTATTCAGCAACAAAAGTAAACAATATGAATATTACTAAAACGTCAATATTGAAATATGTTATGCATACCAAATTTCAGGTCTAGAAATAATCACCGAAAGAGCCTCAGTTTTTCCAATGAACGAATGAGGGAAATTGAGCGGCACAATCAAATTTTGCTACGGAAAATCTTAACACAAAAACCACGAAAAGATGTTGTCAATCAGAAGGTAATGTTCCTTCGTAATATATTTTTCCGATTTGATGTATTTTACTGAAATTATTTCAGAATCAATGTTCGAATTTGAGAATGACCACTTCTGCTGTGAACAGAAAGAAGCAACAACGCCAAATTGATCTCGATAATCAGGTTCTAAAGAAAAAAATTGAGGCTATTGCCCTGCGCCGACCACAAATTATATAACTATGAAGAGAATTTTTTAAAAACTTGTTGGCTTATTAAAAATATATATTTTGATATTGTATGTACAACATTTATCAATTATTTTGAGTTATTCTATGTCATATATGTATACTCGTATGTGAATTTTATACTGGTTCAATTTAATGTGAATCTGAAAACTTCTCTTCATAAAATGGCGCCCAACGTGATGACGAAATTTTTTTCCGTTTGTAATTTCAGGCCAATCTTATAAGATACGTTAGTATTTGTGCCTCCATTTCGTTATATTAATATAATATTAAGTTGAATATATGTATGTACATACAAATCATTTTTAAGATATTCGAGGATATTCCATAAAAAAGATGACTTAAATGCCCATTTATGTCTCCAAGAAAATTGGTAAAACCTGAACTGAACAGATCGTTGTATGGGATTCATTGTTAAGAAGACTTCAATCTACCTACATAAATGTATTAAACTTTAATGAAATCTCTTAGGTGCTATTTAAGATATACATATAAATACACTAGCGGTACCCGGCGCGCGTTGCTACGCTCAAAAAAAAAAAACACTTATGTATTTAATGTGAAATTCAATTTATTTAAATATTTTATCTCGATGCTAGCGGATAAACAATATTTTTGGTCGTTTTGGTTGGTGTATAAATTTACAAATTTTTTGACATATACACACAAAGTGCAGTTAATTTTATTGTTAAACTGAACATGATAACATTGATAAATTGTGCTGTATTTGACAAAAATTTGGGAAAATAAAATATCATTTGTTGTGCGAATCCCGTTCAATTATGTTTCCGATGTTCAAAAGTTGTTTGGAAAATGTTTGGGTGGACGATTCTTGCAACAAATGGACACGCAAGTTCGTTGAGAGTTTGATTTTTTCGACTCAGTTTGTAACGAAGTTTCGATTCTTGCGCACAAAACAGGGCCCGAGAGACATACTAAAGCATGCCCCACGTTGGGCGCCATTTTGTAACGAAGAAACAAAGTTCTACCTGCCCCTTACTATCGGATGAAGATTATTATATCAGACATTTAATAGTAATGAATGTATCTGTCTCTAATTCGTACCGACGAACATATTCGCCCCATATCATAAGAGACCTTCAGTCCGAGAAAACCTAGAGCAGAGCAGAATTTTGTTAAAACACACAAAAGAAGTGGAGATATCTATTTATGAATACAGTCAGTATAGAATCACGTTGAACCCTCAACCTATTCTCATACCGGCAGCTTCCCCAAATATGGTATCTAATTTTGATAAGCGTTGATGTCCTGCTTATCTTGTTCATCAGCACTGATGCCCCCCAACCCGTGTATCCCTTAAAATACCTACTCGAAAACCTATCACATCCTATTCAACACAATTCAGATCAAACAAGTTAACCACATTGCTACTTACGTTTCCTTCTCATAGCGATCACAGGGATCACACGACTGGGTTGCCAACACCAAGCTGAGATGATTTGAAATAGCCGTTGATTTCGTCCTAGGATGGCCCCAAGGTTCCTTTAGTTCCAATAGGGATGCTAAACCCTATAAGTGTCAGTCCAACACAATGCTTTGGGAAAGATCCTATTTAAAATCAACTACCATCTCTACCACCTTCATCAGTGTATTTATCCTTAATCTATCACTCGGCTTATCTGGTAAAGCGAAGCGACTTCGCTCTCCCCTACCATTCTGCTAGTGTCGATCAAGGTTGCTGCTCGCCAGTACCGCGTCGATATGCAGCATCTGGCTCCGTATCACTCAGGAGCATATGGGTGTGAGTTCTTGCCATACTGCGACAGCCGTGCTACAAGTTTTTTTTCAACCATCTGCATATCTTCGAGTTCGGATAATATTCACTCGTGTTATTAGAATTGATTAAGGGGCCCCAAGAACAGGATTTACACCTAACGCCTTTACGCCGATCACGACTAAGCGTGAAACGACCTACGAACCTACTTTACTTACAGTATGCATATGCACCGATAACATCTTTATTAACCATAGAACAATCCACTAGAAAACTCTAATATCCTTTGCTACCTCGTAGTATTAAAAATGGGTATAAGTAGATGTTTGCTTATACCATGAACAAATTAAAATTCATATCATCTGCTGTGTTCTCTATACTATCGCTGACGATTGTCGGTGTCTCACTCAATGGATGGGTATCTTAGATGTTAACAGATACCCGGTACTCATAACCCGCCCTATTCCAGTTCGCTGAAAGCTCACCAGACCTTGGCTTCATACGTACCTCAAAAATGTTTATGAAGCCCCTGAACATAATAAAGGAACTAAGTAAGGTTTACCCAAACTCTACTCCATTCCTAAACTACGATCTCTTAACTATACTAACTAAATCTAAAATCTCATTCATACTGAATCAAACCTCAACTTATCTGTTCATGTCAAACCTCAAATCAATCACATTCATTCAAACTAAACCTAATCTATCTGCATTCTAAACTAACCATGACCTATACACTAACTACACTCTCCAATATCTATCCGTCGTCGAATCATTCCGAATGTTGTGTGAAGAAGGGTCCATTCCAATTCCCCACGAACCTATAATTTACTCAAACATACTTACTAAAATAACTCTACATATTGTTCCAATATACATGTCACAATATCTCATTGACATATTTCTTTACCAAAAATGATTAAGCTTGTATTTTTAGTTGAAACGTTATAAATGTTTTTATTAAAGAAATCCTTAACTCTATTCTATATCTACTAATACTACTCAAAAATTCTCAAATATCTTTCTTTTGTTCATAAATATCAAAAATGTAAATGTATGGCTTACATCAACCCATACATTTATGATGTTAATGTTATTCAAAATAAATTTATATTTCAAAACAAATTATTATTAATTATCTTTTCTTAAAACTATAAAGGGACAAGGACGAAAGACTGGTACTCAAGTTTGTCGAAACAATGATTATGCACTGCTCAAAATTCGTGCGTAATCATATATCGTGAATGAATCGTGGTTTCAAATATCGCTTTTACGTTCTCTTAACTGAGACGAATCAATTGTAGTTTATGATTTAAGAAATGTAAATTTGCTTCTTCAAATATATCGCAAATCAAATGTGGTTTATGCTTTAATATTGTTATTTGCTTTTTTCAATTAAATCGATTCTGTTATCATCACTTTTATATATACATATTCAGGGAATCAATATAGTTTCTTTATATAAATATAGAACGGACTCACCAAAATTCTCGCCGGCTGCAGTGCACTGTGACCATTGATGAACTGTTTATGCTGCTGATGATGATAGCTACACTTTTCATGATTATATGTAATATATATATATATGGATGATTTGTATTGTTACTGGTTAACTTATTTTACGACTTGACTCGTTGAGTTTCAAAATTTTACTATACACAACAAAATTCAAATATTGACGATTTGCACGTCAATATACAAAAAAAAAAACTTTACTTTAAACAAAATCTTGTATTATTACTTTTCTTCACTTTTTGTTATCTTGAATTACTTCACTATTATCTTGTTTTCCATCAATTCTTCGTTTAATTATGTTTTTACTTGCAGGGCTAATATATTCTTTTGAGTATCAACCTGGATGGGGTGGGGTATGTTAAGAATATTGTATTAGAATTATATATTGATAAAAATACTTAATATAACTTAAAATCAAAGAATATCGGTTAATTTTATTTCTATAAAATGGATACTTAAGAATCCTGATCTCGTTGTCGATCTCTTGCGTAGTTTTGGTTGCGTGGTATTCGTATATAATCGTTGGGTGTATGGGTGTCGATACTTCGATGTGGCACGTGGAGTAAGGGGTATCCTTTGTACAGCGTGTCGCATCCGTAGACGTATAGTATCGAAGACGTTTTTCGAAGATTTGCTTTCTATATTATTTGATGTAGTTTTTGGTTTTCGTAGATTGTGTAGCTAGCTAGGAAATGATACTTGGAGTCTTTTGGCTTTTACAAAGACATGCGGAACTGTCACCGCATGTGGTTTTATTGACAGAATGTCTAGGTAGGTGCCGCCCAAGCTTGCGCGAGGTGCTCTTTTCTCAAAACTTCGCTATGAAATCTCGTGAGAAATCGCTACTCGTTGTCTTGTGCGTTTTCGAAGAATGAATCAAGTCTTCAACTTTTGTTCATATGATTATATGTGCATCGTTGTATTGCTATAGCAATAGTTTTATACGCGGTGTTTGAAATACGGACTCTTTGCTTGAGCTTATTCAAAAATATATCAATATATTTCATAAAGAAAAAATGTACGGAACCTTCTTATAAAAAAATCATCAAATCTTGATGGTGCAATTGTGCAATTTGTGGGATGTATATATCTTTGCGATATGAAAAATCTTTTCTAGAAAAACACATACGAAAACAATCGTTGCGTATTATATTTAAAAGAAGAAAACGTAGTGTATATTTCCATAAAAACGTGGTGTCTATTTTTCCACATAAAACGTTGCGTCTATTTTTTTCTTGAAATAAAATCGTTGCGTCTATTTTTTTTTTCTTGAGATAAAACACAATAAAATAAAACGTTGCGCCGAACTTCGATGAGGAGCAATTACGTTTGCTAAAACTTCCTTATATTCGTTGCTATCTATCCGCTTCTATTCCTGGCCACGCGGTCGATGTTCAGATGCACATGTGCACACGCAAGTGCTTCCCAAGGAGCCGGCGCGTATGCTTCTAAATTACGTACCTATAATGGAAATGCATGGCATCAGAAAAAATGGCCTGAATATTACATCGTGAAGATGTCTGCAAAAATAGTCATATACATGACAAAAAAAATCTAGCCTCGTGGCGAAATTCTCATGGCGTGGTTTGCAAAAACCAAGGCCAATGCATGCAGTTCACACATAAAAAACAACTTACGTATTTCATATATCTGCTACAACATTTAATGCGTAATATCCTTTTTCTTCTAGTTGTTTCTGTTCTTTTCCTTTTTATATCTTATGTACAGCACAATTCTAATTGGATTTTTATTTCTGTTAAATTATATTTCACTTCTTTACAAAAATTTAGTAATTACCTCTTGATTTCTCTTTAGATTGCTTTACTTCTTTTGCACACTATTATTCTTTCAATTTATATTAATTCTTATGATTTCAACTTTAATTCTTTTACTTTTTATTTAATACTTTTTATTTCAGCTCAAAATTCTTTTTAATTCTTTTTAAGTCTTACTCTTTTTTTCCTTTTTTCAGGTATAGATGTGGCCGCTGTCAGATATGAGAATTGAATGGCCGAGTATAGAGTATCCGATAAGGATGTGACAAAAATTTCCCAAGGGAAATTTGCGAAAACTAGTTCAATGACACAATGTTCATATTTGACTTCTAAAGATTAAAATTTTGAGAAGGTTGACTCAGAAAAGGGAAATTATTTTGGAATTCGTTATGTCATAATCTGATTATGCCATTTGACTTTTCGTTTGTTTGAGGTTTCTTCACTTAATTGTCAGATTGAATGTTATATGACTTTTAATAGGGTTTTTCTATTCGGTGGTGTGTTTTAATCAATAAATGAAGTTTAAATTCCAAAAGAAAATTACCGCTGTTTTGATTTGTCGCTCCTATCGCTTATAATGGTCTTGTTACTACTGTAGTTGATGCGTAGTTGAAGTGTGGCGTTATGTGGTACGCTGCAAATAAGAATAATGTCTGTTCTGACATTTATCAATTTTGTGTTCGTTTTCGCTCAATGTATTTCGATATTTTTGAAAGGTGTTCTGTCCCTCTGGTGGATACTTTATACGTCATTCGCTTGGTGACATGGTGGTGTTATGGAAGAATGACTTTGTGTGTATGGGGTGGAAATGTTTTCCCTACACAACTTGTGTGTTTCATTCTAGTCACTCTGATTGAAACATACAAGAGAAAGACAACATTTCAACTTTTTCTTTTTTCTAATACTTGTAATTAATACTTGATGCTTAAAATACATAGATACATATAAATACATAGAATTTGACAAAATACATAACAATGAGTCTCATGCACAGCTGAGTTAGCCGGGCATAAGTGTATAACTACCTACAGAATATTTGGTACTACCTCAATATTACCTTCTGTAATATGTGTATCACAGTTAATTTTGAATTGACTATCTTTTTAAATCTTTAGTGTGACATTTAGACTTAACTCCTCTTCTGTCCACTACTTCATACAAGTTGTTGCCAAAGACTCTGCATACCCTGACTTTTATAAATTTCGGGCATAACTTTGCACTAAAGTGCTTCGTCGCATCGCTGAGCACGATATTGCGCTTATAAAGTTCATCATCCACTTTGTAATTTACTTTGCGGCTTCGCAAATTGTACTTTTTTCATACTCTTCATGAGTATTTTCTAACGCTGTTTTTAGGTAAGAGTGGAGAATGTTCATTTTGGCGACCTTAGGAAGCCAATCTATCTCAGAGTTGTTTAGTCCACCCAACTCTCTCAACAAGCGGTAGTCTGCCCCATGCTCGATCATTCGCTGGCCGAATAGAGCTTCGTATGGCGACATTGTGAGAGTTGAGTGTACTGTAGTACGTAAAGCACTGCTAATTGAGGATAGAAAGGCATCCCAATTAGTCTGCTTCGGGTTCACATATGAGCGAACGGCCGCCAAAATGGAACGATTAACGCGTTCGCTGGCGTTCGCTTGCGGCGAATACACTGCCGTTCTGACATGATTTATTCCAAATATTTTCAGCAATTCCTTGAAATCTTTGCTGACAAATTGCGTACCATTGTCCGAAAGAATGCTTTCTGGTACACCATAAACTAAGAATACTTCTTCTTTAAGAAATCTAATTACACTGGCTGATGTAGCTTTTCTGAGTGGCTTGATAATTACAAATTTTGTAAGTTGATCTAAAACAATAACTATATAGGAGTTTCCACTTCGCGATTTTGGATAGGGCCCCAAGAAGTCAACATACAGGTGTTGAAATGGCCTCTCCACTCGGAAGCTTTTTCCCATTTCCGTTCGTAAAATCGAATTTGCGGCTTTACTGGTTTTACATGTCTCGCATCTATCTACGAAGGCTTTTACCTGCGTATACATGTTCGGCCAATAGAACCTCTGCCTTAATCTGTATAGTGTTTTAGCTATACCGCCGTGTGAAGCTCTCGGTGGATCGTGAGAGAGAGAGATTAGTGAGTTCGTCAACTCGGATGGGACCCACAACTTCCAAGCCAGATCGTCCGCTAAAGGATTGCCTACCGCGTGTTTTATGCGCTTGTACACATAACCTTCTGAGACTTTCAGGTCGGGTAATCGTTCCTGGTTCTTGCTGATGTGACTGATGATCGCCAAGTAACCTTCTGACTTAAAGGACGGATCGTCCAAGTCTAGGTGGAGCACTTCCTCGGTTTCGGCTCGAGATAGGCATGATAAATATGCTTCTACCGTCAATTGTTCGTCTTCATAAACGCGAGACAGCGCGTCCGGTACAACATTTAAAGTACCTTTTCGATGCTCTATTTCGAAGTCGAACCCTTGGAGTCGCATACTCCACCTAGCCAAACGGCCATTGGGGTCCTTGAGTGTCATCAGCCACTTCAGGCTAGAATGATCAGTGATCACGCGGAAACGATATCCTTCCACGTAAGATCTGAACTTGTGAATCCCAAGAAACGCGGCGAGACATTCGCGTTCGGAAACGGAATAGTTTCTTTGTGCAGCGTTAAGCTTTTGCGAGAAATAATAGATGGGGCGTTCCGCTCCATCTTCATCGCGTCGACAAAGAACACATCCGATTCCGGACGCGGATGCATCGCACAGAATCACGAACTCCTTTGTAAAGTCGGGATTGACTAAAACGGGAGCTGACGTCAACGCCTGCTTGATGTTAGAGAATGCTTCTAGAGCTTCCTGGCTAAGCTCGAACGCTTTGCCCTTCTTCAATACGTCGGTTAACGGGGCAGCAAGTGTTGAAAAATCTTTCACAAATCTCCGGTACCAACCGGCCATGCCTAAAAATCGTCTTATTTGACGTGTAGTTGTTGGCACTGGAAATTTAGTGATTGCCGCAATTTTGTCGGGATCGGCTTTCAAACAGCCTTGTCCGACCCGATATCCTAGGTACTGAAGCTCATCAAAGCAGAATTTGGATTTCTCCACGTTGATGGTCAGTCCTGCTTCAGACAATCTTTGACCTACGAGTTCCAAAATTCGAAGGTGTTCGTCGAATGTTCTCGATACGACCAAGAGGTCGTCGAGATATACAAACACTTGGTCGCGCACCTCTGAAGGGATTACCTTACTCATCAGGTAACTCAGACTCTGCGCAGCATTGCATAAACCAAAGGGCATTACCTTAAAATGGTAAAGAGGTCGCCCTGGTACCGTGAAGGCCGTTTTCTCCCGAGAAGATATCTCCAACGGTATCTGCCAGAATGCGTCTTTCAGATCCACACTAGAAATGTAATGTGTTTCTGAAAGGCGCGCTAACAGTCCCTCAATATGAGCAATCGGTCTCGCATCTTTCTTTGTCACACTATTCACCTTCCGAAAGTCCAGACACAATCGGTTCTTACCAGGTTTGCGCACTAACACAACTGGAGAACTCCATGCGCTGGAACTTTCTTCGATGACTCCCAAAGAAATCATGCGATCCAATTCCTCATACATTAGGGATTGTACCGCTGGAGATACGGGGTAATAACGTTGTTTAATCGGTAAAGCATCGCCCGTGTCTATACAATGCTCTACCAAGTGAGTTTTCCCGAGCCCCTTGCTCGCAAACGATGGAAAACTCCGAATCACCTCTCGAAGTCGTAAGGACTCTTCGTGATTCAGTTTACATTGGTGTGTGGGGTTGCCATCCGGTGACGTCCCCGAAATACTCGAAATTATATGTGGAGCGATTTTGAAGTTTCGCCAGAAATCGACGCCGAGATAAAGGCGTTGCGCTAGCGATGGTACTATATAAAAATTCATCTCTACGCTCATGTTGTTGTACACAACTTTCGTCGTAACCATTCCGGTTATTGCCTGCCGTTGTCCATCAGCTGTGGACACGGTAGTCTCTACACGCTTTATCGCAATGCGCTTCTCCTTGAGATACGGAACAATATCTGTCCCCAGACAACTAATAGAGGCACCTGAATCCAATAGTCCAAGGAATTTGTCCCCAAAAATCTCTACAGTAACGTAGGGACGTGGATCGTTGGATTCCTTACCTATCGTAGCAGAAGCGACATTGCGATAAGCTGTCCGCTTCTGATGGAAACGTTCTCGCGTTTTGCGAATGCGTCGTGAAATCTCCGGAAAGGATACGACTCGTTTCCTCACTTCATAATAATTCCGCAATCTCTCATGGAAAGGCTTCTTATAAAATTCATATCTATAGTTCATGTTATGTTTACTTAAATTATTTTCATTATCAGATTTCATTTCTATTACTGGTTTCGTATTAATATTAGGGTTTGCTTTGTCATGGCTTGGCTTCAAAATTGTAATCGGAGTAGTAAACGGAAGGTCTTTATTAATGTTTACATCTCCGGGTTCGGATTTACGGAGCGAATCTCCCCGGATGGTGGATTCGTCCTGTTGCAGTTTATAAGCACCTACCAATCCGCAGCGGTAACATTTTACTTTGTGTGGTTCTGAGCAGTCACGAACCATATGACCCACGCCCTGACAATTCCAACACTTCATCGGTTTAGATTCACTACGGAACGCTTCTACGGTTCCTTGAGTAGCAACAGCTAATTCGTCAGACGGTAGCTCATCAACTTCGCTGACATATCGGTTTTGTTGTTGTAGTCTTTGTGCGTTTGGCACGAAATTATTCAAGCGCGTTCCCTCCGGTTTATAATTGTAATATCGCTCGACGTTGCGGCATGTATAAACTAATTGCCTTATACTATGGGTACTAAATGTTATCAGGTGAGTACCTAATCGTCGATTGACATTCAACTTAATGATTTCGATCATTTCTTTCTCCGTTTTCGGGATTCGCATTCTAGAATTTAGACTCATTATGGAGTCAAAGAAATCGTTGAACGATTCGCCATGTTGTTGTTTGCGATCATTTATTTTTCTGGATAATTCCGAGTCTGTTTCCAAACTACGGAATTGTTCTATCAAGGATAGTTGGAAGGATCTCCACGATGTGTGTTGATTGCTCTTCAAGTGCGTCCAGTACCAGGCTTCGGCTGATCCAGACACGAAATGATGGAAGTTCGCTAGAACTTCTTCCCACAGGACATTATAACTTATTCTGATTCTGTCTAACCGAAACAAAAAGTCGTCGACCGGCATGTTTTTACCGTCGAACTTTAGCCCCCACTTATGGAATTGTGGATATTTGCTAAAGGCTGTAAGGTTCGATGGAATTTGTCTGTGTGGAGATGAAGCTCCACGAGAATCATTACTAAAGTTTAATGCGTTCATTTGCGTTTGAAAATCGTCCAGATCTGCGCCTTGTACCATGTCTACAGGATGTACTGAAGGCAATTGATGTTGGACGGTCGGTCTCGTTACGGGTGTAGGTAGATCTACTAGATCTTGAATCGTACGTCCCGCGTTATTATGTAAATTGTTCAATGTCATCGCCTCGGTAGGCGGATTTAAAGTTCTTGGATTTGAAGTAAGTCTATCAACTAAATTTGGTTGCGTAGATGGAATATACGCTGAAGGATAATGGTTTGATACTTGATAATTATTATTCGAAAGGTAATTGCCAGTTGACGGCAAATTGCTAGCTAAGGTAGGTTGATTCGCAATGGGATGATTGTTTTCAACATGAGGGTTAGAAGCAGTTGGAGGTTCGGTAATGATCGCTGATCCTGTTATTCTATTTATCAAGTCAGTGACGTGACTTAATATGGTTGCTTGGCTGAGTGCCAACTGATCAGTTAAAAATCTTCTCTCTTCTGTTCGGTGTAAGTTCACTGTAGCAGTCACAACTTCCTGTATTGCGCGTGAGCGGTTCAATACATCTTGAATACTCTGCTCCTGTTGTTCATGAGCAGAAGAATTGTCACTTTGACTTAAACGGAGCTGACCATTTAAACTTCCTCCTGAAACATTAGGCCTTCCATCGGATTGATTATTCCTGGATGCCTCCTCTTCTTCATCGATCGGTGGTTGAATCATTGCTGGTGACTGTACAATAACGTCACGATAGTTAGGGTTATACGGACTCTGTACCACGTATCTCCTTCCTCTCCCAGTCATTGAGTTATTGGAGTCGTTAAAACTCGTGAAGGCAATACGGTAGTACAACACGAAAAATTATTATTAGACGGGTATATATATAAAAAAAAATTCTAAACGTATATACGTTTAGTCAGACAAGGGTCAAAAATTCAAAAATCTTCTAAAAAAAAATAAGTCGCAAATAGGAAAACTTGCGTTCGAAGTTTTACCGAAAAAAAAATTAATCAATGTAAAAATCGCGTTTACACTTCACTTGTGTTTAAAATTCAAAAAGCTGGGTTTAGAGACTGTTCTAGAGGAAGACTCTCTCTTAGAACATTTCCTGTAATATCAAAAAAAAATTGTGTTGTTTTGGGAAGCGCTTACAACTCGCAAGACTTCTCAAAAAAAATGTTAATTATAAAGTTTTATAATTCAAAAATTGATACTTAAAGATAATACTTAATTATAGCTTAATTACTAAAAGAAAATCTAATTCTATAAACTACCAAAATCAATAAGACTAGTTCCCACGACTATTCAGACACCTGACCTGGCAAGTCAATCGTGTAACTATACTGTCTTTTCCAAAAAAAAAAAAAAATCTCAAAAATGCAACACTGCAAAAATTCTATACTATTTCAAAAACTGCACCTCTGCAAAAATTTTCCAAAAAAAATCTCAAATATGCAATACTGCAATCTAAATCTAAACTCAAAAATTATGCACCTCTGCAAAATTCAAATCTATTTTCAAAAATCTCATAATCTAATTTCAAATATCTCAAATATCTATTTTCAAATATCTCAAATGTCTATTTCAAAAAAAAAATCTCAATACTTAAACCTGAAAAATACTCAATCTCAAAACAAAATTAATATCTTATACTCAAATATAATACTGTGTTCATAAACTTTACGGTTCGGGAATTGGAATTAATCCCCTTCACAACATTAGGAAATACTGAAGCTTCGCCTCTTGCGACAACTTCGGTTCAAAAAAAAAAAAAAAAAAAAATTAAAAATTATAGTGTATTTGGTCTTTACTACTGGTATCCAACTTCAATCTCAACAAGATTAAAACAAAATTCTCATCTCGGAATCAGGAGTCTTATTACGCTGCTGCAGACGTGCATCGGGAATTACATCACCAATCACCGGTCAGCGTTTCATAAGAGATTCCTTATCCTTGAAACTTCTATCAAACTTGACAAAAAAAAATTGAATTGTAAGGTTTTTAGATTGGAAAACTTTGTCGCGTCAATACGACACTTTGAGAGCTGGGATTCTTTAGGAGTGTATAGGGTACTAATGTTCAAATGCAGCTCCTGCAACAGACGTGCGTCGAGAACCTGTTCATCAACCACCGGTCAAGAGATCTACACTTGTACGATTAGAACTACCTAAATTTTATCAAAACTAGTAAGGAACTTTAGCATTTCGCAAACAGACGATCAGATATAACCCTATCTAATCCGGTCGAACATACATAGAGAACCTGTCACTTTTAGAGGAAAGAATTGAGAATGGACCTAATGCAACAGACGAGTATCGAGAACCTGTTCATCAATCACCCCGGACAAAATAGTATCCATAACTCAAAACTAGATGTTGTCCCTCCTAATAAAATAACTACCATAAAAGAATTTAACCTCAAAAAAAAATCAGAGTAAAAAAAAATTTTACTCAATTACCAAAAAAAAATTTTCAAAGAACATAAGTTCATGGTTTGTAAATAAACTGGATTCTAAACATCGGGCGTAAAAAGAACTATTCGGGCCCCAGGTTGGGCGCCATTTTGTAACGAAGTTTCGATTCTTGCGCACAAAACAGGGCCCGAGAGACATACTAAAGCATGCCCCACGTTGGGCGCCATTTTGTAACGAAGAAACAAAGTTCTACCTGCCCCTTACTATCGGATGAAGATTATTATATCAGACATTTAATAGTAATGAATGTATCTGTCTCTAATTCGTACCGACGAACATATTCGCCCCATATCATAAGAGACCTTCAGTCCGAGAAAACCTAGAGCAGAGCAGAATTTTGTTAAAACACACAAAAGAAGTGGAGATATCTATTTATGAATACAGTCAGTATAGAATCACGTTGAACCCTCAACCTATTCTCATACCGGCAGCTTCCCCAAATATGGTATCTAATTTTGATAAGCGTTGATGTCCTGCTTATCTTGTTCATCAGCACTGATGCCCCCCAACCCGTGTATCCCTTAAAATACCTACTCGAAAACCTATCACATCCTATTCAACACAATTCAGATCAAACAAGTTAACCACATTGCTACTTACGTTTCCTTCTCATAGCGATCACAGGGATCACACGACTGGGTTGCCAACACCAAGCTGAGATGATTTGAAATAGCCGTTGATTTCGTCCTAGGATGGCCCCAAGGTTCCTTTAGTTCCAATAGGGATGCTAAACCCTATAAGTGTCAGTCCAACACAATGCTTTGGGAAAGATCCTATTTAAAATCAACTACCATCTCTACCACCTTCATCAGTGTATTTATCCTTAATCTATCACTCGGCTTATCTGGTAAAGCGAAGCGACTTCGCTCTCCCCTACCATTCTGCTAGTGTCGATCAAGGTTGCTGCTCGCCAGTACCGCGTCGATATGCAGCATCTGGCTCCGTATCACTCAGGAGCATATGGGTGTGAGTTCTTGCCATACTGCGACAGCCGTGCTACAAGTTTTTTTTCAACCATCTGCATATCTTCGAGTTCGGATAATATTCACTCGTGTTATTAGAATTGATTAAGGGGCCCCAAGAACAGGATTTACACCTAACGCCTTTACGCCGATCACGACTAAGCGTGAAACGACCTACGAACCTACTTTACTTACAGTATGCATATGCACCGATAACATCTTTATTAACCATAGAACAATCCACTAGAAAACTCTAATATCCTTTGCTACCTCGTAGTATTAAAAATGGGTATAAGTAGATGTTTGCTTATACCATGAACAAATTAAAATTCATATCATCTGCTGTGTTCTCTATACTATCGCTGACGATTGTCGGTGTCTCACTCAATGGATGGGTATCTTAGATGTTAACAGATACCCGGTACTCATAACCCGCCCTATTCCAGTTCGCTGAAAGCTCACCAGACCTTGGCTTCATACGTACCTCAAAAATGTTTATGAAGCCCCTGAACATAATAAAGGAACTAAGTAAGGTTTACCCAAACTCTACTCCATTCCTAAACTACGATCTCTTAACTATACTAACTAAATCTAAAATCTCATTCATACTGAATCAAACCTCAACTTATCTGTTCATGTCAAACCTCAAATCAATCACATTCATTCAAACTAAACCTAATCTATCTGCATTCTAAACTAACCATGACCTATACACTAACTACACTCTCCAATATCTATCCGTCGTCGAATCATTCCGAATGTTGTGTGAAGAAGGGTCCATTCCAATTCCCCACGAACCTATAATTTACTCAAACATACTTACTAAAATAACTCTACATATTGTTCCAATATACATGTCACAATATCTCATTGACATATTTCTTTACCAAAAATGATTAAGCTTGTATTTTTAGTTGAAACGTTATAAATGTTTTTATTAAAGAAATCCTTAACTCTATTCTATATCTACTAATACTACTCAAAAATTCTCAAATATCTTTCTTTTGTTCATAAATATCAAAAATGTAAATGTATGGCTTACATCAACCCATACATTTATGATGTTAATGTTATTCAAAATAAATTTATATTTCAAAACAAATTATTATTAATTATCTTTTCTTAAAACTATAAAGGGACAAGGACGAAAGACTGGTACTCAAGTTTGTCGAAACAATGATTATGCACTGCTCAAAATTCGTGCGTAATCATATATCGTGAATGAATCGTGGTTTCAAATATCGCTTTTACGTTCTCTTAACTGAGACGAATCAATTGTAGTTTATGATTTAAGAAATGTAAATTTGCTTCTTCAAATATATCGCAAATCAAATGTGGTTTATGCTTTAATATTGTTATTTGCTTTTTTCAATTAAATCGATTCTGTTATCATCACTTTTATATATACATATTCAGGGAATCAATATAGTTTCTTTATATAAATATAGAACGGACTCACCAAAATTCTCGCCGGCTGCAGTGCACTGTGACCATTGATGAACTGTTTATGCTGCTGATGATGATAGCTACACTTTTCATGATTATATGTAATATATATATATATGGATGATTTGTATTGTTACTGGTTAACTTATTTTACGACTTGACTCGTTGAGTTTCAAAATTTTACTATACACAACAAAATTCAAATATTGACGATTTGCACGTCAATATACAAAAAAAAAAACTTTACTTTAAACAAAATCTTGTATTATTACTTTTCTTCACTTTTTGTTATCTTGAATTACTTCACTATTATCTTGTTTTCCATCAATTCTTCGTTTAATTATGTTTTTACTTGCAGGGCTAATATATTCTTTTGAGTATCAACCTGGATGGGGTGGGGTATGTTAAGAATATTGTATTAGAATTATATATTGATAAAAATACTTAATATAACTTAAAATCAAAGAATATCGGTTAATTTTATTTCTATAAAATGGATACTTAAGAATCCTGATCTCGTTGTCGATCTCTTGCGTAGTTTTGGTTGCGTGGTATTCGTATATAATCGTTGGGTGTATGGGTGTCGATACTTCGATGTGGCACGTGGAGTAAGGGGTATCCTTTGTACAGCGTGTCGCATCCGTAGACGTATAGTATCGAAGACGTTTTTCGAAGATTTGCTTTCTATATTATTTGATGTAGTTTTTGGTTTTCGTAGATTGTGTAGCTAGCTAGGAAATGATACTTGGAGTCTTTTGGCTTTTACAAAGACATGCGGAACTGTCACCGCATGTGGTTTTATTGACAGAATGTCTAGGTAGGTGCCGCCCAAGCTTGCGCGAGGTGCTCTTTTCTCAAAACTTCGCTATGAAATCTCGTGAGAAATCGCTACTCGTTGTCTTGTGCGTTTTCGAAGAATGAATCAAGTCTTCAACTTTTGTTCATATGATTATATGTGCATCGTTGTATTGCTATAGCAATAGTTTTATACGCGGTGTTTGAAATACGGACTCTTTGCTTGAGCTTATTCAAAAATATATCAATATATTTCATAAAGAAAAAATGTACGGAACCTTCTTATAAAAAAATCATCAAATCTTGATGGTGCAATTGTGCAATTTGTGGGATGTATATATCTTTGCGATATGAAAAATCTTTTCTAGAAAAACACATACGAAAACAATCGTTGCGTATTATATTTAAAAGAAGAAAACGTAGTGTATATTTCCATAAAAACGTGGTGTCTATTTTTCCACATAAAACGTTGCGTCTATTTTTTTCTTGAAATAAAATCGTTGCGTCTATTTTTTTTTTCTTGAGATAAAACACAATAAAATAAAACGTTGCGCCGAACTTCGATGAGGAGCAATTACGTTTGCTAAAACTTCCTTATATTCGTTGCTATCTATCCGCTTCTATTCCTGGCCACGCGGTCGATGTTCAGATGCACATGTGCACACGCAAGTGCTTCCCAAGGAGCCGGCGCGTATGCTTCTAAATTACGTACCTATAATGGAAATGCATGGCATCAGAAAAAATGGCCTGAATATTACATCGTGAAGATGTCTGCAAAAATAGTCATATACATGACAAAAAAAATCTAGCCTCGTGGCGAAATTCTCATGGCGTGGTTTGCAAAAACCAAGGCCAATGCATGCAGTTCACACATAAAAAACAACTTACGTATTTCATATATCTGCTACAACATTTAATGCGTAATATCCTTTTTCTTCTAGTTGTTTCTGTTCTTTTCCTTTTTATATCTTATGTACAGCACAATTCTAATTGGATTTTTATTTCTGTTAAATTATATTTCACTTCTTTACAAAAATTTAGTAATTACCTCTTGATTTCTCTTTAGATTGCTTTACTTCTTTTGCACACTATTATTCTTTCAATTTATATTAATTCTTATGATTTCAACTTTAATTCTTTTACTTTTTATTTAATACTTTTTATTTCAGCTCAAAATTCTTTTTAATTCTTTTTAAGTCTTACTCTTTTTTTCCTTTTTCCAGGTATAGATGTGGCCGCTGTCAGATATGAGAATTGAATGGCCGAGTATAGAGTATCCGATAAGGATGTGACAAAAATTTCCCAAGGGAAATTTGCGAAAACTAGTTCAATGACACAATGTTCATATTTGACTTCTAAAGATTAAAATTTTGAGAAGGTTGACTCAGAAAAGGGAAATTATTTTGGAATTCGTTATGTCATAATCTGATTATGCCATTTGACTTTTCGTTTGTTTGAGGTTTCTTCACTTAATTGTCAGATTGAATGTTATATGACTTTTAATAGGGTTTTTCTATTCGGTGGTGTGTTTTAATCAATAAATGAAGTTTAAATTCCAAAAGAAAATTACCGCTGTTTTGATTTGTCGCTCCTATCGCTTATAATGGTCTTGTTACTACTGTAGTTGATGCGTAGTTGAAGTGTGGCGTTATGTGGTACGCTGCAAATAAGAATAATGTCTGTTCTGACATTTATCAATTTTGTGTTCGTTTTCGCTCAATGTATTTCGATATTTTTGAAAGGTGTTCTGTCCCTCTGGTGGATACTTTATACGTCATTCGCTTGGTGACATGGTGGTGTTATGGAAGAATGACTTTGTGTGTATGGGGTGGAAATGTTTTCCCTACAAGTTCCATAAATATGATGCTTTTATTCAACGAAAGGAAAACATTTTTATAAAAAAGTTGAAAAAAAACTTTGCCAAAAGCCTGCATTTTTCTGTCTTCCACCCAGCCATTCCGGAATTTTTGCTGATGTTTGAAACCGCTTAAAAATATATGAAAAAAAACCTAAAAAAAAATTTTAAAAAAAAAATTTATCCAAAATTGTTAAAAGCCTGCATTTTTTTTCCTTCCACCCGATCGGCACGAAACCATTCCTGGACTAAACTATATTTACTCTGAAAATTTCATAAAGATCCGTTGGGCGGTTTAGGAGCCCATACGCAACATACATACATACACACGTCCATTTTTATATATACTAGCTGACCCGACGAACTTCGTTCCGCCTTAAATTGACTAAATGTCCCTTTCGAAAGTCGAGCCTCTCTTAAGAAAGAATTAAACAATTAATATTAAATTAATTAAAATTACTTTTATTTAAATAGAAATGATTAGGTCACTGCAACGCTTTGTGATTAACATTGTTGTTGGTTTTTTTGTCCGGTGCATAAACAAACAATGCAGATGGCTTTCCGACACGCGAACACGCCACGTACAGTTGTTCATGTAAATAGCAAGGGAATTCAAGATTAAGGCCACACACTTGCAACGATTGGCCTTGCGATTTGTTGTCATGGCAAATGCGGCTCGAACGGGAAACTGAATCCGCTTAAACTCGAACGGCAAGTAGGTCGGCATCATAGGAATTCTTGGAATGAGAACTTCTTCGCCTTTGAACTTGTCTTTGATTATTGTCGCTTGAATGACGTTGTTCATGAGTTTCTTCACTATCAACCTAGTTCTATTGCATAGTTTTGGTTGGTTCAGATAGCGCCGACTTTGAGTTGCAAATTGTGCTGTGGTAGACCGGGAACATCCAACGAATTCAAAAATTCATTTGGATAGTTTGTTGCTTCGTCATCATTTGTTGCGCGATCCACCAACTTGAGCGAATGCAGTGGAGCTGCGATTTTATTTTGAATGATGAAATTCAAATCATTGACGTCCTTATTTGTCGCAGCTAATATCGCGCGTTCACTGAGCCAATCGTGGTTCAAATAACTGTGACCGATGTTAGGGAACACTTTGCTGATGAGTTCTTCCTTCTATGATGTGAATTCACAATTCAGCGGGAACGAAATCAGGCCAGTTGCAGCATCAACGGTAATTCAACCATTTCCAATTGCCAATTGTTTTTTTTGCAAAATCATCGGCTGATGGATCGTTCTGCGACGCAACTCGCATGTTCGTCGTCAACTGCAGCTTCTTTACGTATCGCCAGAAATACGATAATTTTAGGCAAGCGTTTAGTTCATCTGCATGCGTTGACCGCGGGATTACTGGTAAAATTTGACGGAAATCACCGGCTAGCAATATCATTGCTCCTCCAAAGCGTCTGAAATTGTTCCGTAAATCTTTTATTGTTCGATCAAGAGCCTCCAATGCTCGCTTGTGTGCCATTGTGCATTCATCCCATATGATAATTTTGAAAGTTTTTAACATTTGTGCCATAGCAGAATTTCTTGAAATATTACATGTCGGTTCGTCATTCAACTGCAGATTCAGTGGCAATTTTAACGCTGAATGTGCTGTGCAGCCACCTTCCAAGAATCTGGCCGCTATTCGTGAAGAGGCAACCGCAAGTGAAAAAAAAAAATTAAAAAAAAAACAAAAAAAAAAAAAAAAACCGGCTCCGTTGTGGAGTATAACAAAAAAATCCTCATGCAAATCGGATAATATTTAGCCAAGTTATGCTTGTACAAAGAACAAATTCATAATCTGTAGATATTTGTTCCGCAATTTTGTGTTTTGATGATTTTTAAAAATTACCGTCCAAATTCGGCTCCGCTATGTGTTTACCTGGTTTAATACAAACCCAACAAAAAAATCCCCATGCAAATCGGATGAAATTCAGCCGAGTTTGGCGCGTACAAACAGACACCAATTCATTTTTATATATATAGATATATAGATTATGTACATTACAAAGTCGAAACCATTTTTAGTAAATATGTATCTGTGCATCTAACAACGGAAATGATATGACACATAAAAAGTGGAATTTTCTATAATGTCAAACTTCTCATATAAAGCAGTTTAAGGAAAAATGACTGTCGGAAGTTTTTTTTATAGTTTAGGTCTGGCTCGAACTGCTACCCCTCAATTAATAGTGTTCATCTTTTCGATACCGCCCAAAAATTAATCTTACGATTTTGATTTAACTTATTATTTGATCAACAATAATGTTCTAGTTTTGGCATATTGACATAATAGATGCGTTTTTTTGTTTTTGGTTAATATATGAAAAACAGGATTTAATGGCTTTTTTTCAAAATGAGCTGGATTGATTGATTTCTTTAAGATAACATATTGCAATAATTATCTTAGTAACAGGTCTTAAACGGTGGCTCCCTAATGTGCCAATCATTTAATGCCAATATTTTAGCTTTAATTAGAATTTGCTTGAAAACGGCTCAAACGATTTCGACCAAACTTTATATTTATAAAATAAACTTACGGGTTTAAAGGAAACCACATGAACATTTTTTAAATAACTGCTGTGTTTGATTTTTAATTTATTGCATTCACTGCACTTATTCCACGTAAGTATCTCGGGCCAAAAAGAATACACATAGAACACCTGCGACTTTTGTTTTAAAAATATCATTTCAATAATCAAACACGAAGATTATCGTTGATTGAATTCATTAAAACACATAGCAACTGATTATAATTATTATTGAAAGTGCATATTATTTTATTACTTAATCTGCCCAAATCACAATTCTTCTAAGAGATATAGAAATTATTGCAAAATCGTCTATAGTAAGCTTAGTAGTTTATACTTGCCTCAATTGGCATGGAAAAAGATTTGATAAGGTGATAAGTTCTGGGTGGAAAATGAATAAGGTACGTGATGATAATATCGATAAGACATCACCTAATCAGTTCCAACTTTCAATATAGCAAGCGGATTACCTTCTTACCCCCACCGCGGTGGATAGTATGCCGGTAAAAATTATATGTATTATTCACCTTACAATTGTGTTTAATTAAGCTATTAGGTGCTTTCTAGTTCAATTCGTCTAATTGCCTTCAATCAGTCATCAGTCGTCACATATATCTATTGTCCAACTAATAAAATTGTCACTAATCTCATCAGTCATACGCATAATCTTCTAAGATAGAAATTTCAAGCTTTCAGTATTCGGCGATCGTTTGCAGTAAGAACAACTTATAGAACAAAAATAAGTCCTCTTAGTTTTCAAAATGAAGTGCCAGCCAATTATAGACAAGATCGTAGAAAAACTTCAAACAATCGATGCATCGAAGAGAACGACTTTCCTGATTTTTCAATTTAATTTTAACAATGCCGATGGCAGTCTTTTGAAAAGTTTCGGTGAGACTGCTTTTTCAAAAAATATTTACCATTATGTTACTAAAAAAATTTTTAAATATATTTGTTAGTTCTTGATCTTAAAGACCTTAAGATGTACGAAGGAACTGTTGCCAGCGCTGATAGTGAAATAACCATTGGCGATGAAGAATTCTTTAAGTGGGCAACACAACAAATTACCTACGAGGAACTGCAAGCTAATGTGAGTTAAAGTAACGTAATAAAAAACAAAAAATAATACTTTTTTATATCTTGTGTTTCAGAATAAAGTTCAGATAAGTGGCAATTTGGAAGCTGTGATGAAGCTGATGGAGAAATTCCATAAGTAGATTTTGTTAAAAATGTTTGTTTTCTATTTTTATATTTAATGTTTCAGCAAAGGTAAATAAAAATCGCAAGTTGTGGAACTATTTTATTTATTAATTTTCAATTTACACATTTTTGAATTTATTTCTGACATAAATCGAAAAGAATTAAGTAGATCAAGATGGTGGTACCTACATAATATTTAGTTGCAATTATGCGGATACGCATTGATATTATATACATTTTTTTTAGACAAAAATGCAAAAATAAATTAATATGAAGTTTAAAAAAATTGCAATAACGATTTCAGTGATCAGTTTTCTAAATGGTATTCTGAAAATTTTTTTGACGATCCATATCCGACACTATTGTGTATAAAATCTATAGTTAGTCTGGAGAGCGACTAAAAAATAATGCGGTTGTTGGGCTATGGTCTATGGGTGTCGCTTGTAATTATCACATATTTTAACATTTTGACCTATATTTTCTTTCCAAAACGAGAAGTCTGGAGATATGGTTTGGAAAGTCCACTGTCGATTCTTTCCTCCAGACTACTATAGATTTTATATACAATGCTGACACCTTGGTTTTGTTTGTATGTAGTTGTATGCTTCATTCTTTGAGCCCTCAAGTCACCCTGGGGTCTAAACAAATCGTTTTTGAAGGCCTCAACTCGCCATAACAATTTTTTTTTTTTTTTTTTTTTTTTTTTGAAACCAGGGGTCGCTTCGAAGTCAACCTGTGGCGAGTTGAGGTAACGAATCACCACATTGACACATGTGACAGTCACCTTATCCAGACGAAATTTGTTGATTGTGACTATCACTTATCACAAATCAACTTAGCCGATTCCACCCCAGGTTTTTAGAAAGCACGGCGAGTTCAAAGAACCAATCTGATAAAGTTAGGTAAAGACTTACCTACGTTACTTTTACATTGTTTAACATTAACGTTTTACGATTTCATGGTTTAAGGAAGAGGGAGTGTATTTCCATTTTATATATTATAACTATACCCTATAGTACAATCAATAAGGGGCTTGGCTTAAGGTATTAACTTATTCCAGATTTTTGGTGAAGAAGGAAAGGAGGGCTTCAGCAGCGCTCTTAAGCGGCAGAACAAGGCAATACAAAAAACTCCCAAGTGAAATTTCTAAAGGTTATATAATCAATGGTATTTCTTGTTACTTTGTCACTACAGGGTTTAAGGAAAGTTAAATTCAGTAGTGCATAATATGTACAGTATTATTCTCTATAAAGAAAATTTTGTTTTTTTAAATATAAAACCAGATCGTAATCATCAATTTACCCAATTGTTCAATTTTAAAGATCAATTTAATACTCATTTCGCATTTAGTGACACAGTCATAACTCATAACTCACCTATGAAGCACTACTTATCGAGTACAGATTTAGTTTCTATTTAAGTCGCTAATATATATTATGCAGCAGATTTTTTTTGCCATAACGTTATTTTTGTTTCCTTTCCGAATATTTTTATGAATAATAACAAAACCAAAAACTGAAACGGAAAATTGCTACGTGAAACGTGATTTGTAAGCTATAAACTCATAAAATTCAATGACCATTGGCAGAAATTATGAAGTTTTAATTTCGAACGACTTTTGTTTGTTGATACCATTATACTTATATAGAATAGAACCTAGTGAATATATATCAACTATGGTACTCTTAATAAGCGCAACGTTAGGTGCTCCATCTATAGAAGAAGTTTACAAACACTAGATTCGAGAGTTATATTGCATTGGGTTTTGTCCATTTATAAACTATAGTATACTACCACCATTGTATATGAAATCTATAGTAATATGGATAGCAGGATCGACTGTGGCGACACCGTGAGCCTCCAAACCTTTTTTTCAAATTTGTCGTTTTGGAGAGAAAATGCATTGTATACATAAACTATAGTACTACCACTTGAGGTGCGCCATCTATCGACGAAGAAAAAGTAAGCTCTAGAATACCATGGAAAGCAACAACAACAATTTCCACCATTTCAATTGTTGTTGTTGCCGCCCATGGTATTCTAGAGCTTAGTTTTTCGGCGATAGATAGCGCAGCTCAAGTGGGAATACTATAGTTTATATATGCAATGGAAAATGTAAGTGAAAAGGTTTAAATATGTGATAATTATTATCAGCGACATATATGTGTCTCCAAAACCCGTTATCTCTTACTCGTTCCCCAGACTACTATAGATTTCATATACAATGCTACCACTTAGGTGCGCCATCTATGGACGGAAAACTAAGCTCTTGCTTTAAGAGGTTTTTGTCTTTTTGTTATTTTTTTTTTTTGTAATGGCAATCTAGAAAAAAACCTCTAAAATCAAGAGCTTAGTTTTCCGCCCATAGATGGCGCAATTCAGGTGCTAATACTATAGTTTAGGACCAATAAGATACCGACCGAAAGCTCACTGTATTGTATGGTGATGGTCTCTCTTTTTGCCTACAAGCTGAAAACAGCTGATATGCCATTCATTTTGAGAGTGTGGCGCTCTCCCTTGTTTTTAAACCCATTTAAGTTAGTTCCACACTATCCCACAGTGTAATACGACATGTCAAAAATGTGTGATGAAACAAATGTATAATAGTGTGGAAAGAGAATATTACAGCGCAGATCTAATACGATTTGACATGTGTTTAGATCTGAAATATTTTTTTAGGATTGAATGTAAAACCATCACACATTCCTTCACACTTTTTTTGACATGTGGTAATACACTGTGGGATAGTGTGCAACACACCAAAAAAGTAAATGGCATACCCAGGGATGGCTGCCCTCACAAAATGCGCAGACAGAGATGTACACGTATTCACAGACACGAACAAATATTTCGGGGGTGTTTCAAGCAAGAGGATTGAGGATTAGGTACGAGTTGGCGGTCTGTATTCGTCTGTGGTTTATAATATATACAATGGTTTTGTCTAGATTGCCATGGGACGCAAAAACAACAATAGAAGACATTGAATGTATTGTAGATAAGACAACTAGCGCCGCTATTGACGAAGTTCACATATAAAAAAAAATGTTCCTTGAAATTACTATAAAAATATATATACACAATGCCATTGTATAAACTATAGCACTACCACTCGAGGTGCGCCATCTATCGACGAAAAACTAAGCTCTAGAATACCATTTGAATCAACAACAACAATTAAATTAAAATTAATTGTTTTGTCGGAACGAAATTCGCGGTAGGGGCGAAAAATAAACATTAAAAAACAACGGCAACACTTAAAATACATTACTATAACGGTTTTAAAAGCCAGAAGTCTGCTCTTTAATCCTACATTTAAATTAAATTACTCGTTACAATAGTTTTCAAAATATTCGCATTCCCCCACCTCCCATAGTAAAAATACTTGCATTTGACTCCTCTACATTAAACCGTTATTAAAAAGTTATCGTACTCTCCCCATAATACAAAATAGTGAGTTCTATTTTTTTTTTAAGAACGCCCATAGATAATTTTGAACATGGGTAGGTTGGTATTGGTACCTTAAACAAAAGTTTTGTTGTTTGAGCCCTGAAGTCGCCCTGGTTCGATCGCCACAAATTGGTTTTTGAAAAAACTTTACCTTGTGCTGACCAGAAAAATATGTTTTGTTTTTTTTGTACTGCCTTGGCGAAATGGTGTAGCTTCAGTTGCATCGTAAGTTGAGTTTAATGCTAAAGCCACGACCCTGATTTTCACTTATGAGCTGGAGTTTACCCGGGTTAAATTAAAAAACTCTTTATTTTTTATATAAAAACAAAATTGTGTAGTTTATTACTTTTAAATGCAACTATCAATGAAATAAACAGCTTCGCTGTCACTACCACATACAATTTTCGTTCCATACGAATCGAAAGAGTTAATCGGTTTCCGCAGATCAGTAATTAGGGATGTTACATTTATACGGCTCTTGGCACGTTCTCCATTCAACCATGGATTTATGTTATCAGATTCAGATTGTCGCATCAATTGTGGCTCCATGTCGTTGGGAATCATCATAGTATTTTGGGTCCATTGCCAAACTTCTCCATTTTCCGAAGCAGTAAAAAGTTTCGATGGCTGAGATTTATGAAAACCAATTTCAGTGATGGCGCTGCTATGCGCACTCAAATAAGAGGCAGGGAAACCAGGTTGTCGCAGGTCCCAAACTGTGATGGAACCTTCCTCACTCCCGGCAAGGACCTTAAAAGAGGTTATTGAAATTATTTCAGTTGTTTGGCAACAACTAATCATTTTTCTATTCTATCGGACTGTTAGCAAAATAACGAATAATTAACAAACTTACAATGTGTTTCTGGGTAGGGTGGTATGTCAGACAGGATACGTAGTTAGATTTCCGATCGTCTTCACATGAAATCATAAACGAAATTGTTGGATCTTCATTTTCCGATCTAATGTCAAACATTTTAATTACTCCCATCCGGTTAGCTGTGAGAATCTGCAAAAGACAAATCGCTATGTAGTAAGCAAATAGCTAGGTGGGGAGCGATCCGACTTACTTCCTTTGGACTTATGTATGAAACAGCGTTCAGAGCACAACTGTCAGCTTCAATAGTCTTTATAATTTTCAAGTTGCTAGCTGATATGATGTTCAATCTATAAGTATCACGATTTTTTCTCGGTAATAATTTCTACAATCAATTGAAATGGATCTAAATTCTTACCTTCCATCTTCTCCGACAGTAGCAATGTCTTTGCTGAAGACCGATAAGCCCGTGCAGGGAGATGGCTTTCCTGAGTTTCTTTTATGTAATAGGGCGGATGTCCCTGTGGTCTTTAAGCGATCTTCTTCTACAGCTCTATTGATGGCAAGCATAGTTACAATTCCTGAAATTATACCTTGATGAATCGCCAAATAGGCAGTAAACTTGCTATTCTTACCGTCTGACGATGAAACAACAACATTGTCCAAGTCAAGAACTTCTAGACCACTGACATCTCCTCCCATGCAAATTTTATAATTGCACTTAGGAATACATTCATCGTATTCGTCGGAATATTGATTCTTTTCGAGTTTCCAAAGTTTTACCGAGTTTTTGGTGGAGTCCCAGCTGCCGGTTAGAAACCGCTCGCTGTCTTTGAATTGTTCTGGCACCCAGCGAATCTTGGAGATTTTTTCTGAGACAAAAAATGTGTTTACCCTTGCTTCGCTATCCATTTTTTTAATTATTTTTGTTTAAGTCTTTATTTTTATCAAATAAATTTTGTAGAATTTTATTCTAACAAAATCAAAAATTGCGGCAAAAAACACACAATGAACTGACAAATAGTGACAACTGACAACTGTCAATTGTACAGGGATGTGAACAACAAATAAATGTAAGTGCTGCGAAATCACTTATATGGTTTTCATTTGGTAAAAGTTGATTTTGCTCAAAGATTTTGAAACTTCTTCACTGTGTCGCTGTGATTTTGAAATTTTGACATTTAATCGCCAGAGTAGCATGAATTTGCAACGCACTAATGCGATTTTACCATTTTTATTGAATTCTTCATTTTGTCCCTAACCCGGACGCCACACATGCTAGCTACTGGCAAGCGAGTGTCAGGGTAAGAATGCCCGATTGATCAATCGGAACGGTTACAATTATACATGAACCGAACCGAACTTAAGCCGAATCATATGGATACTCGTTCGGCTTGGCCGACCTGCATAAGCCGATCGTCATCATTCGGCATAATATGGACGCACCTATAGGCTCATTTTTCCTGCAGAAACATATCTAATACTACGCTTTCACTAGTGCAAAAGATGTAATTTCATAGCAAATTTCCCAATTCGATTCCATTTCCCATACAAAATCAAATTTCGAAATTTTTGTATATGGAAGAAATTGAGGTTGCAAATATGAAAAATTGAAAAATTGAAAACAATTATTGAACTGACATTGTCCATTTGGAAACAACGCAGAACTACACAAAACAAAATAAGAACTTTGAAATAAAATCTAAGGCGTTAGTAGTAAACAAAACAAAAAGAAAGAATGAAAAAGTTGTAAAAAAGAAAAAGAAGGAAGATAGCTTGGTGTCAAAGGTCAAACCAAATACGCAAACCTAGATGAAAACACTTTTTTAGTAAATTTCCAAATATAACCTTATGTCGGCACTAATGAAAACCTTGTATAATGTCAGTTGTTTAATATTAAATTTTGCTGGGATCTCACGTAATTTAATGAACTTCATTCTAAATTAAGAAATAAGAGGTTTAAGGGAATGTTTTAAATGAGTTAGCCGTGCTGTATAGTCCTTACTCAAAAAACATAGATAGCACTGTTGATTATTTTTAAGATGTATCTCAAGCGAGTTATGTAATCGGTTACATAAACCTTTTAAATCTTATACAATAATAACGTTACGTCACGACAATACATTCTTGGCTTTTTGTAAACCACAAATACCCCTTTGTCAGAAAAGACAATTATTCTTAATTTCGATAGTTCTGTTCGATTAAAGGCAGAGGTTTCTGCAGGGTCCACATTATCGATCATGATCGACAGATTAAGAATGATGCCAGCTTCAAAGGATAGGTATCGTGTACACACTATCAAACATAGTTTGTTGACATTCACAGTAGCCCCGTTTTCTTTCTGCCAATTTTGTACAAATTGTTATGTCAATTTTTTTTTCATCCTTTATTTTTTTTTTTACTTTGTCACATCTTTTTTGTCTAGTAACAAAAATGTTCGCCTCAAATAGCTTCCCACTTTGCGCTCGTGGTTTTGTTTTATAGAACAAATCCACGAGCAGGCCCTGACTGTCATTCCATCATCAAACAAATTTGCGGTTATACATCCTGATCGACGAACCATATCATTCATATTAATTCAGTCCAAATCCACCAGTCATGATCGATAATGTGTACTCCACATTAAAAAAATTGTATGCATGGCAGCACTGAAATAAGCAGCCCTGCTTTAAATTAAATGAATTTAAAAATGAATCATATTTAGTTTTGGGCGGGAATTTATTCATATCATATTTTTTGTTTACAAAAAGTAAACAGAATTCATAATTTCATCACAAAAAATAAAAAAACCAAAAAAGAATCAAAATACTGACAAATTTTAATTTTATTTTAATATTAATCTGTTCTAAACACACGCTGGTTCGTCTTCGTCACCATTAATTTAAAAACATCTCCAATGCCGGGCAAACGCTTAACATCAGACCAAATTTCGGTAAGCACCAACATTATTACGATCCGGAGCGTTGCAATAAAAAATTGTTAACATTTTAAGGAAAACACCACTAAGGTTGGAAAAGGAGATCAAATTGTACAGGAAAAACAACAAAATAATGTTGCAAATGAGAATCCACCGAAAAGGCGCAGTACCCGTGTGACCCGCAGTCAGCGCTCGTTTGCTGACGGAACTCCATCACCCGAAAAGCCAGAGGAGAAACTTTCTTTCATCATATACAAAGGCGCAATCAAATATTATACCGACAAAATAGACATCGCAGCTACGGCAGATGAAATCATGTAAGAAATTCCGACACTGTACCTATATTTTAATTCTATAATTAAGTTGTTTTTAAAACATCGAAAGGCAATGGGTTGAGAAACAAGAGAGTACAGTAGTTCCTATAGCTTTTGACTTGGAGTGGCCGTTCTCCTTCCAAACTGGACCCGGCAAAGTTGCACTGATGCAGCTTTGTTTGGACGAAAAGGAATGTCACCTCTTCCATTTACCTGGTTTGGAAAAAATTCCAGCATCTGTGATGGCTTTATTGTCGCATCCTAAAGTCCGTTTACATGGAGTTAATATAAAATGGTAAAGCAAACTCCTTCCAAGTACATAACATATCATCACTTTGAATTTTTTGTTAACAGTGACATAAGGAAGCTTAAAAGAGATTTTCCAGAAGTAACCGTTGATACTCTTATTGAAAATTGCATCGATCTCGGCCCATGGTGCAATGAAGTGTGCAATACTGGAGGGCGATGGAGTCTCGACCGTTTGTCTGCTTACATTGTGAGTAAAATATAGTATGAAAAGCCTTTTCGAATTTAGTATAATTTTATAATTATATTTTTCAGTGCAAAAAAGCCGTTGACAAGAACAAAAAGGTTCGCATGAGCAAGTGGCATGTGGTCCCTTTGGACGATAATCAAAAAATGTATGCAGCTATTGATGTTTACGTAAGTACCTTAATTTTAGGCTATTCGTTGTAAAAATCCGATCTGCTCTACATAATAATTGTTTGTATCTTTTCAATTTTTTTTTATAGATTTCTGTAAAGAATAACTAAGAATTAAACATATTTTGAATTTGTTTTAATTTTAACTTTGTAGAATATCTAATAATGTAAAGATAAGCGGCAGACGCTCATGCCTTAATCTCTTTAATAATACTGTATTTATTTATTTATGTACATATTTATGAATTTTTAATAAAGATTCATCTAATCTAAAAAATCTAATCTTTATAGATCGGACAATTGATATACAGAGAACTTGAAAGACGAGAAATTCTCAAAAAGAAAAACACAGAGGAGTTCTTACGCGAAAACGGAGAAAGCGCTTTGAAAGCAGTGAAAGCTCTTGGGGAAAACTTCTTAAATGTAAAGTTATAAGTAAAAATACATACTATCAAAAAAGTTCATTCATATTTTTATGTTGTATAAGACTAAAATAAATATTTAAGCAACCCATTTTAAAAAATATATTGTTTTCGAAGATTATTGTTGACATTCCAACAAACCGTAGAGCAATTTTTGCAACCAACCTGGTGATGTCTACAATGGGTGCCTATTGTTGTTTTTGATGTTCCGTTTTCATACATTATATTTACTGCGATTACAGGTACTATAGGGCAAGTTATGCATTCGTCGAAAAAAAAAAGTTTTGAGATAACATTCAAACATGACATTGCGATGATAGCGAAGACGAAAAAAGATGTTCTAAAAATTCTGTCCATCTGTATGTATAGACACTTACAGCCCAAACTGGTGTACCAAATTGCTTCAAACTTGGTATATAGAGTTTTTAGGTATTGTAGGTACGGAGAGGAATTTGAAATATTTTTTTTAGCTTAAAAAATAACGGTACATGCCTATAACTGTTACGTTAAAGCTTATTTTTCTCGAAAACGGATTTAAAAAAATCAGTGTATGTTTTAGGTACGACCAATCAGACGGCTGAAAATTTTTTTAAAAAAATGTCAAAACTATAATTTTCATAGGACTGTTTTTTTTTTTGCTTTCGACTTGTCTCGATAACGGCTCAACCGATACTTTAGAAATTTCACACTATGTATATAGATGTAGGTAGTCCAATTTATTCTGCATACCTACCAATATTTAAAAAAAAATATTGTTTTTGTATTTTTAAAAACATTTTTTTTTTAAATTAATATTTTAAAAACTAACTGCTCATTAAATTTTTTTCAAAAATTATAAATAAATGTATTTGCTGAATACCTATGAACTGGCGTTTTTGTTTTTTTTTTAATGTTTTCAAAAACTTCTTTTCAAAAACTCCTCCACAGATTTTTATAAATTTATTCTCATAAATTCAAAATTATTTAAGAAATAAAATGGAGTTCTTTTTTCAGCTCAAATTAGTTTAAGAATTTTGAAAAAATTATTTTTATCAAAATCTCAAGCCCAAAGACCACTGTCACACATTAAAGCAAGTTCGTGCAACCCAGCCGTGCATTTTATTTTGCTTAATTCCCAAAACCTTATTTAGTTTTTCTTCTACTTCGCCCTACTGCCACTATATTACAGTTTGCTTTGTTTTTTGGTCATTTTCCATTTCAGTTAAAAGAGCAAAGCGTTATTAAGGTAAAGCTTATCTCGATTACTTTTTTTTTTCGTTTCAAGTTTATTTTGAGAGCAGGTCATTCTGCTTCAGTTCAATCGGAATCGGTTATGATATGAAACCCTACTAACTTAAATTAAAACATAAGCGAGAGCTTCATTACGTTTGCAACGAACTGTTGGATACCCTATTCCCCATATTTTTGTGTGTGTATGCGTCTGCCTCCCGCAGCTAGCCGATGCTTCAGTTTCAAAAACAAAATTCATCTTTAGCAGACAGAAAAAAGTACAATAACAGTAATTTTGTGTGGTGTGATGTTCAATCAGTGCTGGCGCAATAAAAAAAGCCCAAAGTTAAAACTTTTTATTGCCAAGGCAATTGGTATGAGCTCAGTGACATTCAATTTTATTCTTGCAGATCGATTTGAACAAAACAAGACAAAACTTAAATTTTTAAAAATTAGATTTGGAAGGGAAATAGCGATTATGGGTGTTTTTAACAATTCTTGGACCACACTCTGCTACGTAACCAAGGAATATAAATCCAAGTGTTCATCTGTTTACTTCAAAACTGCGACCGATGGTTAAAAAACGTTAAAAAAATAAATGCATTATACAACTTTTGACGGAAACGCCCCTTAAAAGTGGGCGTGTCTTAAAAATTTGAAGCACTAACTGAGCTTTGGTCAGTATTTAGGCATTTGTGTAAAACTTCAGCTGAATCGAGTAGTTTTAAAACAATCTTACCTGAACAAAGGTATTTTATGAAAATCACGCCTTTAAAAGTGGGCGTATTGAATAATATACACAAGAAAATGTAGAGATATATTTCTCAAATAACGAACGGAAGGAAAACGGTTTAAATTAAATATTGGAAGTGCCTTAAATTTTTGAGACTACGTTTCCGTTCTTTCATGAAAAGTGGGCGTAAGCCACGCCCAAAATTCAAACATTTCTTTTCATACACAAACTGTTTAGTTTCACTTAAGAGACGCAAAATTTTGACTTGCGGATTCATTAAAAATACCGTTTATTTACAAAAACAATTTTTTTATAGTTTCTTATGAAAAGTGGGTGTCAGCCACGCCCAAAATTAATTTTTTTGATTTCATACACAAGATGTTTTTGTGCCAGTAATACTCACAAAATTTAATGTTTTTCGCTTTAATATAACAATTGTTATTTTATAAAAACAATATTGATAGTTTTGTATGCAAAGCGGGCGTAAGCCACGCCCAAAATTCAAATATTTCTTTTCATACACAAACTTTTTAGTTTCTACTAAGAGACGCAAGATGCTTGCGGATTCATTATAAATACCGTTTATTTGCAAAAACAATTTTTTTATGTTTTTAGTGAAAAGTGGGCGTCAGCCACGCCCAAAATAAAATTTTTTGATTTCATACAAAAGATGTTTATTAGCAAGTAATATCCACAAAATTTAATGTTTTTTGCATTAATATAACAATTGGTTATTTACAAACACAACATTGATGGTTTTGTATGAAAAATGGGCGTCAGCCACGCCCAAACTGAATTTTTTTTATTTGATTGGAAGAAGGTTTACCTGAAGCTTGCGCGTGCAAAATTTTAGCGTTATGCTTTTATAGTAACTGCACAAAAAACATAATTTAATTTTGCCAAATTGAGGTTGTTCAACAAAAATGGCGATTGTGGGCGTTTTTGAGTGCGGATTTTACCGGTTCAAGAACTGGTGCCGTGAAATAACGCCGAATGCAATAACGCCGAATTTCAAAATTCGGCTTTATTGCACTTTACGAAAGTGAATAACGCCGTATTTTGACGTTCGGCCTTATTTCACTATAATAAAGTGAAATAACGCCGATTCGGCGTTATTTCACTTTCTAAATATTATTTTTATGATTTTTGCGATTTTTTATTTTTATTTGATGAATTTCTCAAAAAACTTGGATCTGAAAAATTTTTCTCTCAAATTCTGCAAAGCTTGGATTTTATATGTTGCACTTATATCAACGGTTTCGAATAAAAGTTTGACATTTTAGTTAGCTTGATATAGATATAGAACCTAGGTATCTACATATACATTTTAAGTTCAATAAATACTGAAACTTTTACTTCAAAAGACTTTTCTTAACAGCACTAGGTTTTAAAAATATAATGAAGTATGGCATTTAATTAATTATTAAGAATAAATTCTTGTACTGCTTTGAACGATTTGCCTGCAAATCGGACACAGTACTGAATTATTAAGTTTGGTATATTTTTCAGACAACTGTGTAAAACAATTTAAACAAAGTTTAAAATGGTTACGTGGATGAAGGAGTACAGTACGAGGATTTTCACAACATATAATACAAAGAAGAGATGTATCCTCAACATTAAACAATTCCTCGTTTGGGATTTCATCGTCACTATCATCTTCATCTTCTTCCTCCATACAAGAAATGTCACTATCGTTAAATAAATTGTTGTTTTTGTTTGAAATTTGGTTCAGAAAATCATAAATTGAGATCAATTTCTTGTTCAATTTATCCAAAGCTTTTTCAATTTGTTGGTCTCTGAGTTTATATTTTGGCTTTGGAGCTTGGAATATCTGAAATGTCCCATCGGTTGACATTTTGAATTCACGGGATTTTATATAATCTTCATCAAGAAGGCAGTCAATGAATTTATAAAAGTTTCCGGATTTCACCAACTTACGACTCAGTCGACTATTATACCCCTCTATAGCGCTTGCTGTTTTTATAGGAGATTTAAACAATCATAAAGATGCTCTAGTTTCCTAAATGAATAAATAAAACAACAAAGAAAATAAATTTTTACATGGAATGGTATTTGAGTTTTATACATTACATAATTAACATTTTTTCCTGGCTTAAAAATATGCTGCCAATATTGTTCTTACCCTTTCAATCCACTGCCTCCTAAAGTACGTCAGGAAATCTTTGAAGTTATTTCGCAAATTGTTTTCAAACTGCTTTCCGTTAGCTTCGTTTTCAAGTAGTTCAAATCCGGATTGCATGTCATTTGGTTTAAGTAGAGGAAAGAACCAAAAATGTTCGATAGATTCTTTTTGCTTCCTTATTTTTATTTAAAAAAGTAATGAATCCAGGTATTTGGGCAGATTTTTTTCTAATTGCTTGGCAAAAATGAAACCAGCATGTTATATACTTTGCAGATGGATGTATTCTGCGCAACGAATTTCTCAAGCCTTTTTCGAAATCTGTAACAAAAGCGCCGGGCTTGAATTTAAAAAAATTAGCTTCTATATACTGAAATGCGTGGTAATACATGCATTCAGATTTGTTACTCAATAAGATATAGATGAAAAGAAACGTCTGTGGTGTAAAAAATTTTTTAGCAAATTTTAACATTTTTGCGGATCTAAAAATTATTACATGATTGTCATGAAAAAAATGAATGATCAACAGCTGTTTATATCCACAAGCCGGAACAACCTTGAAGGTGCCATCCAGAAGATATATTCTTTGATTTTGTTCTGGGAGCTTGTTTATTTCCGCAACGATTGTAGGGGAAATGAATACAGAATATGAAAAACTGGGTTCTATTATAGTACCTCTATAAAAAGGCTCACTACTTTCAAACCGTGACATACCGAAACCACGCATTACATTTAGGTTTTTGAACATATTAGAGATTTCTATGGCACAAGTCGGAGTTTTCGGAAATTCATTGTTTCGGATGTTGAAGAGTTGCCTCCTTATTTTACCAAACTGTACCACTGTTTCACTGTTTTCATTTCTGTTGCAAACCTCGTCAAAAACTTCACGGATTCCACTTCGTTTAAGAGAAACATTAGCACAATTTTTTTTTATTTCATTAACAACTTTTAATTTTTTATAAATTTCCGCTTGCGTCGAGTGGTTATGAAGAGCACTTATTTTGGGAATTCTTACCAGGTTTTCATACCCGATATCTAACACTGCGCTTGCATTACAATTTTTTTCGTAGCACGTGTACCTTTTCCACAAGGAAGAACTTGATTTAAGTTTGTATAATTGTGTTATTTCTGATAGGTATATATAAAAGTTTGCTACCTTTTCTGAAACCTTCACATATTTCATACGAAAAAACCGAATCTGAATGATTATTATTCATATTTAAAGTTTTTATTTCTTATATTATTCAAGATTTCACAAGCAACTTACATCACACCGGCACTTTAACTTAATTTATTCAAGATACTAACGTGACTCCAATTCCACTTAATTTTGTCATCAACAACATTGATGAACATTCTTGCATTGTAACAGTAAATTTCGGTTATCTTTCTGACAAGAACAGTTGATTTTGCTTCAAGCAGGCTGTTATTCGGCTTTATTTCCATTTGCAAAAGTGAAATAAAGCCGAATTCTTCATTTTCTACCATTCGGCTTTATTTCTCAATTAGAATTCGGCGTTATTTCACTTTCTTATAGTGAAATAAGGCCGAACGTCATAATCCGGCGTTATTTCACTTTCGCAAAGTGCAATAACGCCGAATTTTGAAATTCGGCGTTATTGCATTCGGCGTTATTTTATTTCACGGCACCTCAAGAACTTAGCCTTACTCTTGAACCAAAGATTATATATATACCAAATTTCAGATTTCTAGCTCAAAAATTGCGACCTCTAGAGAGTATACATACGGAAGGACGGACGGACGGACGGACGGACGGACATGGCTAAATCGACTAGGCTTTTGATTTTGAGTCAGAATATATATACTTTTCTATACCTAACGGTATTATTTCTCTATGTTACAAATAAAACTCCACGCCAAATACAATATACCCATTCTATGGAATAGGGTATAAAAAGGTTTTTTTATGTTTGTAATAATAAATTATTTTGTTGTTAATTATTGAATTTACAAAGCAAATCATTTTCTTTTCTATAAATTCATTTTTGTAGAATACCTAATGTTAATTTTGAAATGAATTGTGGTCAAAAAGTTAGCATTCTGTTGGAATAAAAAGAATTTGTATAATGTATTTATGTATAGGTATGTAGATGTAGATATAGCCTTTTCATCAAAAGTTTTAGTTTTTTTTTTTTTTTGCTAATTTCAAGAGCCCAGACTTTTCGCAACTGTTTTGTATGTAAAAGGACCAAGACAAAATTCGCTCGAATTGAAAAAAACAAAACCACTTTGGCGAAACAATAAAAATCGAGGTAGCTAAACAAGCCATACCCCAAGTTTGGTTCTTAACCAGATGCTTGGCATATAATAGCCGCTTAAAGGAAACAGTCTCAAGGCTATTCCTTAATTTAGTTTTTACTAATATTGACTTTCGAGCAAATTCGTTCTGTGTTTGCTGAAGAATATGTGTTTTAATGCTCTCCACTCGTTATAAATATCTTGAAGCTGATCTTCTCTTACACTCACTTAATTTGGAAAATGCTTTATAATAGCACTTTCCATTGGTTTCACTCGGGGAACCACTCATTCTGAAAACCAATAGAACAAGCAAAACCGCTTTTGTTCAATTTTAACACAATGAAGTATTCGCAGGCATCAGTTTCACAAGTTTTGCCAATGTCAAAGTGGTGTGCATGTGCATAGCCCGATTCGCGGTATAAAGGGATTTTTACTGGTTCCTCGTATAAAATATCACTCACTAAACTCCGTTGCTGACCTTCGACGTCTTGATCATCAGATTTGGATTCATCAATAAATCACATTTGTCAACATTACCAAAACTTTCGGCATTGCTGCATGCGAATAGACATTTCCCCAATAAATATTATATGGGTGACATTTGAGTTATATTTGTATTTGTGCTTCTTGAGTGGATTCTGACTTCAAATCCAGAAGCGAAATTCTTTTCTCAGAATCGTCAGAAGTGTCATTTGCTTACCAATGGAACGGTTTCAGAAGACTTCCGAATGCTTCTGGACGCTTCTTTTCGTCCAATGGAAAGTGCTATAAGTGAAAGAATGAAATCGCTCACCCTTGTGGAGCGAGAATTTCGAATTCTTTAAGTTTAGTATAGTTTCTCTGAAATTAAATCTAAGAAAAATTTTGACATGTTTGGTTTGCTGGTAATGTTGTCTTACAGTATAGGTATAGATTATAGAAAGTAAAAATTTAATAAATACAAATATCACGATAATCGACTCGAAAACATTGGAACATTTCTCGATAAACAAAATACGCCTCTTCAAAAAACTAAAGTCTTAACACAAATTGCACAAAACTAAAAAAAAACATAAGCGAGAGCTACAGTACTTTTGCAACGAACTGTTGGATACCCTATTCCCTATATTTTTGTATATGTATGCGTTTGCCTCCCGCAGCTAGCCGATGTTTCAGTTTCAAAAACAAAATTCATCTTTAGCAGACAGAAAAAAGTACAATAACATTAATTTTGTGTGGTGTGATGTTCAATCAGTGCTGGCGCAATAAAAAAAGCCCAAAGTTAAAAGTTTTTATTGCCAAGGCAATTGGTATGAGCTCAGTGACATTCAATTTTATTCTTGCCGATCGATTTGAACAAAACAAGACAAAACTTAAATTTATAAAAATCAGATTTTGAATGGAAATAGCGATTATGGGTGTTTTTAACAATTCTTGGACCCCACTCTGCCACGTAACCAAGGAATATAAATCAAAGTGTTCATCTTTCTACTTCAAAACTGCGACCGATAGTTAAAAAACGTTAAAAAAATTAACGCATTATACAACTTTTGTCGGAAACGCCCCTTAAAAGTAGGCGTGTCTTATAAAATTTGAAGCAATAACTGAGCTTTGATCAGTATTTAGGCATATGTGTAAAACTACAGCTGAATCGAGTAGTGTTTCAATAATCTTACCCGAACAAAGGTATTTTATCAAAAAACACGCCTTTTGGGCGTATTGAAAAATTTACACAAGAAAATGCAGATATATTTCTCAAAAAACGAACGGAAGGATAAAGGTTAAAATTGAATATTGGAAGTATCTTAAATATTTGAGACTACGTTTTTCGTTTTTTCACGAAAAGTGGGCGTAAGCCACACCCAAAATTTTTCGTTTCATACACAAACTTTTTGTTTCTATTAAGAGACGCAAAATTTACCGTTTATTTACAAAAACAATTTTTTTTATAGTTTCTAGTGAAAAGTGGGCGTCAGCCACGCCCGAAATAAATAAAACAAGATGTTTATGTGCAAGTAATACCCACAAAATTTAATGTTTTTTCTTTAATATAACAATTGTTATTTTAAAAAAAAAATATTGATGGTTTTGTATGAAAAATGGGCGTCAGCCACGCCCAAACTAAAATATTTTTATTTGATTGGAAGAAGGTTTACCTAGAGCTTACGTGTGCAAAATTTTAGCGTTATGCTTTTATCGTAACTGTACAAAGAAAAATTATTTAATTTTACCAAATTGAGGCTGTTCATCAAAAATGGCGATTGTGGGCGTGTTTGTGGGCGGATTTTACCGGTTCAAAAACTTAGCCTAACTCTTGAACCAAAGATTATATATACCAAATTAAAATACTTAAGTGATACTATCGTATTTGGAGGTCTCCCTCTACCTGATCGCTCTATCGCAGATGAGGTCTACCTTGGCTTCTGACTCTCTCTGGTTTGGCGTTGAAGAGTTTACGAGCTGAAGCGTTGATGTCTATTCGCTCAAGATGGCCCAGCTATCTTAGTCGTTGAATTTGAATAGTTCTGGCTAGGCTTTATCGCTGAACAGCACGTATAATTCGTCGTTGTATTTTCTTCGCCAAATGTTATTTTCTCGGTTTGCGCTGATCCAAGTGACTCTTCATCCGATCGGTGGTTAGTGTGCGTAGCTGGAGGCAACAGGCTAGGCTTTGAACTTACTGTCGGGGTCGGGCCGGAAACATCAAACTGAACTGTAAACTCCACCTTTAGTATCGCTTTCAACACCATCTACGGCCCTTCTTGAAATAACCCCCACCTCACATGGACTTGCCCTTAGACTTTAGAGGCTATATGAAAACAGGCTTAAGCAATAAGGCGAAGTAAAAGTTTTGTTTCATATTTAAAATTGTTTTTATTTGTTTTAATATTATAAAAATCAAAACTGGGCAAGGGTACGTGACTAGAGCTTTTGTTGGATTACAATTAAGTTTCTAAATTAATAATTTTAATACTTAAGTTTTATATTACCCCTTTACTATAACTTATATTATACAAATAATTTCTTTGTGTTGTAATATTTACAATAATATGGGATTCATACAATTCGATATACATAGGTATTTGTTAAAATTTGAATTCTAAGCACCTGTATTTTAAAATGTAAAATTTATCAGGTGTATTTATGTATAATATGGTCTCCTTTTTTTTCAATTTAAGTTTTTTTATGTATCAATTTATCTAATTAATATTTTTTTTTAATTTCTATCATTAACACATTTGCATTTTTCTTTTGATTTTATGCGTGTTTTATTTTTATTTTATTACAATAATTACTTTAATTTGTTTGTTGTCATAAAAAAAAACATTAAGAGGAATGTATACAATTCGTTTCAATAAATTCGTTAACATTATTTTTAATATTTATATATACACTAGCATTACTCGCCTAAGTAATTAATATAAACACTAATATTTGAGCATTAATCTAATTATAACATTTTTATTAAGTTTTTTTTTTTAGAGTAGGTATATATCGTAACGTAACTAACAATTGCGCAGAGGTTTCGTCAAAGAGCACCCAATGGAATTGGTTAAACTTAATTAAGGAATCGCTCCATTCTGGGTTTATTTAATGCACAAAAATAGTATCCAGGATAATTTTGTGATCCAGCGCTAATATCGCTTATGCCGTAGTCGTTTAGATGATGGTAGTGGTGGAACCCTTTGGGTTTTTGTCACGATATCAGATTATTATTTGTACCATGGACTCGCATGTGACGGTTAAGATTTCCCGATTGTGAAAATCTGGAATAATAAAAAAACAATCGAACATTTTAAATAACACGACTTGAGTGAGTACATAGTTTCACGAAAAAATTGAAGTTGTAAAATTAAAGTTTTAAAATTTGATGCATATGAATAGTTGTTTGGTTTTATTTGGAAAATTTAAACAAGTACACTTCAAGAGAAGTGTTTCTGAAAAAGGTATTCTGTTAAGGTATTTTGGAGATCATAGATGAATTTGAAGTTATTAATAAAGTTCCTCCTCCTCGTGCTACAGGGAAAATATTGTGCTGAGCTGATCATCAAGGAATCCTACGCCTCAACATCTACAGAAGCACATGGTGGTCATTTTGCGATTGAACTAAGACTCTTGTAGCATAACGCCAGACTGAACAAAAAGAAAGCAGCTTGAGCAAACTGATAGTCAGAAATCTCAATATCCTCTCCCCAATTGATTCAAAAATCGCTTTATGTAAACGCCTGAAGATGTTTGCTGTCGATCTTATCGGTCCATACCAATGCGTCTTCAAAAAGACCATCGACTGACCAAATGCCCTAAACAACAACAGAATTCCTACTAAAATGCCTTGTCCCTAAGAATAAAATAATAAAATGCACGACTGGGTCGCACGAACTTGCTCTTATGATAAGCAATTGCGTAGTAGCTGCATATATGGATATTAAAAAAAATTAAATAATTTCGAAAATTCTTTTATTTTTTAAATTAGTTAAAGAGTTTTCTCGGAAAAACTAAGTATGCAATAAAATTTCAAAGCTATACGTCAATCTAGGAAAAAAAAATATTGAAAATCGTTGGACCAGTTTTTTTTTTAAAAGGTTATTTTTGAAAAACTTTTTCAAAAAATATTTTGAAATTTATTTGAGTATGCAATTATATGGCAATCTGTAGTTTACATTTGAAAAATAATTTAAAAAAAAATCAATGTACCCGTTTCCAACATATTTCGAAAACCAAAAATTTTTTTGAAAAAATTATAAAAAATCAAAAAAAAAAAGTTTTTGAAAACTTTGAAATGCCATATTAATAAAATTATGAATGACTTCCTGTGGCCAAAATTTTATTGAAATCGAATGTATAGTTTACGAGAAAATTTGATTTGAAAATACTGGTTCTATGAGAGGTACCGTTATTAGACAAATTTTGAAAAAAAATTTCAAACCAAAAGATAGATTGTCTTGCAAAAATAGCATTCTGAAAGTTTTGTCAAAATCGTTAGAGCCGTTTTTGAGAAAACAATTTTTTTCTTCACGATTGTATGGCAGGTGCCGTTATTTTTGGGCCTAGAGCAAAAATAAATAAAATGCACGACTGGGTCGCACGAACTTGCTCTAATGAGTGACAGTGGTTTATGGGCTTGAGATTTTGATAAAAATAAAATTTTCAAAATTCTTAAATAAATACATAAACTAATTTGAGCTAAAAAAAAAGTACGCCATTTTATTTCTTGGATAAATTTGAATTTATGAGAATAAATTTAGAAAAATCTGTGGAGCGGTTATTGAGAAAAAAAGTTTTTTTTGAAAAACTTTTTGAAAAAAAATTTCAAAAAAAATTCAAAAACGCCAGTTCATAGGTATTCAGCAAATACATTTATTTAAAATTTTTTAAAAAAATTTAATTAGCAGTTTTCGAAATATTATTTTTTTAAATTTTTTTTTAAAAAATGCTTTTAAAAATACAAAAAAAAATTTTTCAAAAATATTGGTATGCAATACAAATTGAGCTACCTACAGCTATATGTGTGTGAAATTTCGAAAGAATCGGTTGAGTCGTTTTCGAGATAGTCGAAAGCAAAAAAAACGGTCCTATGGAAAGTACCGTTCTTAGCCATTTTTTAAAACTTTTTTTTCAGCCATATGATTGGTCGTACCTAAAAAGCAACACTGATTTTTTTAATTAAAAATCGTTAGAGCCGTTTTTGAGAAAAATAAGCTTTAACGTAACGGTTGTATGGCAGGTACCGTTATTTTTTGAGCTAAAAAAAAAAATTCAATTTCCTTTCTGTACAATACCTAAAAAAGTCTATATACCAAGTTTGAAGCAATTCGGCCCACCCGTTTGGATGTAGGTCTACATACAGACAGACAGACAGACAGACAGACAGACAGACAGACATACAGACGGACAGAATTTTTAGACCATCTTTTTTCGTCTTCGCTATCATCGTAATGTCATGTTTGATTGTTATCTCAAAACTTTTTTTTTCGACGAATGCATAACTTGCCTTATAGTACCTATAATCGCAAGTAAAAATACGTTCCGAGGGACGGCCAAATAAATCCTAGATACCAAATTTGAAGCAAATCGGCCCATCCGTTCAGTCTCCAGATGCGCGAACAGACAGACAGACAGACAGACAGACAGACGGACGGAATTTCCAGACCCACTTTTTTCGACTTCTCCATCATCGTAATGTCATGTGTGATTGTTATCTCAAATTTTTTTGTCTGCACGAATCCATAACTTGCCTTATAGTACCTATAATCGCAAGTAAAAAATAAAAGTTGACAACTGCAGATGTTTCTACATTGTATAAATCTTAGAATAAATCTGTTAATCGCTGTTTCTTTGGCCTAAGTAAGCAATTATCTATCGTTATCCTGGCCCTGATATAGAAGCATATGAACCATTCCTTAGTAGTCGTATGATATGTCCCTGTGTCGAATAGTCATCCAGCCAAGAAGATACAACTATCATCTTAACGTGCAGTACAGCAACAGGAAAATTTGTATCCAACGGTTTGTTTTCATAATGGATCTTCACAGGGTGACACATCTAAATATACGCGGACAAAGTATCCGCGTCAAAATATCCGCATACACCCAACCTCGCACCTACCCCCAACCCCTATATGTCCTATAGAGTGCCCAAGCAGGGCACAGTTGAAACTAGGGAATATAGAAGAATTAATGTCCAGGCAGGGGCAGGAACCCAGAACTCTATAGGTCAGCAACTCAGCACTACATCTACTATACCATTGCCACTCAAAAACAAAGGGTACAAAATGGGTGAGAGATGTAAAGAGGGAGTCAGAAGCCAAGGTAAGAAGAAATATTCTATGGATTTACCAGTTAAAGGGAGATCTCCGAAAGCTGAAAGTGCAAAATTGCAGATGTCAGGTTGGAAATCGAGCTGACTGAAGGGACATATTAAGTGAGGCCCAAAAAGCACCACGCTTTGTAGCACCCACCAAAAGCAAATAAAATAATTTTTTTGTAAAAAAGCGCAAACTAGCAAACTGCCTTGAGATGGTAGTGGGATATCATCTAAAATCTGGATACGTGGTCATTTGGGGGATCGTCTGTTAGATTGAACGCTTCAGCCCAGTCATCCTCTGATTACAAAAAAAAAAAAAAAAAATATATACCTAGAGTAATGAACGTTTTATGGGAGCCTTATACGTTTCCCGTAATGGCCGGTGTCAAATCGGCTAAAACCAAATCGCCGAAATCTTAAAAATGACTTGTCCCAATTTTTTTTTTAGATTTATCAAATGAAATATTCTCCTAAACATTAAAGCTCTATCGACTGCATCTTAATTGCTATTTTCAAACCCCAAGACATTTTCTGACCAAAATAAGCTTTTATTAAATAATGTTATAGTGTAAAGGAGATGTAAGACGTACTATATTTCAAGTTCGTCCATAAGCTCTTTTGTTTTAAAATTTTCATTTTGTTGTATTTATTATTTATTAACTCACCTCAACAAACAAAGCTTGCACTGATAGGGCTTCTCTCCGCTATGTATACGCAGGTGCTTAGTTAGAGTCGAGCTGTCAGAGAAGGACTTTTTGCATGATGAACACCGATAAGGACGCTCTCCAGAGTGCGTCCTCATGTGCGTGGTAACACTCGAGCTCTGCGAAAATCGTCTATCACAAATGGGACAACGGAACGGTTTTTGTCCGGTATGTGTGCGTACATGAGCTGTGAGGTTGGCTGCTTGTGAAAAACTTTTGTTGCAATCAGGACACCTTGGTAAAAGGAAAAAAAAAAAAAAAAAAACACACAATTAAACCGCTCTCCTGACATCCGACGAACGACGATTATTTGTTGTAATCTTGTAATGCCTTACCTATATGGCCTTTCACCAGAGTGCGTTCTTAGGTGGGTTTTCAATGTGCTAGGGCGAGCGTATGTTTTACCGCAGAGCCTACAAAGATTCGGCTTGGAGTCTGATCCTTCGTTACTGTCTTCATCCTCAAATCCACCACTACCAAAGGACTTTGTGTCTCTTACCTAAAACAGTATAAAACTCAAATTAATTTTTTTTTATTTTTTAAGAAATAAAATGTATAAGAACAAACCAATGAGTATTGTGGACTTTTAGGCGGTGAGTATGACTGGGTTGGTTGTGAGTAGAAACCACGATGTGGTGAAGTTTTCTCTTGAATTTCACCAGCAGCTGGAGCGATTGACTGATTATTGATCGGTGGTCGAAAATCAGCTGTAAAGGAATATGTTGTAGCTGAAGGATAATGCGATGGGCTCAATAATGGAGGATAGAGAACGTTAACGGATGACGATGAGTTTGGTGGAGTCCATTGCATTTGGGAGCATTGCATTGGGACAGAAGCTTCTGCTCCATACCCGTGCATTGTCATGTTCATGCTGACGTTGACGCTCATGCTGGGATATATGGGAGGTGTAGCATGCTGGTTGCATGTTGATGGAGCATCATAATAACATGATTGTGATGCTGTACTTAGTGCATTTGTTGTATTTGGTTGTGCCTGAGTTTGGTTGATGATCTGCGGATGTACTGTATACGACAATGATGCCTGATGAGGATTTGCTGAAAAACTGTTGGATTTGTTTTCTTTTTTGTTAAAAACAAGCTAATTGTGCAAAATGTTGGTTATAATATTACTTATATGAAGCACCGCACGGTGAAAATGGGAATAAACTTGGCAATGGGTCGATATCTAAAGGTGGTAGTCCCGGAAATGTTGACGCCATTTCATCTGAATTCCAATATGTTCCCAAGTTGGTTTGTAAGTTAGGTTGGGGTGAACTATTTTAAGAAAACATTAAAAATTTGATTTATATTGGTAGAGCTGGTGAAGTTTTCTTCAGTAACTTATTGACTGTTCTATTCATTACACATTCTATTTAAAATGATTGTCAATCAAGTTACTGAAAAATACATACTGTCTCAACTCTTTGACTATAAAATGCTTTATCCATACTTTAAAGGAACACTGTTGTTTTCGAAGCAACTTCCCGATTCAAAGTCAGTAGCGCCTAGTGCTGGAATAGGTAAGGATGTGTTCCCTTGGCAGCAAAGACAGCCAACGCAAGAGGCAGCACACTCTTGCTAAAATACATACAAAAAAAATCATATTAGATTAAATCTTACATTGAACTTCGAATAAAATAAATATCGCTTAAGTAGGTTGTGAAATGTATATAATATTTGTGATAATAAGTATGTACCTTCCTATAGTTGCTAGAGGTTAGGTTAAGGTGGCTATCAGAGGAAACGTCCGTTACACTTAGACTAAATACTATAGGTCTAATGTGATACCACATATTATACAAAAGTGAAGCACTCCCACTGGCGGACTCAGGTAGGGGCAGGGGGGGTCCGTCCCGGGCCTCCGGTGTCAGGGGCCTCCAAATCAACCTCCATCAAATTCTTTCATAACTTTTAATTTTTTTTTAATAATAACACAAAATATAGGTATGCGTAGAACGGATGAAGGTTTATTATAAGAAAACTAAAGGTAAAGGTAATCTACTCATAATAATTTGTGTCATAATGTTTTATGTTTTTACCTTTTCTAACATCACGAGCGAAGCAAAATTTTATGGGACTAAGAGCCCCAGCCCCAAACCAAAAAAAAAACTGTACCTATACAAAGGTTCGAAACGGCAGCATCAACAAAGTCATGCTATTATTAAGTTCTTAAGGAATCATTGCCCTGCACATCCAATATTTGTTGACCATTTGCGTCTCAGTCGCATCATGTGAAAGGAGTTTTTCAAAATTAAAACTTATACAAAGTTACCTTCGATCTACTATGAGTCAATAACGTTTAGTCAATCTGTCCATTTTGTCAATTGAGAGAAAAGTTTTAAGGGAAATCGGTTTTAACGATGTAATTCAGGAGTTCAGCAAAATGAAGGCACGAAAACATATAAAATATTTATTTACCTAATTTCAAAAAAAAAATTGGAAAATTCTTGTATTATTTCTTATTGGTCTTAGAGGTCTATTGGAAAAACTTAATTAATAATATTGTATTCCTAAATAACTATGTACAAAGCTATATAGGAAAAACAAACATTAAAAATCGTTCAATCAGTTTCTTTAAAAGATTTTTTGAACAACTTTCCGAAAAAATATTTAAAATATTGTTTCAATACAAGAATACAGAGAAATATTAAGTTTCCATCATTTCAATCTCAAAAAAAAAACTTAATTATTTTAATTTTTAAATCGAAAATTAAAAATATTAGAAATTTTGAAATGCAATATTAATTGAATTATAAATGACTTCCTTTTTCGAGAAAATCAAAATTCTTGTTAATGATTGTACAGTTGGTATAGTATGTACCTACATACTTAGGTACTTATAATTGCGAGAAATAATTGAAAAAACACTACTGTTTTAATTGTGTAGGTACATAGTTAAGTTTGGTTTTTAGACATCTATCCATATCCATCAATATAAGAAAATCGATGTTTCTATGTATGTTCCTTATAAACTTCAAAACGACATCACCGATTTTCATGAAATTTTGGTTTTTTTTTTTTAGTTAAAGTAAAGTGCTTTCCATATTAAGCCGGGTTGCGAGTATTAAATAAAATCTTTGATTTTTTTTTCTATTGGGTATTTTTGCACTCTACCTGTTGGCTGCTATGCCAAATGTAGATGTGTATTCTTACTTTCTGAGCCTGTACGTGTATTATAATTTAATTACTATGATTGATGACTTTTTTCTGTCGTAAAAGCTGGCTACCTTGGAATGGTACAGTGGATGTAGTGGTTGATTGCTAACCTAGAGTTGTGGGTTCGAGCTCCAACATAGGCAGCAATTTTTCTATATTCCCCAGTTTCAACTGGATGCCACCGGTGGGATTTTTGTGAGATAGGTTACACCTTATTCTCAATCCACTGTACCAATTAAAAAAAATGTTCCTATCTCATTATTCCCTCTAACAAGTGCCGTGCAAAAGACCTAAGGTTTTGCAGACGTGAAGTGGAAATTATTATTTAAAAAAAAACTGCACGCAAGGGGCCTCATTTCAGCATTGCCGCCCCGGGCCTCCAACAAGCATAGTCCGCTACTGGCACTACCTTCAATAAAGCGATAGAAACGCTGAATGTCTGTGTGAGTAAGATCTCTGGCACCGTTATAATTGCTAATTTAATATAAATATCAAGTATTTTTCAAATGTCAGTGAACAAAATGGTGCTTAACGCTGCGCCGGCCGGCGGGTGTTCACAATGCGATATGACAAAAACGAAAAAATTTATCTTAGGACTCGTTTAATAAAAAAAAAATGGGATAACAATTAAGCTCTGGCATTGAGCCACATAGTTAATGTACCTTTACAAACTAGAGAACTGATATTAAAGCGAAGTGGCGTATCGAGGCGATTTTCAATCTCTCCCGAGGTTTATTTTGAGCAAAGATGATATATATTTTTTTTAATAATCGTCAGATATTATAACGAAAACTATTCCTCTAAATAGAATAAAAATCAAGCTTCTGACTCAAAGTTTTCAAGTTCCTTTGCATTTGATAATGCCGTTATGTGAAAAGAGGTAGGTATATAGATATGCGTCACAGGGGAATCATAGAAAATGAAAAAGCCAGCAAAAATAAAAAAGATAAAAACTAAAAATTGTATCTGCAGAATATTAATGGATAACTAGGCATATGTTTGTAATTTACTCGAAGCTCAAATATAAATGGGATAATTATGCCAACGAAAAACCTTTTTTGAACAATTCTTAAAGCTTAAATACAAAACACAATGAAATTTATTTGATTTAATTTACTATTCAATTTTTTTTTTTAATTTGTTTGTAATACTTTCTGGTGGTTTTTATTTTTTTTTTTAATAAAAAAAAAACATTTGGAATAATTGTAATATTTTATTCCCAAACGAAACGCCAAATTCTACAGCTTGAAAAGTACGTGTACTGTCTTTTAAAAAGTCCTCTGATATTTTTTCTTCCGCCAACTTTTGTATGTTTTATAAATAATGCTGATGAGAATCTATATTATGCGTTTTATTAGTTTTTTGTATTCAATCAAATGTTTTCAATTTGTTTAAGGTTTTGATTTCCTATGTTGTTTAGATGTTGTTGGTCCTTTAAAAAATAATTATTCTTTCCATTCTGCAATAAGTTAAATTGAAAAAAATGTATGTCATAGTCCGTCCAGAACAAGAAATGTTCTTCAAAACCGGTGAGCGAACATCATACCAACATCATCATAATCGACCACGTCTTTCAGTCATCGTGGTTTTATAATCAATTCAAATGACGCACACAAGAATCACCGACGGCGACGCGACGTAAGGTAATGCTTTCCGCCCTATCGATTTTTGTTTATAACCCAACAGCGCCAATTAAGCATAAACCGCTTGTGAATGTGACCTGTTTCTCTGACAGTAGACAGGCGGCCAAATAGTGTTCAAAACCGACAAACCTATGGGGCATACGGATTTATACCACCATCAACTCTATGCTCACAATTCTTTCACATAACAAGAAAAGATTCGGTTTACAACCAATTGTGGAGATTTGTCCATTCAGTAGTATCTTTCCATAGCAAAATTTTTTGTTCAGTTAAAATGGAAACGACATAATCCTTCTTCGGTAAGTTTGTTGGCCTTGCAGTTCCTTCACATATATCTCTGTGCCCTCGCACCCAGCAGAGGTGAATTTTTAACGAGAGATAAATCGACCGTCGAGAACAATTTTATATTTTATGGATTCCAGCGCATCCTGGCTGTTAGAGAAAATGATGAAATCCTTGGCGACATGATGTTTTCTACTGAAACTTCTATAATCGAAATTCGAAATACTTCCACTTTTAACACTGAAAAATAAAATAGTTTGGAAGAGGGAGGAAGCAACTTAGATTTAGCCAGTCTTATTAGACCTTGGGGTCTACAAAATTGCCAAAGAAAATCTTCACATACAAATGCTGACTAAAGAAATTGATTTACTCCGGGAGCCGTTGATGTCTATGGGTTTTATCTTATTTAAACATTTCAATGAATTCAGTGTGAAAATGTACCTTATGTAAAATTTCGAACAAAAATTTAACCCGTCTTTTCCCTTTTGTTTTTAAGGTTGAACAATAAAATGAATTCAAAGTTCGGCAATTTTCTATATTTTAAAAGTATTCGTCGGTTGAACTGGGCTTTTTTTTAAATTTATAATTTCAATTAATTATTTTCAGAAACATAGTTGCATATTCATCTGTAAACCAGATTGTCATACGCTTACTCAACACAGTAATTAATCCACCAGCCGGCGGGTGGGCAGCGCGGCGCCAGTTAAGTCTGCAACCAACCAATTTCGTTGTATGTACTTCAAGGACTGAAGTAAGCATTAGTTTCACACTTGTATGTTTTTATTTGGCAATTTCAACATTTTAATTTGACACCCAATTGACTTTTCATAAAAATGTGATGCAAGCAAATAGTCTAAGATATTTTTGTCATTTGGTTTCCATAAAGTTATACCAAAAAAAAGATGAATTTTAACAATACAGCACAACCAAAACGTATATGCGTTTTCTGCCAACTTTTGAACGCTCTTATTAACAAAGCAGCGAATCAACCAGGAGTTACAATATCGCTTCGCGAATTTCTTAAACCGGAAGTTTTCAAAGCCGCGAGGGTAAATATTTACGGACGTTCCTCTCCAAGAAATTGATTGAAAAATCAAAGTTAAATTAATTTCATCAGTTAAAAATAAATAACAGCGTCTACATGTACTTAGAGCAAAGTTTTGAAATAAAAAGTATTGTAGCCATGTTTCCTTTTATTTAACAAAACCTTTACTTTCTCATTTAGTAAAACGAGAACTTATGCAAAAACTGTTATTTTCATTTTTTTAGATTAAAGGAAAATTAATCATTTGATAAGAATTAATAAATCTTCTATATGTAAAAAGGTATTTACCAAAGCATGTATAGTATATTCCAATAATGTTGGTTTTACTGCCTATATAATTTTGTCGCACTTTCTCGCATTTATTAAATTTTGTTTTTCTATGATTTAAATTTCTTTGGATTATTTTATCATTAATATGTTTGCTCCCATAAAAAGGATCGATAACTTAATAACTTTTTAAATTTTTGAACGCCTTAAAATCACTGAACTGATTAATTTAAATAATTTACATAAGCTATAAACTCTTTCACAAAACACAACACAAACCGAAATTACCTGTGGACTATCCAATGCCAACCCGAACAATGAATTGTTGGGAACGTATCCCGTTTCAGCCTCCACAGGACCTCCATTTGAGACATCGCACGATATGTACATAGCTCCACCCTCTTGATCTTCCAGTGAATCTGTAATAAAAAGCATCAAAAACTAAAGTTAAAAGGAGTTCTATACACATACCAGGTTATGAAAATATTTATTGACATGCGCCAGGATTTATAAAGAAGAAAAAAATGGAAGTATGGTTTCTTTAGAATTTTACCTAACATTTTAAGAATAATTCCATCATGGCTTCCTATCCTATAACTGATTCAAAGGAACGCTGTTTTAATACTTTGCCATAGAAATGCGATTCTCAAATTCATTTCCGTTGTATAAAGAAAACAGAATCATTATAAGAGCTTTTAACAAAGAGCCATGTCTTATTGTACCTATATTTATATTTTAAAATTTTGCTCTAAAACTTTGGGAAAATAAGAAAATCAATAGGACATTCAAAAAAGTTTTGCAAAACTCGAACTTTAAAATTATAGAACTGATGGCACACACCTACAATATTTTATAATGAAGGGTTCTTAAAAGTACTCTTTTTGTTCATACATATTTGAGTTTTTGTAATCCTTTATTTTGTATTTATTTATATTTTTATATGTAATTATTTAAAAAAAAAAAAGTTCACCGACTGGGTTACTATTATTAGGTTATTCTTAATTTTTGACGCCAATATTTCTCAGTTATGAATATTTAATTTTTATTAAAGCAAAATTAAATCTTTAAAAGAAATAAGACCATTGAGAAAAAACGTAGTCTGTATTTCATTCACATCAATTATGAAGTTTTATTAAAGCCTTTACTCTACTGTGAATCAAGAAAATCGGCGTACAAAATATTAAAACGATTTTTTATGATATTATACATTTAATGTCTTGAAAAACTTCTTAAGTAAGGTAAAAGTGTCTTAGTGGTGGATTAACATGTTCAGCATCGTAGTTTCTGCGGAAAAGGATGCTAAAATCATTTGTCTGCATCTTGAAAAATAAACATTATTGGATTATGATGCAGATAAACATGTTCATCTAGATTATGGGATCATTCATATGCAATGCAGGCATGTTTTATAGTATAATTTTCTATAAGTCATTTGAAATATTATTCTGAGAATTATATTTAAGTGTACTACTCCTTGTCGTAGTGGTTACAGTGTCTCGGACTGCTACAGCGAAGGTTCTGGGTATAATATCTGATTCCTATTAAGTTTTCTTCCCAGAGTACTGCCTCTTGCGAAGAAGTGACAAGTCGTCACAAACTTAAGCCGGTCGACGCGGCGAGGCGTAAAATTGAAGGTCCCTTCAATTTCTGCATACAGATTGGTTAAGATTGGTTGGCTCCACGGAGCTGTTTGTGGCACAATAATTATTTATATCATTGGATTTTACAATGAATTTACCAAAAAATGTTAATGTAACAAATTCAACAAACTTTTTTTGACAATTGAGCAGTGTCGTTTGAACTTGGTGCAGAATATTAATCAAATAAAATGGAGGAAGATAAACGTATTATGTAATTGTTTTGAATTTGATGTTGAACCAGCACCAAGAAACTTACAAATTTAAAGTGTGTTTTTGGCATGATTAAAAACCCTTACCTATTATTATTATTATTATTATTATTATTAAAATACGAAATTAAATGTGCTCAGCTTATTTGACAATTGAATGACTAACTGTAATCAAATGTGTGGTAACCTAAGCTGTTTATATTCGCAGGCATCAATTTCGACATTTTCACAATGACCGTTCACACAATTTTATTGACACGCATAGGCTATGCATATGTTGTCTAGTGGGTAACCAACTAATCATTAAGAATGCCGTTCATCTTATACAAAAGCATAACGCATCAAAACATTGTTAAAGCGAACATGGATTTGGGTTTTGAAATAATTGTATGATGTATTGTGTTCGAGTCGATTAAAGGAGTCAAAACTAGATTATAATGTAGTCGTGTGTATTCGTTTTCTGTTTAGAATCAGATAGGTAGGTACTATGTATTACCTCCAGTCCAGTAGAACCGGGGGTTTTGAAAACAATATTTATAATCAATTTGTATTTGTATTTGTTTTTTGTATATTTTTGGAAACTGGTCAATAGTTTTTCCGCTTCAAAGATCTTTAAACTACCAATTCTAAAAACAAATAATTTTCAAAAAGGCTGTTAATCAGAATTAACTAGCTGACCCAATAAACTTTGACCTGTCCAAATTTCAGTAAGCTTATTTGTAAATGTATAAAAAAAGAATTTAAGGAAAAGTAAACATTTTATAAATAAGGTAAGTGGAGCTCATAGGTCCAAAAGAGCTATACAAAATACAGAAATCAATAATTTTTTTTTAGAAGAGTACGTGACAACTTTTTTTATGTATTTTTCCCATGAAATTTTAAGTTATACCTAAACAAATCCGGAAGTGTTTCATTTACATTTTGACTTCTTTTGCATGGTTCATTTTCAAGTTATCAGTTATAACAGAAATTTTTTGGCTGACGGCCCTTATGGCCATGCCCAAATGATTTAAGTTTAAAATTACCTGTTTTTGTAAACATTACTCTTTTATGAATTAATAAATCTTTAATCTAATCTAATCTAAATCTATCTCTATAACAGAAATTCTTTGTCGTTTACACTGTTCATTGCAATGTTTTATCATACTACATTAATTTTGTTTGTTTTGTTTTGACCCGCAAGAGAAAGGGCTGCCAGTTGTCTAAGAAAAGAACTGACGAAACACAAAAGACCATGAATTTTCCATTTTAATTTGCTCATTGCCTGCCCTTGTGATTTGTTTTTATTTATTGTGAATGCAAGCCGCACCGGAAACTAAAAACGTTTAAAGTCAAATGGCGTGTCGCTGTCGGTTGGAGTCATTGGGATGCGTCTTCTCCTTCATGCTTTCTTGAAATTGTTGCTTTGCGGTTTCCATATTTTTCACTTTTTAAGTTAGTTTTTTTGTTTCTCTTTCGTAGCATAATGGACACACACTTAAAAGAAATAACAAATTATTACTTTGATCCTTTCTTAATCTATTATGTTAAGAAAATGGTAGCAAGAAGAGGTAAACAGTGAATATGAATTTAGACATCCTTTCAATTTGCATTTGAAATCACATTGTCGCACAACTGTAAATGCTAATGTTTGACGTATTTTTACTTGATCCTCCAGTTTTTTTTTCAATTTCCTTTCTGGTGAATAATGAAAAAAAAAGAAACATTTTTTTTCTGGTTCCTATTGTCAGTTTTGGTGGAGACTGCAAAGAGATTTACTCATACCCAAAGTAAGGTAAACAGCCTTAAGTTTATATAAAAGTCTTTAAATGTCCTTTACAGTTGAAATTATTATAAATCAACAAAGTTGAATTCGTTTTGATGTTTTGATTCACTGTACAACATACGAAATACATATTGCCGCCATTGCAGTTGAACAAACTCCGCCCGAAGCCACACCTTTTCGTAATAAATTCGTGTGATGAAATTTGTTTGTGGTTGGTTGATTTTTACTTCGCTCCATTGGTATTCGTGTCAGAAGTATATCGTGGAACCATTTTTCATCAATGGATTGTGATGTGTGATTATGATTATTGAAATTTCAAAGAAGGCTGCAGAATTATTGTCCAAGTTCAAATCTAATACCTAAAGATAAATAGGCGCGTATTATTGGAGTGAAATAAAAGAAATTGGGTGAATATATCGTACAACGTCTTATAATATTATAATAATTTTGTGAAGTACGAAATTTAGTTTTAGTGGCTAACATTTTTTATCGATTTTTGATCATTAGCAAACACATAGTTCAGTAGATACGAAGCGAGTTATGTTGTTTTCTCAAAATTTATTTCGAATCCATATTGCAGACCTAGCACGTTGTGTGGCCAGCCTTAAAAAAAGAACGCGTTTCCAATCTAAAATAGATTTCCCGAAAGGAGCAACTCTAAAGTGCTCTTTTTAGAGTATAAATTATGTAATAGGGGGCGTACAATAGAGGGCAATACAATTGGCGTAGAAGAAAGAAGATTATAATATGTTTTATTCTGAAATAACTCTACGAATTATCTTTTGTATCACTATATTTCGCCAACGTATTGCAAAAAGATCTTAGACTAAACCAAAAAAACGGGCAAAGATTTCGATATTTCGATGGCTGAAACGCTTTCGACAGCCGGAAGCGCACAGTATGAAAATGTAAGCTGCAACCTTACAAGGTGTTATTCTACAGGTGTTATCTTATAAAAGTTGTCATTGCATGCGTAAGCCTCTTGAGAAAAAACTTCACTAACTTCACATTTACAAAATACTGTTTGAAAGTTATTTCTGCTTGTCTATTCACACCTCCACAGCCTAATCGGCGGCTAATTTCCTTTAAACTTGATGCTTAGTCTAGGTAAGAAAAATAACGATATCTGAAATTGTACAATCATTACGAAAAAACAGCTCTTATGATTTTAATAAAACCTTAGTTGAGTTGAAATGGATTTTTCGGAATTTGTTTTAATTCTCATAGAATCGCTTTTTTTTCAAACCAGGTTTTCTCAAAAGCTATTCTTTTATTTTTTTTTTTCTAAGTTGAGATTTAGGAGTGAAATATTCTTGCATGCTTAGTTTTCCCGAGAAAACTCTGAAAAATTTAAAGATTTTTTAAAGCATAGGGGTTTTCAATAAGGGCGGGCAGATGGATATGTAACAGGTCCTGGCGTCTGTTGTGTGGCGCCATCCTGCTGGGTGGTCCAAATGTTTCAATCTGGCGCATACAAAATTTGCAATTGACCGCCTCCTGACCAATGTCCTTTTCGAGTATTGTCAGCCAGGGAATCTCGTGTCGGTTAGTGACGTGCCATATATGGCAATTTTTCTTGTTAACACAGCCATTCATCTATAAATGAGCCTCTTAGCTAAAGATGATTACTCTGCCGATATTCTGGTCCTCTTACAAACGCTCTGACAGCGAACAAATGGTCAGTTGCATCTTGAACGCGTGTAGGCCCAAATCCTTACTCGAATTTCGACAAGACAGCGATAGCCGGGTTCTTGTCCAGACTTTCTATATAGGGTTCTGCAAACTTTCAAGGAGAACGGCGATGTTCTCGAATAAATGTTGGCTCATTGATAACCGAACTTTAAGTCTACAGTAAACCTAACCTATATGATCGTTTTTTGTTTTCCATATGGACTTATTCCTTCAAATCTTAAAATTAAAAGGCTTATTAACTTACCCAGAATTATTTTCAAGAGTTTGGAACGCTTATGTAAAAATCCCATGACATGACTTCCAGCCTAAACAAAACAAATTTAATTTTTGTTTTGGTATTTTTTTTTCGTTTCATTTTGTGGAACATCTCAGGCGCCTGAAAAAATAGAAACAAGTGAAGCATATTAAAGGATAATGTTTATAGGGTATTTTTTGTACTACATATTATGTTTTCTATAATGGGCCTTAATTGCGCAAGCATGATTATTTTTCCGTGTAGAAACTCCATTGACTATGATACACAGGGTGATCGGTATGAGGTGCACCAAAAAGATAGAGTAAGAAGGTTGGGTGAAGACAAGAAAAAATCGTATACTCAGGTGGGATGAAAAAAAAAAAATATTTAAAAATAACGGTATAACTTTTACAATGCCATGCTATACCATCTTTTCTTTTGTTGTGTTTTTGAATAACTTTATTTTAGTGAACCGTTTTTGAAAAATAAACTTTCAAGCTCAAAATGTTTGAAATAAAAATTAAAAATAAATATTCAAATAAATTTTTTTTCAAAATTTTATGTTATTGCCCAAGTACTATTTTTGTTGTCAAAATTCTAGATTTAGGTCCAACTTTAAAAACCGTATGGCTCTATGACTTTTTGTTGCCAAGATATTCAAAAATGACGATTAAGCCTCGAATTCAGGTGATGAGTATGTTCCTCGTTGTGAATTGCAGCATCGAAAAAGTTCAGTGGTAATCCCCGAGACAGATAGTGATTGGTCCGATGACGAACCCGGACCAAATCTTCCAAAGACGACAAAAACAAGATCGAAGAAAATTAAGCCTGCTAAAGTTAAATGGGGAACGGAACATTTAGACCCCTTTGACGGGAACAATTTTCAGTTTACAGGAATAACGCAGACTCTGAAGTATACTGAAAAACTTGAATCACCTGCAAATTTTTTGTATTCCTTTTTACTTGCGATTATAGGTACTATAAGGCAAGTTATGCATTCGTAAAAAAAAAAATTCTAACAATCAAACATGACATTACGATGATAGAGAAGTCGAAAAAAGAGGGTCCGACAGTTCTGTCTGTCCGTCCGTCTGTATCGGCACCTACAGCCTCAACGGCTGGACCAATTTGCTTCAAACTTGGTAGATAGTATTATTATGACGTCCTACAGAGGGGTTTTTGGAACTAGCATTCTAGCTTTATAACTAATGGTATACCTGACATACGATTTTTAGTGAAAAATTTATTTTTTCCTAAAAACGGCTCCTACGATATTGATAAAACTTTCTGAATAGTGTTTAATGTGCAAGCTTTATGTTTTGATTGGAATAGATTTTTCCGGAAAAGTCTTATTTTTTCCGATTTTCTCGTAAGCCACTCGACAGATTTCGATGAAATTTTTAATGTAGAAGCCCTTTTATAAAAGAAATAATATAAATTCTTAAATTTTTCAAAAAAAGTTTTTTGAGTTTTTTAAAAAAGTTTCAAAATTTTTTTTTAATTTTTGTTTTTTCCAAAAACGGTTTAATCTATTTTTTTTTAATTTTATTTTTCTGATAAAAATTACAAAGTGCTAGAAGTTGGCATACTCAAACGAAATTTGGAATATATTTCATAAAAGTTTTTCAAAAAAAAACTGTTTTTTGGAAAAAACTGGTCCAACGATTTTGAAAAAAAAAATTCTTAATATTCAGAAAAGTAAAAGAAATCTGATGGTTTACTTCATTTTCTCCAAAAAAACGTTTTAACTATGGATTTTTAAATGATTAATAAATCCAGTTCATATGATTTTTTTATTGCTTTTTTTTCCAAAATCTCAAGAGCCAAGACCACTGTAACACATTAGAGAAAGTTCGTACGACCCAGTCGTGCACTTTATTTCTAATGAACTTATCGACATCAAAGTAGAGCAATCGAATATAAGAGCTGTACAAGATAACATACACAAACCAGCAAACATTAGTTAACATGACATAAAACAATCGTCGAACACCTCTGCAAATCTGGAAAGCTGTGTAGTAGCATGAAAAAAAGAGGACGACCTTCCCATTTGCTTGCTGACCAAAGCAGAAATGGAACTCCACTGCTTCGCTGAAGTTATACAAGTCATGGAAGTCCAGCGCCATCCAATACTGAAACACCAACTCGGTCAAAACACCGAGAGCAAAACGAGCTAGAACACAGGATTATCCGTTGACCACAGGGAGAACTGACAAAGTTGCCCATTTGTCTGAATGGCTTAAAAACATCAAAAATGCTGGTTTGTGGATTAAAAACATTTGCAAAATATACACAAAATTTTCAGTTTTCGTATGACATACTGACAAAAGGAACTGTTTTGCAGAATTCCACAATTAAAAGATTTTATTCATTCAGCCTTTGGTTTATATATGTATGTAAAATTGTATATATATATATATATATATATATATATATAACTTTTAAGGTTTTCGCGGTTGTTGGACATTATTTTTTTTTTTAAAGTTTTTTAGGATAAGCCGCGTAAAAATATATTAAATATTTAGTGAGTGCAATTCTGTACTCACCCCGAACGTTTCGCTACAAATTACATTGAGCGTGGTCACCGGGAAACTGCCAGTAAAATGTTATAGAAGATTTTGGCTACGCAAGGAATAGCGGTGCGTAGGAGGTTCTATTTCTTGTTGTTGATGAGATGTAGAAGGTTGGGAGCAAACCGTACTCACTACATCACAGGGTGTTCGCAATGGCAACTGGATCGACCGTGAATTATTTAAAATGGGATCCCACGCACGCGATAATTTAAAACTATCGTCCCGATTGAAGTTTTTGTGGCGTTTTATTTCAATCGCTTCGCGAACAAGACGAGGAATGTAGTGAGGCTCGTGAGCTAGAACCTTAGCCTGTTCAAAATGAATCCAGTGGTGTTCGTCTGGGTGGTCCAAGATGTGTTCACATATCGCTGATTTTTCCCAAGGGAAAGGGATGAAAGCAAATTGGACAAAAAAGCTTTCTTGCCATACTTCAAAGGTGTCACAGACAGAGTAGGAAAATTACTCAAAAGATATGGTGTAAAATCGATCTTCTTACCACCCAAAAAGGTGATAAGTTATCTTCAATCACCGAAAGACCATTTTCCTCTCCAAACACCAGGGGTATACGCTGTCCCTTGCAGCTGTGGGTCATCATATGTGGGACAAACCCAAAGAAGCATTGCTACCCGTTTAAAGGAGCACATAAGTGCTGTAAGCAAAAACCAACGGGAAAAATCAGCGATATGTGAACACATCTTGGACCACCCAGACGAACACCACTGGATTCATTTTGAACAGGCTAAGGTTCTAGCTCACGAGCCTCACTACATTCCTCGTCTTGTTCGCGAAGCGATTGAAATAAAACGCCACAAAAACTTCAATCGGGACGATAGTTTTAAATTATCGCGTGCGTGAGATCCCATTTTAAATAATTCACGGTCGATCCAGTTGCCATTGCGAACACCCTGTGATGTAGTGAGTACGGTTTGCTCCCAACCTTCTACATCTCATCAACAACAAGAGATAGAACCTCCTACGCACCGCTATTCCTTGCGTAGCCAAAATCTTCTATAACATTTTACTGGCAGTTTCCCGGTGACCACGCTCAATGTAATTTGTAGCGAAACGTTCGAGGTGAGTACGGAATTGCACTCACTAAATATATATATATACCTAAAAAAAAACCTATGTTAAAACCTTTTCTTAATTCAAAATAAAGCTAATTTTACAAAATATTCTTCATTTAAGTAACACACTGAGTAACAGTGCTGAGGGTTTAATTTTACATTACACCAGCCTAAATCGACATTGACTAAATCCATCCCCGGTGATATGACCCATGGATGGCCAGAAGTAGCGATAAAACAATAAAGCAATCCCAAACAAAACCTTAAAGAAGACCTTTGATCTTATGGTTCCAATAGGTCCAGGCGGGTGTTGATTACCTAGTTCTACATTGATTGGGCAGAGGAGCAAATGCAGAGATAATTAAAATAAAAAAAGTAGTTCAAGTTCAAGTAAACTCGAATTCCGCTGCTATAGTACAGCTGCCCAAGCCCATGCAAATGCACCGTATTGGTCCTTTATGATTAGGAATCACAATGAATGTCAGTAGTGCGTTCAAATGAGTCTACTGTAGAATTGTAATGGAAACAAAAATACTTTCTCCCTTCGTTGGCATTAGGTCTTATCGCCAAAACCAAAACGCCCAAATTAAAAAGTCACAACGCCCAATTTGTTTAATATTTTTGTTGTTATAAGATTTACCGCAGTTTGGCGAATTGACATTGGTATTGGGCATTTTGACATTACTATTACTTACGTGTTGAACGGCGGCGGCGTTGGTCTTATGGCCCAAGATAAAAATTCTCCAATCACAAAATGTCATATCGCCCTAAAACTGACACATGGCCCAAAATCTCCTGACGAAAATCGTCGTGAGACCCAAATGGATTGTCATATCGCCAAAAATTATTTTGAATTCGCTAACGCCCAAATCTTATAATGTTGTAACACCCAAAAATATTCTTGTGTTTTAATTTGGGCACTATGACGTAGATACACTATTTGGGCGTTATGACGTTATTAGAGATATAAGACTTAAAGAACCGGGAAACGGGAAACAATTTAACAACAAAAAATGTATTTGCTGTTGAAAATTACATTTGCTATGCAAAAGACTGCGATGCACGCGAAGAGATCCCATCCGCTGGGGTTTGCTCAAAATATAGTAATTGAGCTCATATAAATCATGGTGAACAAGACAGTTTTTATAATGAACTTAAAACAGTTCAAATAATCAAAACATAGTATTGCAGTCATGCAGTGCTGTTGAGTGCCGCTACCCGGGCATGGTCGTCGCCGTTTATCCTTTTTCTTTATCATTTTGGGTGGTGTGTCAGTTTTTGGGCCTTATGACATTTTTTTATTTTGGGTTTTATAAACAAGAAGTTTAAATCTAAAAAAGTCACAAAAATTCAAAAAAAATTCATATCGCCCAAATTTAATGTCAGAGAGTGCCCAAATCCAAAAACTACAATTCTTTTGGGCAATGTGACATTTGCTCATACGGGCTTTATGACATTTCTTTGGGCTTTTTGTCGCTTTCTTGCTTTAAATTTGACAAAAAAAATTCTGTTTTTGAGTGATATGGCTTTGAGGATTTGGTTTGGTTACGACCTTGGGTGATAAGACCTAACGCCCCCTTCATCGACTATTTGTATTTCTCTATGGAATTCCAAGAAATTCTACTGAGAACAAACCTACCATGGCTAATTTTTCTCTCCGGAAATGTGATCTCGAGTCTCTCATTTTGCTGATTTAAGCAACCTCCACCTCGAGAGACTTCAAAAAACTTATGACAATAATCCAGGCTTTTTATTGCTTCTATGTGTGAACTCAATAAAAAGTGAAATTTATTTGTGCCAGGAATATCTAGGATATCGACTTAATGTCCTTATCGAACTTGTTTTAATGTAAAAAGCCGGCTTGTATCCACCATCAGGATCAGATCCGACTAAACGGCGTCAGATCTGAAAACCTTATTATCATATCAAGTGTATATTTGGCTTAAGTTTTACTGAACTGACTTTCCTTGAGTTCAAAATGATTTGGGAATAGTTGAAAAAAAGCAAGGAGTAAGAATGTCTGAAGCTTTTAATTCGCTAACGCTATCTTTCAAGAATTCTAACACCAAGATATTTAGGGACCCCATACAGAAAGGCATTGTTATTGTAAGGTAAGCAAACTTTTTTTTTAAACTTTAGCGTTGATGCCAGGTTAAAAAAAGTCAAAAAGTAAATTTACACTTTCCATCACTGTAACTCACCATTTTACAAACAAATCTGACATTTTATGATATTAATCCTTTTTCACTCACAAAATTGTGTTAGTTAATTTATTGTTGTTGTATTTTAAAATAAATCCTGAAATGATGTTTTAAATTCACAATTTTTTCTTAAGTTAGCACCTTCTTCTCGATATTATTTTTGAACTTTATAGAACTTTATCCTTTAAGCAACGACGAAAATTCACATATTAATATTTTTTTTTCAAAATGCACTCACGATCAGAGAACTTTCTTCGCACTATTTTTGTATACCCTGATGCTTAAACGGAGGATATTCAAGTATTTTTATTTTAATAAAAATCCAAATTTCTATTGGGAAGAACCGATTGGGGACATCCTTATAAAAACCGAACTTATAACATTGAGAACAAAAAGTCAACTGTCTTGGCTCTTAGCTGGTGTCGATTGCAATGCAAGCCTCTGAATCTGAATACACTGTCGTCGTCGTCTTCGTCGTTGTCGTCGTCGTCTTCCGATTCGATACGATACGAATACGACTAGTGAATACACTGCGAAAAGTTGTTTGTCCCTTATTTGCGGTTAGGCTGTCTGTCGCTTGTTCCAAAATCATCCCTTACCCCCGGCCCGGCCCGAGCCCGAATTGGTCACCTCACGTATGAACTGACAGCAATTACAGCAGTAGGTTGGGTGTTGTCTCCTTGTCTTCTTTTCCATCCCCGATATGTTGTGTGCTTGTGTCTTATTTTGTTGTTGTTGTTGTACCTATATATATATTTTTGTTTTCTCCCTTCATTTGGTGTTTTTTTTAAAACATTTTCTGTTGTTTGCTGCTTCTGTTGCAAGTCAAAGAGTATGGAAGCAGGTTTTTTTATACAAGACGACACACTCATTGGACACACGGGGCTTGGGGGTAGGAAGCACCCAGTGACAGTAGTCGTATTTCAACCAATACCCATTCGATAATAAGACCGGTACAGCTACGAATATGTGGACAAAAAGCTGAAGAATGGTGGTGTTCCCGATATTTTGCATCGACACGTCTGAGAAGGGCCTTGGAAGGGAATGGTTGAATGCAGGCAGTTCAGTTCAGGCGCGTCACAGAGTCAACCCAGCGTGAAACAAAATATGCAGCATAAATATAGCTTACCTACTTTACTTTAAGGACTACTGAGCAATGAGAATGCATTTTCGTAGAATGGAATGACAGTGGAATTGATCTGACTATGGAGTATGGAGCACAGAGAAGCAACGGCAGCGTTGTTCCCCGGAAACACATCGAGAAGTTCCTCTATCCTCTGTCAAATCACAATGTGGTAATTCAAGACGAAGACGTCAGAGTTTTGCGGTGAGTACCTATATCAATACATTCTATAAATTTCCACCAAAGCTAAGTACGAATGAATGATTGCGGTTCTTAAAATTACTCTATACCTATTCATATAAGGTAGGTATTTTTTCTTATTAATATAAATTATTAAAACTATTGACTCAGTTTTGCCACTATATACCTAACCAGAGGGTAGATTTTAAGAATTTTTGTTGAATGGGTAGTCTTCCGGCAAGGGGTTATACCATACATACATAGACGGGGAGTCAAGTCCTTTTTTACTTGCGATTATAGGTACTATAAGGCAAGTTATGGATTCGTGCAGAAAAAAAATTTCGAGATAACAATCATACATGACATTACGATGATGGAGAAGTCGAAAAAAGTGGGTCTGGGAATTTCGTCCGTCTGTCTGTCTGTCTGTCTGTCTGTCTGTCTGTCTGTTCGCGCTTCTAGAGCCTGAACGGATGGGCCGATTTGCTTCAAATTTGGTATCTAGGATTTATTTGGCCGTCCCTCGGAACATATTTTTTATTTTTGCTCTAGGCCCAAAAATAACGGCACCTGCCATACAATCGCGAAGAAAAAAATTGATTTTCTCAAAAACGGCTCTAACGATTTTGATAAAACTTTCAGGATGCTATTTTTGTAAGACAATCTATCTTTTGGTTGGAAAATATTTTTCAAAATTTGTCTTATAACGGTACCTCTCATAGAACTAATATTTTCAAATCAAATTTTCTCGTAAACTATACATTCGATTTCAATAAAGTTTTGGCCACAGGAAGTCATTTATAATTTCATTAATATGGCATTTCAAATTTTTCAAAAACTTTTTTTTTTGATTTTTTATAATTTTTTCAAAAAAATTTTTGGTTTTCAAAATATGTTGGAAACGGGTATATTGATTTTTTTTAAAATTATTTTTTCAAATGTAAACTACAGATTTCCATATATTTGCATACCCAAATAAATTTCAAAATATTTTTTGGAAAAGTTTTTCAAAAATAACCTTTTTAAAAAAAAACTGGTCGAACGATTTTCAATATTTTTTTTTCCTAGATTTACGTATAGCTTCGAAATTTTATTGCATACTTTGTTTTTCCGAGAAAACTCTTAAACTAATTTAAAAAATCAAAGAATTTTCGAAATTATTTAAATTTTTTTAATAGCCATATATGCAGCCACAATAAGCAATTGCTTATCATAAGAGCAAGTTCGTGCGACCCAGTCGTGCATTTTATTTAATAAGAGTTACTTTTGCTTCTGCCTAATATGGCGCTAATTAAAAATAATTTCAAACATAAAGTTTTCGAAACCAAACTTAAAACCTTGTTGCAGCGACTACATTTAAGATTCGATCGTGAGTCTTTATACGTTTCGATAGGGTTGGGCGGGGCTAGATGGAACATGGTTCAAGTTGGACCACGTGAAAAATTAAGAAACCATAAGATCTAAACACGAACACCATAATAGCTGAATGAAAGATCGCACTTACCAACCTGGTACTTAGTTCCCGTTATTTAATTTTAATACTCTGTGTGAAATTGATGAGTTTATTTTCTTAAATGAAGTGGAGCTTAGTGCCTTATATATGCCATAGGCTTGCAAAGAAAATAATGGAGATGCAGACCAAGTACCTATCATATGTAATGAACGTATAGGTACACCATGATTTTGAGAGCAATAGAGCGACAGAATTTAGAACGACAAAATCAATAAAAATAAAATGCACGACTGGGTCGCACGAACTTGCTCTTATGATAAGCAATTGCGTAGTGGCTGCATATATGGATATTAAAAAAAATTAAATAATTTCGAAAATTCTTTTATTTTTCAAATTAGTTTAAGAGTTTTCTCGGAAAAACTAAGTATGCAATAAAATTTCAAAGCTATACGTCAATCTAGGAAAAAAAAATATTGAAAATCGTTGGACCAGTTTTTTTTTTAAAAGGTTATTTTTGAAAAACTTTTTCAAAAAATATTTTGAAATTTATTTGAGTATGCAAATATATGGCAATCTGTAGTTTACATTTGAAAAATAATTTAAAAAAAAATCAATATACCCGTTCCCAACATATTTCGAAAACCAACAATTTTTTTGAAAAAATTATAAAAAATCAAAAAAAAAAAGTTTTTGAAAATTTTGAAATGCCATATTAATAAAATTATGAATGACTTCCTGTGGCCAAAATTTTATTGAAATCGAATGTATAGTTTACGAGAAAATTTGATTTGAAAATACTGGTTCTATGAGAGGTACCGGTATTAGACAAATTTTGAAAAAAATTTCTAACCAAAAGATAGATTGTCTTGCAAAAATAGCATTCTGAAAGTTTTATCAAAATCGTTTGAGCCGTTTTTGAGAAAATCAATTTTTGTCTTCAAGATTGTATGGCAGGTGCCGTTATTTTTGGACCTAGAGCAAAAATAAATAAAATGCACGACTGGGTCGCACGAACTTGCTCTAATGAGTGACAGTGGTTTATGGGCTTGAGATTTTGATAAAAATAAAATTTTCAAAATTCTTAAATAAATACTTAAACTAATTTGAGCTAAAAAAAAAGTACGCCATTTTATTTCTTGGATAAATTTGAATTTATGCGAATAAATTTAGAAAAATCTGTAGAGCGGTTTTTGAGAAAAAAAGTTTTTTTTGAAAAACTTTTTAAAAAAATTTTTCAAAAAAAATTCAAAAACGCCAGTTCATAGGTATTCAGCAAATACATTTATTTAAAATTTTTAAAAAAATTTTCAAAATATTAATTTTTCAAATTTTTTTTTTAAAAATGCTTTTAAAAATACAAAAAAATATTTTTCAAAAATATTGGTATGCAATACAAATTAAGCTACTTACAGCTATATGTGTGTGAAATTTCGAAAGAATCGGTTGAGTTGTTTTCGAGATAGTCGAAAGCAAAAAAAGCGGTCCTATGGAAAGTACTGTTCTTAGCCATTTTTTAAAACTTTTTTTTCAGCCATATGATTGGTCGTACCTAAAAAGCAACACTGATTTTTTTAATTAAAAATCGTTAGAGCCGTTTTTGAGAAAAATAAGCTTTAACGTAACGGTTGTATGGTAGGTACCGTTATTTTTTGAGCTAAAAAAAAAATTTCAATTTCCTTTCTGTACAATACCTAAAAAAGTCTATATACCAAGTTTGAAGCAATTCGGCCCACCCGTTTGGCTGTAGGTCTACATGCAGACAGACAGACAGACAGACAGACATACAGACGGACAGAATTTTTAGACCATCTTTTTTCGTCTTCGCTATCATCGTAATGTCATGTTTGATTGTTATCTCAAAACTTTTTTTTTCGACGAATGCATAACTTGCCTTATAGTACCTATAATCGCAAGTAAAAATATGTTCCGAGGGACGGCCAAATAAATCCTAAATACCAAATTTGAAGCAAATCGACCCACCCGTTCAGCCTCCAGAGGCGCAAACAGACAGACAGACAGACAGACAGACGGACAGACAGACAGACGGACGGAATTCGCAGACCCACTTTTTTCGACTTCTCCATCTCCATTGTTATCTCAATTTTTTTTTCTGCACGAATCCATAACTTGCCTTATAGTACCTATAATCGCAAGTAAAAATATAGAAAGATAAAATTTAGAATTCGAAAAAATCTAGAATGTGAACAAGTCTAGAAATAGGGGAATCTAGAATATAATAAATCTAGAATAATTAAAAAAAATAAATTCTAGATTTTCTACCATTTTTATGAGAGTTTAGTTGGATTTTTACTACATGTTTGTTTGTTGTTGATTAAAACAGTAGTTAAGTTACCCTTCCGCAATAATTATTTCATTTGTTAAGTTCTTTCATTAATCATTATAAACTAGCGGTACCCGGCGCGCGTTGCAACGCCCAAAAAAACACTTATTTAATGTGCCAACTCTTCCGTCGCCGTTTGCGGCAGCGTTTGCGGATCCGTCGCATTGTGTTCACAACATTGAATTTGTGTATTCAATATTTTGACATGCGATACGTCTGCGTTTGCGGATCTGTCTCCGTCTCCATTGTGTTCCAGCACCAGCAGTTAAATGATGCGCATTCAGAGTTACCAGCTTTCTTTTGGTAACTCGTTCAGCTTTCTTTTCTTGGGTTTCTGCTGATAAGCTTTTGGTTTTAGAGCTTTAAAAAAAGAATCTTTATTGATCAGTGTTGTCGTGGAGTGTGTAGATCTTAAATCTTATCATCTAAACTCTCAAGCATTTATTTTAATGTGTGGAAAATACTTTAAAGTGTAGTTTAAAAATTTTAAGATATTTTCTTTTAGGAAAAAGTTTTTTGGTTTGTGATATTAATGTGAAGTTAAGTGTTTTTATGTGAAATGTACTTATATATAAAAGGTGTATTTGTTCTTGAGTTTTGAACAATCTGTGTTTTTAAGACGGGTGTTTTTTAAGAATTGGAAGAGGTGTATTTAAATAAATTCTGTGTTATTTATAATTTAAATTTAAAAAAAAAGAAAAAAAAGATGAATCAAAATTTATGTTTGTTATATTTGTTATTTAATGTAAAACTGTGTATTTTAATCTTAACGAATAAAATGTTTGTTTTTAGTTAATTTTTTACTTAAAAGAGATTATGCCTTTAAAAACACACCTTTTATATTACCTCCTGGAAAAAATTGTTTTATTCTTTTAAGTAGATATTACCTAAATGAAAATTACAATCTTAAAAAAAGAACGGTAACCCTGCATAAAATTTTTTAAGATTGTTGCTTATTTGAAATGCTTATACTGTATGAAACGCCTTTACAGAAAACAAAAGATCCCTATCAAAAAATCCCTAACTTCCCTGTACCACCAATTTATGTGGAACAGAGTTATAGGTTTTGTCTATGCTTGTGTTCTTTTTTTATTCTACAGTTTTTTGATTCTTGATTTTTTTTCTAGATTTTTCCTTTCTAGATTTGTTTGCTCTAGTTTTTTTTTTCTAGATATCGTGGTAAACCCGACCCCACTACATTATGATTGTCGAAAGCGCTGATGAGAGAGCAACCATGATAGGCTTGTCAAGGAAGGGACTCCTATTATACAGGCAAGATCTAAAGTTTTAGGGAAATGGGCTCATTAGCTGCAGCACGAACACTGCATTACGTAAGACAGTTTCAGAAAGTAGGTACCACAAAATTGTCCAAGCAGGAGTAAATCCGATATTTTTATCCACTGAATAGGTATAGGTAGTATCTAATAATAATTGCAACCAAATTTTCAATATCATGTGAGATAGCCAAACCAAGCTGCACTCTATGGAAATTACTAAAACAACGAGGAGACTAATTTCCCGGCAACACTGGAGGCATTAAAACCTTTTTTTTTAAATGCAATAAAATGAAAACAAAATTTAACAGTACCTATAGAGCATTCTGTCACTTCTATTTTCCAAGACCTTTTTGATGAATTCGGGATGTAGCTCACGGATTGCTTGGGTGATATTGGCCATATGTGCGTTTCCGGATTACTGACATAACATCGGTCCTTTACGGTTCCCCAAAAAAGTCCATAGGGGTCAAATCGCAGCTCCGAGATTTGGGAATTGAGTGAGCAAAAGATCGATTGTGGAATGGGCTGTGAGAAAGAGCGCCATCCTGCAAGAACCAGAGGTCGTCATAGTCCATGTCTTCAATTTCAGTAAAATAAAATGCACGACTGGGTCGCACGAACTTGCTCATGTGTGACAGTGGTCTAGGGGCTTGAGATTTTGATAAAAATATTTTTTTCAAAATTCTCAAATAAATACTTATATTTGAGCTGAAAAAAAGTACTGCATTTTATTTCTTGGATAAATTTGAATTTATGAGGATAAATTTATAAAAATCTGTGGTACGGTTTTTGAGAAAAAAAGTTTTCAATTTTCAAAAAACATTCAAAAACGCCAGTTCATAGGTATTTATCAAATGCAGTTATTTATAATTTTTGAAAAAAAATTAAAAAAAGCAGATTTCCAAATATTATTTTTTAAACTTTTAAGCTTTTAAGAACACAAATAAATATTCTTTAAAAATATTGGTATGCAGTACAAATTCAGCTACCTACACCTATATACGTGTTAAATTTCGAAAGGATCAGTTGAGTCGTTTTCGAGATAGTCGAAAGCAAAAGAAACGGTCCTATGGAAAGTACAGTTCTTATACATTTTTTAAAACTTTTTTTATATGATTTATATGATACATATGATTGGTCGTACCTAAAAAACAAAACTGATTATTTTTAAATCAAAATCGTTAGAGCCAATTTTGAGAAAAATAAGCTTTAACGTAACGGTTACATTCCTTATAATCGCAAGTAAAAAATGTCGGTTAACATGGCTCTGACCTCTGACGAATCCCCATACCGTTGACCGAAACGTTGTTCCCAGCCCCAATTTCATAGAAAAATGGCCCAATTATGCCCCCAATCCGCAATCCGGACCAAACTGTCACACCCTGCTCTAGGGCCCAAACTGCGAGGCGATAACGAAGCGAATTCTAAGTCAATTGGGCTTTGTAAGCGGATAATCCGAGATCTTTGTGCAGATTTCTCTTCAGGCTAGTGCTAGGCTAATCTACTTCGACTATTTTTCTGGAAGTTGTAGCACTCCCTGTCCTCAAAGCATAACCACCACTTTCTCTCATATCTTAGCCTTCATTCTTCTCTCATCCTCTGAAGAACACAACGGATTTAACGGCTTTTGCTTTTCCAGATGCATCGAGCAACATCCAGCATTCCTCCAAACGGGTAGAATATTATGTTCTTTTTATGCTTGGTCGTGTATTCGCTCGATTGCTCAACCAAATAAACAAGCTCAAAATGAGTTCAAGTTTCTAAACTTCACACCTATACCATCTGAGTCCTAAATATTCAGCTCACCTTGGGTACTTCGTTGGATTTTAGGAAATTTGAAATATTGAGTTCGAAATATCTGGAAACTCGTTCTTTTTCACACATCATACCCAATAACGGGAATATTTGGAGCTCCATGTTCTCAGGCATGAATTACATCATAACAAAAACGACTTTCTCCACAGGTTAGGTACACAAAAACACTGTATCAATCTCACCTTAATTAACTGCGCGCTTAATAATATTCCCCAAACATAGAACAGGTTAAAGCCTCCCAAGAAGATTTGTAATTTAAGTGCTTAGACGAAAAAAAAACTTCATCGGATTCATTACTGGATGAAATCTGATCCAGATAGGTACTCAAAGTAAATCACAGCGTCCTGTGGGAATTCATTAAGTTCACACAAAGCACGCATAAACATAATTTTTCATTTCCAACCTTTGAGCCAAACTATAGATCGTTCGCCAAGGAGTTAATATCATAAAGTCACGTTTCCCATGACGTCGCCGTCGTTCGCACAAGCCCGTTCTACATTTTGGCTGTATCAATATTAGTCGTACCGTCATGTCATTCTTATAATGTGTGTAACTGACCTGCTAACTCCGTAAACACACACCTGTTGTGGGAAAAGATGCATAACATAAAAGTGAAATTTTTTTTCCCATACATCCCATTTTTAGCACTCAATTAATAAGTAGCTTACCAGTTAGTCGGCACATAAGGACAAAATTATCTCCTTGTGCATCATGTTCTGATGGTTTGTCAGTGGCACGTGCCCTTGCAAGGATTCGCTTGCACCAAATGATAGTCATCTTTGAGATAATTGTCTGCATATTGCGCGTAATAACTTTTGTAAACTGTAATTGAAATTTAATATTTCTTGAAAGGTATACTTAAACTGATCATCAAATAGTATTTATAAGAAAGCCCACCACGCATTCGGAGCGGGCTTAAAGATGGTTTTATAGTACGCTCGCGGCGACTGATGTCGGTGTGCCATTTATTTGCGGTTGTACTTATCAGATTTTGAGGGTTGTCAAGAGATAAACGTAAATGATACAAATTGTTCTTCATGTGAACTGTGATGGGGAGTGTTTTTACACATTTTCACTTAGAAAATTGTAGTTATTACTCCTGGCATATGATATACCTAGCTGTCCGGGAACCATCACGATTGAGAAATAAAAATTGTTTAGTACTGTAATTTTTTTTTAAATATTATAAAACATATATTTAATGACACGTTGTCAGCTTAATTAAAGTATCTCTTAGAATGCATTTAGTAAAGTGTAAGTTTTATAAGCCGAAATATATGTATGTTTAATTAGTTGGTATATGATTTTTGTATCACATCGATGAAACAAATTCCTTCAATGGTATTGATTGGTATGTTGTCAAACTATCTGTATCTACATGTGCTCTGCATACTGCATGATCACCAGCAAATGCCATTCAAATGGAAAATCGTAATATCCTCCAGATACCCTGCGTGTCAATCGATACCTTACTTCACCTTAAAGAATGAAGAAGCGAAAAGCAAACGCAACAAAAATCCAGCGGTTGGTTCACTCACCGGTGTTCTCAGATATTAAACTCACTTGAGTGTAAAGGCATTTGTCGACTAGTTTAAGTATCAGATTGCGTTATGGGAAATGCTCAAAAAGATAAAAATGATGGTAGGTATATGTCCTACATATATATACAGATACATTTGGATAGTGTGTAAAAACAATATATTAAGGCTGCTCAGAAATCAGAATAAATATCTTTTTTGATGGAATTAATTAATTGAAATTATTTTTTTTGTAACATAAAAAAGAAAACTAATTGTCCATATAAGGTACCTTTTACCTACCTGACAAATTATTTCCAGGGCGTTCCAAGTTGCGACATGGATTTATTTGAGATTGTTCATGTGCGTCATCTATAAAATGCTCTTGAATCAGTAAGCCTGACAGTTTCGTATCATCGTTCAGGATAACTACTCCTCCAACATTATTCGGTTCTGTCTGCGATAGTAAGTTTTGTTCCCCCGATACACTTGTCAAAGAATTTGTAGTTCGATTTAAAAATCTTAGTAATCGTATTTCGGCACCAAAAAAAGTAGTAGGATACACCTCTTCTCCGTTCTACCAAAGTGTAAGAGGGTTAAGCAGCTAAACTGGCGAGGTTTTCAATAACTCTCACTCTTTTTCACATGATATCTTTGCTTTCGCAGAAACATGGCTCAATAGTTCATTTTTAAACATGCAAATTTTCGACGATGAGTTTTCTGTTGTTAGAAAGGACCGTCATTCGATTGAACTTATTATTTGTGTTAAGGTTGCCCTTCAATCAAGTGATCTATTTATTATTAATGTTTATATCCCACCGAAAAGATCTGTTGATCATATATGATTGATATTGTCAGTTTAATTTGCAATATTTTACTGTTGGGTGACTTCAATTTACCATACTTTATTTGGAACCCTTCAGAAGAGGAGTCCTATTTAGAAGCTTCCTTAACTTCTTCGCAACAGGAACTTCTTCTTTTGGATAGTCTTTTCTTCTGACGTTGTTAGTACGGAAGTGGTAGAATCTAGCTCTGCCATTTCTTACGTAGACTCCTATATCCACTGGATATATTGTTTGATATGAATATAAATGTTTGCTTATATATTGTAATGTTTTTAGTCTTGGGTTCGAAAATAAAACTTATTTTCTTTTACTTTTAATTTACCACTACTACTCGTATCTCTATAAATTAAACTTACTTTTATCTAAGTTCAAACTCTTTATTTATTTCTTTATCTTAGCACCACTAATTATTCACCATTTATTCGCTACCACGGTTAAAATGAAACTGTCCATTTCCGAATAAAATGTCCTATTTATACTTGGGATCAAAGTTTCCCGAACAGTCTAAGTCTCGAACCATTCGGAATTGTCAAGATGCTTTGAAAGCTTTCAGAGCTTTCAAATTCCCCATTGTTATTTCAGCACAATCATGCAGCAGAATTATTCAGCATTTCACTGTAGTAGAGACAAAAACCATATAGTAATATTTCTGTAGTAGAAACAAAGACAAACACTATTCATGTAACATTGCCCCCTTCTTAAGATTGTTCGTCCCGAACAAGTCTATTACTTCCCTGGCCATTGTAGCGGCATAGTCGGTCCCTGTGAACAACTTTCATTTTGCCTCTTACACCTCTCTGAATGCGGTAAACAACATCATTGATTCTGGTGACAACTTTGTAAGGGCCTTCCCAATTTTGCTGGAGCTTCGGTGACAGTCCCTTTTTCCGATGGGGGTTGTATAAACACACAAGATCTTCCACTTGAAACCCTGTCGTCGTTGCATGTGCATCATAACGTGTTTTCATGCGATCACTGGCATCCTTTGTCTTTGTTCTGGTCCTTTCATGAATGTACATGAGTCTCTTTTTGAGATCGTCCACATATTCTTCTTGGCTTTGGGGCTCATTTGGAGGGCATCCAAATTTCACTTCACTTGGAAGTCGCATTATTAAACCAAACAAGATTTCCCAAGGAGTATGTCCTGTAGTACTATGAACTGCGCTCCGATAGCTCATTAAAAACAGTGGAATGCATCGGTCCCAGTCTCGTTGACAGTCTTCCACTACTTTGGAAAGGTGTTCTTTGAGCGTTCTGTTAAACCGTTCTACCATTCCATCTGATTGTGGATGCAGCGGTGTTGTCCTTGTCTTATGAATGCCAAGAAGTGAGCAAACCTGTTGGAAGATATTTGACTCGAAGTTCCTCCCTTGGTCAGAATGGAGTTCTTTAGGTACACCAAATCTACTTATCCAATTGAAGACAATCTGATCCACAACCGTTTTTGCTTCTTGGTTTGGAATGGCAAACGCTTCAGGCCACTTGCTGAAGTAATCCATGATCACGAGAATATATCGGTTTCCATCGTTGGTTTCAGGAAAAGGACCTGCAATATCCATTGCAATTCTTTCGAAGGGTGCTCCAACGTTGTACTGCTGCATCGCACTTTGAATTTTTCTGCCGGGTCCTTTTGTAGCAGAACAAGTGTCACATTTCCTGCACCATCTTTCGACGTCTTATTTTGCATGAAGCCAGTAGAAACGATCTCGGATTTTTTCCAGCGTTTTGTTGATTCCTAAATGGCCTCCAGAAGTGCCATCATGCATCTCACGGAGAACTTCATTGACTTTGGACCGAGGCACAACTACCTGCATCACAGAGGACTTGCCATCTGCGGATTCCCACTTCCGTTTGAGTACACCTTCTTGTACATGGAGAGAGTTCCATTGAGCCCAATAGGCTTTTAACACCGGGCTTCTATCAGAAATGTCAACCCATTGTGGTTTCTCCTCGTGCTCTTTCCATGCAAGGATGGGTTCAATGTCAGAATCTTCTTGTTGAGCATTCCTAATTTCCTCGTTACTCCAGCCGGCAATGGGCTCGACTCTCACTCGTTGAGTGACTAGGGACTCCTTTTCTTCCTGACGTGAACAATGCTTGCAGTTCGATTTACATGGTCGTCGGGGTAATGCATCTGCGTTGGAGTGTAGTTTTCCTTTTCGATGTTGAATCTCGTAGTGGTATGTCTGCAACCTCTCAATCCACCTTGCTACTTGTCCTCGGGATTTTTAAAGTTCAAAAGCCACCTTAGCGCTCCATGGTCTGTTCTAAGGAGGAATTTCTGCCCATAGATGTACTTATGAAAATGTTTTGTAGCTAGTACCAGAGCTAGAAGTTCCCTCCTGGTCACGCAATAGTTCCTTTCTGCCTTCGAGAGCGCTTTGCTGTAATAGGCTACTACCTTTCCTTGGCCATCATGAACTTGCGACAAAACAGCCCCAATTCCAACATTGCTTGCGTCTGCATCGATGATGAACTGTTTCCCAGGAGTAGCATATGCCAGAATGGGAGCGTTACAGAGGCGTGTTTTTAGTTCCTGGAAGCTTTTCTCGCAATCACCTGACCATTTGAACTGTTTTCCTTTCTCTGTAAGTTGGTGCAGGCTTTTCGCAACTCCAGCAAAGTCTTTCACGAATCGCCGGTAATATGTGGCTAACCCAAGGAAACTTCTCAGCTGATGTTTATCTTGTGGAGTTGGCCAGTTCTTCACAGCTTCCACTTTCTCTGGATCGGTTTGTACCCCTTGAGACGAGACAATATGCCCTAAATATTTCACTTCAGTCTTGAAAAAGGTGCATTTGTCTGGATTCAACCTAAGATGAGCTTCTCGAAGCCTCCGGAAAACTTCTCTCAAGTTCCTGCAGTGTTCGTCAAATGTTTTCCCAAAAACGATGACATCATCCAAATAAACCAGGCATGTCTTCCAAGTAAGCCCTTGTAAAACGCATTCCATCAAACGCTCAAATGTTGCCGGAGCGTTGCACAGGCCAAAAGGCATAACTTTGAATTGCCATAGACCATTACCTGTAGAAAATGCGGTTTTCTCTCGATCTTCTGGGTAAATTTCCACCTGCCAGTACCCACTTTTCAGGTCCAAAGTTGAAAACCATTGAGCTGCTGCCATTGCATCCAGAGTGTCGCTGATCCTGGGCAGAGGGTAGCTGTCTTTCTTTGTGACATCGTTCAGCCTTCGGTAATCCACGCAGAACCGGGTGTTTCCATCCTTCTTTTTGACTAGGACCACTGGTGATGCCCAAGGGCTTTTGGAATTCTCGATCAAACCTTCTTTCTGCATCGTCGAGATCATATCCGTAACCTCCGCCTGTTTGGCTAGTGGAAGGCGCCTTGCAGGTTGACGGATTGGCCTGGCATCACCAGTATCGATGCGATGTTGCACCAATTGTGTTCTTCCGTATGGTTTATCCTTTGAAGCGAAAATATCAGCAAACTCATGAATAAGGCTTCCAGCAACCTGTTGTTGTTGTTGACTTAGCTTGCAGGATTTCAGAATTTTGGACCTTAAAAAGTTGACTTCTACAGGATTTCGTACTTCTTCATCGGTGATTCTTGTTATTGCTGCCACTGGACCACATTGTCCAATAACTTCTCCTGCTTTAAGGTTGACTTCATAAGGTTTGATGTTCACTATTCTTACAGGCACCATGTTGTTCTTAGGTGCGGCAAGCGTTTTTCCCACGATGTAGTTTTGGGAACGTTGTTCAGAGTCCGGTTCTACAAAAAGGTATCGATGGTTCCCTGAATCGCCTTTTATATTTGTCCAAACAAAGACTTCTGAAGAGGGAGGCAGGCGTTGATCTTCTTTGACGACAGTTCTCAGGGTTAATGAGTTTTCGTTACCATAGATCATCGGAATCTCGACATTTCTATATTTCAGAACCTGGTTACCGATATCCAGAATTACTCCATGTGCTTTCATGAAGTCGATTCCGATGATGCACTCGTCGCAAATATCTGCCACTAGGAATTTATGTGAAAACTCCAGTTCTGCCAATCGGATCACTAGTTGTACTTCCCCACTGTAGCTATTGGTGTTGTGTAGCCATGTCATCTTCACCACGTCTCTTCTTACAATGGAGGCGGTGGCACCGGTATCGATAGTTGCCACATATTTCTTGTCGTTTATAGCTGCTTCCATTGTCAGACTTTTATTGTCTCGTTTAGTCTGCGAGACCTGGATCGTAGTTCTGGGGCCATCGATACCCGGAACCAGCTTCTGCCCCGTGAAGTTGGTTCTTACTCGTTTCCCGAGTGGGAAACAGGTCCAACAGGGGTTTTGTGAGTCTCCTCTTGGCTGTTCTTCCTGCTGCCGCAATGTTGGCAAACTCCTTTTCTTAATGGCATACGACACTGGCCCTGGAGATGTCCGGTCCTGTTGCAGTTCCAGCATCGGAGAGGTCCATCACGGTGGTTGCTCTGGAATGTCGTTCTCTGGCAAGCGCACTCCTCTACAGTTACTTCTCTTACCCGATGAATGCTTTGAGGAGCCTGTTCCGCTGCTTCCATGGTGAGGGCAAACACCAATGCTTCAGGAAGCGTCCGTTTTCTGGCCGTTCGTACTGCTCGCTGGAGGTTGATGTCAGCTAATCCACGAACAAATGCTTCAGCAGCAAATTGGTTGATAATTTCCTCACCCGCCGTTGGATATGCCAGGTGAGCCAGGCGTTCGATGTCTGCTTGGAGTTGTTGAAGAGTCTCACCTCTTTTCTGAACCCTGGTGTTAAGTTGGACCCGGAAAACTTCTTGCATATGGCCATCTCCAAAGCGTTTTTCAATCGCCTGAGTAAGAGCTTTGAAGTTGCCATGTAACTCTGCCGGTATTGTTTGCAGTAGTTCTGCAGCAGGTCCTCTGAGAGCAAGCGTTAGTGCAACAAACTTTTCTTCGTTGTCCCAGCTATTTGTTGTCGCAGCTGCTTCAAATTGTCTTTTGTAGATCGTCCAAGAAGTTTGTCCATCAAAGGTTGGCGGATGCATTTCCTTTCTTCGCATGCAGTGTCCAGAACTTTCTCTAACTTTAATTTTTCTAACCTTTTTCAATTCCTTTGCGAATTTCTCTTCAACTTTCTCGAATCTTTCGTCTATGGTTGCAATTTGTTTTTCGATACTGTCGAGACGCTCTTCAGCAGCACCAAACTTGCTTTCAAATGCAGCAAACTTGCCTTCGAGGAGGTTTTTCTGGTCTTCAAGGCGTTCTAGAAGTTTCGCTTGTTCATCTTTTTGTTCACTTCTCTGCTCTTCTAAAAGATTCTTTTGTTCGTTTCTTTGGTCTTCTAGAAGATTCTTCTGTTCTTGAAAACGTTCGAGAAGGAAAGCCATCATATTTGACATGTCGGAGCTTGTACTTACTTGCTCTTGTTCGTCTTGTATTTCAACATCCAGAAGAAATGTTTCTGGATTTTCATTTTTCTGAGTCATATTTTCCTGCAGTCTAATAATGAGGTCATTTTTGGTTCCAGCAGTAGGAAGACCCCGATTCTTTAACACTGCTCTAAGTTCAATCAAGTTAAGGGCATTTACAAGTTTACCCATAGTCACTTTATCACTTTTCACTTTTACTTGTCCAAATGAATTATGCACTTAAGTTTTATTTCACTTCTGACACCACTGTAATGTTTTTAGTCTTGGGTTCGAAAATAAAACTTATTTTCTTTTACTTTTAATTTACCACTACTATCTCTATAAATGAAACTCACTTTTATCTAAGTTCAAACTCTTTATTTATTTCTTTATCTTAGCACCACTAATTATTCACCATTAATTCGCTACCACGGTTAAAATGAAACTGTCCATTTCCGAATAAAATGTCCTATTTATACTTGGGATCAAAGTTTCCCGAACAGTCTAAGTCTCGAACCATTCGGAATTGTCAAGATGCTTTGAAAGCTTTCAGAGCTTTCAAATTCCCCATTGTTATTTCAGCACAATCATTCAGCAGAATTATTCAGCATTTTACTGTAGTAGAGACAAAAATCATATAGTAATATTTCTGTAGTAGAAACAAAAACCATTCATAAAACTGTAGTTGAGACAAACACTATTCATGTAACAATATTGACGATACAGTTACCTACTCAAGAGCTGCTTGATAAATTCTATTCCTATTAAGATATCTAAAAATATCAACTACGGCCATCCGTAGCACACATAAGAGCTTAAATCTCTACGTAACAAACGAAATAAGGCTTGGAAGTCTTATATTAAAAGCCTTTCAATTTCTGATCAAAATGTGTTCCTTGTTCTTCTTGAAGTGTTTAATTTACTTTCCAGAAACCAATATGCAGCATATGTGAAGGAAATGCAAATATCGTTGAAGACTTATCCGAAAAGATTCTGAAAGTTTGTAAGTTTGAAGAGGAAGTTTGATTGATATCCAGTTCCAGTGAACGTCGTTTACAAAGATTCCGTTTTAAAAAGCTCCTTGAGATATGCAATGCTCTGTCAAAGCATTTCAGTAAGTCTTTCAGACCGATTCTATTGTTCTATTTGATTGTGATGTGATAGTAGGTATAATGTTTTTCTGCAAAAATTTAATCTGACATCAACAACATGGATTTATGCAGAAGCGGTCTAATTTCACGAACTTTAACTTACTAACCTTAAGGAACAAGTGCTCAAAGGCATTAGAGAGCGGACACAAGAGCCAGATTGTATCTATTAACTTTGCTAATGACCACGTAGAATTGCAAGCCGACATTGACAGATTTGCTATCTGGTGCAGCACAAGAATTGTTTAAGCCTGAATCCGGCCTGAATTTGGTTTTGGTCATATTTACCAAGATTTCATTCTTTGTTGGAAGTCCTTTGATTAAGTCTGGGTAAGCCTTAAACTGGCTAATTCCACTTCTTTCGACTTGTACATGCGTTGGCAAATAGCTCGCTATAAAATAATATAGCTATAATTTGGTATATAAGTTGTTTTCAGATTTACAAGTCTTTCAAATTATATGTAGCTCTTATAGAAGAAGTGAGTTTAATAAACTGTCGTTACAATGAGTCCTGGCAGCAGGACATGAGAACCAGCAAAAACAAAAATATACAAACAACGCCTGGGAAAGTCTCAGATTACATTTCCATTCATATATACTGCCTGTAGTGTGTGTATCAACTTGTCACTCAGGGTGTCTCCTACAAAATACATCATACTTGACTTAAATGTGGTCACTCAATAAAGAATCTCCTTTTTTCATTAATAAAGACAAAAAAAGACAAAAACATTTTTTTCATTAAGAAAATGCAGATAGTTATTGGAGAAATAAAGGGTTCCACACAACTTCTAGCCATCTGTTAAAATATGCGTTGCGATACTTTATACTCAAAGGCCGATCATACTTAGGTGTAGGTATACTAATAAACTCGAGCTCAAGAGAGTGATCCTATCCTTGATGTTTTCCTAAGAAGTTTTAATTTTCACATTTTTGAAAGCCTTAGTATTTTTTGTTTTGTTTTAAAAAGAAACAGAATTGCCACGAGCTGAATCGGATGGGACAACAGTTGCAAAAGGCCAGTAAACTAAAAATTGTAAGCTGGGGGGTGTTATATTACAACATTTTACAAAGTAAGTAGAGTGACAGAACGGATTGGTTAAGGCTCGCTGTTTTTAATTTGGTTCAGTAAATTGGATATAAACATTTGTGGTCAATTGATATGATACACCCCAAATTCCGAAATTGGAAGTAGAGTGACTACCGGGATTGATTTCACTTCCGGGCTTCAAAAACCGAAGAACCTAGAATATATTTTTCTTGACATTTGTAATAGATTGATTAAAAAAATAAGCCCAAGCACCAACATGGGAATCCAAAAGGTGTTTAATTTTATTTCCTTTTCGAGGGATTATCATCTGAAATAATGTTAACTAGGATAGAACACATAATAGGAACTCGGAAAACACCTCCCACTTATTATGGATTTTAGGTTCAATTGCGCATTCCCTAAAAACGGCTCTACTAATGCCAAATGTATCTTCTTCTATATAATATGCTCCCATTGTGGAACACTTTGTTGTGCTACCGATGCGATGGTGTTGTGAATAAATTCCATTCAGTTTGTAAGGAGGGAAGCCTTAAAAGTGCAACTTATTGATTTTGGAAGCCTCTGTAACGTCCATAGTCGCCCATATATACCATATACGGAGAGTATGGTTAAAAAAAGTGCTTGCCATAGTATTTATGGCTAAGAATAAAAAAAACCGTTATAATTAAAACATACCCTGTTATAGACACGGTGCGCCTTTGGAAAAAAATAAAATAAGAACTGAAAAAAAATAAAATATAAAGAACCTAAATGATAAACGAGGGTGTTTGGTAAAAAAAAAAAAAAAAAACTAACGGACGAATGGCTATTTATTGGAAAGATGAAAGACCTGTTTTCTAGATTGGATCGAAATGGGATTAAGATGTTCCACAGCACACAGTTCACAATTTGTATTGTAGCTTGTAACTTTTTGTTGAGGGTACCAAGGTTGACATAACAACGGGCACAGCACATGGATGTTTTGTTGAATTTGGGACGTTCATCTTTAAAATTGATAACATTATCATAGCACCCGTACAGTGGCACATATAGGTACACTATTTAAGTAAAATCAAAATCAAGGGATGATCCAGATCCTTACATCGCATCGGTAAGGATTTGGTGCTTGACTCTGTGGTGAATAGAAAGGGTATAACTAACCATAATACATACAATGTTTGCAAAAGATATTATTTGAAAGTGATTCATTTTAGGGGAGAAGCACGGGAGTTAATAAAATGAAGGGTGTTAAATAAATATTGTTAGGATTTTGAATTTTAAAATTTAATTAAAGCGCGGGAAAATGGTTACAATAAATGGACCTTATTGACGCACCTGTATTTATTTAAAGGCCAGTAAGCACCAAACATAAACATTATAGATACAAACAGACTCTTTTAACACATGGATTTGTTGATGAATAAATGCAAGCAAATATCATCATCCAAATACATAGTTACTAGGTGTTCCTCTTCCATTGAAGTGTAAAAGATATCTGTTTTGAAGTGACATAAAGTTAACGCACGCAAGGGCACAGCTTTACAATGATTTAAAACTTGGGCAAATTAAAATATTTAAGTATGTATAAAGGTACTTGATTATCAATTTTGGAACATCAAACCGATTTTGGATGCAAAATTCGGTAAGGACACACTAAAATACATCTTCGACTATACAATTCTTTCGGTAATGACTTATGGACTACAAACAATTAGGGTTACATCGAATTTACTCGAAAGACGGTACCCTGAACAAATTTTTAAGTATAATACTATCAATTCTTTTTATAATTATCTATTTTAAGCTTTTTATTAGTTCTAATTCTAATTAATATCAAAAGTTTTTACTTCCTCTTTGTACATATATATAATTGATTTCCGTAGCAAGGGAATTTTCGAGGATTAAAATCAAATCTATCATTATGGCATTGCATTTTCTCGTGAACTAATCTGATCTGATTTTGATTAAATTTTATTGCTTACTTATAGTAGCGTTTCTTAATCAACAACCCTTTAAGTTTCCGACTTATAAATACAAACATCAGAAGTGTGGTTCTAAAGGTTTTTGAGCAAATGGCCATAATCTTACAAGACCTCAGGATTTTCTTTAAGCTTTCCGTGTAGCACCGAGTATGAACATGTACAAGACAAGGGAACCTTCTCTTTAACGGTTATAGTTTTTGTTACCTTTATTGAATACGGCTTTTACGATTCCGATGCAGCTTTGTAAATTACCCGCATTGAAAGTGTTTCTAAGAAAACTGCGTTTTTAATATTTTGCTCAAAACAGTCTTAAGTAAAGAAAAATCTGTTCTAAAGGTTTAACAGAATGTATGTTTACTAAGATTATCAAGGACTCAATTAATTTACTTTGAACTTCGAACGTTGTACCGTTGTACTTTGTGATGGTATTTTAGAAGAAAATACACGGTTTTTACTTTTTACTTTAAAAAATAAGGCATTTTTAATTGGTACAAGGATCACAATAGCGTTTAACAATTTTATTTTAAAAAGAGATGAAATTGTTAAAGTTTGGCAATAAGTTGTTTTACAGCTTCCTTTAAAATAAAAGGGCGCAGGGAACTAGCAAATATTATAAGAAAATAAAATACAAAATCCGTGGCCTGTGTGCGTTTCGCCCAAGTATGAACGGTGGGCTCATCAGTTATTCAGAGGAATCTTGTTTATTTTTCGACAAGTTAATTGTTAAAAATGGGGACTAACTTCAGACTTAAGAAAACATGTTTTTTGGGACTCAAATCAATATATTTTTTTGTGTTTTAGTCTCCATGTTGTGTTTAATAAGATATATAGGTATGTATCAAAAAATAAATTAGAAAACAATTTTGGTACTTTTATTGAAATTTTATAATTTAACAACATAAATTTAATTTATTTTAAAAAGCAACGTGTTTCGGTTTTTATAAAACCATCTTCGGGCAAAACCGAAACGCGTTGATTTAAAAAAAAATTAAATTAATGTTGCGAAATTATTATATCTCAAATCAAGAGTTTCTAATATTATATATTTAAAAACAGAAACACAATTGCAATTACGAGTAATCGCCGTAATTGTTATAAATAATCGGTAACGATATCCACAGAACAGTCGAAATATATGGATGTCGAACGCAATCCCCGAAAAAACCCCATGGGAATGGGACAAAATCTCCAAAAGGGTAAATGCAGCTAGCTATTACCCCTAAGAAATAACAGAAGTAGGTACATTAACATAATCACCAATGAAACACTTTTTTCTTGGAAAAATTCCAACGAAATCTCCAAACACCCAGTGTCCCGTGTACATCTTTTATTATGTGCATGCAGTAGTATGGGAGGCGGTCGTCAAAATACCTAACCACATCGGGTCAATGAAAAATTTGGCCATTAACGAATGGTAAATATTGAAGCTTACAAAACCGCTGGTCGGACAGACTTTTTCCAGGCCTTTTGGCGGCAAAATATGGGCACTTCCGGTTGCGTTTTTCAGTGTTAGGTTATACCATATACCATAGGGTCAATGGAAAATTCAAGTAGAAGTGCATAGAGATTTAGGTAATTGTAGATTTCAAATCATTTGGTCGGACAGAAAAAATCCGGGAATCCGGGCCCAACCCTTTGTCAGACCAACTCAAAAAGCGGTATTTTTGGTATCCGATCAATTGACAAATGCAAACACAAAGTTAACATTGTCCAAAAATGTGTCCGACCGCCTTAAAAAAAAAACTTTTAAATTTCTTTAATTTTTTGTCTACTAACATTTTACAGGACTTTACAGGTTGTGACTATGCCCCCATTTTTTTTTTAGAAATGGAAAAGATAAAGATAAACATCTAGATATGCTTGAAAAAAGTGGTCGTTATCAGCATCAGCATTTAGTAAACAAACTGATAATTTATAAGAAAACGATTCCAAAGTTATTCAAAACTTTACTTCACATAAATGTAGGTATGGTTTAAAGAACTGCAAAAGTGTAAAGTACCAGATTTCAAAGGTTTCAAAACCTCTTTGCTTCTAGAAATACATACTGCTATAGGCAATTTGTTTAAAAATATAAAAAAATTGACTTCAGCTTGGTACCCCCATGTTGTAAGTCACTCAATGAGAAAATTTAAAGAACAATTTTTGTAAATTCTATGTGGGCAAATACAACAGAAGCCGACAGCGTGAAACTGAGTGTAAGTATATAAGATTTTGAGTGGGTATTGAAGGACGGAAAGTTAATACGTCTTTGGTTTCAATATATATCATATATATAATATAATATAGATATCACTCCGCTTGATGTTAATGACATTATTTTAAAAGAACGTGGAGAAAAAGAATTGGAATATTTAAGAGACTAAGACTCTGGTGTTGATAATATTTCTTAAAATTGTTAGAAATGTCGGTAATTAACCGCTGGATATATGCAAAGTTTAATTTTAATATTATATGATAAATGTTTATGTTTATATATGTATTTTGTTTGAACAAAATTAATTGATCAAATATTTTAAAAATAAACTTAATTATACTGTACTTACATATGTATAAGTATGTGTGGCATTCGTCTAGTAATTCTGAATTGCTTTTTTCCTGCTGAAAGTAGATAGTTCGTCGGTATGTTTTTTTATTTATGCATATAAAAAACCTAATTTTCTGTAAAAAAAAAAATCGAAAGAATTTTATTCATTTTTTTTGGCACTCTGATTATATTTTTTATTAAGATCACAGTACAAACTGCAAACTTTCATCTTGTACTAATTTTATATTTATTTGTCCAGAAAAATGTTAATATTGAGTTAAAAAAAAATTAAAGAAATTGATAAGTTTAAAAAAAGGTGGTCGGACGTATGTTTGGCCAATGTAAACTTTGTCCGAACAGATTTAATTTAATTTCGTGTTATCATATTACTTATACATTTTTTTGCAATTAATGTTCATTTACAACTGTTACAATGAAATTTATTTTTATTTTGCAATCACTTTATCAGTTTTCAAATAGGAAAAAAAAGTGTATGTCTTTCTCTGTTCTATTTATGATAAATATATTTTTTTCTCGGTTCCCTCTTTGCTATAATCCTTATCCATTGACTTACTATAAAGCGTAGTTAAAATCGCCCTCATGTTACAAAAAAATATACAAATGATTTTTTTTTTGATTTTTATGTTTTTTTGGGTCGCTGAATCCGAATTTGAAGAAATCCAACAAAATTTCCTGGTGCGAAAAACCGCCGAATTTTCGCACTGTTTTGCCCATATCTCAGAAACTATGCGTTTTAACTGAATTTCCACAACAAAATTAAAGATTATTAAATTGATTAGGAAATTTTGTTGGATTTCTTCAGATTCGGATTCAGCGACCCAAAAAACATACGAATCAAACAAAAATCTCTTTGTATATTTTTTGTAACGTGAAAGGTTTTCTGAGGAAAATGAAAACAACTGAAAATCGATAAATTTATTGTGTTCTAAATATTTCGACGTCATAATCTTAAATTGTTATACAGAATATAACAAAAGTGATTTATCATTTTCACAAACCAATGTTTCGGACTTACCTCATACATGAACCTAAATAAGTTTAACTAAACTTGGTTTGTGAATTTTGGCATCACTGCTAGTAAAGTTTCAAACCATAACATGTTATTAAAAAATTTAGTACTTAGTAGATACTTGACTCTTTTTTTTAAATATGAGAAAAGGCAGCAATAGACTAGTACAATATTTAAGCGAAAGCTAATGAAAATTATTTCCAAAAATTAGATTTCTTAATAAAGAATCAAAAATAAAAACATTAAGCGGGGTTGTTTGTACGATGGTATGAATAATAATTTTTGCATGAAACTGGAAAAAAAAGTTGCCCTGATAAATCAACATCTTAAGCAAGTTATTTAATTGAATTTCATATCCTCGTATAGCTCGCTCTTTATATGTAGGTACCTCTATCTATTATAATTAGTATGGAGGAAAGAAAAGTTGAAAATACTGTTTTATATTATTGAGCACTCAAGTTGTCATTGATACCTTTAGTAGAAGTTAATAGAGTACGAGCGATTGAATTGGAAATAAAAACAGATAGATTTTTTTGAATGTCGGCAAATTTTAATGAAAATGGAAAATTGAACCATCCATCAGGTAAAGCATTCTACATTCTTCTAGTGACCTTTAAAATGAGTCTCTATACTTAACAGTACTCCGGAAATTAGAGTGCTGTCGAAACGACGTACGAAACTTAACGAAATATATGTATACTCCTTTCAGAATTCTGTACTTGTGAGACTTTTTGTTCTCGGCGCAAACACTCCGAGAAGTCTCATAAGAACACAATAAATTGTGCAAGAATTACATCTATAAACACTTCGTGAAGTTTTTTCCGTATCTATTTATAAATGACCAAAAATGTTTTCAACCTTTGAGCTAGGTAGCATTGTTTGTCTTAATTTTTGTTTAGGTAGGAACAAATTTGGTTTTTGAATGTAAGCATTTCAGATCCTTCTAGCTTGCATAAAATCATCCTAGTTCTCCTCAGTAGGGTTAGCTTTGTAACACCGGAAACTTACTACTCTCACAGCTCAGCCTCTTTACAGCTCAAGTTCGTTCTGTTCGCAAAAAAGACTCACACCTTGACCTTGGAGAACAATATTTGTAATCATATCCACGCTGGAGTCAAAGTTGCTATCGAAAAAGCATAGCGAATAGTTAAAGTTTCCAAAGAACTTTCTAGTACCACTTAAGGTAAAAAACAAGTCTAGAATACATGCGGAATAACCTATTATGTAGGAATTCGTATTGGCTCCTTAAAAAAGCTAAGGATATTTTAGATAAGGGATTAGTTACTGGAACCGTGACACAAAAGCGAAAGGCAAAAATCAGCTTATTTGGTAACCCAGTTTAAAAGGAATTCTCCTGTTCATTCCTCTTATACAAACCAAAATGCTAAACATAAAGCTTCGACCACAAATATATAAAATTAGGTTCTGATTAAAAGGTAAAAAATCCACTAAGTTTATTTTTTAAAGCATTTAACATCGGTTCCAAATATAGATTACAAAAAAAAAAAAGAAAAACAAATTTATTCTATCAATTCTTAACAGACTACTCGTACACGAAATCAGTCAAATCGCTTAGATCTTAGGATCGCTGGAAGTAAGTTTCACAATCTTTGCTGATTCCTCCCATATTTTCTTCGCCTTTTCCATATCCATAGCAGCTGCATTCAATTCGTATTCCTTGCAGTCCATGAAATATTTTCCAGAAACGTTGGCAACTTCATCCGATGTTGCAAGATAAATTGTTGTCAGAGCACCCTGTTCAGGTGTCTTAAAGAATAACTTGGTTATGCCCATCATTGGGTAGTTCAATGGGAATGGTACATTCCTCCATATTCCAGAGTCAATCATACCGGGATGCAAGAAGTTAACTGTCACGTTGGTTCCTTCTAAACGTCTGGCCAATTCTCTGGCGAAATAAATATTCGCGTATTTTGAGACGTAGTATAAATAAGCAGCAGGGAATGTGCCAACTGGATTCAATTTGTCCAAGTTCACAGAAGCCAGTTTGTACAATTCAGAGGCAACAATAACAATGCGACTGGGTGCACTCCTCTTCAAAAGATCAATCAACAAATGAGTCAAAAGGAACGGACCGTAGTGGTTGGTGGCCATTGTCAGTTCGATACCATCCTCACTAGTTGCACCTCGGAAAGCTAGAGCCATACCTGCGTTATGAATTAAAACGTCGATTTTCTTCTCGGTCTTCAAGATATCTGCAGCGAATTCGCGAACTGACTTTTGAGATCCGAGATCGAGTTTTTTGAGGATCAAGTTGTTGTTTCCTGTTTCCTTTGCAATTTCCTCTAAAAAGAAATAAAATAACTTTTAAAATTCGTTCCAAAAAGATCTACGAGGGTCATTCGCAAAAAAAAAAAAAAAAAAAAAACAATAGGTCTCCACCTTGCTACGGAATTTCGGAAACTTGTTAAAGTGCTGTCAAAAAATTTGAAATTCAGTGCAAGATATTTATTATGAAAGATTATAAAGCTTCTATTTCACGGACCTCGTATAAAAAAGGGTATACTTTATAATATTTTTCAAACCTTTAGCTGCTTTGGCAGTTTCCTGATTTCTGCATGCCATTATGATTCTTGCACCTCTTTTCGCCAAGTCTCTGGTGGTTTCTTTGCCAATACCACTGTTGGCTCCAGTAATTAGAACGGTTTTACCTTGCATTTCCATTTTCTATAACAATTAAGAAAAAGAGAAATAAAGGAATTACATCAGATAACAATTGAATAACTAATTTAAGTTTAACTTGTTTCAATAAATAATAATTTTTAGTTTTTTGATTACATTGCTTTCAAACTTTTCATGGTCAATATAAGAAAGTTCTGTTTTCTGTCAAAACAAGATGTCAAATTTGACAGACCTATGAACTATGATCTTTATTGCGTAGCAAACAAAGCTATACCAAGATCAAAATACGAGGAAGTCAGAAGACTCATTGACAAAAACGATAGGGCTGAACTTAATAACAGCAGATACCTCTAAAAATCACAAGCTCTTTTAAGCTTTATTTACCACTTTTACCACTTGATGCACTTAATTTCTATAAAAAATGTTATACCCACGAACATCCTAATAAATCAAAGAACATATTTACATATAAGTTCTTAAGTATAAGTTGCCAAGTAAGGTCAAATCGAAGGCAGCGATACATGCTGTTTATTTGGTGAGAGTTTTTATATCAATTTGTAAATGTATGAATTTATGTTTTTATTGGGTCTCGCAAGTGCCAGTCAGAACTTTGAGAAAAACAAAACGCAATCAAAAACGCATCAAAAATCAGGGACATTCCAATTTTTTTTTTTAAAGCAAAAAGAAGGAATTTGTTATTATTTTGCCAGTCTTCGGATCCCACCGAGGACTTTCTATGTAATGCGAATTCTTGATTGTCTTTTGGTGAAAGAAATCTTTGAGTATTCTTTGGGCATTCAGAAAATAGCTCTGAGCAGAGCTAGGACATATTGAGCACGTTCTGAACTTTCTTTGAAACGAGCGACATCGGAGAGCTCTGAATTGTTTTCAAAACCCCCTTCAGCATTTAGGCTCAGTTGTAAAATAGTGGTTAAACCTCGGATCAAAATATTTACACGATGTTCCTAGTTTGCTAAAATGATAGTTTAGGGCGCTGCCGCCGCGTCGGGATCCAAGATTGGTTAAATAGCCACACTTTTCTACGGATTAAATACAATAGTAAAGTAGTCTAAGCCGAGTTAAGTCGTGCTTAACGGTTCTACAACTGGTTCTTAGTTATTCGAAGAAAAAAGTGCAGTTCATTGCGAAAAGTCGAAACTGATTTCAAAATGAACTTTTTTGTGTAAATCTATGTAATGCATAATTGTATATACATATTGTATATGTTAAAAAATTTGTCTTTTTAAATTTAATTGAATTCAGAAAAATAACTTAAACCAGAAACTACAAATCTTTCGCATTTCATATTTGCATAAATTTAAAAAAAAAGAAAAAAAACATAAATTCTTTTTAACTTTATTTCTTCACTAGCGTTTACCCGCGGCTTCGCTCGCGTTTCAGCTGATCTAGAAGTAGCCTGTAGCCTGAGAAGTCGTCTCTCGTAATCTAGCTACTTCTATAGCCCGAGCTTTATTATTCCATACATTTTACAGATATAAAAAGTAGCCTATGTGCTATTCCAGACTATAACCTATCTCGGTGCTTAATTTCATTCAGATCCGTTCAGCCATTCTGGCGCGATTGGAAAAATTAAAACAAATCTATCCCACGGGAATTAAACAATTTACCGTTATAAAAAGTAGCCTACATGCTATTCCAGACTATAATCTATCCCTGTGCCAAATTTCATCCAGATCCGTGCAGCCGTTATGGCGTTATTGAGCAACAAACATCCCAACAGCCAAACATCGAATTTATCACATTTATAATATAAGTAGGATTATATTTTGTATTCATGTTTTTTTTTAGCGAAATTTGAAAAGTGACATATGTTTGGATAGTCAAAGTTTTAGGAAATGTAACGAATGTTTTGAATTGAACGATTTTGACTGAAAAACAATTTTAAATTAGATAATTTGAACAATTTGTATAAAACAATTATTCTGTGAGGCGATTTCGAATTAATTGCCTTTGTGATTAATATAATTAAAACATTATTCCTTGTTCCTTGATGCTTCAACTTGCATTATATTTTTGTAAGATAAGACGAAATTAAAGAACTGAATAAACAAATACCTCTGATCTTATTTTGACGTAAGGCAGCTGTCACATTATATTATAAATTTTAACAAAATGGCGTCGTCGGAAGCTCAGTTGATAGTCTAGTCTCTAGTGAAACAAGTCTATAAACTATTTCAGCTGCATCGTTATCCACTTCTAACCAATAAAACAAACAAATATCTGTGCCATTTGAATTTTCAGCCAAAAACTAAAAAATGCGGTTTTCCTGAGAGTATATAGTGTTAGCAAAAATAAAAACATTTTGGCTTAAAATAATCAGCTTAAAATGGGATTTGCTGTCAAAGCGAAAACGTAAATTAAGTTTAATCATTTACTTTCTAGATACCAGTTTAGGCCTGGCTTGAACAAAATGAGAAAAATCGTAAAATGATCTTTTCTCTAAACTTCTTTATACATGTGAAGTTTAAAGGTTGTAGCTCAAAGTGCCCATTAGCACAAGCAGTAACAGACCCATATTGACAGTATAAAAGACATTGTAATGTTAAGTGTGAATAAAGAATAAGTTTTCAGCACGAAACCAAAATCTCCATGTCGAAAACAGAATTTAGTGAAAAATTTCAAGGCTCAAATAGAAAAATAATTTTAAAATGTTAAACACGTTATTTTTTGTAGCTTGAATTTAAGCGAAATAAATGGGGGGTGTTGCCCCCCACCAAATTAAAATTATTGCTGATAAGACTTAAAACAAACTTGAAAAATTGTTTTATCGGCATTTCCAATCGAATTCTGACGTGCGAAGTAAGGAGTCGATGAGTTCGTAACGTAATTCGTAATTTGTACACCAAATTATTACATGAAATCAACTGAATATCACGCACATTATTAAATTTGTTAAAAAGCTAGATTGAAGTAGGTAAATGAAAAACAATGAAATCACACGTGCTAAAACTTCATTCCATTTGAAACAAAACTAATTTTCTCAACAAAACCATATTGCTAGTATTAGTATTGAACTTATTTCAAAACAATGCATTTCGACATTTAAGTTTTAATCGATTTCACATTAAGTTGATTAGTTTTGACTTTAAAGTTCAAAAACCTTGTTATGGATATTACTGGAAAATTTTAAGATACCTAATTAAAAAAGCCTTGTGTGTAGTTTATTATCTACTGTAGACATCATAGTTCAAAGTCGAAGTCTATTTATTAATTGATCTTATATTTATTCAAAGTAGATTGCTAATAGTATATTAAATGTGTAAAAGTAAACGTCAACAGACTTTAAGACAAAAATGACATTTTCAACAATAAAACATTAATACAACTGACTATAACAAAGTGGAAGGATTGGAACAATTATTATAAACAAAATCGCGATTAAAATAATAATTTGCAAAAACAGAAAAATATTATTATTCTTATGAAGTCAATTAAAATTCGTATCATAACTTGTTTCTCCACCTTGCAACAACCCAAAAACAAAAAGTAATGATAGCCAAAGTTTTTAGAACGAGGAAGACTTAATTATTCACACGAATACCTAGGTATTGTCGTGATTTATAACCAAAAGATATATATTTTCGTTGAAGAACCACTAAACAATTTTATTTGAACGCAGATTCACCGTCCGAGGTGGGCCAAATTTTGACATTTCTTTTATAATCAACCTCAGTTGTTGGAATACCTTTTGATTCTCTATAACTACCAAGCGAGCTAACTGATTATGTCAACATCTCAACGAATGCCGAATTTCAACATCAAGATTATATAACCAAAAGATATAAAATTAAACAATTTCAATGAACCCAACCACTTTGACTTGATGATGTCTATAATTTATGTAAATTAATAATTATGAACAATATTAACCCTATTCCCGTCCCCTCATCTTATAATGTTTTTTTTTTTGAAGAATATTCATTAATTGGTTGTATATTCATATACATACATACATCGAAATTATATAAATATAATATAATTGCACTTTCACTACTCGGAAACAGGTACTAACCGACATTTCTTTTCTAAATTCTTGATTTTTCCTCAACCAAGTTACACGTCACAGAATTTGTTTTGATATGACAATAACCCAGTTCGTAATTTTGATTAGCAACTTAAAAGAAAAAAGAAAATTTCCAATGCAATGTATAGAAGGAATACAAAAAAGATACTTTTGATGCGAGTTGAATAAATTGATTAGCTTGCAATATTTGTGAGTTTTTATTTTTAATGTAAAGCAATTTTTGCGCGGAAAAGCATTTCCATCCAACTCACCTGTTTTGTTATGAACACTTAATTGTTTAATTTTGGTTTCTTAAATCTTCTTCCCGGACAACCTTCGTCGCGAGAGTCTTACTTGGAACTAAATAAAGTATCTATACTATAAGTAGTATCTACTGTTGAATTTGGTTCGGTCACAGTTATTGGATTTCTTAAAGAGTCAACAGGTAAACCGGGTTGATATGTTCAGTGTTCGTGTTCACTGCTTGCGTCTTGTGAGTGTGTATCGAATGAATATATATTTAAAGGGGAATTGAGAGTTGAGATTTAGGGAAAATCACAGAAAAGACAAAGTGGAAATGTGGAGAAAGATTTGAGCACAATGTGTCGGTCAAATAATTACAAAATAATAGTTGTTTCATTCATTATCATAGGGAGACTTGAATGCTAAAAAAAAGAAAATCAAGTTCGCTGCTGAAGTCTTTTGTTTTGCTTATTCAGCGATTTTACTCACAACACATGCATGTGTAGTGTATATTCAGTTGATAATAATTGTTGTCAGAATGGTCAAAACATTTAATTTAATGTTTATGAATGGAATAAATATGTGTTGCGTAAATGTCGTTATTATCTGTTATACAAAGTTGAGCTAAACACTAACAATATGTAACATGCAAGAGAAGGATGTACTGAATAAATATTGAAAACATTACATTATTATTTAAGACTCTCTAAGCTTTTTCACCTGATTAAAACTCTGACAATTTATTAAAGCATTAAGAAGGGTGTCAGATAAGTCGAATTAAAGTGTAGAAGTATAGATAGGACGACCTGTCATTAGTATTATGACAAATAGATTTGAGGCTTAAAATTTTGGGAACAAAATGTAGGAAAACAAATAAAATTTCAATAGTCGTTTGAAAATTTCAAAAGTATTTAAGTAAAATAAAATATCTCATCTTTTTTATTTTTCTGTTTTCTTTTTCTGGAAAAAAAAGGAAACTTAAATACAAAGTTTGATAAAAATCGTTAAGGACTTTTTTGAGCAAATTAGAAAAAAATGAAAAAATGTTGCCAAAACCTAGAGGCTCGTTATATGGGAGCCACCATTTAAAAAAGAGCAACCGAAAAAAAATGCAATGCCTTCTAATAGGAAGCTACAAGGAACTATGCCAAACAAAGTTTGAGTGAATTCGATACAACCGTTGCCAACTTATGACCATTTAAAAAAAGCCGTTAAGACCAGATCTCCGTTATTTGTATCTTAAACCAAAAACTAAAAACGCCGTTTTCTTAAAAACACTCGTTCCACCAGTTTCTTTTAAAAGTTTATTTTTGAAAAACTTTTCCAAAAAATATTTTGAAATTTGTTTGAGTATGTAAATACAGTAAAATCTCGAAAACATGAACGGTTCTAAAACATGAACAATTCGGAAAGATGAACGCTTTTCCCGTGTGACAATCTACTATAGAGCAGTTTAAAAAAAAAATCTAAATAAGTTTTTACTTCTCATCAACGAATTTTGTATGAATTTATGTTGTTTTAATTTTTTTTTTAAATAAAATGATTTGTTAACAAATAGATGCAATATTTGTATGTATAGCTTTATGTTTTTCCTAAACTAATGCTCGATGCTTGAAAAGATGAACAATTCGAAAAGATGAACGGGGTCTGTTTTATATCTGTTCATCTTTTCGAGATTCTACTGTATATGGCAATCCGTAGTTTACATCTGAAAAAATAATGTTAAAAAAAATCAATATAACCGTTTACAACATATTTCGAAAACCAACAATTTTTTTGAAAAAATTATTAAAAATCAAAAAAAAAAAAAGTTTTTCAACATTTTAAAATGCCATATTAATAAAATTATGAATGACCAAAATTGAAATCGGATGTATAGTTGACGAGAAAATTTGATTTGATGAGAGGAATCGTTATAAGACAAATTTTGAAAAATCGTTTCTAATGAAAAGATAGACTGTCTTAAAAAAAAGGCATTCTGAAAGTTTTATCAAAATCGTTAAAGCCATTTTTGAGAAAATCAATTTTTTTCTTTAAGATTGTATGGCAAGTGCCGTTATTTTAAAGCCTAGAGCAAAAATTAAAAATATGTTCCGAGGGACGGCCAAAAAATCCTAAATATCATATTTGAAGCAAATCGGCCCATCCGTTCAGGCTCTAGAGGTGAAAACAGACATACAGACAGACAGGCAGAAGGACGGAATTTCCACACCCACTTTTTTCGACTTCTCCATCATCGTAATGTCATGTGTGATTGTTATCTCAAAACATTTTTTTTCACGAATCCATAACTTGCCTTTCTATCGCAAGTAAAAAGAGACATTATCTATAAATCTCATTATCTCACTCACTGTTGGACTTCAAATGCATCTCAAATCTGTACATTTGTTCAAACCCATATATTATCATAAAAATTTTTAATCCATAATCGTCGTCTACGACGACGGACGTCCTCTCAGTTTGTTTGTGTAGAAAGTTTTGGGGGATACTATTCAAAACTTCGAAATAAGTGGTAAATTGTCATCAGACAGAACTTAGTAACTGTTAGGTTAAATGAATCGAATCAACGTGAAGCTCTTTTATTGGATTTTGGAAGCTATCAGCTCTTTCTTTACGCCTAAAATACCGAATGGTATCCATTACAAACTCGAAGTAAGTATAGTATCTAACTCATTACCTTCTTCAATCTGGTGTCTGATAATTATTATCTCGATAATGCTTTTAGGCCTAGTGACGAGCTCTCTAAGCCAGCTATGTGTGTATGATGTAAAATGGTAAGAATCAAGTGAACTCGAAGGATGGATCAAGACCTCCTCGAGTGGAGTTCTAGAAAGCACAGTAGTTGCGCAATATTTGTGCGCTCTCAGTTGATGACAATATGATGTATAACCTGTTTAACCTTAAGGCGTAATCGTCCGAATGGAATCGGACTGAAAAAAAATGGAACTCAAAAAATAATTTTTTTTTTAAATTTTTTATTACATTTCATGACAAATCAAAATAACAAACAAATCTTTTAATAAAAGGATTAATGGTTTCTTATAACTTTCTTAATTTGGTAATCAAGTCTTGGTCCCTTCAGTTAATTAACCCACTGAAGAAACCAGTCAAATGATTTTTTACGATACTAACAATCTTGGAAACTTTGCTCTTGACATTTTCAGCAGCTGCACGTCCCTCAGAAGCAAGAACAGATTCTTCAAGAACTGTCGCACTCACCTGTGGATAGCTGTACGACAGAGGTTGAACTTGTTCGTCTTGGTTGATAAGGTTGTCTTTTAATGTTTTGTAGTACTTGCCAATTGATCTCCTTTTTCTTGTACTATGTTCCCATTCATCATTCGTTGATTTAGCTGCGCTCAGGTATGCCTTGAGTGCGTCATTCTCAGCTGACTCGTACAAATATTTTCTCACGTTGGTGTTGTCAGATTGCAGCAATGGGTATGGTGTCAGGGTGAATTCAGTGTTAAAAGGCAAGGCTGGCTTTTTGGATGATTCCTTATTGTTGAAAGATCTAATCATATGCTCCTTTTGTATATCTTCAAAAGATTGGCTTTCCAATTGATTTCGGGTAATGTATTTGGTTTGGCCTTCAATGTCTGATATATCAGATACTTCTGGCTTAGAAATGGATTTGTACTGGAAGGGCTTTGGTTGGTATTTACCATGGTCAATAGCTTCGTAAAACTCTGATGGTAGTTCCCTACTTGGAAGTTTTGTGACTTTGATATCTTCCAATTCTTCCCGACTTTCCTTTGTGCTGATTTCTTCGCCATTTAAGTCAGTAATGTAGTCAAAATGTACATCACCTTCGGGGATTTGTATTTCTGCTACTTTGGTGTTGAAAATACTTGCCTCATCGAACTGCGGTTGTTTGGAAGCTAGTGCTTGACGACGCATGGTAGCTTTCGCAGCGCTCTTGGGGAACATGGTGCTCAAGAAGTCGGTGGCACGGCGGGTACGTTTTAGACCCCAGTCTACTTTGGGGATCAATGGATTTTGCAAAAGTGGATTCATAACGAGAGTCTTAAGCCAGTTTTGAGCATCTTCTCGTTTCTTGAGATTTCTCTCTTGTGCTGCTACCTGTGGGCTGACTTTTGGTGGGGTTGGAGTTGCTCCTGGTGTCTCTTGTAGGATGAATCTTCTATGACGAGTGACCAAGTTTCCATTGTTTGAAGCTGATTCCTTGTGAAGATTATTGTTAGACGATGTGTCCCGACGACGACGGTTCTTCATTTGATCAGTGAGAGACGTCTCCAGGATCAGTTTTTTCAGAAGCCTGTCCGATGATGTTTGCCTTCTGTGACGATTTTCCCATTGGGTGTCTTGGTTGGTCAATAGTTCAGTAAATTGGCAATCTTCGTGGTTAGCAAGTGGAAGCACCCAGAATCCAACAGACATTGGTGGCATGTTCATAGCTAAAGGCTTGTTAGGATGCTTAATTCTAACGAAGGGATCAAGTGTCGAGTTGAGTGTGAGTTCTTCGTTGTTCAAATATAAAACTCCCTTCTTCGAGGTGAGAATGAACTGCCAGACTTCTGAGCCAGTGAATTTAGCAGATGGCTTGGCAGAAATTTTAACAACATAGTCTTCGGTGTTAACACCCATGAAAGCAATACCTCCTGATATACCATTAGCACAGTGGGTATAGACCTTTGAGGAGTATGTGAACCTCTTGACCGGCTTGGCAGCAAATACCCGGTTACCCATGATCTTCTTGAACAAAGCACTAACAAAGAAGCTATAAGTAGGTGAGCTAACATCTTCTTCAGTAAGAGGTTTGAAAACTGCTGAAAATCCAGAACTAGCCGCATCTCCAAGGGTTTGAGCCCAACGGATTGCCTCAGAAACTTCGATGCTGGAATAGCCATTGGCAAGTTGATGATTGATGGGTCCTTTAGGAGGGAGACTTAACCAAACTGGAACTTTTTTCTCCATCATAGCCTTAAGAGATAGATCCTTATCGTAAATATAGCCATTAACATTTTCTTCAACGTGATATCCGGCTGGTCTATTTTGAGAAACAAAGCTGTTAAGGTCTTATTTTAAGACTGTGTTTATAAAACTTACTGAGTCCATCCAAAGGCAGCATTTACATCGCTAGACATATCTATGTAACGTTTGGTTTCTTCGGCACTGCTTCCAGCTGTGATGTCAGCACCAATAACCTTCCATTCCTTGACGTAGGGACGGAATGTGTCAACCATGGTATCAAGAGTGTGAAGATCTGCAACATAGTCAGCAGCTCTGGATGCTCCGAAATCTGACATTGAAACAAATGATTATGGTTTCTTTAAGATATGTAGTTGGAAACTTTATAAGAACTTACCAAGTCCTAGTTGCCAAACGCAGTTATCGATTCCAATAGTGTTTGAGATGTTAAGAACCCTCAAGGCTTCAATTGGATCCCAAGACAAAGGTGTATATTGAACAGGAATAACCATTGTCCAGTTCATAGCCCTTTAAAAAATAGAGTTATTATGCTGTTGAGGGACGTACAAACCAAAGAATTTACCGGGTCCATCTGTTGAATCCGCTCCATATGGATTGGGTTGGATTCTTTAAAGTGCTCTTAATATCAGACGGGAAGAAGTAATCACCAGTTAATTTGATGTATGCTGGCCCTAGAAGAGCTGCCATGTCGGTTAAGGTTTTCCTGAAAAAAAATTAAAAAATACATTTATATTTTCTCAAAAAAAAAAAAACAAAAAATTATCCTTACTTATCTGGTCCATCGAGGCTTCCATAGAGTAGCTCCGGGGGAATGGAGAAACTAACAAACTGTTCGCTGACATCGTGAATGGGTTTGTTAACATTTACATTGACCAAAATATCACCTAAGGCAACCGAAGCCGAAAGGATGCCAATAATTGCCACAACAAAGTGGATTCTATTGTTGCCCATTATAAATAAATAAATATAAATAAATAAGAAAATAAGAGTTATTGCACTTGCAACAAACTCCAAACAACTGATGATAACTTCTCGGGTTGCAGCTACTTAATATATGATCTGAAAAATGCAACAATCGACATTCTTTTGGCTAAAAGACTTTTAGTGCAAGAACCATGAATTTTCATTGAAGTAGCCATTAATGCGGAAGAAAATTCATATTAAGTGGAAGAAGTTCTCAAAGTCAGTTGGTTTTTCTGGCGCAGCACTTTTTTTTAATGCAGTCAATGGCAAGCGAAAATACTGTTTTATAAAATTGTTTACCAAGAGTTTTGTGAGTTATTTTTGTGGTATCTTTTTTGTGAATTTTAATGAACTACGAATGACACCCAAAGTGATGGTTTCAAGTTGAAGGCTGGTTACGTAGCCAGGTGAAGTTGTTGTTTGAAAAAAATATTCAATTATATTTTGGTGTGTCGTTCTTGAATTCTTTTTACTAAAATACCTTTGGATTCTGGTGTTAGTAAAAGGTTTAATATTTTTAAATGAGTTTTAATAATCTTTATATAAAATCGCTCTGCTGTTGGGTGTACATTTCTAGATTTATTCTAAATCTACTCACAAATATTTTGTTAAATGACTAAATTATTGTTTTTGTTGGTAGAAGGAACATCCTGAGTTAAGAATAATGTATTAAAGGCTTATGTAAACATTACCAGGTTTTGATTTTCGTGCAAGAAGCTCGGTTTTATTTTACGAGATTCTGAGTTATTGTGGATTATACAGAAGAGTTTTCCCTAATTTGCTATTTCGATAACAATTTTATGGGAAATGATTCGTGGACACAGAATTTTGTGTGAAGAGAATGGTCTATCATCCATTTTTTGAGTACTTTACCGAAAATTTAGGAAATGTCTTACTTTGGTTAACCCTGATCCATGGTAACGCAAATAGGATTCTAAATATTAATGGTAATAACTTCGTTTAGGGTTTAATTTTAAGAAGAAATTCCAACCCTTTTAAAACGCGTTTAAATAAGTATGATATCGTATTCTAAACTGTTAGATGTTGACATACTCAAAAAAAAAAAAAAAATTGGAATATGTTTTTAAAAAGTTATTTAAGAAAAACCGTTTTTTGAAAAAAAACTGGCCCAACGATTTAAAAAAAAAATTCTTAAAATTTAAAATTGTAAAAGAAATATGATGGTTTACTATTTACTTCATTTTCTCCAAAAACGTTCACACTTTTGATTTTAAGTGATTAATGAAATGTCATATGATTTTTACTTGCGATTATAGGTACTATAAGGCAAGTTATGGATTCGTGCAGAAAAAAATTTGAGATAACAATCACACATGACATTACGATGATGGAGAAGTCGAAAAAAGTGGGTCTGGAAATTCCGTCCGTCTGTCTGTCTGTCTGTCTGTATGTCTGTTTGCACCTCTGGAGGCTGAACGGGTTGGCCGATTTGCTTCAAATTTGGTATTTAGGATTTATTTGGCCGTCCCTCGGAACAAATTTTTTATTTTTGCTCTAGGTCCAAAAATAACGGCACCTGCCATACAATCTTGAAGACAAAAATTGATTTTCTCAAAAACGGCTCTAACGATTTTGATAAAACTTTCAGAATGCTATTTTTGCAAGACAATCTATCTTTTGGTTAAACATTTTTTTTTTTCAAAATTTGTCTAATAACGGTACCTCTCATAGAACCAGTATTTTCAAATCAAATTTTCTCGTAATCTATACATTCGATTTCAATTAAATTTTGGCCACAGGAAGCCATTCATAATTTTATTAATATGGCATTTCAAAATTTATAAAAACTTTTTTTTTGATTTTTTATAAAAAAATTTTGATTGATTTTTTTTTTTAAATTATTTTTCAAATGTAAACTACAGATTGCCATTATATTTGCATAGGTACTCAAATAAATTTCAAAATATTTTTTGAAAAAGTCGTGCATTTTATTTCAATGCAAGTTCGTACGACCCAGTCGTGCACTTCATTTTAAATATATGTGTTTTAGATTTAATATTGTGACATGATTTTGAGTTAAATAGGCCCGTAAATAAAATTTTTTGACAAATGCGACCGAAGCGCCACCTGGATGGGGTAATTAAAATAGCCTAAATTACTTCTTACAACATCAGCTATCTAACAGTGAAAGTTCCGTTAAAATCGGTCCAGCCGTTTTTAAATTGCTTTTTTATTATAAGTGGGTACCATGTATATACTTTCATATTCCTTTAATTAATTTTTTGAACTATATCTACTTTTTGTTAAAAATGTAATTTTTTATTTTTCTTTTATACGTATAACAGAAAAATAAATAAATACATTTTGAACAAAAAGTACAAGTTCAATTAAAATTTTTGGTGGCAAAAAAACTTCTCTGAGTTGGTTACCATCGATCAGTGTTGCATTTGCGTTTTAAATCGGATTATAATATATGTATGTAAAATAATATGTACATTTTTCCGTTCTATATAAACTGCAATCATTGGAATGAAGATCACGAACGTTTGAACACCATTATGCAGCACTTTGCAGGAAAAAGCATTTTATTGATTGGAGATTTCAACGCGAGAATCAGCAACCTACAAATCATCACATCTCAAAGTATTAACAACTCCTTATTAAATCCTGTTAACAGATCATCAAAAGACGCTGTACACAACCAAAACGGCACACATTTCCTAGAAAAGCTACAGTTGTATGATTGCATAGTGTTAAATGGATGTACGAATGGTGATAACGATGGTAATTTTACTTTCTATGGTGGACAGGGCAACTCCGTTATTGACTACTGTGCGGCAAATAACATTTGGGTCAACTTAATAACAAAATTCGAGGTACAGCACCAAAACTTTTCTGACCACATGCCCATTACCGTCGTTTGGACCAGTCAAAGTTCCAATCAAGAAAGAATTCTGAAACTTATCCCTAGATTGAAGTTGAAGCAGGAAGATGCGGAAAAATACCAACAAAATTTACAACATCTTATGTCAACCTTAAATGTATGTTCTGATTCAACTGAAGTACATTCAAACCAACTTATGCGCTGCATTAGGAGCTCTGCATCATCTATGGCTCATAATGGAATTTCAAAATTCAAACAAAAGTGGTTCGACAATGAATGCATGAAATGTCGTAAAAAATAATTTTCTCTCCTTAATGCTATGCGGAATTCCAACACCCAAGCTTTAAAAAAATCGTATGTCGAATCAAATTCTCGCTACAAAGAAATGTGTTTGAAAAAGAAAACTGCATACGAAAATAAACAAGCATGTAAACTTGGTGAAAAAAAAAGTTCTAAGGAATTCTGGAAGATCACGAAAGAGATAAATGGATCCAATTTCGCAATAGGTATTGGACTGACTGCTGATGACCTATCAGTACACTTCAAAAATCTCCTTTATGGCAAATCGATACTAAACTACCACTTTGCGGAACCTTTGGTAAACAACGAGTGCTTGGACCAAGAAATAACAGTTTCTGAAATATATGCCGTTATTCACAGAGCGAAAAATGGAAAAGCCCCTGGCGAATATGGTATCGCATATGAATTTTTCAAGAACGCCCCTCCGAGCTTCATCGACCAACTGAAGATCCTATTCAACAAAGCGTTTCAAAATGAGGACATCCCTAGTTCATTTAAAAAGTCAGTGATCTTCCCGATTCACAAAAAAGGAGCTCTGGACCTGGTTGAAAACTATCGAGGAATCTCGTTTATGAATGTCCTGGCAAAATTGTTCTGTGGGGTTCTAGCAGACAGATTGGAATCGTGGGTCGACGTCAACAATATCCTCTCCGAATTTCAAGCTGGTTTTAGGAAAAACTATTCCACCATCGATCACATTTTCACAATAACGTCGATCGTCAAAGCTTTCAAACTAGGAACAAAAAGGTTTACGCATTCTTTTTTGATTTCAAATCAGCTTTTGACTTGGTAAACCGGAATGCTCTCTTTTATAAGCTCACGCAAATAGGTATTTCAACAAAATTTATCCACGCAATAAAAGAAATGTATTTCGACTCAAAAGCAGCTGTCTGGGATGGATCAGTATATTCAAAATGGTTCACAACAGACAATGGTGTCAAACAAGGATGTCTCCTCAGTGCTCTTTTGTTTTCACTTTTCATCAATGACATAGTGAATTATCTTCCTGGTGGAATTCGGATATCTGGAATGTCAATCAATGTACTGCTGTATGCTGATGATTTGGTTTTACTATCTGAGTCAGCCGATGTATTACAACTAATGATAAACCGTCTATCAGAATATTGCTGCAAATGGGATCTTCTAATTAACACTGATAAATCTAAGATTATGGTATTTTCGAGATCTTCTAGGAGCCAGAACAGTTATAATTGGTACTTCAATGGTAACCCCCTAGAAATGGTTAACGAATATAAGTATTTAGGAGTGAAACTTTGTTGAAGAAAATAATAAAACACCGAACATCTGAACACTTTGTTCATAATTTGTATGTATAGTAAATTATAAATTATTAATCGTTTGTCAATTATTAGAAAATATTCGATCTTGAAAAACCTTACTAATAGGAACGTTTGTTGTCTCAAATATATTGTTGTTCTTTATAAATTGATTTTTCTTTTATTACGAAAGATCCTTAACAGGTTATGGGCCCAGGCTCGCATGAACTGCCTTAGAATAAAAGATCAATAAGAATAATGTCGAACGAATTGAAGATTTCTGTAGGAAAATTAGATGGTCCTAGTGAATGGGCGAAATGGAAATGGCAAATGAACATGCTTTTTCGTGCCTATGACTTGAAGAAAATTGTTTATGGGGATGTTGTTTGCCCTATAGTTACAGAATCATCAACAGCAGAAGAAAAGAAAGCTCATAATGATTGGTTGAAAGAAGATGCAAAAGCTGCAGGTTTAATTGCTACGTCTCTGAGCTCACCAATCGCTGAGCTGGTACTTACATGTGAAAATTCAAAAGACATTTGGGACAAATTATGCGCTCGATTTGAAAGAAGCAGCATTCAACGATTGAATATGCTCATTGAAAGTTTCTTTCAAGCAAGAAAAGAAGAAAAGGAGGACATTAGTTCTCATATTGCGAAGTTGCAAAAGCTGTTTGTTGATCTCAACGATGAGCTTAGCAAACTTAAAGAAAATACGCTATCTGAACGTATTCTCAACGGTCGTATTTTATCTACGCTTGGTAAAGAGTTCGATAACTTTAGGGATTTGTGGGATACAATTCCTGCAGATAAACAAAAATTAAATCTTTTAATCGAAAAAATATGCACCATTGAGACGAGAGAAGTGAAACAAAATAATTTAAAATCGAATGAAGATACAGCTTTACTTGCACAAACAAATTTTAAGAAAAAGAAACAACCGGAAAAAGGAAATAATACAAAGCTAGACCGAGCAAAAATGAAATTTCCTTGCAACAAATGTAAGCAAATAGGACATTGGGCTGCTGAATGTCCACAAACTAAAGGTAATGAAAATTCTGTGAAGAAATATGGTGCTTTGATGGCATTTTCATTGAACGCGACAACCAGAAACTATATGAAAACAGATGAATGGTATTGTGATAGTGGAGCATCAAGACATATAACGCCAAACAAATCGAATTTCGAAACATACAAGCGTTTCGATAAAACTGAAGTTATTTGTCTTGGAAAGCAAGATGTTACAATGGAGGCACTTGGAAAAGGTGATATCAGAATTAAAGTTGAAATTAAAGGCAAGTTTCATGATTTAACTTTGAAAGACGTATGGTACGTTCCCGATGCAAGTGCTCAATTGTTCTCCGTAAAATCTGCTGCTCGAAATGGATATACCACGACAATGGATGATCGAAATGTCACAATTAAGGATAGTGATGGTGATGTAGTTGTGAATGGCTTTCTTCAACAAGAACTTTATGTACTGAACTTTAAAGTAGTCAAACCATCACATTCAACTCAAGTCTATATCTCTCAAATTGGAGAAACGCTTCAATTGTTTCACGAGAGATTTGCTCATCAAAATAAACGTCAAGTCAAGAAGATTCTTGGAAAGATGAATATCAAAATACCTCAAGGTGAAGAAGAATTTTGTGATGGATGTGCAGTTGGCAAGATGCATCGACTTCCTTTCAAGTCAAGAAGTGATCGGTCAAGTACAGTGGGTGAAGTTATACATGCTGATGTTGTTGGACCAGTTGAAGTCACTTCTATAGGAGGTTCGAAATACTACGTTGCCTTTAAAGATGAATACAGTAAATTTCGCAAGCTGTTCTTCCTCAAGCACAAAAATGAGGTATGTAAATGTCTTAAAGTATTTCTAAACGAAGCCAGAACTTTCGGTCACATAGTTAAGAAGTTTAGGTGCGACGGTGGCTTAGAGTTTGTAAATAAAGAAGTTTCAGCTTTATTGTCAGAATATGGAGTTGAGCAATGTATAGCTCCTCCATACACACCACAATTGAATGGGGTAGCAGAACGAGAAAATCGCACTATTGTAGAAGCAGCTAGAAGCATGAGAGTTTCTAGTAAATTACCAAAAAGTTTTTGGGCTGAAGCCTGCAATACTGCTGCTTATGTTTTAAATCGCACTGGACCAACAAGCGAAGAAAACAAAGTTCCATATGAACTATGGTACGGTAAAGATCTAAGATCTTTAAAGCATTTAAGAGTCTTTGGAACCGAATGTTACGTTCATGTTCCTAACCAAAATCGAAAGAAATTTGATGATAAATCAATGTATGGAAGAATGGTTGGATATTTAAATGAAAATGACGGTTATAGAGTTTGGGTTCCTAAATTGAAAAGAATTATTTTTAGCCATGACGTCATTTTTAAGTCCGAAAAACTTTGTAATCAAAACTCTGAAAATTTTAGTCACGATGAAGTCACAGATGATGATTCTAAAGAAAAAGAAAAGGTTGAATTTGTGGTAAGCTACGAAAAAGAAAATCTTGAAAGCAAAGAAGTTACAGAGTTTTCCACAAATGTTGAGGAAAGTAACGACAATGAAGAAGAAAATAATCAAGAGAATGTTGATTTTGAATCCAGTTATCAAGATGCTGAAAGTGAAGATAGCTCAGAAGAAATAAATGAAAATGAAACGCTTTTAGAAGAGTTACCAAGAAGAAAAAGAAGCAAGCCTAACTGGATGACAACAGGCGAATATTTAATGCTGGCAGAAGAAGATAAGTTAAATCAAGAACCAAAGACTTACACTGAAGCTATAAGATCCAAATATTCAGAAGAATGGCTTTCAGCTATGAAAGAAGAATTAGCTTCTCTAGCAGAAAACCAAACTTGGGATCTAGTAAAAAGACCGGAAAATGCAAAAGTCGTTCAAAACCGATGGGTTTTCAAAATTAAAGATTCAATTAATGGAAACAAGCCAAGATTTAAAGCAAGACTCGTCGCCAAAGGTTATGTTCAACAGAAAGGCATCGATTATAATGAAACTTTTAGTCCTGTAGCACGTTATGACACAGTTCGTTTGCTCTTAGCTTTAGCAGCAAGAAATAAACTTAGCATTCAACAATTTGATGTCAAAACTGCTTTCTTATACGGTCAGCTTGAGGAGGAAGTATATCTGAATCAACCTGATGGATTTGAAGATGGAAGCGGAAGAGTCTGTAAATTGAAAAGAAGTTTATATGGACTGAAACAAGCGCCTCGATGCTGGCATAAACGTTTCTTGGGTTTCATGAAGAAGACTGGATTGAAAAATAGTAAAGCCGATCCCTGTTTATTTTATAGGAATCAAAATGGAAGAGTGCTTTACGTAGCCATATATGTCGATGATGGTCTGATTCTTGGACATTTAAATGAAATACAAGATTTTATGAAGGAACTGAAGAAAGAATTTAAAATAACAATTGGAACTCTAGAAAACTATCTTGGAATGAAAATTGAAATTACTAATGATGGATCAATTAATTTGTCCCAAGAACAATATACGAATAAAATTCTAGAACGTTTCAGTATGAATGAATGTAATTCAGTAACAACACCAGCATATAAAGAAGAAGAAAATTTAAAACCAGAAAAATTAAACCAACAAGTTCCCTATAGAGAAGCTGTAGGAAGCTTAATGTACCTAGCGACAGGTACAAGACCGGATATTGCTTTTGCAGTTAATTCCGCTGCAAGAAAAATGGAAAATCCTACCAATGATGACTGGAATAGTATCAAACGTATTTTTCGATATCTTCGTGGAACCAGCAAATCTGCAATCAAATACACAGCAGGTGATAATTGCCAAGAATTAAAAATATACACTGATGCTGATTATGCTGGAGATCTGAAGACAAGACGATCAACAAGTGGAGTAATTTCAATGTTCAACGGAGGGCCTGTTTCGTGGACAAGTCAACTTCAAAGAACTGTTGCGTTATCAACAACCGAAGCAGAACTTATGGCTGCAACTGAAGGTGCCAAAGAAGCTATGTGGTTGAAATATCTCTTGCAAGAACTGACCGGAGAACAGAAATTGATACCAACGCTTTACATTGACAGTGCAAGTGCTGTCAAGCTTTCAAAAAACCCAGAATTTCACAAACGATCAAAACATATTGAAGTTCGTTATTTTTATGTTCGAGAATGCTTTCTTCAAGGTAACTTGAAACTAGAACATATTCCCGGAAAAGACCAACTAGCTGATTTGCTAACGAAACCCCTTGACCGTGTCCGTTTTCAAATGTTACGAAAGAAGATTTGTATTCATCATTAACTTAACTTTAATGTTTGGTGTTTATGGAGGAAGTGTTGAAGAAAATAATAAAACACCGAACATCTGAACACTTTGTTCATAATTTGTATGTATAGTAAATTATAAATTATTAATCGTTTGTCAATTATTAGAAAATATTCGATCTTGAAAAACCTTACTAATAGGAACGTTTGTTGTCTCAAATATATTGTTGTTCTTTATAAATTGATTTTTCTTTTATTACGAAAGATCCTTAACAAACTTAATACAAAGATGGACTATAATGAACATTTAGTTGAAAAAACCAATACATGCCAAAGTATGGTAAATCTTTCGTGGAGAAATGTTTTTTCAAACAAACGAATCCCACTCTCCACGAAATACAAAATATTCGACGCTGTTGTGAAGACTACGCTTTGCTATGCCGCTCAAGTGTGGGGTATGGAAGAGTACGTAACAATTGAAAAATTCCACAGAAATTTCTTAAAAAAACTTTTTAACCTCCCCCTGAAAACCCCAAGCTATGCGTTATACATAGAAACAGGACTTCCTCAACTCTTTACTAGTACTTTGAAGACTCAAGCGGATTATATCGTAAAAGTTTTTAGTCAACCAGATGAGCGCCTGTCCAAAAAAATGCTCCGATACGAAATTCGAAATGAGGATTGGTGGATGAGGAAATGGAAAGATATGGCAATCAGTTTTGATGAGGAAGTTCCGATGGATGGAAGAAACTTGGTTGATTTGAAGGAACAGCTCTATCGCATAATTTCAAAACACGAAAACTCTGTACGGGATGGTTTTAAAGCTAACGCCCGCAATTCCATCAATAGAGTCCTGTACTCCCAACTCAATATGAGCTTAAATCAAGCAAACTACTTTCAAGACTCACTAAGTTACAACGAAATTTCCATCATTTTCAAAGCAAGATGTGAACTCTTAGGACTTAACGGAGCACCTTACAATGGAAGTTTTAACCAATTTTGCTCTTTATGTAATCTCAAATCCAAGGAAGACTGCTTTCATTTTATCAGTATATGTCCCATCTTTGCACCCCAACGGATTGCATATTGCGGAAAAAGAACTCTAACAATGCAAGAAACAATAAAGCTTTTCAACGGAACTGACTGGAAAATCCTCGCATCATTCTTGAAAAATATTTCCATGTACCTATAGGATATTGCTTATATCTGAATTTGAATAGTCATACTTATTTATTATTTTGTAATGAAAAGAATCTTTTATATACATTTATGTATTTCAAATTGCTAACCGAGCTGACGGCAATGCCATAGCTTTAAATTCATTCAATTGTTAACAAATGTATCAAAACAACGAATCAATAAATGAATACTTACTTACTTACTTACTTACTATATTATGTATGTACAAAATTTTCCATTTGCAAATTTGTTCGGTTTGGTTTTCCGTATTGCTATAACTGGCCCTTAGGGAAAATTTTGTATGTTCTGATTCGATTCTTAAGACAAATGCTACTCTGATCGATGGCAATCAATTCAGAGAGTGTTTTTTGTTCATAATAATTTTAATTGAACAAATGATTTTTGTTAAAAATGTATTTATTTATTTTTCTGTAATACGTATAAAAGAATAATAACAAAATTCGTTTTTAACAAAAAGTACAAGTTCAATTCAAGTTTTTATTTCTAAATTAAATTCTTTGAGTTGGTTGCCATCGATCAGTGTAGCATTTTTGTTTCAAATCGAATCATAACATACTAAATTTTCTATTTGAAAATTTTTTCGGTTTTGTTTTCCGTATCGCTATAACTGGCCCCTTAAGGGCTATGAATAAAAACGATTTTATTTGGTTTAGGTAATTTTTTTTATATGTGTGTACTAAATCAAGACAAACAAATACATTTTATGACAGTTGGGAAAACCTGCAGCAGGTAAAAAGGGGTTCTGATTTTGTACCTATTTTTCTAATAACAGTTGACAATAAGACTGGCTTGTTTGACTCTATTATTTGTCAGAACTTACCTAACAAAAATGATATAAGTGATTTGTTAATGAAATTTATTCATCAGTATCAAGGCAATACTTGATTGGAAAAGTTTTTTGAAACGTTTACATTTACAAACCAAGAATACGCATACATTATTTACGTTTATGTGAAATTGCAATAGAAGTTAAACTAGTTAAAAAATTCTAAAATCTAGAACTCATTCTAAAACAAATGAAATAACTCAAAATTTATTTATCGATAGAAATGGTATGTGCATTTATATTGATGAAGGATTTTTTCGCCGACAGAAGGAAATTTTCAAAACAATTTTATATTTCCAGGTTTTATATTTTGTTTTGTTTTACTTTTAAAAAAATTGTATTCCACATATTTCGAGAGGGGTTTCAGCATTGTATATACAAACTATAGTATTCCCACTTGAGGTGCGCCATCTATCGACGAAAAACTAAGCTCGAGAATACCATGGGAAGCAACAACAACAATTAAAATGGTGGAAATTGTTGTTGTTGCTTCCCATGGTATTCTCGAGCTTAGTTTTTCGTCGATAGATGGCGCACCTCAAGTGGGAATACTATAGTTTGTATATACAATGGTTTCAGTTCAAGTTCCAAGTTCAAAGCAAATTGGCCAAGCACATGGACAGACTGACGACGCCGACGGGCAGAATCATCCGACTAAAGAAACAGAAAAAAACAAGAACAGATTATATCGAAGGAATGACTTTTTTTTAAAGTTTCGGGAAAAGTATGTTGAATACAAAGGTATAGAATCTAAATGAATTAAACATTTTAAGTGGTTCAAGAATTAAGAAAATTAAACCAAACTCCCTAACAGGATGCACTATTTTATCGATATAGTTTTCATTATCTTGGCAATTGAAAATCAAGGCAGCCATAAGCCAGTACTCGTATGTGGGGATATCAAAAGTTTTAGTTAAAACAGCAAAAGAAGTAATAGAAAGATCCTTTTTTTTTAAATTGCACCCATCTTTACTTCAGAAAATACCTTACAATAACTATCGATTCGTTTACTTGTTGTTGTGATTTCTCTCATATTCACAGTGATAATTATGCATCTTTATGTCATCCCAATTATCCATTGTAATGGAATTATCAGTCACCGATGATATCTTTGATTTAAAACCAGAGGAAGACACCGATATTGAACTCCTGGATGCTTTTGGATATTTGACAGCTTTTGTGTTTCCCGAACATTGCATGACAAATCGGAATTCATCATTGAATTCATCCTTAAATGAAACCTACAAACAGTTTCAAAATAAAAAAAATTGCATTGGTTTCAAATTAAAAAAAAACTACCTTATTATCTCGGGCTGTAAAATATATACTCAAAACCCATTCACAAACCCCAATAATACTCGCAAGGATGCAACCGACAAAAAGGACGAAGAAAACACCACCCAAATTTGGCATTCCCAGCTCTTTGGCCTCACCACTGCCATCTCCTTCCTAAATTCATTTATAAAGATAAAGACAAATATACAACGGCAGAGAAAATGGAAAGAGTCGTGAACCAAATGTCATCATATACGTCTTACCGAACATGCTCCGCCTCCACGTTTTTCCTTCCACCATTTTGTCTTCAACTTTGAAAGGATACCCTGCTCCTGTAATTCCAATACAGCTTGGCTAAGGATATTTCTGTACGGACTATCTTAAAAAGTTTAAATATTTAATAACATACATATTTTGGGTTCACTTTTTGTGAAAAGTTACTTTTGCGCATTGCGATTCCATAACCTTTTTCGTCAAGCAAAGATCCAACTTGACTAAGGGTACACTTTCGCTCAACAACGTACTCAATGGTTGTGGATTCCATAAGGAATGCATAATTTTCATTTTCAACACGCTCCACTCCTTCGTTGTTGGAGGAAGTCATGTATTCTGGATGTTCTTTCATGAATTCATAAATTTTTTGGTAAGTTGGATAGCTTGCTTCCTGGAATAGAAGTGGAATATATCTTAAAAGATACTTCTGATTTCTGAACGTCACTGTTTCCTACTTGAAAAAATGTAAAAGTACTTCCGCCGAGCTTGGCTCCATATTTGACATTTCCTTTTCCAGCTGCGAGATCCTCCGCATTTTCAATTGGGGAAGTCACCGATTCAACAGTCAGAAAAGCAGCCAAATTAGCCGTGTAAGAAGATACCAGAATAATTGTAAAGAACCACCAAACTGATCCTACAATTCTAGTCGACAATCCCCTTAAAAATTAAATTTTTAATTTTTTTTTAAATAATTGACCAATTGAAAAGAGTAACTTACTTGGGAGCAATTTCCGATCCTTGTTGAAATAAAGCCCCAACCGAAAACCACAATGAATTCGCGAAGCTAAATTGATTTTTAAGCTCTGTTGGTTCTTCAATACATGGATAAGGATTGTCCCATTCATTCGGAGATAATCGCCCCAAGATGAAGAGACTCATTGAAACTCCAAAGTATGCCATGCCTAACAGCAACCAGACTTCTCCCGAAAAAGGTAACATAAACGAGAAAAGTTTCGGGGGCTCTTTTACAGGCTTTTTGTAAAGAATTGCAATTCCTGGAAAAATAGTCAAATTTTGTTCATTCCAAATTGTTGATAATATTTGATAGACTACAGTAACACAGTGCCTCTTACCTAAATTCATAAAGGGAATGGTAAAATCAACAGCACTCTCGCGATCTGACGTCATTGTTAGATCCGTAATGGCCAAATCAGCTCGCTGCAAAGGCAATAAACCATATATTATATGCGTTAAAAAGATTTCCCATATGGCTAGCAAGGCTAAATATGAAGTTGTAACTGTAGCTTAATTAAACTCATAAAAGCGACGCCATTGTGCCCAAGCAGTTAAACCACTTTATTTGCTAGTTGACGTTCCAAAGCAAATACTTTTTACTGTACGTCACTTCTCATCTCACTTGCTTACGGAGTCATTTATCTAACTCAGCGAATACCAGCCAATATAATACATTGTTTCATCAAGATTTCAATACGTTTACCCTTCACTCCCAACTGAAAACGGCTTCTACGATTTTGATAAAACTTAACGAGTAGTGTTGTAAGTATAATATATTATTTGAATTTTAGGAAAAAGTCGTGACAAACTGTCTTTGTCTTTGATCATTTATACTGAAATGCGCTTAAAAATTAAAAAAAAAGTACTGTTAACACGTGGTGTGGAAGTAAGTGATTCTGCTACCTAAAAGACAAAACTGCTAGAGAATCAGGCGATGAGTTGGGAGGCTACAACAAAGCACAGTGCAAAGTCGAAACGAAGATAATAGGAGACAATGTTTATCTGTATTCTATTGTATATACATTTTTATAGTATTTTTTTTAGTTCTGCACTTCGTCAATGGCGGCGCTAGTTGGCTTATCTACTCTACATCAAATGTCTTCTATTGTTGTTTTTGCTTCCCATGGCTATCCAGACAAAAACAAATCTAAACTCACCACTCATTGAGTTTGTGAACTTCGTCCATAGATGGCGCACCAAACGTTCCTCTTATTAGGAGTACTATAGATTATAAATACAATGCTGTATTCTATCTTACTCTCTCGTATTTTAAGCCCTATAGATGTATATGTATATATATATATACATGTGGCTCTGTAAAGTGTCACTTTTTGGTTCATTGAAATGAAACGAAATAACAACGTCTATCGCTAGGGAAGTTTTCACTTCAATAAATAAAAAAAAAACACTCAAGCTGTAATTAAACAATATCAAAAATATTGATGTTCACTTCATCAAATCGGCTTTAAATTCTTTAAATAAATAAAGCGTTCCTTGACTTATATTGCGAGAAGCTAAGTTATAAACTCTTTGATCATCTACAAAGGTTCAGGGAACCTAAAGTTGATACATAGTTGATTTAGAATTATGTATTTAAACTTACACCTTCCATGACCTCCAAAAGCATTCCATTCCATTTCCCTGTCACCGGATCAAGTGATCCATACTTATTGTCTTCTTGTAATCTAAACGTGTAGTTAAAACCAAGCTTATTGCCCAATTCTGCGATTACATCAATTCCAAATCCTTCGAACTGATTATTCCCTTCTAATTTTGCAGGAGTCTCCTTTAGCATGCCGTAAGGATCACTCTGCAACAAGAAAAACCTTTTAAATTTAAATTTGTTTCTGATAATTGAAGTAAGTATTTACCAAAGCTGTGATTACAACAAAACTCTTATTCACTAACGAACGGTTATCAACTTCAATAGCGTAAGGATGCGGCTTGCGTTTTATAAAAAATCCATCTGACGTAGACCAGGTGCCAATTTTCGAAAGTCCTGTAGAAGTCAATTCAATCGTTTCAAGTTGAAAATTCGTTCGCAATCCTCGATTATCGAATTTAATTTCACCTGTTATTCCTGATATTGATATCTTAAATAAGTATCAAAAAGTTCACATATCTCAATTATGTAAGACTCCGAAGATAAAAAAAAATGTTTTTATTGAAAATACTTACCGATTTCATGTAATTGATTAACGTGTAACCCTTATCCCAGCTTTTGTCGTCATTGCAATCAAGTTGGACTGGCCGAAAATGTACGTTGTTCAAAGTTTCTGCCAACAATTGAACACCATCATAGACCAATCCCATACTCACACTCAACGGGCACGAAACTATAATTCAAAAACCATCCAATGCTCCAATTATTTTGTTTAAGTTAAATGTGCCTACCATTTTGAAAAGGGTCCTTTAAACTTTCATCAAAGGATTTTAAAATCTCAATTACACGCTGATTTTCTGGTGAAACCAATCTTAATCCTGTTATGTTGGCATCACCATGTTGATACGGTTCCAGGTTAATAGTTTGAAGATCGAGGTTTCCAATAACATAATGGTATGCATCATTCAGCAGACCAACTTGTTGCAACTGTAAAATATTTTAAATCGAAATAGTATAAGAAATCAAGCTAGTTTGCCAAATCATATATATTTTTGTGAATCACCTGTTTGAAGAGCTCAGGAAGGGTTTCAACGGATCCAATAACGACGATCGAAAAATCATCGGACTTTTTCAACCTTCGTAGAACATTGCGGTAGTTGCCATTGATGCCAAGCTCATACCGACGCAATGTAACAACTGGTCCATCTGTCCCGTAAAGCTGAAGTAATTCATTGGCAATTGGCAGATATTCCCCTAAATTCAAAAATATCGTTTATTTGAAAATATTTTCATCAGCGTTAGACAGTTTTTAATTAATGTTTGCACACCAGTCTCGTAAAGAATTGTAAATCCTTTCCATCCTAGCTTTATAACTAAATCTCGCAGGACCAAAGCTAGCTGAACAGGATGAGGATATAGATTAATGGTGGGCAGTTGTGTGGAAAAATCCCAGCGAGTATCTATAAATGGCATTTCCTTAGCATCACAAATGCTCACAGCATGTGAGGCGGGTTTTGTTGTCGATGGGCCGAAAACCGCGATTACACTTGACTGAAATGTATCACGCAAGCTTTAATTCATGAAATTATTTTCAAAATACATACTTGGAGTATTTCACATAGCTTTTTTGAGGTTTCGAAGGCATTCCCGGGGGTTATGGCAGCTGCAACAGCAGATAGTTCAAAGATGTCGCCGTTGCTTCGAATTGGTATAGAGTCATCAATTGCTTTTTGAAACACCTTTTCCATATTGGGATTGGATGATTCATAAATAAGTCCTAAGATGTTAAGAGGAGATGTTATATAACCCTTGATACTTTAACCCCTCATAACTTTTACAAGTGGAAATAACTAGGTTAGAAGCTCATCCAGATATCAGCTGGCTTAGAAAATATGTTAGAATTCAGTTAAGAAGAATTTTTTAATTAATGCTCTTTTTGTTAAAAAGATAAAGAAGAACGTCCGCATTCAAAGACGTTGCAAAAAAGAATCGAAATAGTACGTCCAAATGCAAAACGATATTTAGGTGTCTAAGTATGCAAAAGCATGGAAGAATTATCTAAACCAGATCTTGATGAAAACAAAACCTTTAAGGACCTACGGAATGATTTAGGAAATGGGTCAGACCACCAAACTTCTCTAACAGTGGTAAAGACAGCTTTATGTGTCACAGGTTGATACAGTATTTCAACTTAAAAATAATGTTTGATGGTCAAGACGAGTTGCCTTCTAGGATTAAGAAAATGATTCGTCAAGTAAAAAGTTTATTTGATGAGGATCGAATTGCATTTTAAATTTGATCGCTTGTTCACGAGGTAATGCAGTAGTTATACATTTTTACCTGCGATTCCGTATACGTGGCAACTTAAGGCAACATAAGGCAAGTTATGGATTCGTGAACAAAAATTTAGATATTAATCACACATAACATTACGATGATGGAGAAGTCGAAAAAAGTTGGTCTGGAAATTCCGTCCGTCGTCTGTCTGTCTGTTCGCTCCTCTACAGCCTTAACGGATTTGCCGATTTGCTTCAAACTTGGTACTGCTAATAATTATTTGGGATTCCCTCGGAGGGTCTTTTTTCATTTTTGCTCTAGGTCAAAAATAACGGTATCTTCCGTACAATCATAAACAAAAAAAGGGTTGGTCAAAGTGAAATTGCTATAACTCTAGCCTATAAACTTGGTGGTATCACACAAATTGTTGTTGTATCATTTAAAAACCTAAAAAGTTTGATTTTATCGAAAACAGCTGTAACGATTTCGTTAAAACTTTCAGGGAACTATTTTCAAGAACTTTTTTTTTATGGTTTTTAATTAATTTTAAACAAAATTATTTTTCGAAATATTTTGAAAACCGGTAGATTTTTTTTTAATAAATCTCCCAGCTGAATACTATACAAATTTGCTTGGTTTTGTAACCATTAAAAAAAATTTAAATATTTTATAGAAAAGTTTAGCAAAAAAATCACTTTTTAAGAAAGCTGGTCAAACGATTTTCAATATTTTTTTTAGCGAAAAAATATTAAAAAAAAAAAAAAAATAAAGATTTTTGTAAATAGTTAAAAAAAATAAATTGCCATTAAGCAATTAACTAGCATAATTCAAATATTTCTGTCCATATATCGCCTGTCGCAGTATGGTGGTGTCGATATGGCGCACATTTATATTCTTACTCATTCGTATACGTGCTAGGCGGTAATTGTGTGTTTTGACCAGTGTATTGATGTAAATGTTGTTGTTCACTTGGTCGTGATGGACATGGACAACGATACCGTTGTGTCAGAAACTGGCCAACAAAGGAAAAACCAAGAACAGTGCGAAATGCCTCCGATCCGATTTCACTTGCATCGTTATTTCATAAAACCAAACAATGTTTTTTTAAAGATTTTGATTTACTTTAAAAAGGGATGCAGACAGCCATGATCTTGTATGTTTTTCTCTGCTGTAAGTATACCATCACCACCTTAACTCTGAAAATGCTGGCCGGAGTGCTCTAGTTCTAGTAAATGCTACTAAATACGAGTGTATATTCGATATGAAGTTGGTACTTATTGGTATAAGCAAGAAATAATAGAAGTCTGGTGGTGGATAAGCCTATATAAATGTAAGTAAACCAACGGTAACTGCAGATAGCCTTAGAATAATACAAAAAATGACAACAAATGGATTGAATCTCCATACCACACATTGGATTGATGACGTCACCAAAAATGAAAAATTATCCAAATAAATATATCAACCAAATTAAAATCAGCGAAGAAGTGTATTATAAAATAAAAATTTCGCTACGTCGAACTCAATAAAATCAATTGTGTAAAAGAATCCTTATTAGATCTTTAATTATTCAATTAGATGTATCTACGATGCGTATAAGCAATGCAACATTAAATTAATTTAGCTAAATATTACAGCCAGGCCTCATTGAACAGGCCACACATGATAAAATAAGTGATTATAAAACGAAATCGATTTTATTTTACATGATATATTTTTTAAACATACCCACATTAATTTGTTCTCCTTTAACATTGTTCAGTGTCAATAAAATATAAATCAATAAAAGTAAACGATAATCACTACTTCTCCACGCCGCCATTGAATTTCAAAATTGAATCGATTTTTTTCTTTGATTTTCTTCACTAAACAAATTGATTAAGCTCATTCCGTCAGCATCACTGTCCGACAATGTCGAAAGAATGCTCTTCGTTGATGAGATGCTCTCCTTCTTATGTGATAGATAATTATTTATTTTATTTTCTCGAACTTGTTCTGATTTTTAAATAGTTTTTGCGAAAGAAAAATTAAATCACTTGCTAAGTTAAAATTGACTTTCCGCTGTTTTATTTTACGGAAAATAATTTTCTCATGCGTAAAATTTTGTTTTCTTCAGAAATCTAATTCAAGTGTTTTTAAAGTGAATATAAATAAATACAATTGAATATTTTATTTCAGATTAAGAAAAAAATGATTAAGTTTTATTGATGTGAATGCTGATTTCGGTTTATCTCAGTTTTCAGAGGATTATGTGCTACATGTACCACCCGGTGTTTTAAATTTTTTTTGTGACATTGGAATATTATCCTTATCGCGACAGGTCGCTTACATTTTGTTTAGTTGACCCATAGGGTAGGTTATACTTTCATGAAGAGAAAAATAGCGAGGTTTCATCACATTTGATCATTTAAAAGTAATTTTAGTCATGCGGTCCGTTGGTCTGTCTGTGCGACTATGAGTTTTTGGACGTTAAGTTACGGTCTAAACGGTTTGACGTATCTTCGATGCTTTTTATTTCCTTAAAGCCCGCCTCGAACTGATGCCTTTCAAGTAATAAATCACTTGTGATAAACTATATTAAACCTGGCTGACATTTTTAATACACTGCGTTTTAAGTTCTTGGCTCAAATGGTAATACCGCAAAACTGCTTTTTACCGTTTTCATCAAATTGACTTCTATTTTGTTTGACATGTGTTCTATAGTTTCTTATTAGATGAAATAGCTTTTTTTTAGTAATAGCTTTTTAAATGGTGGCTCCCGCACAAACGAAATGCCAACGTTTTTGTTTTGTGCTTTTTTGCTCGGAAACGCTTACGGTTTTATATAAACTTTGTATGTTTTAAAATAATAGCATCTTTAAGATATCAGTGTTTTTTTTTTGCAAGAAATGCAAATGAAGGTTTTTTTAAACTTTTTACAAGTTGATAAATACAATTACGAAATGGCTTGGATTTTGCAAGGGGAACATTTTTAATAGCATCTACAAAATACGACATTTTGGTTTTGTAGGTGAACATTTTATTTACGATTGCTGCCAACCCATATTAAGCTAATATAATTCAGTTTTTTTTTATTTTAAGTTTTTGGTTTAGAAATTTTTTTTAATGCAATATGAATTTTATTACAAGTCGCTTTCTGCGTTTAATTTTTATTGATGTCAAAAGAACGGTTTACGAGAAAACCTGATTTGAAAAAAGTGGTTCTATGAGAGGTACTGTTATAAGACACATTTCGAAAAGCTATTTTAACTCAACGAGTTACTGTCCTGGAAAAATAGTAGGTAGGTATAGGTACCCTGAAGTAAGTATCCACGCGTCCTTTATTGTTGTAGTTCTGCGCTATATACTTATCGACACACAAAATGTCAAAAACCTAGCATAAATAATCAAATGCACGACTTGGTTGCATGAACTTGCTCTTAAGCTCTATAACTGCTTATAATTTAAAAAAAAATTTTTAAATATTTTGAAAATTTCAAAATTATAAAAGAAGTTGTTAGCATTATGTTAGGCTTACTTCGTTTAAAAGTTTAAGGTCAAACGATTTAACCTTATTTGGAACCTAATTTTTCCGGAATGAAGAAGAAATGAGAAAATTTCGAGATGAGAATTTGTATAGAAAATGAGGTAATTTTGAATCGAATGAAAATACATAGTAGTATCGTTTAATAATTGAAGCTGAGGACTTTTTTTGGCGTAGATCGAAGTTCTTGCATCCTTTTCATTTTGTTTACCCAATTTGAAAAGCTGGGCGTTTGAACGTAGACGGAGACGAAATACCTGCCAACATATTGAATAGATAAGAATTCAATGTAGCAAATATATTGACACGGAACCGCAATACAAAGTCGATGACAGCAATCCTCACTTCAACAGCTGATTCGTTACATTAATTCGTTATATGCATGTAAGTCGACTTCAGGGTTACTTCCAGGTCTCAACAAAAAAAGCTCATAATTCTTGCAGCATTTTTGATAGCTCCACGGCTCTGGATCGGGTTCCGATTTCGTAATGTCTTCTTGCAGTCGATCTAGCGAATAATGTCCGAGTGAGTGAAAGGATGATTTATTCCCACTCTTACAAGGGCTACATATAAGAAGACAAGTTGGATGTTTTATTGGAAAGGGTTCTTTTGAGAGCATAATTTTATTTCATTTAATAATAAACAAAAGAAGATTTCCATTTTATTTTAACGAAATGGTTAAAATTTTTGTTGATTTTGTAAAGGCTATAATATTCTAAGCAATATATTTAATACTTGTTCTTTTATACGTTCATGTGACTCTTATTATGCTCATTGCGATTATGAATTTTATTGTGGTCACTGATGTGATTATTGTGCGTCTTACTGTCATCCAAATTCTCCGTCGGAACTGAATCAATAGTCACTGTTGATCTCTTTGACTTCGAACCAGAACTACTGCTCGAGCTGGAGCTTTCAGAGGTTTTTGGATATTTTACAGCCTTTGTATTTCCCGAACACTGCATGACAAATCGAAGTTCATCCAAAAATTCGGCTTTGAATGGAACCTATAAACATTTGTTTCATTAAACATTTATGTCAACAACTATTCAGGATATCATGCGAAACAGAAAATCTCAAAAAAGGAAAATATTATGAAAATGCATTGATATAAATGTTTCTGTATAAATAGGTACCTTATTTTCCCGGGCTATGAAATATATACTCAAAAGCCATTCGCAATATCCAATGACACTCGCAAGGATACACCCAACAAACAGGACGAAGTAAACACCTCCTAAATTAGCCATTCCCAACCCTTTGGCCTCACCGCTACCATCTCCTTGCTAATGAGCGAGGTGTTTGTTTTAGATTTTTTTTTTATTATGGGAAAAGGAAAAATCAAATAAAAGCAAAATAATAATTTTGTACAAGGATAAAGGTACCCAAGCTGGGGAGTTTCTTAAAACCAAAACACTTTGAAACCTTTGATGTAGCAGCACACAGAAAAAGAGGTAGGTTTTCATTTTGTATTGCAAATATGGAGTGCATAATATGTGTAAAGTAAACATGGTTCATGGATTGTTTATGTCGCTGAAGGTTCTGAGGATATACCATTCGAGGAATACCTTGTGTTCATCGCATCTCTCCTTGACTCCGAGGACCATTTCTAGAATAGCCACAAATACAGCGAAGAATGATCCAACAATTAAAACAAGATACACGCCACCTAAATTTGAAATTTCTAAAGAGGTTGCACCTCCTTCGCTTTGGGTATCCTTGAATTATTTTTTCAATATTTTTTTTTTAAATCAATTTTAAGAATCCTTTTGTTAATTTGCAAATTTCATAAAATATCTTACCGAACAAGCTCCCCCTCCACGTTTCTCTTTCCACCACTTTGTCTTCAGCTTCGTAAGGACACCCTGCTCTTGCAGTTCCAAAACAGCTTGGCTAAGAATATCTCTATAGGGACTGTCTAAAATTTTCACATAAATTAGATGTTTTAGCTGAGATGGAAAAAAGAAGATAAATATAATACTTTTGCGCATTGCGATTCCATAGCCCTTTTCATCAAGAAGTGCTCCAACTTGTGTGAGGGTACACTTTCGCTCAATAATGTACTCGATAGTGGTAGACTCCATTAGGAAGGCATAGTTTTCATTTTCAACACGCTCCACTCCTTCGTTGTTCGTGGAAGTCATGTATTCGGGGTGATCTTTCATAAATTCATACATCTTCTGGTAAGTTGGATATTTTGCATCCTAAAATGAAATAAAATAAATTATAAATATCAATAGAAACGCGTGTGAAGGGCTGACTGACTTTGCTAACTGGAGTTTAATCCACCAACCCCATTTTCAATTTGGCGAAAGCGGTAAAAAAAAAAAACTATAAAATTCATGTTTTACGAATAACCTTGTTATAATAATTAAATTATGTTTTTGTAAATTTATGTATCTGCCAACTCAGAACAGCGCTATACGTAAGTGAATATATAAATTAATGTTTGTCTGTCCATTTTGTGGTGGGTTCGTGTCGACATTGACAAGCATGGCTGCGTATGTATGTGCATTATATTATTGTATGTGTACCTTTTAAAACACACAGTGGCAAAGTACACGTTTCAAATAAAATAAACATCTACTGATTTTCTTTCTATGCTGCCAACATCATGTTTTATTGTTGCTATTAATAAATCCTTGCGCTGTTCCTTAAAATTTAATTGTATATCCCCTAAATTATTCTCCTGATTTGAAATTTACTGCAATCTGCTGCAATATTTAAATGGATGGCAAATGAAGTGATCGTTTTAGCATGAGCCTCATAAACTTCATTTAATTAAAGCTTATACAGTAGAATCTCGAAAAGATGGACAGATATAAAGCAGGCCCCGTTAATCTTTTCGAATTGTTCATCTTTCCAAGCATTGAGCTTTACTTTAAGAAAAGCATATAGCTATACATACAAAAATTGCATCTACAAAATTAACTAATCATTTTATAAAAAAAAAAAAAAAACATAACAGAAGTATATAAAAAAGTAGTTTTTAAGGGTTAAAAAACAGACTTATTCAGACATTCTTTTTGATTCTACTGCACACATGACTTTTTGTGTTCAAATTAAATTAAAATCACAAATATATCTTACGAGACACGAGAAAATCTGGTTTGAAAATCCGGTTCAATGGGAAGTTAGGAACCGTTAAAAGATATATTCAGAGAACTTTATTCTAACCACAAGATGCATTGTTCTAACAAAATAGCACCCAGCTATTTTATCAAAATCGTTGGAAAAAATTGAATTCTTTTTAACGATTGGGAAAACTAATAATGACTTCTTAAGGACGACCAAATAAATATAAAGTTCCAAATTTGAAGCAAATCCGCCCATCCGCTTAGGCTGTAGTGCTGCAAGCAGATAGACAGACATACAGTCAGATAGGCGCAGGTGGTTAGAACTTTTAGACCCTCAAAAAATAACAAAGGTCGTATTTTGCGAAGTATCCAAATGAAAGCAAATATTTTCTTCTTTGCTGCTGTGTGAATACACAATACACATACATGTTTCGTGTCAGCCATCATAACTTGCGTACTGTTTGTGTACTTTATTTTATTTTTTTATTGATTTTTTTATGTTTAAAGTGGTAAAGATAAACACACTTAAAATGAAATTCACATAAGCAGACTTGCAGTTTGTAGGCGGAGACAAAGTACCATGTTCGTGCGGCACGTCGTCGGTCGTAGTTCTATGTTTGCTTTCTATGCTTCCAACACAATATTATTTTCATTGAAATCTGTCTTTTTGTTTTCGGTCTCTTAATAAAACTTCATATTTATTGCTGTGATTGATAAAACTTCAAGCTGCTCTCTTAAAATTAAATTTGTATCACATCAGATCACATACATATTCAAAAAGTAAATTTCTAGTCACTTAATACAACCCAAAGTAAAAATAAACATCACACTCCACACTTCCACGCCCTGCATTTTATTAATTCTGTTCAAAAATAACTTACTTGAAAAAAGGTAAAAGTACTTCCACCATGCTTGGCTCCATATTTAACATTTCCTTTTCCTGCTGCGAGATCCTCCGCATTCTCAATTGGTGTACTTAAGGACTCGACTGTCAAGAAAGCTGCCAAATTAGCTGTGTAGGATGACACCAAAATCAATGTGAAGAACCACCAAAATGATGCAACCGCCCTCGTTGATGGAGCCCTTTAAACAAAAGAAAACATAATTTCATAATACATAATTTGCTCATACCACATTTTATTGTAATTATAAGAGATTGTTATCATCGCCAAGGATACAATACTTTGGAGCGAGCTCAGTTCCCTGCTGCAATAAAGCTCCAATCGTAAACCATAATGAATTCGCGAAGCTAAACTGATTTTCCAATTCTGTTGGCTCTTCAATACACGGATAAGGATTATCCCACTCAGCTGGAGATAATCGCCCAAGGATAAAGAGGCTCAATGATACACCAAAATATGCCATTCCCAACAGAAGCCAAACTTCGCCAGAAAACGGTGACATAAACGAGAATAGTTTTGGTGGCTCCTTCACCGGTTTTCTATATAAAATTGCAATTCCTGTCGAATTAATTAATTAATTAATGTTTACCATAATCAGCATTAAATTAAAATTTCAGTCCTTATTTCATACCCAAATTCATAAAAGGGATGGTGAAATCAACACCACTCTCCCGGTCTGACGTCATTGTTAAATCCGTAATGCCCAAGTCAGCGCGCTGCGAAAACATTTAATGGAGAAAATCAATTCGGAAAAGTACATTATCTGTTCCAGCATATTGAATATAAAATATTGATTTGTCGAGCGGAAAATTGTTCGTATTATTGGCTTAAGGCGTAGCGTCGCCGGCAGCGGTCGCGTGGTGTAGTATAAATTCGCCATCGCAGAACAATAATAATGGAAATAACATCCCCAATCCTAACCATATTGTCTTGCTCGTGGTATATCATTAAAAATATTGTGGCGAATAAACAACAACAACAACCAAAATCATAAAAAAAAAACAGAAAGAAAAACAAATTTTTCCTCTGAACTTGAGACTTCAAGGATTTGCTGTAACTTAAAATAAATAGCATGTATGATTGATGGAGATTGATTATAACGGCTGAAAAGTTCGCTTGAAGGACTCAGAAGAAAGAAGAAAAAACCATGTCCTAAGTGATATAGACAAAAAGTTTGAAAAATTATATTGATGAGCAATAAATTGTGTAGGCGAACCTGTCAAAAAATATTTCAAGGGAATAATTACCAATTATAGGAAGATCAAAGGCCTAGTTTTTGTTGAATTAGGGAAATGAGGGGGATTTTAATGCAATTTAACACGATGAATAAGGAAATTGTTTTCGAAGTGACGATGACGCCACGAATAGAAAGCAACAATCTTCTACTGAATCTGAGCGTAGCATATATAAGAGAGAATTATTTATGATAAGTTTAAATTTTTAAGTACTTACCACTTCCTCACAAAGAGCTATAGGTAGCCCTTAAAAAAGGACTTTAAACGGAATCAAGCCCCAAATAGACTTTAAAAACCGACTTCAAACACAATAATGAACAAGGAACCGTTCGGTTAGTTTCGAAGCCATATGGCACACTATGCATATAAGTTACCAATTATTGTTGATTCAAATATAGTGCACGACTAGGTCGCATGAACTTGCGCTAATGCGTGAGAGTGGGGCTTGAGATTTTGAAAAAAATAAATACTTTAACTGATTTGAGCTTGAAAAAGGACGCTATTTTATTTCTTGGACAAATTTCAATTTATGAAATTAAATCTATAAAAACCTTTAAAGCGGTTTCTAAGAAAAAGATTTTTTGTTTCAAAACTATTCCAAAACATTTTTCAAAAAAAATTAAAATACGCCCTTCATTCAGAAAATACATAAGCTAATCATTTTTGAAAAAAAAAAAAATCGGTCCTATAGAAGGTGTACCGTTCTAGTCATTGTTTTGTGTTTTTTTTACTTGCGATTATAGGTACCTACTATAAGGCAAGTTATGCATTCGTAAAAAAAAAAAAAAAAAAATTCTAACAATCAAACATGACATTACGATGATAGAGAAGTCGAAAAAAGTGGGTCCGACAATTCTGTCTGTCTGTCTGTCTGTCCGTATGTCTGTCTGTATAGTTACCTACAGCCTAAACGGCTGGACCGATTTGCTTCAAACTTGGTACATAGTATTATTATGACGTCCTACAGAGGTGTTTTTGGAATAAGAGCATCATAGCTCCAAAACTAACGGTACCTGCCATACGATTTTTTGTGAAAATTAAATTTTCTCAGAAACGGCTCCTACGATTTTGATAAAACTTTCTGAATGATGTTTTCTGTGCAAACTTTATGTTTTGGTTGGAATAGATTTTTCAGGAAAAGTCTTATAACGGTACCTCCCATAGGACCGGTTTTTTGAAATCCGATTTTCTCGTAAGCCACTTGACGGATTTCGATGAAATTTTTAATGTGGAGGCCCTCTTATAAACGTAATAATATAAATTGTTAATTTTTCCAAAAAAAAATTTTTTGAGTTTTTAAAAAAAGTTTCAAAATTTTTTTTTAACTGTTCTTTTTTCCAAAAACGGTTTAATCTATATTTTTTTAATTTTATTTTTCTGATAAAAACTACAAAGTGCTAGAAGTTGGCATACTCAAAAAAAATTTGGAATATATTTTCGAAAAGTTTTTCAAAAAAAAACTGTTTTTTGAAAAAACTGGTCCAACGATTTTGAAAAAAATTTTCGTCAAAATTCAAAAACGTAAAAGAAACCTGATGGCTTACTTCATTTTCTCCAAAAAACGTTTAAGGTATTGATTTTAAAGTGATTTATAAAATTTCATATGATTTTTTCAACGCTTTTTTCCCAAAATCTCAAGCACCCAAAACCATTTGAACACATTAGAGCAAGTTTGTACGACCCAGTCGTGCACTTTATTTTCCCAGCCATATGATAGGATAGTTTATGTACCCATTTAGTCTCACTGATTTTTAAAAATCAAAATCGTTAGAGCTGTTTTCGAGAAAAAAAAGTTTCAACATAACTGTTATATGGCCGTTATTTTTTGATCATATGAAAATTTCAATTTTCGCTTTGTACAATACCTCTAAATGTATACCAAGTTTGAAATAATTCGGCCCACCCGTTTGGGCTGTAGGTGTCTATACAGACAGACAGGCGGACAGACAGACAGACAGGGCTCTTTTTTCAAATCGTGATTCACCTTATACACTTGCTGAAAAACAGTCCCTAATGCCTCCTTCTCTTGGGGATCTTCGATCATATAAAGGCCTTCATTAAGTACGATGCTCTGTGGAATTATACCTCCGATAGTAGGAACGTCTTCACTGTCCATACTTCTCAGAAGCTGCGGAAGATCGATTTCATCGTTTTTTCTAAAGATATCATTTATTTTTGGATGCAAACGATTTTGGGTGACGTGTGTGTTTGAAAGAATGGTAGGGAACTTTCGGTCGGTTCTGACAGTAGCTAACGTTTGTCACCTATTAAAGTTGACGACTTACAATGCAATATTATCTACTTAATGATTCCTTCCTAGAAAAAAGGATATCTATTGTGGGTCATAATTTATAGGATAATGTTTGATAGATAAGCATGCAACTAGGCTTTGCATATTACCCAAATGGTTTCTGCAGGAACTGAATGGGTTTTAAAGAAAAGTTGGTCTTCTTATAACTTCTTACTGAAGAAGTTAAGTGGGATTATCAGTGTATCTTTCAAATATTGCTGAAAATGTTATCAGCAGTTTTTTTCATGCAATTTTTTTTCCAAGAGCATGATTTTTTTGTTTTTGATTAATTCCATCCCTCAGGAGGTAAAAGATCAAAAATATTAAAAATTTAAATATATTATAGTTTTCTGTTCAAACTTAATTAAAGAAAGGATATCGCATGACAGATATTTGAAAACTGTACACTTAAAAAAAACTTACACCTTCCATTATTTCTAGAAGCATCCCATTCCATTTTCCCGTCTTATGATCAAGGGACCCATACTTATTGTCTTCTTGTAATCTAAATGTGTAGTTAAAACCTAGTTTGCTTCCCAATTCTGCAATGAGATCAATTCCAAATCCTTCAAATTGATCATTGCCTTCTAATTTTACAGCAGTTTCTTTCAGCATTCCATAAGGATCACTCTAAAAAAAATGTTAAATCAAAATTATTTAACCAGCCAGCCAGCCAAAATAAACAGAACGCAATTTTTTCCTTACCAAAGCTGTGATTACAACAAAACTCTTGTTTACCAAGGACCTTTGGTCAACTTCAAGTGCGTATGGAGGTGGTTTGCGATTCATTACAAACCCGTCGGCTGCCGACCAAACGCCTACGTTTTGAAGACCCGAAGGTGTGATTTCAATAATTTCAAGCACAAAATCCATTCGAAAACCTTGGTTATCGAACTTAATTTCGCCAGTTATTCCTGATATTGAAAGCTGAAAAAGTATCGGATTTATTTATTTTCAAGAAAATCAAAACAATTACCTACTCGAAATTAAACAAAAAAATAAAACTACATTACTTACCGACTTCATGTAGTTAATTAGAGTATAACCCTTGTCCCAGCTGCTGTCGTCATTGCAATTCAGCTGAACAGGTCGGAAATTCACGTGCTTGAAAGTTTCCGCCAACAATTGCACTCCGTCATATACCAATGCCATATTCACACTCATTGGGCAGGATACTGTAATAATAATTAACAAGCATTCCCATTGAGTCCTTGTGAATAAAAGTGTTGAAATGATAAACTGTTTTTACCCACCATTTTGAAAAGGGTCCTCGACACTTTCGTCAAAGGATTTTAAAATCTCAACCACACGATGATTTTCTGGTGAAGCCAATCTGAATCCTGTTATATTGGCATCACCATGCTGATACGGTTCCAGGTCGATAGTTTGCAAGTCAAGGTTTCCAATGACATAACGATATGCATCATTCATGAGACCAACTTGTTGCAACTGTGAAACATTTTAATTGGAAAAAGTGGTGAATTAAAGTATGCGTTACAGACACATCAATTTGCTTTGGTACCTACATACCTGTTTGAAGAGCTCGGGAAGGGTTTCAATTGATCCAACAATCACAATCGAAAAATCATCGGACTTTTTCACTCTTCGAAGAACATTGCGGTAGTTGCCATTGATGTCAAGCTCGTAACGACGCAATGTTACAACTGGTCCTTCGGTCCCATAGAGTTGAAGTAATTCATTAACGATTGACAGATATTCACCTGAATAAAAAAAAAGTTCAAAAAATATATAAATTTAAGGACGATTGTTTTTGGGCCCCGGAAAATGTTGTTTAGTTGTTGTTTTTGCATACCAGTCTCATAGAGTATCGTAAATCCTCGCCACCCAAGCGTTGTAACTAAATCTTTTAGAACGACAGCTAACTGGGTTGGATGAGGGTGTAGATTGATGGTAGGCAATTGTGTGGAAAAATCCCAGCGGGTATCCATAAATGGCATTTCCTTGGCATCACAAATGCTCATGGCATGTGCGGCGGGCACGGTTGTGGATGGGCCGAAAACCGCGATTACACTTGACTGTGGAATGCTTGATAAATTGGATTTTAACTCTCTTTTTTAAAATTTTTGTTTTTTCTTATAACGAAAAAAAAAACACTTTGTCTTAATACATACTCGAAGCATTTTGCAAAGCCTCTTGGATGTTTCAAAGGCATTTCCGGGGGTAATGGCAGCGGTAATGGGAGATAGTTTAATGTCTTCGTTGCCTTCGTTCGCGTCATCAATTGCCTTTTGGAACATCTTTTCCATGTCGGTATTGGTTGATTCATAAATCAGGCCTATCGGATAAGAAATGAATTAAATTAAAATTATTTACAATTTGCAATTTTTCTTATAGTAATCAGCAAATTTGTTTATACCTTTAAATGTTTTTTTTACGTGTTTCGATCTTAATCTTAATCTAAAAAAAATCTAAATCTAATGTTATTCACTGGCTGGGACAAAAGATTAGAAGATGGTTTGGACAAGGGCCCGGCTGCTTTTCTGAGATCTTGTTCTGCAAGTTTGTCCAAAATAGAATTAGCACTTGCATTGACCATTTTGCGATCTACGGCGCGGCGTTAGCGATTTATTTATTTGAATAAGAAATCGAAAGTGAAACGTTTGAAAATCTTGAATCTATGAAAATAGTTATCGCCCAATTGAAAGAAAGGAGATCAAGCGGGCTTAAGATTTTATAATAATGATAGCAATAAGATAGATAAGGCTCCGAGCAAAATACCTCTGAAAAAGGCTTATTTGTTCCAGTTTCTTATATAACTGATGTTGCGGTTCAAAAAAAAAAATAAGTAAAATGATAACAAAAGTGGCCCGAAAGTGAGGTTGGTATTTGCAACAAAATCGGAACAAGCTTTAAAACTTAAAATCTGAAGCTTCAAGCTGCAAAACCTCATATCTCATTTAAAAACAGAACCTTCAACATGGTTTCTACTTCTGATCTCTAAGGTAAGGTAAGTTGAAGGGGTTGGTGACTCATTCCCCAAGACATAACTTTAAAATAAAATCCCCAAACCCAAAATCCCCAAAGTAAGATCTTAAACAGCAAAATCCCTATAGCGAGAATCCCCAGGGCAAATATCATAAGCCAATATTTCCAAAAGAAAAAAGTTTCAGTTGTGAATCATTGGATTTAATCGAGCGATTTAATCGCATGATCACTATTTTGAAAATAGTATTTGTCTTGGAGATAATTGGTTTTATTTAACTGCGTGTAGTATATTCCAAAGGGTAAATATAAAATTCTTTATAAAGTTTGTAAAACACAAGTACTCGGCTCTACAAACTGCATTAAAATAGCACTACGGACTATGAATTCATACAAGTCAGACTGAAAAGTGCATTAGTATGTACTTATTGTTTAAAAACTGTTAGTGGTTATAACTTATATTCTTACCATCACAATAAGAAGATTTCATGAGATTTTTTCCGAAAACTACATAAACATAATGTAGATGTACAGGTGCTCGGACATTGGGAACTTAAATATTTCGTGAAGACATTGTATATGAAATCTATAGTAATATGGATAGAAGGATCGACTGTGTCGACACCGTGAGCCTCCAAACCTTTTTTTCCAAATTTCTCGTTTTGGAGAGAAAATGTAGGTGGAAAGGTTTAAATATGTGATGATTATCAGCGACATCTATGTGTCTCCAAACCCCGTTATCTCATACTCGTTCCTCAGACTACTATAGATTTCATATACAATGGTGAAGACAAATTATGAAAAATCCTTTACAACCAAAAGATAGACTGTTCTAAAAAAATAGCGTTCAGGCTCTAGAGGTGCGAACAGACTTACATATATACAGACATACAGACATACAGACATACAGACATACAGACATACATACATACAGACATACAGACATACAGACATACAGACATACAGACATACAGACATACAGACATACAGACATACATACATACAGACATACAGACATACAGACATACAGACATACAGACATACATACATACAGACATACAGACATACAGACATACAGACATACAGACATACAGACATACAGACATACAGACATACAGACATACAGACATACAGACATACAGACATACAGACATACAGACATACAGACATACATACATACAGACATACAGACATACAGACATACAGACATACAGACATACAGACATACAGACATACAGACATACAGACATACAGACATACAGACATACAGACATACAGACATACAGAAATACAGAAATACAGACATACAGACATACAGACATACAGACATACAGACATACAGACATACAGACATACAGACATACAGACATACAGACATACAGACATACAGACATACAGACATACAGACATACAGACATACAGGCATACAGACATACAGACATACAGACATACAGACATACAGACATACAGACATACAGACATACAGACATACAGACATACAGACATACAGACATACAGACATACAGACATACAGACATACAGACATACAGACATACAGACATACAGACATACAGACATACAGACATACAGACATACAGACATACAGACATACAGACATACAGACATACAGACATACAGACATACAGACATACAGACATACAGACATACAGACATACAGACATACAGACATACAGACATACAGACATACAGACATAAGAAAATACAGACATACAGACATACAGACATACAGACATACAGACATACATACATACAGACATACAGACATACAGACATACAGACATACAGACATACAGACATACAGACATACAGACATACAGACATACAGACATACAGACATACAGACATACAGACATACAGACATACAGACATACAGACATACAGACATACAGACATACAGACATACAGACATACAGACATACAGACATACAGACATACAGACATACATACATACAGACATACATACATACAGACATACAGACATACAGACATACAGACCTACAGACATACAGACATACAGACATACAGACATACAGACATACAGACATACAGACATACAGACATACAGACATACAGACATACAGACATACAGACATACAGACATACAGACATACAGACATACAGACATACAGACATACAGACATACAGACATACAGACATACAGACATACAGACATACAGACATACAGACATACAGACATACAGACATACAGACATACAGACATACAGACATACAGACATACAGACATACAGACATACAGACATACAGACATACAGACATACAGATATACAGACATACAGACATACAGACATACAGACATACAGACATACAGACATACAGACATACAGACATACAGACATACAGACATACAGACATACAGACATACAGACATACAGACATACAGACATACAGACATACAGACATACAGACAGACACACGGACGGAATTTCCAGACCCACTTTTTTCGACTTCTCCATCATCGTAATTTAATGTGTGATTTTTATCTCAAAGATTTTGTTTTGTACGAATCCATAACTTGCCTATAATCGCAAGTAAAAACTCTACCTAAAAGAAAATCCACTTGGCTTAAAAACTACGTCTTCCTTCAAAAATCGTCTGTCGTTGAAAATAATAAAATTCAGGTCTTCAAAACATAGCCAACTCAAAATTTGTTCACTATACAAATATAATAACTAAGAATATGTTGAAGAATTTAACCACTCAATCTCAACAGTTGTGTATGGTATTAAATTAAATTCTCAAATCCCAAAACCTACACAAAAACTCCAAGTTTCAATCTCAAAACATATCTCCACTCAACATTCCTTTCACATAAAATCCACATCATACACATTACAGCGCACAAATGTCCGTTTGTAATATATTATATATTTATCCGTCAGATAAGCATTCCTCCACTCTTGATGTTGTTTTTGTTGTTTCTGTAGCTATGTCTTATATGCAATTACGCTGAGTAGAATAATAATTTAAATGCAAGTAATCTGGCCGCGTTGAACAAGTCGTCTCTGACGTGGCAAGTGGCAAGCATACACAGCAGTAAAAAAGTTTGCGAAACAATTCCATAAAGTGAAAAATATACAGAAATCTCTCCTCTCTTGGATTGTTATTATTATTATGCATCTCCAGCAAAAAGGACTTGTGTGAATTAAAAGTTTTTTTTTTAAATTCCATTTTGCTCCTTTCAGCCATTCGGTGCAATTAAAAGAACACTAAAAAATATGCACAAGTTATACCTACTGTTTAAATTGAGTCTTGGCAATGCCAATGTCAGTACAGTGAGCTGGGACCAGGCCAGCTGAAAAGAAGTCTCGTAAAAAAGCAATATAAAAACTTTGATTGTAAAATAAACGAAAAAGAGAAAATAAATCAAACTTTGTCTTCATTTCGTACACCATGCGTATGTATTTAAGAGCTCAGTGCCAGCTAACAGGGCCGTATTAATGTGGGCGCACTTAAATAAGTATCCTCCGTGCGACTCACACTTTTACTTTTTATAAGGAAATAGTTTCGCTAGAACATGTATAGCATGGACTTTTAGCTGGGAACTGTTCCAATTAAGAAGGACAATTTTATCCAATTTTAAGCGGAACTAATTCCGAAGTGGAATTATTTCGCTTCATCGAACATTCAGAGATTTAAATCGGCATAAATATGTATGTTCCTACTCGATTTTTTACTCTGTCAATTTTAATATATTATACAATATGTTGCAACTAAACGGAAAACTTGGAATTCATAATAGTTGCTGTCTCTATTCCTAAATGGCATGTCTAGTATCATTGCAGCCACAACAACTTTAGTCTCTATTTCCATAGAACACTTTTTTTCGATTTACAGGGTACGTCAAATGAAGTGTTACTAATTTTATGTTGGCATCACTAACGACGCGGGATTATTATTATTTTTTTCTTTTTTCTTTTAAGGGAACCTTTTTTTACATCGTCCCAAATTTGTTGGTTCATCTGGTGCATGTCGCAATATGGCGGCACCGATAACTCGCATCAGCTCACCGTGTGCACGAACGAGTGAGAATATAAATACTATAATCTTACTCATTCGTGCACGTGCTCCATGGCATATGTGTGTTTTGATCAATGTAGGGATGGATTAGTGAAAAAAATATCGATATTTATCGTATCGATATTTTTTAACAGTATCGGTAATTATCGGGTGAAAAAATTAATATATCGATATATCGTCAGTTTCCGCATGATTATTCATACATATTCCCAAAGCATTAAAAATTCGTAAAAAAGAATAGAAATGAAGAAATTATATAGTATGTTTTTTAAATTTTGTTTTGGCTAAAAATACAAATAACGGACATCTGTTTATAAACGACTTAATTTATTGGAGGTCTTAGTATCGGGTGTTTTTTTTAGACGTATAGAACTTCGAACTGAAATAAAACACAAGAAAATCGTTTTGATGTCCATCAATTTGGCTTTATTGGAAAGATAATTTTATGCCATTAATGTTTAAATATGATTTCGGGCATGTGGCCACCGCGGCTGGCTCGAATAAAGCCAAGTGTAGAGGTCCAATTCTCAACCACTTTTTCAAGCATTTGGGGCAGTATGTCGGCAATAACGCCACGAATATTGGCCTCCAACTCCCCTATCGTTTCTGGTTTGTTGACGTAGAACTTCACATATCTCCAAAGAAAATAATCCAATTTTACGCGCTCATCAAATGCTTCCTTCAATAAATCGATTGTGATGTGCGCTGTGTGGCATGTAGCGCCGTCTTGTTGGAATCACACCTCATCCACATTCATGCCATCCAATTCGGGAACAAAAAAGTCGGTTATCATGGCTCAATACAGGTATCCATTAACGGTAACTGGCTCGCCAGCATCATTTCGCAAGAAGTATGACCCAATGACTCCACCAGCCCATAGAGCACACCAAACAGTCAGTTTTTGTGGATGTAATGGTCTTAAGGGCCTCATGTGGATTCTCTTCACTCCAAATGCAGCAATTTTGTTTGTTAAAGTAGCTATTCAACCAAAAATGAGCCACATCACTGAACGAAATTGCTTGCGGTAAACTTCGCGAACTGAACCATCATTTTCAAAATAATTTTGAACGATTTGCAAGCGTTGTTCTTTTGTCAACCTGTTCATGATGAAATGGCAAACCAAACTGAACATAAATGACATTAGAGTTGACCGATTTGACCAAAAAATGTCAGTTTTATCCCTATTCGAAAAACCAACCTCTAAAAAAAACACTCGTTATAACGAAGTAACTGGTATAATTAACGTATCTGATAACACTGTCAGTATTATCAAAATGCGGAACATAAACACTTTTTAAACAAAGAGTTTGAACTTTTTTGCTCGAAAACTGTATTATGTTTCATCGTGCATTTTATTTTGTAATTTCTTATGTGAAAACCATTCAATATCAATGACTTACATTCCCAGTAAATGCATGTTGGTTTTTTATGAAAAATATAAACTAAAAGAAAATTTGCTGCAACTGTCCATTTTTCAACCTAAAAACCACGAAAAAACAGTACAGTTCACTCGGGCGTATGCGTACTTTAAATTAAAATTTAATTAAAAAAATCTTACATGTTCTCATACTTTATACAAACTAATTGGACGGTATGAATATCTTAGACAAAGAAATGGGAAGATATAAATATAATTAAGACGTCAAACTTATCGCTTAATGTTCAAAAGTTTTATATCTAGCTATCATCGAGCCATCTGCTGGGAAGGGCAGATAGTTTAAGATCAAAAACGTGATTTTAATATCATAAATCGAACAATTTTCCGAAAATTTTCAATTTAATGCCTACGGTCAAAAAAAAAATTAACTTTCATTGTGGTTTCATAAAACCACACAATTTATTTTTTATTTAGAACGAACTTTTCAAAATCCTAGAGCACTTGTACGGTCCAAAAAATATGATATGGGGATTTCCAATAACTGAAACGTTTTAAATATTGTACATTTAGTTTGCGCCTTCATTAATTGAAAATATAACCGATGGTAACAGTAAAAAGCTCCCCCTTCTATGGTATATTTACTTGAACCAAGGGCCCAATAAAAATACATACGGCACTGATTAGATTTAGCGTTTCTATAAGCCGCCATCCCATTATGAAACAAATTGAATGTTTTTTTTTTATTCTACAGACTTCTAGATAATTTATAGATACAAACCAACGTTTGTTTTTTGCTGTCCATCGACTCGATGATGCACTATCGACACCAAAGCAATCCAAATAATTAAACGATATTCACTTTTCCACGCCATTGAAATACAATCTATTTCAGATTGATTATTTTTTTGATTGTTTAATTTGCTTTGATTGCACTGCCACTGCAGTAAAGTGCATTCCTCCAACACTGCGCGTATTGCAATTCGGCGAAAAACTAAAATCCGAAAATACCGAATTTAGGGCTCTTCATATTATTTCATGAATCATGATGCGATGTGATTCTATGCGCGTCTTGTGTTTATTTATTTTATTTTCTCGCACTTGTTCGAATTTGAAAATAGAAGCTGCGCCAAAAACAGCTTGGTTAGCCGAAATAGTGCAAAAACTTTGGGATGTTTTGAAATAAAATTGCATTAAAGTTTTTCCTCAATGCATCATCTGTCAGCCCTCTTCTATACCCTCTTCTTGGATTATATGAAAATTGTTTGTATACTTCCTCCCACCAAAGGAGAATGTAAATAATTTAAATAAAAATCGATTTAATGGAGAATTTCATGAAAAATTCAAATTTATAATTTTCATCTCGAAGGAATCAATCAATTTCTTTTGTTTGGCAGTGTTCACGACATCAGGATTTCGTACATCGTTTAGTTATTTATGTAGATCCATTTCTATCTCATACTTTTATCAAGATACTACTTGTTGGCTTTCGGGAACATGAACAAAAAGATGTATATATATTTTACTACAAGCAAAACATCAAAGTGAGCTGGCATGTTTTTTGGAAGATTATCCTCCCCAACACTTTCAGCAGCAAGTGAATTTTTGAACGTTTTTTTTTTTCTTTTGTCAATGGGCGAGATATTTATTCAATTTAGTTTGTTCGTTTCTACAAGAAGTTAGGTGGGGTTTTGATGTGTATAAAAGTACTGGAAGTGGTTTAGATTGAAGATGATATTGACTTTTGTTGGATAAAATACGACGACGATATCGATGTGTTAAACTAACACTTGAATTCAAATGAAATAGCATTAACATCAGCCTTTTGGAATGGAAGGTGTGGCAGGCTGGAAGGCGTTACGAAATCTGAAGGATCGATGCTCAAAAGTGTTAGGGTGTTTGCAAGGACAATTAAATTAAACGCACGAGTGGCTTGCACAAGCTTCCTTGTATGCCATAGATTATTTCCCAGGTTTTCCTTTATTATTGGTTGCAATTTTTTTTCGTATTGTATGTGTTGTATATCATTTTATGGTTTTGAAAAGATATTTTCAGGAATTTAAAAAAAAATGTTTTGGATATAATTCTTAACAAAAATTTCAATATACTCGTTTTAAGAACAAATGGTATTGAATGAATAAATTTGAATGGATTTTAAAAATACCAAATTGTATGTAGTTGTTCATAAACAAAATGCACTACTACATCGCACGAGCTTGCTTCAAACTGTGACAGAGATTTTGAAAAAAAAAATTAAAGAAAAAATTTATATCGAATTTAATTAATCACCTTAAAATCAACGCTTTTTGTAAAAATAAAGAAAGATGTCTACTTTTCCTAACGATTTTGTATTTTAAGAGAAAGATTTCAAAATCAATCTAATACTATTATTTAATGAACATTGTAATCTTTAAAAGGAAAACAAATGAAAAAAGAAACTATCAAAACTTTTCGAAATATTAAAAAAAAGAAAAATTAAATTCAAAAAGATCTGTTCAGAAATTTTTCTAAACAATTTTTTTTTTTTGTATAAAAATGTTTCTACATTACAAATATCATCGAAATCCGTTTAATTGTTTTACAAGAATCTATTATCTGATTTGAAAAACCGGTTGGGTTCTATGGAAGGTACCGTTATAACACTTTTCCTGAAAAATCTATTCCAACCCTAAGTATGTATATTAGCCCACTTTGAAAAAAAAAAAAAAAAAATATTTGTTCAAGAGAAAATGGATTTTTTTTCCATTTTTTCGACTTAAAATGCTCAAAAATTTACAATAGACGGAAAGATATTTGTTTATAAAATATTTTTTAAACGATTTTGTAATGCCTGTTTTCTTAGCTCAGTGGACTGTATAAACCGTTGAAATTAGAATATTAAGAAATACAGAAAACACAATCATTTTAAGTGGAAAAAATAATTAAAAAAACCACTTGGTAACATTTATTCGTCCTCAGTCCTGCTTATATCTCATGACTAACTCAAAAATGAATGTAAAACTTGGAACAAGCCTGTGGCTTGATCCAGTTTTCCTTCGTTGAGTTTATTTTGTTTACAAATGACATCGAACGCAGATTAACAATACTCATGCAGGTCGATACAATGCCTTTTTCTTTAACATAGCCCATTTTTTAAAGCTCATTAGGTTTCATAGATTCGTAGCAAAAAGCTCTCCAATAAAAACTGTATTGACAATTTTTCTTGGACAGAGTTTGCGAGTGATTTTCAAATCCAATTCAGAAATCCTTTAAATTATAGGAATTTATTGTAATTTTTAAAATTTTTCTAGCATTTTTTTTAATTCTTGAAGTAGGTACCTACATATTCCAATTTAAGCCGTTAATTTTATTTGTCTAGAAAAGAGTTTTTAAAAAATGACTAAACACAATTTGTTAAGTTGTAATTTATGTAGAGAAAATAAAACACGTTTTAAATGTAACAAAACTTAGAATATTTTCAGAACAAAATTATAATTCTTCAACCAACAATATCATACGAGTACGTATATTTTTGTGAAATATTTCTGTGCAGTATTACTTCAGATTTTGAGAACGTTCTGCGTTGAAAAATCTGTAAAATAGAACTATAGTCTATTCCACATAAACAGGCAGTACATACACGTCTTATGGAGAAGCTTTTTCAGTTCAGTTGCGTGCAATATTTTCGCACTATACTAAATTGAAGGAAACCCTCCAAAAGAATTGTTGAGCCGCCAGTGAATTTCCATTCGCATCTGACGTGGATCCTACATCTTACTTAGAGCACATCTAAATGTGCACTGATTGGCTGTGGCTGCTGCTATTTAAAATTCAACTTTAACCCTTTTTAATTGATGTGCATTCAGAATTTACCAGTGTTCTTTTAATAATTCGTTCAGCTTTCTTTCCTTGGGTTTCTGCTCATGAGCTTTTAGTTTTAGAGCTTTAAAAAGAACATTGTTGTGTGTTGTCGTATATTTGAAATGCTTACTACGGAAACCCTACATGACATTTTGTATGAAAAGCTCTTACGGAAAACAAAAGAGTGCGAATAAGAAACAAACATCCCAATCTTCCCTGGTGCCGTGAAATAACGCCGAGTGAAATAACACCGAATTCGGAAAGTTATTTCACTTACTGAAAGCGAAATAACGCCGAACATTGCTTGTAAAATAAAGCCAAAGTCAGAGAAAAGGCAAAACTATTTGACAAGGCTACTGTACTTGTTAGAAAATAAGTTTACTTCACCCTAATTAATCTTTGTTGGTTGAAACATCTTTATCCAGGCAGTCTGCGAACTAGAAAAATTATCCAAATTTTACCTACTTCCGGCTTAGTCGACTACCTTATTCCTCTACATCGCTTTTTGTTTTCATAGGAGCCCTGAACCACAGATACAGAATAAGGAGTTCCCTAAGCATACAAATATATCACCACCATCTTCCCTGTACCGCCGATTTATGTGAAACAGAGTATAGTACCCAATAATACTACCCATTTTAATCAAAAAACGATATCTTGGCGAATGCAGTCTTTGTCTTTTCAGAACCAATGATTATAAGGATGTACATATGTAAATACACAAGCAAACAATTATTAAGATATGCATTAAATTCACCTGCTGCTTTTCATAAGTTCTGAAACCCAAATACGAGTATAAACGTGGTTTATGAATGGTGATTGAGAATTTTCTCATTATGTATTCTAATTAATTCCAGCTCAGCAGGCGAGCCTATTCCCGTTTCGTTTATTGTTGTGAAATAATTGCAAATGCTTGCGTTCTGAACCTGATGTCTGACCATTTGCGTGACAGAAAACCCTGAGAGTTAACATGACTGTCACATCAATTCACACCTTTATTAAGCACCATAACGGCAAGTGTAATTAAATCGTGTGAGCCTCCGTAAATAATTGTCTAATTAAAGTTTTGGGAGAGATAAAAAATGACAAAAATCACAGTCACGATTTTGTGTTTTGTTTTGGTTTTTGTTAATTTTAATAAAAACCACAATCTTTCGCAATAAGCTTCAACTTCAATTCATCACCGCGTTATCTCATAATCCGTAAAGTAACCGTTTTGAAGACGCGTGTATTAAAAAACCGAATAGGTCTTAATAAAAACTGACTGCGTACATGACCCAATTAGCTAAGAAAAGCCTCCTTAATAACCCCAAAAATCCTATTAGAAAGTCGCTGAACTATGAAAATAAATTTTTAGGCAAATCAACAGTACCAAGCCCGCACCCTGTTTTTCTTCAATCTCATCTCTCCCGCAGGAGAGGTGGAAACATATTTTTTTAATGAATATAATAACGTTATACTGTTTCGCTCTTTCAACATCTTGATCTTAACCGAATTGACGAAGAAGTTTCTTTTGTGAAAGTTACCAACCATCACCACTGCCGCGCCTCTCGCGCTTTCTAAATTCAATTTGAGCGCGATGAAGGAACAAAAAAAAATAAAAATAAGAAACTCAAGCTATTCTGTCGCTGAAAAGATGATGACACAGCGACAAGTACTCCTAATATATAAATATGTATGTATAGAGAAGGGGGTGAAAGCCACCGCACCGAGCTGAACACGAATATTATCCTGGCAAGTGGCAAATAATGTCGCTGTTTATACTTTTCCATGCAAAACGACAAAATGCGTCTTCGCAAACCCTTTTTTTCGAGGTAATTTACATTTCTTGTGTTCTATTTTATGATCTTCTCCTTGATACTGATTTAAAAAGTTTATTCTATATTCCAGGGGGATTTCGGTATTTAAATGATATTCAGTTAAGGATATGTTAGATGAACTTGAGACTTTGAAGTTTTTTTTTTATAATTTAAAGCATGAGTCGTATAATAGTCAGCACTTGATACTTCAATGAAGGGAATATCAAAGACTTAATGCTACATATATGTATGTTGATAAAAAGACTCAGTAATGGTGCTTAGCATACGCTTCACTGATTGCCATTTGATGTGTTTGAAATAAATTTTGGATTTAAGGAATATTTATGCACCCATTAGGCAAACATTATTTTTATATTTTGTATCTTGTTTTTGAAATTACTTTTCCTTACAACCGTATTTTGTATTATATTGACAGATTTGATGTAATCTGTTTCAATCGAATGGTAATTAAAAGGAGGGGATTTCAAAAAACAATAAAGTCTGCCTTTACTATTTTTTACTTGCGATTATATAGGTTCTAAAGGCAATTTATGCAATCGTGGGGAATTTTTTTTTTTTTCAGATAACAATCTAACATGACATAACGATGATAGCGAAGACGAAAAAAGTCGGTCAACAAATTCTGTCCGACTGCCTGTCTGTTACATCCCAATTCCAATAAAAAAATTGGCAGGTCAATTTTTAGATGTATCAATAAAAGAAAAGGTAGAATAGGATTAACCTAGTATACTTTGTACTATTTTGTAGGCTAATAAGATGATGGATATTTAAAAATATTGAACGGAAAGTTAATCCTGTAATTCATTAAGTGACCTAAAATTTCCAGTCACGTAAGAACTAAAACAAATTTTTTTTTGGAAAAAGTGGTTTCCGTTTGTTTCTCAAAAAGTACATGCCATTTCTGGCTATCTGTTTATGAATTAAAATGAATAAGAGCATTAAATGTTGGCAAAAAAATTGTACTAAAATTTTGAGAGAAATAGGTTTGGATATTTACTTGCTCTATAGGGCAAGTATTGGTTTCGTGCAGAAAAAAAAAATCGAGGTTTTAATCAAACATGACATTACGATGATAGAGAAGCCCAAAAAAGTGGTTTTCACCATACCGTCCGTCGGTCTGTCTGTGCGGATGTGCGGATGTGCGCTTTTTTCACGTCATGCTACAGCCTAAACGGCTTGACGGATTTTCTTCAAACTTGGTATATAGCAGTTTGAAGAAAAACCATTGTCGAGGTTTTTTACTTGCGATTATAGGTACTATAAGGCAAGTTATGCATTCGTCGAAAAAAAAAAGTTTTGAGATAACAACCAAACATGACATTACGATGATAGCGAAGACGAGAAAAGATGGTCTACAAATTCTGTCCGTCTGTATGTCTGTCTGTCTGTATATATAGACCCCTACAGCCCAAACGGGTGGGCCGAATTGCTTCAAACTTGGTATATAGACTTTTTTAGGTATTGTACAGAGGGGAAATTGAAATTTTTTTTTTAGCTCAAAAAATAACGGTACCTGCCATACAACCGTTACGTTAAAGCTTATTTTTCTCAAAAACGGCTCTAACGATTTCTATTTAAAAAAATCAGTGTTCCTTTTTAGGTACGACCAATCATATGGCTGAAAAAAAAGTTTTAAAAAATGGCTAAGAACGGTACTTTCCATAGGACCGTTTTTTTTGCTTTCGACTATTTCGAAAACGACTCAACCGATTCTTTCGAAATTTCACACATATAGCTGTAGATAGCTCAATTTGTATTGCATACCAATATTTTTGAAAAATATTTGTTTGTATTTTTAAAAGCATTTTAAAAAAAAAAATTTTAAAAATTAATATTTTAAAAACTGCTTATTAAATTTTTTTCTAAAATTTTTAAATAAATGTATTTGCTGAATACCTATGAACTGGCGTTTTTGAATATTTTTTGAAAATTTTTTTCAAAAAGTTTTTCAAAAAAAACTTTTTTTCTCAAAAACCGCTAAACAGATTTTTATAAATTTATTCTCATAAATTCAAATTTACCCAAGAAATAAAATGGCGTACTTTTTTTTAAGCTCAAATTAGTTTAAGTATTTATTTAAGAATTTTGAAAATTTTATTTTTATCAAAATCTCAAGCCCCTAAACCACTGTCACTCATTAGAGCAAGTTCGTGCGACCCAGTCGTGCATTTTATTTATTTTATTTTGTTTTAGCCCGGTTCAAACTGGTACCTTTCAAGTAACGGTTTTTTTCTTTTTGGATTTGCTCGAAAACGGCTCTAACGATTTTGATAAAACTCAGAATTTAACTTACGTAAGATATTTCTAATAAAATAGCGTTTTTGTTTTTGGTTTAAATGGTCGTAACGAAAATCAGGTTTAAACGGCTTTTTTTCAAATGGCCATAAGTTCGCAACGGCTTGATTGAATTGACTCAAACTTCGTTTGGCATAGTTCTTTGTAGTGTTCTATAGGATGGCTTAATACATTTTTCAGTGAAGCCTTTCCAAATGGTGACTCCCATACAACGAGCCGTTCAGTTTTAGCCAACTTTTTTTAGTTTTTTCTAATTTGCTCAAAAATGGCTCTAACGAATTTGATTAAACTTTGTGTGATATATTCTTTTAGTGTTCTTAAGAGAACTGCGTTTTTAGTTTTTGGCAAAAAATGCTAATAACGGAGATCTGGTCTTAACGTCTTTTTTTTCAAATGGCCATAAGTTGTCAACGGTTGCACCGAATGCACTCAAACTTTGTTTGGTATAGTTTCTTTCAGCATTGAATTTTTTTCAGTCTCTTTTTTTTAAATGGTGGCTCCTATACAAAGAGCCATTATATTTTGGCCAATTTTTTCGTTTTTTCTAATTTACTCAAAAAAGGCTCCACCGATTTTTATGAAACTTTGAATGTAAAATATATAGAATATTTCACAGAAAACTGCATTGGTAGTTTTTGGCTACACATGATAATAGCGAAAATTGGGTTTAACAATTTCAATAATTTGGCCATAAGCGGACATTTATATCATTTATAAAACCCAAAAGATGACATCTAAAATTTAAATATTAAAAGGTTTCTCAACGTTAGCTCCCGTATATCGGGTTTTCCAGTTTCAGTCAACATTTTTTTAGGTTTTACCAAATCTTTCAAAAATGAGTTGTTCTTATTGATCGAAAAGTTTGTTTTCATCGTACTACTGCACCAACAGAGCAAGTACGTGCGACCCAGTCGTGCATTTTATTTTGTATAGCATCGCAACAAAAGTCTTAGAGACATACGGTATTCAATGTTGGGCTTTAAACTTATAAGACCATGCACTAATTTTGTAAATTTTTGGAAACAAATTTGGTTGTCCGTAAAGTCGGTTTACGGACGATAATTTTACGTGATAACCAGTTCATAACAGTTCATGTGTAGGTTGTATCTCTCCAACCACCATTTTCGATAATTTTTTCCTCCCCTCCACACAATAAATCCCCCTTCCTTACCACCACCAACCACCCACACCACCAACAATAACCAACCAACCACCCAATACTTTTGACAATTCCCTCCCAAACACCTAATTCTCCCCCCAAATCCAACCACCTACAACCACCTGCTAGCCAACTACCATTTTTTACAATTTTTTCCTCACCCCCAACCACCTTCACCAACCACCACCGCAATCCACCCACCTCAACTGTTTTTGACAATTCTTTTAATGCACCAAATCCCCCCAAATCCAACCACCAACTCCACCTACAACCACTCGCCACTCACCCACCATTTTTTACACTTTTGGCCTCCCCCAACACCTTCATTTGGCTGGAGGGGCAATTTCCTAAAATAATGACTTAGATTAAAACAAAAATATTTACAACTTTCACAATGCTATATTTTCTCGAGTATGGAAGGATTCATTCATTACTCGTGTCTTCAAAAAGGGTTTCCAGAGGGGTTTTCGGAGTTAGCATTCTAGCTAAAAAAAACTAACGTTACCTGTAATATGAATATTTATGAAAAACTCATTTATCTCAAAAACAGCTCCTACGATTTTGAAAAAAGTTTCTGAGTGGTGTTTTTTGAGTAAATTTTATGTTTTGGTCGGAATAGATTTTTCAGGAAAAGTTTTATAACGGTACCTCCCATAGGACCGGTTTTTTGAAATCAGATTTTCTCGTAAATGACTTCACGGATTTCGATGAAAATTTTAATATAAAAGCTCTTTTATAAACAAAATAATACAAATTCTTTAATTTTTCAACAAAGTTTTTATGAGTTTAAAAAAAAAAGTTTTTTTAATTTTTGGTTTTTTCAAAAACGGTTTTTTCAAATTTTTTAATTTTTTTGTTTTCTGGTAAGACCTTTAAACCGCTAGATGTTGACATACTTACTTACTTACTTAAGGTGGCGCAGACAGTCCATTGTGGACCACGGCCTCAACCAACAATCCTCGCCAGCTAGGCCGGTCCCTAGCCAGTGGCCTCCAGTTGCACACACCAAGTTGGTTGAGGTCGTTTACCACTTGATCGCGCCACCTTAGATGGAGTCTTCCAGAACTGCGTCGGCCCTCCGGGTTGGAATTGAAGACTCGTCGGGCAGGAGCGTTTTCGTCCATACGCTCCACATGGCCCAGCCATCTAAGCCGCTGAATTTTCAGCTTTTTAACCAAGTCAATGTCGCTGTATAGCCCGTACAGTTCGTCATTGAATCTTCTCCTCCATACTCCATTGTAACATACAGGTCCGAATATCACCCGAAAAATCTTTCTCTCAAAGCACCCCAGTCTGTATTCATCCGATTGTGTCAGTGTCCACGCTTCTGCCCCATACAGCAGGACTGGGATGATAAGGGTCTTGTATAGTGTCTCCTTGGTCCTTTGAGAGAGGGCTTTACTACTAAGATGCCTTCTTAGCCCGAAGAAACAGCGATTGGCAAGAGTGATTCTTCTACTGATCTCTTCACTGATGTTGTTCTGAGAGGTTATAGTGGAACCCAAATAGACAAAGTCCTTGACAACCTCAAATTTATATCTGTCCATTGTGACGTTTTGTCCGAGCCTACGGTGATGATCTACTTCACCCGAGGACAGCATATACTTTGTTTTATCTTCATTTACAGCCAGACCTATTCGAGCCGCTTCCACTTCAATACTTGCAAATGCTCCACTGACAGCGCGCTTCGTTCTTCCAATAATGTCAATATTATCAGCATAGCCAAGTAATTGAACGGATCTAAAAAAAATCGTACCGCTGGTGTTGCGAGTTGCGTACGATTGCCTCAAGAATGATGTTGAAGAGGTAACATGACAGCGCGTCACCCTGTCGTAAGCGTTTCTCGACATTAAATGAGTCGGTGGTGTTCTTACCAACCTTGACGGAGCAGCGCGAGTTCTCCATAGTCATTCGCACAATCGAACGAGTTTGGCAGGGATGCCAAGAAGTGACATGGCTCTGTAAAGCTCGTTCCTGTTTACGCTGTCATAGGCGACTTTAAAATCGATAAAGAGGTGGTGAGTATCGATCTGGAATTCTTGGGTCTTTTCCAAAATCTGCCAAAGTGTGAAAATTTGGTCAACGATTGACTTACCGGGCCTGAAACTACACTGATAGGGGCCAATCAGTTCACGTGCGAAAGGGGTCAGACGTTCACACAGAATGGCCGACAAGATTTTATAGGTGACATTTAGGAGACTTATACCTCTGTAGTGGGCGCAGCTTAGAGTATCTCCTTTCTTGTGGATAGGGCACACAATGCTGAGGTTCCATTCTTCAGGCATACTTTCATCCGACCAGATTGTACAGATGAGTTGGTGTATGCTCCTCACCAAGTCATCTCCCGCTGCTTTGAAGAGTTTAGCCGTAAGGTTATCAGCTCCAGCAGCCTTGTTGGACTTTAGTTTAGATATTGCTATCCGAACTTCTTCTTGGTCGGGAGGACGGAAATTTTGTTCTTCATCATCCAAATCGAATGGATCATTCTGCCTGACAGCGATTAGTTGGTTGTCTTCACCGTTTAACAGTCTGCAGAAGTGTTCTTTCCGAATTCTCAGCACCGACTGTGTATCTACAACGACATTCCCACCCTCGTCTCTACATGCTTCCGCTCGGGCTTTGTAACCCTTGGACGAATTTTTACCCTTTGGTAGAACTTTCGAACATTGCTTCTGCCGTATCACCCCTGAATAGATTCAACCATTCGTTTTTCCAGTTCTCTTTTTTTTCTTCTGAAAAGCCGATGTTCCTCTTTCCTCTTTTGCTGGTAAACCGCACGGGAAGCGCTCTTAGCAGCTCTAGATCTGGCATTCAGAACTGCATGATAGGCTTCGTCTTTGGCCAAGTGTGCGAGCCTGCACTCATCATCAAACCAGGTGTTTCGTTGTGGTCGCCTAATGAAACCCAAAACATCCGTGGCAGCGGTTTTAATGGCCATTTTTCAATGTTGCCACTGGGCCTCTGGGTTTGGCGCAGGCGCCGGGCTTGTCAAGAGATAAGAGGAGACATGATTGGCAAAGGTTGTGGCGGTCTCTTGCGATTGTAACTTCGCAACATCAAACTTTCTCACAGTGGATGCTCGATGTTGACATACTCAAACAAAATTTGGAATAGTTTTTTGAAAAGTTTAAAAAATTTCGAAAAAAAACTGGTCCAACGATTTAAAAAAAAATTCCTTAATATTCAGAAAAGTAAAAGAAATCTGATGGTTTACTTCATTTTCTCCAAAAATCGTTCTAATTATTGATTTTTAAATGATTAATAAAATTTCATATGATTTTTCATTGCTTTTTTCCAAAATCTCAAGCTTCAAGACCACTGTTACACATTAGAGCAAGTTTGTACGACCCAGTCGTGCACTTTATTTTTTTTTTCTTTTGATTTCTGATTTGTGCGTTTTCTCTGTGGACTTTAATTAATTTTTTGCTATACAAGTTCATATCTTTCATTTGTGTTCTTTTGTCCGTCCAAAAATAATGATGAAGTAGGTGATTTCCCACCTAAGTAAAAATACGCATCCTAAAATTTTCAAAAGCAATTTATTGATCCGATCCACTTAAAGCAAAAAACAATTAAAATGAAAAAAAATTTCTGAACAAATTTTACTTTTTTACATATGCATATAATGTAAGTTGGTACAAATATTCCAATTAAGCGAAAATTCTGAAGACTAAGAAACTAACAAAGAGACAAACTCTATTCCCTAAATCCCTGCGCTTCATAAATCTAATGTCGCGGGAGGACATGTACTTCAATTACTTAATAGCAGTCTGAAGCTGAACAGTGATGTGAAAAATATAATTATTAATTCCAACCGGGAATAAAGAACTGCGAATGGCATAATCAGAACTGTGGCTGGGGTTTTGGTTCCGGGGTTCGGGGTTAGGAGGGTTTAAAACTAGAGAAAGGTGTTTTGCATTTTTGTGTACAAAACATCCCCTCGTTCGCACTCTATATTTTTGTAGCAGCATACCATGCAGTGTTTACTGTATTTAGCTGGTTGGCGCAGGGGAGCAAACAACGATACTTCTGTAGTTGCGTGCTACTGCGTTAGTTTTATGAATCCTTTTGGGATGAGAATCTAGCTTAATTTCTGACGTGAACCATGATATACTCTGACAAGTAGAGGAAATGTGTGGAAGGGTTATAATTATTATGATGAAAGATGTGTGTTCCAAAGTCTGATACCGAACACGTGGGATGATAAAATACTGCAAGGTTGTGCAAACATGCACTTAATTATGTTCTGTTGATTTTTAGTATAGGAACTACTGAACCGATGCGATGAAAGGCTTGAAAGCTAACGAAATTTGACATGTGCATTTCATGCTTCAGTGAGAATAATGATATTTCAAACTACAAAGCTGTAAGCAGAATGCAAGTTTTGTATTTCTATATAAATTTAACTAGATACAATTAGGGCTTTTTACTTATTTGAAGATGATGAAACATCTGAAGTAAGTCATTACAAAACTTCAAGAACTGAAGCCCTTAAACGAAGCTTCCGTCATATTCAGAAAAAAATAAAATAAAATGCATGACTGGGGCCACACGCTTTAGCTATACCTATCACTTAAAAATCACTATTCAAAACGTATTTCGGAAAAATTACGTAAGTCAGCCGATATATTTTTCTGTTTTGTATTTTATGAACTTTTACAACCAGTTTTTTGTTTTCAAAAATTTTTCGTAAAGACATTTAAAATTTTTTCGAGTATGTTAATACGAAGAAATTAGGATTTTGTTTTTATACAAAATTAGAAACAAATTTAATACATTTATATGGCAGGTACCGTTAGTTTTAAATCAAGAAGTATATTTCCCAAATCCCTTTAGCAGGATAATTTTAAAATAAAGTTTACCAAGTTTGGACCTAGCGTTTCTCGTCAATTCAACGGATTGTGATTAGGTACCCTTTGAAGGTTTAAACTCACAGTGAGTGAGTCAGGAAAATGACGAAAGAGGAGATACCAACGCATAGGAGTGAGACAAGTAGATGTCTTATCACCAATTCTATTGTTGTTGGCAATCGACGATGTGATGACTGCCTCGGTGGGTACAAATGAAAGACACGGTATCCAATGAAGACCATTTGACCAACTAAATCACGTTACGTTGATTATGCTGAAGATACGATATGTTTCATGGCAAACAACACGACTGGCTGGCTTAAATCACTTATGTCAGTCACTGCATCTGACTGGAGAAGTGGCTAGTAGGCCAGTAAAAATAGACGATTTTTTTTGGTTAACCTCGCACTAAATTTTCGATCCAATTTTTTGTTTTTATAAGGTTAAGGATCACTTACTGAGTATAAAAACACAAAATGCTAACAAATCCAGGTGGAGCTTCAGCCGCCATCTTGAAAAAAACGTTTTTGGTATATATCTCGGAAACTATGCAATTTAGAGCTAAAGTTATTAAGAACATTATTATAGAAAATAAAATTTCGCATCTTTTGTTTCAATAAAAATGTTTGTAAAACTTACCTTTCACGATTTATGGCCCTTTTAATGAACTCGTTTTTCTATCCCGGCGAGTGACTCGACAGCAAAAATGTTTTTCTATAGCAGGTAACCGTTTCACACAAAAGAAAGGATGAAAAGGTTTAGAGTGTTAGTTGTGAGAGTCGTTTAATAATTCTGTTATTCTTTTTTTAAAAATAAATTAGTGAATAAATAAGTTATAAATATAAAATATTGTGTATTAAAATGAACAATAATTGTTTTATTTGTGGTTGATCAGTAGACGATGACAAAGAAAATTGTATTTTCGTAAAAAAAAACCGATACTAAGTTTAGTTAAAGCCAGCATTGTACGAGAGAAAAGTGAACCTGAAAGAATAGTCGCGTGAAGTTAGCCGCAACTTTAAAACCAAACTGGTTTTTCTTTAGAGTTCTGGTATTATTACCAATAGTTCTGGAGTTCCTCATACCAATTTTGAATAGTTCTGGCAAAAAACCATCAAAATCGGGACTTTGAAATTTCTTAACCCTTAAAAATGTTAGCCGCAACTTTGTCACCCACAGGAGTTCTGATGCAATAAATGTGTTCACAGCCAATATTTCCAATAGTTTTAAGAAATCTGCCCTAAAACGCCCAAAAAATACATTTCAAGTTTGTATGCAAAAAAGTACATTCAACATTTTTTTATAATTCTGATGTCTTAAATGTCTTAAACACCAAGAGTTCTGAGGTTCCTCATACAATTTTTTCTTATTTCTTTTTAAGCACGCTCACAATTCACTTTTTTAATTTTCAACCTAACTTTAAAAAAAAAGTAGCCGCGACTTTGCTACCCCCAAGAGTTTTGATACAATAAATGTGTTCACAACCAATAGTTCCGGAGTTCCTCATACCAATTTAGAAAAAAATATGCCCTAAGACGCCCATAAAAAGCATTTCAAGTTTGTATGGGAAAAGTGCATTCATGGTTATCAAACAGTTCTGAAGGCTAAATTGTGTCAAAAAGCAAGAGTTCTGAAGTTCCTTTTATAAATATTTGAACATTTTGAAGTATTTAGGCCAAAATGCAGATTTTGCATTTTCAGGCAAAATGCATCTTTTTAGTAGACGCAACTCCTCATACCAATTTTTGAAAAATCCAGTGATCCAAGTGATCATTTAGCCAATTTTTTCGTGTTTTTGTGAAGAAGTAGATTCGGTTATTTTTCAATAGCTTGACAACAAAAAATCCTAGAACTATACGGTTTTCAGTGTTGGATTTAAAATTAATGGCAGCATTGAATTCTGAGAATATGTAAAAATAAAACTTAAATACGTAAAATTCTAAATAAAACATTAGTTTTAAAATTATTTTTTTTAATTTTTTTTTCAAAATTTTGAGTTTGAAAATTAATATTTTGAAAACGGTTCAATAGAATTTAAAATTGCAATAAAAAAATTAGTTTTTGGCTTTACAACAAGGTATAGCATGGCATTTTAGGAGTTACCGTTGTTTTTTAATAATTTTTTTTTCAAATTTAAGTCATGTTTTCAGAAAATTGCCCCTCCCGGTTAAACTGAGTTGAATAGACCCCCCTTCCCATACGATTTTTTTCTTGTCTCAACTCAACCTACACGCTCTAGCTTTTTGGCACAACATTCGTGAATCATCCTGTATATTTTTAAAGTAATTTCATGGAACATGTTTTTTAGTTGTGAACTTCGTCAATGGTGGCGCTACTGGTCTTTTCTACTTTACATCAAATTTCTTCCAATGTTGTTTTTGCTTCCCATGGCAATCTAGACAAAAACCATTCCAAACTCTCCAATCATGTGTTTGTGAACTTCTTCCATAGATGGCGCACCTAACGTTCCGCTTATTAGGAGTACTATAGTTTATAAATACAATGACCGGGCAGACAAAATTGGATGCTGACATCATGCAACGGAAGTGGCATGTGATAGGCCATACGTTGAGGAAACTTACCGCGACAATATACCGAAACAAACTTTGGAATGGAATCCTCACGGTAATAGACGCGTCGGTAGGCCAGACAAACTTTAAGCTTATCAATAGTTAAAGAAGTCCAATTTCAAGAAATACAATAACGACCACAGCTTAGGCCAAGGGAAAGGTGGAAAAATCCAGTTGGTGCCCTATGCTCCAGGAGAAGTTGAAGCACTGCAGTAGTTGCAGTCGGAATATAAATATCTATACATGTCGTCTTATCCTACCTTTAAAGTTTCTTATAAGTTTTTATTTTTTAATCTTATCAATTCAATACAAATTTAATTTAAATGATTTATTGACTATCAAAACTTCTCAAACTGAAACAAAATCCAATTTCAATTACAATCAAAGTGCGAAAAGTCATAAATTATGCAATCAATTCAACTAAAAACTCATCCACACCTTGACACCACTCGGTTGGCATGAGGAATATATTTTTTTTTTTCCTAGTGTGCCACAGTTCCCATATAAACCGCAGCCCACTCCTGTTGGTGATTTTTCGAAGTAACTACCACTTATGATAAAAGATACTTTTTGTTTGCCCACAATTCATACACCTACTTTTCCCAGAAAACCTCAATTCTTTTGTCCGTTGGATTCAAGAAAGTGAACAAAAGGTATCAAAGTAAAAGTCATGATGAAGTTCAAACTATATATATGTATATTGTATAACATATATCCACGTATGTATGTATGTACCAAACGTGAGGTAGTGTGAAATTTATATTCAATAATAATAATCAACCCACTAACCTAAAGCTAAGGAGAATCAAATTCAATGTAATAATAAGATACATTATCTTCAAAGGACTACTTTCGTTAAACACACACATGTTGAACATCATATGCAACCCCTTCCCACTCCCTATATCCTTTACCTTCATTCTTATAGGAATACCTAATCTCTTCTTGATCCAACAAAATGCATGAATACGATAGCAAACTCCAGAAGCGAGTGGAGTGACAAATATTTTTATCTGCGTGGAGCGTGTTGGCATTGGCATCCGTATCCCTTTAATATCCACTTATGTGGTACGTGTATTTGCCAGGACATCGTGCATAGATTTTTCAACACAAAATAAAACGTTCAGAAAAGTGCAAATAAAAATCGAGTATGTATTGGATTTTCTAGAATTTAATAATGAGTGAATCCTTTTTTCGTTTTTACTGTCTTTTTTCCTGTAACCAAAAAAGAAAATAAAACAACAATATAAACTCCGAAAGGGAGAGTTTAAAATCGTACCAAGTTTCGGAGTGAATGCCAGAAAAATAATGTATCTATGAAAAAAGGAAGTAATATTCTCTCGCTCTTTTTTAAAGGACCTTATCAGAAATTATTGATTATTTTGTTAAAGGACGGAGAATATGTAATCAAACAGCGATGTGGCTAAGGGAAAAGAAGGAATATTATAAATCCTTGTTGTTGACATTGTAACTACTGCGCATTCACCTCTCCTGTCGCCTGTCGGATTCAGATGCCCTTTACTGTAGGTGTTCAGTGAGTGTTATTCACTCTTCTTTGGTGTCAATTCTCACATTTTTGTAACTCGTTCGTTCCTGTCCTGAGATGAGTCCTCCTGTAGGTTCCCATTTATTCACATTTCCATTACACAAGGAAGTTCATGGGCAACGTCAGCTTGATTCTGCGTTGAGAAGAAAGTGCATGGAATGTAATATATAGTTCAGTGATTTCCTTACAATGGAGAGTTGCCAGTATTCTTTGCATTTTCGTTTAAGACTTTCGATTAAAAGAAGATTATTCCAAAAAATGTTAGCGGAAGAATAGCAAAAAAAAAGAAAACGAACTCTTTAAGAATGTATTTTAAATAAAGTGCACGACTGGGTCAGACCAACTTGGTGTAATGTGTGACAGTGGTCTAGGGGTATGAGATTTTGGAAAAAAAGCAGGGAAATAATGATATGAAATTTTATTGATCACTTAAAAATCACTAGTTAAAACGTTTTTTTTTTTTGGAAAATGAAGTAAGCCATCTGATTTCGTTTCCTGTTTAGAATTTTAAGACATTTTTTTCAAAATCGTTCGACCAGTTTTTTTCAAAAAACAGTTTTTTTTTTGAAAAACTTTTCGAAAATATATTCCAAATTTTTTTATATGCCAATTTCTAATTTTTGGTAGTTTTTATCAGAAAAATAAAATTAAAAACAAAAATAAATAAATGAAACCGTTTTTGGAAAAAAATCTTTTTTGAAAAATTTAAGAATTTATTTTCTATCGTCTATAAATAGGCGTCTACATTAAAAGTTTCATCAAAATCCGTCAAGTGGCATACAAAAAAATCTGATTTAAGAAAACCGGTCCTATGAGAGGTACCGTTATAAGACTTTTCCGGAAAAATCCATTCCACCCAAAAACTAAAGTTTGCACAGAAAACAGTATTCAGAAAGTTTTATCAAAATCGTAGGAACCGTTTTTGAGAAAAGTTAATTTTGAAGCTAGAATACTAATTCCAAAAACCCCTCTGTAGGACGTCATAATAATACTATGTACCAAGTTTACCAAGTTTGAAGCAAATAAGTCGAGCCGTTTCGGCTGTAGGTAACTATACAGACAGACAGACATACAGACAGACAGACAGACAGACGAATGCATAACTTGCCTTATACCTTTAATCGCGAAAAAAAATTACAAATGCATTGTTTAGGTAAAGTTGTTTTGAACATTCAAAAGACAATTTTAATAAAAATCGGTTCAGAGATAAATGTTGATAAATACTGAGCAAATAAACAAAATTCCCAGACCAAAATGCATAAGCTTCCAGTTTCTTGCCAAAGGATAGGCAATATTTGATTGCTTTACGGAAAAGTCGAAAAAAGAGGGTCTGGAAATTGTGTCTGTTTGCAACTCTACGTATGTTCCGATTTGCTTCTAAACTGTTATTTTGTGTTTATTTATTCATCTTCCGGAAAGCATTTTTAATTTTTCCTCTAGGCTAAAAATTAACGGCACCTGCCATAAAATCACGAAGAAGAGGTTGAAATTTATCAAAAAAGGCTCCAACGGTTTTGATAAAACTTTCTGACTGTTTTTCGTTGACCTACTCAAACAAATTTAAAATATGTTTTTGAACAGTTTTTAACAGTAAGTGGCTTCTACGATTTCCAGATATTTAGTTTCAAAATTTTATTGCTAAATAAGTTTTTCCGAGAGCAATCCAGAACTTAATTAAAACAACTAAATGATTTTTGAAATAATTATTAATTTTTTAAAAAATACACAAGTAGCAACATATAGTTATTGCTTGGTTCTTAGGTTTCGCGAAATCAGAAAACGAGATACAAAGATCCGTATCAAGGCCAAATTCCACCATTTCAACGCTCATGTTCCTACAGAAGAAAGTTTCAACGAGCTCCTCACCAAAACTAACAAGCAGTGCTCTCAGGCTGATTTTGATTAAATAAATAAATTAAAACTAAACTTTCGGGAAAACTCATTGTACTGAGTAGCACATGCTTCCCACGTTTCGACATCCACAAGGTCACATGGCGGTCGCATGATGTTCGAACCTGCATCCAAATCGATCATTTTGTGAGGACGGATATACATGGAAGATTTTAGACGACAAAGAAGATTTTCAAAGTTGGAGGACTTCAATCGGAAGGGACCACTGCAGCCTATGTCCACCGTGTATCCCTTGAGCTTACGAGAAATCCTACGACTGTTGATATGAAAGTGGATGACCAAAGACATCTACTGTTGATAAAAGCAATACACTTTAACCAGCTGTTGAATGACGAATGGCAGCAAAGATCCCGACCACGATCGACTTATTAGTTAATTAAGATGAAAACCATGAGCTTCATCCGCCCGACCAAAATATTATCAAAGTAGCTATCACCTGACGAAAAACGAACAAAGCAGCTGGATCCGATGGTCTACAAGCCTTACTTGTTAAACACGCTGAATAATACCTGGTCACGCATGTTGATTGCGGAATTTCGCTGTTGAGTAAAAGTTGGCTCAAACAAGTTTTTTCAACATTGGGCTTAAAATTGCAATGCGGAACACCCATGGCAATATATCGTGCATCACTTTTTATAAATTGACACAATATCAAGAAGCACCAAGGAGAAGTTGTACAGAACACACATCGTCCCAAGGTCCTAGTTTATGACGCAGAAGCTTGGACCCTCTCCCAATCGAATATAAAGTCATTTGGAGTATTCGAGAAAAGTTCTGAGTACGTTGTATGGTTCTGTATGTGTACATACATACATATAGAACGAAGAAACGAAAAACGCAAAGCGATATAACCCTAGTCACATAAATTCGAATCCAACAAACCATCAGGTTGAGGGAAATCTCCGAATACTTGGAGTACGGAATTGGAGACGGAAAGCTGGCTAGAGAGGCATAGCAAGGCTTAAGAGCACCAAGGTCTAGTTGTGCCATCAATACAAAAATTAAAATAAAAACAATGAAATTACTGCTTATATAAATATTTTAAAGGCAATCCATTATTTTCACGTTAATTACAGTGGAATTTATTTAAAGCCTCGAAACCCGACAAAAACCTTGAATTGGCTTAAATTTATTTTCCATCAGTTGGTGATCTTATATTTTCCTTTTTTGATTGTACGCCTACTACGAAAGAAACAATCAAAGGTAGTGCATCTAAATAAGCTAGTTTTTTTGTATTAAATATGAATTCAATTTTAAGCAACCATTGTACACAAGGCGCACTGGGGCGTATGTGGAACAAAAAACCAAAAAAAATTAAAATTAATAAATTTTCATGTATGGAAAATCCAAAATATCAAAATCGAGACTGGCATTGCTGTATCAAACCCATGTTTGATATTACTCGTTATGCCACTGGCAGTGACACACAATTCAGAAGAGCAACACAGAAATTCACAGGAGATAGATACACATACTCCAATAGCTTTTGCCTGACATCCAAGATGAATGATTATGATAAAAACGATGATGTATGATGAAGGAAGCAGAAATTTACGCGCTGAGAGTACACTTTTTCTCTCTATAAACAAAATTTCTTTTCCAAATTAAATTTTCTATCAGAACATGCGTACATGAAAAACTTACACAAAAAAAAAAGACTACGAATTTACTTGGAGAAGTGCAAATTCTCAAATTCAGATACATCCATTGGTATTTTCGGAGTAGCGAAATTCCAGATACCAACTAGCCCCATAGCAATCGAGAAAACAGTTCGGGGTAGACAGTTCGCGTCAAGGGTTGGTTTAAGAGACGTCTCTCTAATCGGAACTTTTATAGTATTTTGAGCGTGAGAAAACCATATTTTTGTATTGGTACAGAGCATAAAAAAGATACATTTTTATCGCGAAAAACAAACAAAAATCCCGACGATAAAAAAAAAACTAACTAAATCGAAACCCGACGGAAATTTTACAATATTCCGCGAAATGAGTTCTTCCGATATAATAGAGCTGAATGTTGGTGGCGTGCATTACTCGTCGACACTTGCAACGCTCACAAATGAAAAATCCTCCCTGCTTTGTGAGATGTTTAGTGACCCCAGTAGCCTAACCAAGGATAGTAAGGGTCGGGTTTTCCTAGACCGCGACGGGGTGCTCTTCCGCTATATTCTTGACTTCTTGCGGGACAAGGAACTCAACTTGCCCGAAGGATTTCGGGAAAAAATTCGACTCCGCAAAGAAGCCGAATACTACAAGCTAAATGGACTTCTTGAGTGCATGAAGTCAGAATTAGACTTGAAACCAAGCGGAAGCATCACTATCGGCTACCGTGGAAGCTTCCAATTTGGGAAAGATGGACTGGCTGATGTGAAATTCCGTAAATTGTCTCGAATTTTAGTGTGTGGTAGAGTCGCACAATGCCGTGATGTTTTTGGTGATACCTTAAATGAGTCTCGAGATCCAGATCATGGTGGACCAGACCGCTACACATCACGATTCTTCCTGAAGCACTGCTTCATCGAACAGGCCTTCGATATGTTGCATGACCAAGGTTTTCGATTGGCCGGAAGTTGTGGTTCCGGAACAGCTGGATCTATTGCGGAACCCAAGCCCGGTGTTGATGCCGAAGAAAATCGATGGAATCATTATAATGAGTTTGTTTTTGTTCGTGATTAAGGAAGCTACAAGATAATGTTTTAATCTGACCTCCGATTGGAAGTCTTTACAAAAATTGAAATGAATTCAAAGATTTGTGAGTGATGTGTTTTTTTTTTCTTTTTCGTATAGGCAGCGCACAACGCATTTCAGATTAGAAAATTAGATTTTCGAAAAATAAATATAAAATAAACAAAAAAAAAAAAAACAATAGAATCTTATGGATAAACATCTGGAGTACCTTCAGTTTAATTGAATAAAACACAAAAAACAAAAAATTGAAAAATGAACAAAATATTTACAGTGGAATACAAAATTAGTAAATTTTTAATTTAAGTCATCATTATTTGTGCCATAAAATAGTTTGGATTAGGGCAAACGTTTCTTTGTGAAATAAATATCAGAAGATATTATAGTACCAGTCAGTGGGAACTTCTGTTGCACATACAGAACATTTATATGACTATTGTATAGCGGTAAGCATTCTTATTTAAATAGATTTTAACCATTAGGATGCTGGTAGTATCCTTGACAATGTTTACCTAATAGCAGAGTAGAAAATAAGAAATTGAAATAATAAAGTTTAATATCAGAGCATGTACGTATGAAATAGTAGAGTTCCAAATATCTGTAGAAAAATAAAATATGTGTGTCCAAGACACTAAAAATGTACCAAAAATAATACAATAAACTTGAACGATAGGTGTAGGTTTTAAAATTATTAAAATGTTTGTCACTTTTTCTTTGAAATGTTCTGTTCCGATTTTTCATAGAAAAAGTAAAAAATGATAATGTATTTTCAGAAAAAAAAACCGCAACATTTTTCCAGCTTAAAAGCTTAAATATGTTAGATAAACCCCTACCCACCGTTTTTTCCCTAATGAAGGAAATCGATAAATTGGGATTGATTTCGTTTCATTTTAATTTGATTAGGCGTAATGTAAGAAAAAAGGACTGTTGTTTGGTCTTTTAGGATTGTCACGAATTCCATTTATGTTTGGATCACCCAAATCAATTAAACGTCATATAGAAAGATGTGCAAAGATCATGTTTTTTGGCTTCTCTTCTTGGTTAGGTTAGGACACAGGGTGTTAATGGAACATTTAATTATAGTTACGTTTTGCATTGGGATAATACGTCACATGAGACTGTTAATTTTTATTTTGTTATCGGTTTTTCAACCTCGAACACTTTATGGATTATTCCAAAATGTAGCCCTTCAGTTTTTTCAGTGAATAGAGTAGCATTTTCGTTGCCTTATTTTTTTTCCATGACCAAGATCTTTGAAACTGTTTGAACGGTTAGAAAGTTACTCGATTCATTTGCCAAGTCTTTCTAGGCTTCTAGTTCTTGAAGCATGTATAATGAAAGCACTAACGATATTTTGTCTAGTTGTCACATCTAGTTCCGTACCACCATCAGCAGATACAATTGTTCCAAAACATGAAGCAGAAAAGCTCATTTAATGTCAATAAATATACTTTCACATAACCGCAGAATTCGGTAAATCATCTCGGCTATATGATTTGTGAGGAAATGGAAAGTTTTTTCTTAAAGCTAAATTAATGATATTTTCCTTTTTTCCTTTATTATATGTATGTTTTAGTTACCTTTATATTCATCAACCTATAGCCCACTAATCTTTTCTAAATTTTTTCCTTTATGAAAAAAAATAATTCTATTAGAATAACAGGACACTTTGACACTTTATCCAAAATAGGGCGTTTGATAACCATTATGATTATAATTAGGGTTAGGAGAAACCTACCAATAGAACAATTGTAAGCTATTTCGAAGTGTTTGATAGAATTAATTTTTGTATTTATCATCGAAAAAGAATTTTCTTCATCTGTGTAGGGCATATACAAAGTTCATAGACAATTGTCTTATCCATTTCTTCATTCATACATTTTTCTGTACAAAATTGTCCTGGCGTATAGACACTTTACATCATCTATAAGCTAGATTCTGAATCAAGTCTTGGTAGCTAGGATATGGTTTCAAAACCAACCCGATTTCATGTATTGGTCGCGGCTCGCAATTCAAGTCTTAAAAAGTTTTATAAAAACTGAATTGCCTTTGGGGACTGATTTTTGTATAGTTTATACGATTATAGTAGATATTGTGCTTACAAGTGTAAATGAAAAAAAAAAAATGGAAAAAAAGTATGAGTCGACTTATACGTGTGGATTTTCAAATAACGCAATTGATATAATAGCATAAGTAGTGCGGTTACTTGATATTTTATGACTTATGTTGTTTATTCTTTTGCAAATATGGAATTTTTTGACTTTCAAAAGGCTATAACTTTGTAACGGACAAAGATATCAAAATCAAAAATTCACAGAATAAAGTCCGAAACAAGACGAACAAAACGTCATTATTAACTCATTTTGAGCATAAGTCAACTTATGCTGTTATGGATTTTTGCCACAATATGTTAAAAGTATAATCAGATCACTGTCTTGAACTTGAGAGTAGAAATTGCTTACAAGATTTATTTCAAGATTCGGAATTGGAAAAAATCACAGACAATTCTCTAACACCAGTTACTCATATTGAACTAAAAATCAGAAATTTCGTAAGTGGGACCTTTTTTTTTGGAGTAGAGCATCGTGCTATTACTCTATAATAAAATAAAAAACAAATTTCACTTTGATGATGCTGTGATATTGGATTATAATGTTTCCTTAACAAAGCCCGAACATTCGTTAAATAAATGAGTTTATTTTCGGTAAGTTCCTTGATGTGATTTCGAACCCACTGTATTAAAATAAGAATACAATCTTAAACTATCCTCATATTTCAGCAGATCTTAACATCAAAGAATCAAGAATTGCAGTAGTACAATGACCTAAATTTAAGAATTTTCTCAGATTGTCATGCACACTTCTTGCAACAAAACTCTATAAATCACCTCATACAAGCTTACCTTTCTCGAGTCGAAAGTGAGACCATTGACTTTCCAATTATCTGCATTATGCTGTTGACAGTATTGCGAACATTTTTGAAAATTTTTTGCAAAGGAAACATATCGCATATCACATACTGCATTCATGAATTACAAGGACATCGCTCTGATATAAGAAATATTGCTTGATCGCAACCAATAGTTTCATGGGTTATTTTTCATAGACAAATTATTGCTTGTAGTACAAGGCCCAAACAAAGTTGATTTTTTGGGTTAAATGGAAAAGATTTAATAATAGTTATCCTTAAGGGTCGTCAATTTCCAAAAAACATTTATTCTAAATTGAAATGCAACAGTATGAAATTGATCAAACTGTTTCACTAAATGATTCAAAGTCACGTTTTATTTTGGGATGATTAATTCTGAGAACTCAACTACTGTTGATAGTAGAATGTGCGTCTATTAATAATGTTTATATTGGCAGTCTTCTTCAATCTTAAGACTGTTGATCTTCATGTTTGTTATTAGTCCAAAAACCAAAATATTTTTGAACTGTAAATTGTTCGTATATTGGGTTGTATTAATTTCGGCAACCATTAAAATGATGAATTATTTTATAAGTAAATCCTTGAACGCTCAACAACAAAGACATAATTTTTCTACGGTATCTTCAGTTTACCTCACGCACTTTGTATCTGATAACAATTGAAAAAAAAATTTCAAACAAACTTTATTATTAAAAGATTATTTTACCCAAAATTTGAATACTAAATTAGTGAACCATCAAACATCAAAGGGCGTAAACTTTTTTCCCTTGAGTCTGATTTATCTTTAAGTGAAAAAGAGTAAGCAGCACCTTAAACCTTGCCTCGTTTTTGTTCATAAGGCAGCACGATCCATTAGTCCACCCCCGTGACTGTTAAAAGCAAAAATGCTATTACAAAATGTTTCTTTTCTTACCCTTTTTGTGAATAGATTAAAATCTATTTTTACCACCTAGTTCAGGCAACAGAGGTATAGGATAGGTATGAGATGTACGTTGATTTAATTCAAGATTTATTTTATATTGACTATGCTAAATTATGATTACTCAAAACAGAATTTTTGGGATACTATTACTTTGAATTTTTACACCATAAATTCATATTTAATGAAATTTATAGTTTCCTGTCTAACCTTTTACCTTTTTTCGAAATGGGCCTAAAATTAGATTTTTTTTTTAAATAAAGCCAAAAGCAATTTTCAACACATTTCTGGCCAAAATATATTACCTTGGTAGCATCATTAAACCGTCATAAAATTATGCACAGACAAAAGTTTGAGGTCCCATAACAACCAGGCATAAATGCTGAAGTTAAATTAAAAAAAAAAACATTTACTAATGGCATATTTGATATAGAATGAGAAAAAATTAAAATAAATTTGGTTTTTATATGCAAAATACCAATAATACTAACTGAAATTCAAGTAATAAAAACCTTATCCGTAGAATGTGTGCAAATAGATTGTGTTTTCATGTGTGTGAAGGTATGTTTACATCGTTATGTCATAAAAACCTCGTTGTCGTAATGAGCCTATACAAATACGAAGCTCATTATATGATAGCCATTTGAAATTTCATAATCCATTAACTTCAATGAACTTTAAATTGGTAATAATAATAAAGTCCAAGGACCTATCTAGATTACCACTAAATTTGTAAACTTAACTATTTGGTACCTTTTACAATTCCACAAGTTTTATAATTGAAGATTTAAAAAGATATTAAGTTTAATGTTTTTGGCTTAAATGAAATGTGGTGCGGGTGGATTTGAAGATGTTCTTATATAGGAAAGACAACAGCGCCGTTTGTAGCCATTTTTGAGGATGGTTAAAAATGACAGTTTTCTAGTATAGTAATACGCTATTCACGAAAATTTAAATGAAGTCAATAAAACATTAAATACCTTGAAACATACTTTTTACGACAAACCGAATCATTTTCATCAGAATCCAATTCTAAAAAACAATCCCCCATAGTGAGACAATTCTGATGGCTTAACTATCATATGCATTTGTAATACTGAACTTGATTTTGATGGAAATCATTTAATTGGTGTTTTTGAACAGTTTGCATGTATATGAATCTTCCAGAGGCACAGTGGTTCAGTTTAATCTTTAATTGTCACGAAGTATCAGGATCTAATTCAAGATTCAACAGATTTTTTTCATGGTACTGCCTCTTGCATCAAATCAAATTAATAAGTGCATTATTGGATAGTTCTCACACACAGGAACGGTTAAGAACTTACGTCACTTAAGGATCTTTCAGAAATAGGAATTTTATGAAAAGCTTCTTTGTCCTGCGAGGTATGAGTTAGGTGATTGGCCCCATGCTCGTTCTGAGTTATGGTGTTATTACTATAGGTCAATTTGCTTCATATTAATCAATGCTTATTAGACTACCATGTTTTGGTATGTATATTTTTCATCACGTTTGTCTTATCAACCTCTTTTACTTTTCTGCATGACATTTGTTGTGTTGACTTTGAAAGTCCAGTGGCTGCTAATTTCGCGTGGACCTGTAATTTAAGTAGTTCACAAAGTAAAAAGTCCAAGAGTGTTAAATGTTTTGATTTCAGTGGGCCATTCCTCGAGAATACAGCACCTCCGCTTGTTGATAAGGCCCGAGACCACTAAGGCAATTTCAGCTGCATTGGAGGAGTTTCCACATGCCCTTAGTTAGACATGAATAATGAATTGCTTGGGATGCTATTACACAGAGGTGTTGATTTGTTCTAATTAAGTTGAACAGAGAGAATGTGGCCAACAGTGCAACCGAAAATATGAACTGGTCGACTTCCTCCGCTACAAAAATTGTAAATAATTTATCAAAATATATATTTGGTGAGATCGATTGAAGTGCTTACTGATCACAGTTTTGATGTCTCGAAAATAAAAACATCTAAGTTTCTATTGGTATCTACTCCAAAAATGTCTAGGTGTTCCGAACAATCTCTAGCGCTCATCTGATTGAGGGCCTGATTTTTCAAATGTAGACATTATTTCTGTAGCAATGCATTTCAGAACTGTTGCAGTTAGCAGGAACACATTATTCCCTAGTTCGTAAATTGTTTCAATAAATTCCAACTTCAGAATTAATTTGAAGAATTAGACATTATTTCTGTAGCGATGCATTTCAGAACTGTTGCAGTTAGCAGGAACACATTATTCCCTAGTTCGTAAATTGTTCCAATAAATTGCATATTCAGAATTAATTTGAAGAATTAGACATTATTTCTGTAGCGATGCATTTCAGAACTGTTGCAGTTAGCAGGAACACATTATTCCCTGTAAATTGTTCCAATAAATTGCTACAAGTACCAATAAAGTGAATTGCTCTGTTCATGATACTAAATGACAAAACATCTTTTCCATTGATAAATGCATCTACAACTGCGTCATGGTTGGACATACTGCATAAATATAAGTTAAAGAATTCATTTAATGAAATTTATGACTATATTCTAGTTATTCATTCATTGAACATTTATGCTTTGTGATTTAATATCAAATCATTCCTTTTATCAAAGTTCACAAACATGGAATATTATTATTTATGAAAAAGTTTTTTCTCAATTCCATTCCAGAAATAAAACACTCTGTCCAACTATCTATTTACATTATTTTCATTTCTTTTATAGCTTTAACAAAGGAATTGCAAATGTGCAAATGTTATTCTGAAACTTATCACTTTTGATCTCAATCGGAGAAAAACATGTGCATAATATAATAAGTAAGATGAAAATTCCTTTTAGATGGAAACAAATCTTTTTACTTCACATCTGCCAAGGCATAAACCTTTTGAGAGATAAACAAAAAAGAAGCAAATAAATGGAAATCAATTCCCACATGTAGCTTCTTCAAAAGGGCATCCCTTAACTTTATCAATTTAACTTTATGATGGCATTCACCTCCCCAGAGATATTCCATTTGTGATGCCAGAGATACAAAAACATGTGTGACCGAAACTTGCTTACATTTTGTATAGAAGAACAAAATATCAAGGAGACTACATTTTCTTCTTCTTTTTTTAACTAAATAATTTGCTTAAAGGAGATGATTGATAATAATTGGAATGCTTTATGGAATCAATATTTTTCAGGAAGCAGGAGAGCTTACCAAATAAAATATAATACATATATGGGAGAATAATTCCCCACCGTCGATTCTCCCACTTTCACGGAATTTCACTACTTCAAAAATCGACTGCACTTAAAAAGTAATAAGTTGGCTTATTTCCCTATGTAAAGATAATGCCTAGTTTCTTAGTTAAGTATTTTTACCAAAGCTTTGTTTCGAAAATCAAAAACTGATAAAATACCACAAACTCTGTCGCACAATCATCTCCTTTTAAAAAGTTAACAGTAGCATGAAAATTGAACTTTGAACATTGAAAGAATTTTGGTAACTTTTTGAAGAGCCTAGATGAAATGATTAAGTTTACTTAGGTTATCACTGGTTTTAAAATTGATTTTTGACATTGAAAATCTATGAAAATACTAAGTGGAAAAAAGCGTGGTTCTTTATCTAGAAATTAAAAAAAAATCAGGAATCATCAAATTACTTGATGAACTTTCATTTCGATGTGATTGCATCTTAATACTGTGTTAATATGAGTGTCCTTTAAAGCGGTAAGGAGTTTGAAGGCTATCTGTATAGCTCTTAGACTATCGATCCATCGCATTTTGTTGATCTGACTGAAACATCGTGTTTACGATTTCATATCAATTTTTCATTTTTCTATCTTGATAGTCTAATTCAAGTTTAAAATTAAATATATTCAGTCATATGAAAGTCCTTAATATATGTATGTATCTAATTTTGTATTTAATTAGGCGTTGATACTTACTTCACTTTCATTTTGGATGGCACTTTAGAACGTGACGTGTTTTCGAGATTCGACCCCCCTAGAAAGGTTGAACTCATTCCTGTCGTTTTCAATTCCATACATATATCAGTAAAGTCATGATTTTTTGAATTTCTTATGGGCAGCAAAGTCGGATTGCATGAGCCTAGCCAATTTAACCATTTAATATGTTTTTTTTCTTCTTCAGAAACTGTATTGTGTATCAAAACAAAAAACAGAGACTATCAATATCTCCCATAATGTTATGAATTGTTCGTCCTTGATGCGCTTAACTTATTTGTCGCTACTACAGTGCCTCAGATAGACAAGTTCACTTATACACGTACACTTTGGTTGATGAAGTCATACTCGACGTATGGTTCTCTCTTTCTCTTCTAATCAGTTTTAGGTTTCGTTGTTGTTTATATCGTTTCACGTTTATATCATCAATAAATCTACTCCCAATTACTGTTACGAACTTAAGTAAGTAAAAAAGTTCCTTGCTCAAAACGAGGAAAAATCAAAGTGACTATATCAACTGTGAGGCTTGATTAACTTACATACATCTTTGCTTACTTATTCACCAGAAGATGCCAAATTTAGTGTCGTCTTATTTCGAAACCATAAACAAAAAACAATTATTAAAAATCATAAAAAAGTTTTTTGATAATTTTTAGTGCCATATTATTAAAGTTATAAAAGGCTTCCTGTGTCCAATTTATTGAAATCGGATGTTTAGTTTACGAGAAAACATTGTTTGAAAATATCGGTTCTATGAGTGGTACCGTTAAAAAACAAATTTCGAAAAATCTTTTATAACTAAAAGACACTATCTTTAAAAAAAAAAAATAGCACCCTGAATGTTTTATCAAAATCGTTAGATCCTTTTCCGAGAAAATCAATTTTCTTTTTCACGATTTTTGGGCTCAAAGCAAAAATTAAAAATACTTTCCGAGCGACGTCTTAATAAACACTAAATACCACATTTGAAGCAAATTGGTCCAACCGTTCAGGGTCTATAGAGGTGCGAACAGTCAGACAGACGGACGAAATTTCTAGACCCACTTTTTTCGATTTTTTAATCATCGTAATGTCAAATGTGATTTTTATCTCAAAATTTGTGTTCGCACGAGTTCATAACTTGCCTTAAAGTACCAATAATTGCAAGTATAAACGTAAGACAAAATTAAGTTTAAATTATAATCCAAGCCAGTCTCACCTCGACAAGTTTACTGTATTATAATATTTAAAATATATATATATATAAAAAGCATAAATAAATAAGACTTTCTTTTGAAATGTATACCTACTACAATCGAAATAACCACCACACACTGAAACAAAGAAATTTAACCAACTACAAAATATAAAAATCAAACAATCTTATTTAACAGAGAATCGTGTATTTTAGCTTAACCAAATCAACTTAAAACAACAACAAACACAAGAACAAAAAATACTTTGGAAATAAAAGAATTATGTTTAACTTTTTAGTAAATAAGACAAAAGAATATTTTTTAATTTTTTTTTGAAAAGAAAAAATAAAGAATTTAAAAAAAAAACACAAGCCAATACGCATCTCTTCCTGTTATTTATAATAATTTATTTAATAAAAATATAAATGAAAATATAAAAGAATAAATATATACAATATATATACATTAAAATATTATATATACATAATTCCATTGTGTATATTGAACGTGAAACAGAACAAAAAATAAAATATAAAAATTATATAAAGATACATCTAACTAATATATAGATATACATTGTTTAATTAAGTTAAAGAAAAAAAAGCAAATAAGAAATAAAGAGTAATAAAAATAAAAAAAAAAACAAAAAAAAAACAGAGAATAAAATGAAAAAATATGTGTGTTTTATTGTGCAAATAATAATTTCTACATCTATTTGAATTTCATCCTTGCATACGTGTTGATACAAATAGAGAGCAGATGAATTGTAAAACCCTGCCTCCGATCAAATGGCTAAGATATGATATGATATGCCTTTTGTTTTTCGAAAAGTTTTAATTACTCATAATGTTCCCTCTATACTCGTGTCGTATGATGGGTAATGGCTGTCTAGAATAAGGGTGGCAGGCACATGTAGTTGGGTAAGGGCTTCAATGACAATAAGTACAACACCAACAGCACCCATTATTATACATTCAGAGATATCAACTTTAAGCATTGTCATCATCACTTTATTACCTTTACGACAACCTCCTCGTTGTTTTGGCGAGAATAAAACATGGGAGAGGGACTAATAGAAGACAAATAGCTCGACGACTTTCCCCGAACAAACGACTATGACTATACGACTACGACTACGAACAACGACATCTACAACGACGATGGACTATATCTAGGTACAATGATGATGATTGGAGGAAGCTTAGAAGAATGGATTCCATTTCTATAGTCTTAAAAGCGATACTTTCAATAGCACGGAGAAAAGTCATTTGTTCATCCTGTTTTAAGGATAATGTTGGAGCACACGTGTGTGGGGGTTACTGGCGGGAAGGAAAGTATCTCTATCTATATTATATACATATATTTCTGCAGATACAACACTCTCGGGATGCGGTGGCGAAAAACTTTCATTGTCCTTATTTTGTGGGTAAAATATTGCTGCTCTGCTATATGACACTGTTCATATAGACACGTGCATATAGCTCCATTGTTAGTTTGCGTTACACAGCAAAGCCAGGGCTGAATTTAAGTAGATGGGTTTTGGGCTCGAGAGGGATTTAGATTAAAGTTTTAACTAACCTATTAAACATGGGCTTTTTTGTTTATTATTAAGTTACTAATGTTAAATCACCACGGCAAATAACAAGATTTCAATAGTACGTCCAAACAATATAACTTTATAATTAAAATAAGGTTTCTTTTTGTCACATACCCAGCCTTATTGAACAAACCTACATTCTTTGTTTCCTTTAATTTTTAGATCTTATAACTAGGGCAACCGAAAATATGTTCGAACATATTTTTGCATATTTTTGCATATTTCATTGAAAATGCATATTTGCTATTAAAATGCATTTTATTGCTTTTTTTTTGAACATGCACATAAATGAATCAAATTAAGTGCATACAACGAGACAAAACAAAAACTCCAAAACATAAATAATTTGGAATGTACAACCAATGATTTCCTATACCTCTTTTGAACAATACGAGTACAATACTTGAACGTATACCTACCATATTGTAGTACCCCGTGGCGTAGTGGTTAGTGTGTCGGACTGCTACGCCAAAGGTTCAGGGTTCGATCCCTGACGTTGCCACATTAAGTTTTTTTCCGCAGTACTGCCTCTTGCGAGGAAGTGACAAATCCTCCAAGAGTAATTAATGTCATGGAAAGTGCTTCTCTGTTAGCCGTTCGGATTCGGCGGTAAATTGTAGGTCCCTTCCATTCCTGCAGAATATCTACGCACACACAGGAGTGGTTGAGAGTGTAAGTCACAGGCCCCGGCCCCGCTTGGAGCTGTTGTGCCAACAATTAATTAAAAAAAAATTAATTAATTAATTAATACCTACCATCTTACATGGGGAAGTAGTAAATATAAAATTGCACATAGTTATCCGCTGAAGCCGGAACCCAATGTGTCATTTATTGGTTTTCTTTTTTTTTAAATAAAATCTCGCGAGAACTCGATCAAGATGAAGGGTTGTAAAAAGGGATACGACGTGCACGAACGCAGGACAAAATACAATAGATGACCAACCGCGAGAGGCCCGGCCGGAGCGGCGCCAGCCAGGTCAGTGTTTTGTTTCTATCGCCATTACATAATTTGAAAGTGTCGATCGACATTTCAACATTGCACCTATCCACTGAAGCCGAAATCCATATGTCCAACCCAATAGCTTTTTCAGGAGAGAAATCCTTAGCAGTTGGAGACTTTACACTTGCTGAAGTTTTAGCATTCAAATACGCACCAATTACTTCTGTTGACGTCGAACGGACCTTTTCTATGTATAAAAATGTTTGTCATTCAAACAGACAAAGCTTCTTTTTTCAAAATTTGAGTGAAATGTTCGTTATTTATTGCAACCAAAATTTGTAATAAATTTTTTTATGATCGCTGATATTCAAAAATGTCTTGTATTCTAAAATTTAATTTGCTTTGTTCACTTCTTTTTGTTTCTTAAATAAAAGTATTCGAAGTTGAACTATTCGCCAAAATACAAATTTGTTTGATGTTTTATTTATCTTCAAAAGGTTAGAGTAAAGAAAAGTCTCGATTTTTTTTTGAATCGGAATTGTTCTTACTAGTTGAGCACAATTAACATTTATTAGGCATTTTTTAAGACTTATTTTTTAGGGTATATTATAAGCGCTTAAAACCGATTTTTAAGAGCATATTTTCGGTTGCCCTACTTATAATAGTTGCCAGAAGCCATCAATTTTTTTTATTAAATGGTATTACAACTTAAACATAAAGGTCTGTTTATTTGAACTCAAGAACGACATACGAATTTTTATGCCATATTTTAAGCATGAGATTAAAGTTTAAAATAGATATAAACGATCGAAATCAACTCTGGATTAAATAAAACAAAACTTCGATGAATCGACGAAGTAGACACACTGGCAACTGAGCCCATCGGCTCAAGACAACACAAGACAGTAATACGACAAAGAGAGAGACAGACAGAACAGAAGATAGAAGAACACACAAACATATGCCAACAGCACGCAGTTATTAGTTTTGACGGTCCACCATCTAACTACTAACCACCCGCAACCATGCTTGATTTCGCTGATCTATTGGGAAAGCGATGCTTTATCAGAGCCAAGGCCGTAAACGTCATATAACATATACATATATCCTATTACAATGTAATACATGTTACGGATATTTTCAATAAATATTATTTTACATGGCTTCGCTATTCTGGCCAGACAACAATGAAAGAAAGAATTGCCGAAATGTTTGCCAAGATATACAAGGTGGGCAAAAAGAAATCACTCTATTGGAAGATGCTCTCATTTTTGCAAATGGGCCCATATGTCAAATATGTTTTGACATTTGTGGATGTAGAATATGACATGAACCGATATTCTGAAGGCGTTTCCGGGTCGCCTCATCTCTCGTTTTGGCGATTTGCACTGGCCCGCAATATTACCCGATTTAACCGTTTCATTTTTTTTTTTTTTTTTGGGGGGTTTTTTGAAGTCCCGTGCTTACGTGAACAAGCCCGAGACTCTGTAAGCCCTCATGGACAATATTCGACACGAGTGCGAGAATCTGTTACCCCAAATTCTCGCTGAAGTGATGAAAAATGCCATAAAACAAGCAATCAATTGTGACGGCCCCCATTTGGCCAATATCATCTCCTCGACTTGACCAATACAATTCTAAAGGTTCAAATAAACATAATCAAAAAACGGAATTGAAGTTTTTCATTTAGATAAAAAAAGAGAGCCAAACAACATCGGATGGATTACTTCTTTTGGCCCACCCTGTACAACTTAATTCAGCTTGTTATCGAGTAAACATGAATCTCTGGCATTGTAGTTCAATCCGCGTAACCACCCCTTTTGGCCAGTTAATTTCCTCTTATCAGTCCGTTTCTTTCTTCTTATGCTCGATAGTTGATAATAGAGTACAATTGCAAGAGTACTTACATAACTTGATATACCAAAATCCGTTGACCCGAAAAGTATGTCTTCATAGTTCTGAAGAGGGGTGCTATCACGTTGACTCATTTAGATGAAAAACAACACTTGTCCCGTCTATTCTTCCAAACTCTCGTAAACTGTCCGATTAAAAAATGTCTTGAGGAACAAAAACTTCCCAATGATGGTGATACGATAGCATAACTCAAATCGAAACCAATCTTTACATCGTTCGGAAAAAAAAAAAGATTATTGCGCATGATACTTCACAATCATTATTATATTAGGCAGGCTATCTTATCTTCTTATGGTACATTTCGTATCGACGAACCCCTTTTTTGAACATTTCGGACAGTTTAATTTAAGTTGTATTGGACGGTTTTTACCAAATAAATGATAGTGTCATCCAAAGCTTCATTCTGTCTTGTATCTTCCTCATCTTTATATAAATGATCCCTTGTCTAAGACTTCTGATTCCCTTAATTATTTTGCTGACGACAGTTATATCAGCTTTTCAGTTCGTTTCCAGATTCACAACCTTGTCCTTTCTGGCCAACATAAACCGTGTGAAATTTAAATATTCTAAAACTCACTGATATCTTTTGTCGTTAAGGCATAACCCTACTCCATTATGCCAATATCCAATAGTGGCAATTTCATCGAGGAATCTGAAAAGCTTTATGTTTAAGTATGTTTTGATAGAATACAAATTTGACGTCGCCAAAAATGTATAGTAAATCAAAAAAACCTATACAAACTTAAAAAAGGATTTCTAAATGTTCAGTGTCTGCTTCCCATATCAATAATAATGTATCCTATATTTGATTAAATCAAATTATCATATGCCAAGATAAGAAAAAATACAGTTTTGACTTAATTGACTAGATTGTCAGAGCCCTTTTCTGGTGTTATCGAAGTTCTGTACTTATTTGAAATAATTCTGTATACTGAAGTTTGCCCTCTCTAAACCAAGGCCAGCATCTTAATGAATGCGCCCAAGTAGATAAATAAGGCCGGGCAGTGCTTCCATTCTTTTTACCACCCACACAAAGATCGAGGTTCGAGGACCCCTTGGGAGTGGAAATTAGTCCGGGTTATGATTATAAAACAATTTATGAGTGAAAAAAGGTTTCTTCTTCTTTGAACGTATCTATACTTACTTTATTTTCATCCTTAAGATGTAATTAATTTTATCTAGGACGCAGCCAACCGTTTGTTTGGTTATTTTTACTTTCTGTTTCTTCTTTTCTTTGTTCATGATATGGAGTGGAAAATTAGATATGAGGGTTGACCCAATGAAGTCTATTGTCCATCTCCTTAATTATTGCTCCACATGTTATTATTAAGACAAGAACTCTAACTCCTATATAAAAACTTATCCCTACTGAGCGTAAGTAGGAAGCATTAGTCGATTTTCATATCGTTAATTTGGTTTTCACACATATTATAAGTAATCTTTAGATGAATGTGATATTGAAGGGATGCGAAATGCAATAGTGGCACGTGGCAACAACAACTAACTGCGAAATAAGGCGCACTTTGGTGTTTAAAAAATAAAATGCACGACTAAGTTGTACGAACTTGCTCTTATGCCAGAAAATTTGTAAGGGGCTATGTATTTAAGAAAATAAAATGCACGACTGGGTCGCACGTACTTGCTCTGTGGGTGCAATAGTACGATGAAAACAGACTTTTTGATCAATAAGAACAACTCATTTTTGAAAGATTTGGTAAAACCTAAAAAATGTTGACTGAAACTGGAAAAACCGATATACGAGAGCTACCGTTAAGAAACCTTTAATATTTAAAATTAAGATGTCATCTTTTGGGTGTTATAAATGATACAAGTGTCCACTTATGGCCAAATTAATAATACTGTTAAAACCAATTTCCGCTATTATCATGTGTAGCCAAAAACTAAAAATGCAGTTTTCTCTGAAGTATTCTATATAATATGTTAGGTACATACAAAGTTTCATAAAAATCGGGGGAGCCTTTTTTGAATAAATTAGAAAAAACGAAAAAATTGGCCAAAATCTAATGGGTCTTTGTACAGGAGCCATCATTAAAAAAAAAAGAAACTGAAAAAAAAAATCAATGTCATCTGATAGGAAGCTGAAAGAAATTCGACGCAACCGTTGACAACATGAAAATATGCACGAACAACTGAAGTTATTGTCCGAAAAAATTGACAATATTTCCTCTCAACCTCAACAACAAATGAGAACAACGAGAAGTAAAACTAAGAATGACAAAATAGCATCACCACTAGAATCTAACAACACGCCACCGCCGCGCCGCCGCCGGTAAAACGGAAAAATACTGAATTAAATAATGAAGCCCAAGACGACGATCCAATAAGGAAAAAAATGGCTACATCCATATTTAGTAATTTTTCTATATCCCGACCTTTGCTGAGTTTTAACAAAGACCCGCAAGCTCCTAATTCTCTTCAACTATCTATACCATCGACCTCGTCAACAGCACCAATAACTTCATCAGTTCCCACCGGCATTACTGCACCTACTACCTCAATGACGCAATCTACCTCATCTATTCCAACTTCATCCAACGCATTGATACCCAGTCAACAGTCATCAAATAATCTTCAAAGCGACCAATTAAATGTATTTAAAGAATCTCCCATCTCAAATGGTCTGAAGGTTGTCGAAGGCCAAAAGATTGTTTTCATCTCTAAATTGGCCCCTTCAACGAATGCACTTGACATTAAGAACTATTTGAAAGATAAAACTGACGCCGCACTCAATTTCAATGTGGAACAAATTATTCATCGTAACTTCTCCAAATATTCTTCATTCAAAATAAGAACCACAGACTCATTGTTCCATTTAATTAATTCGACATCTTTCTGGCCAACTGGAGTCATAGTTCACGAATTTATGAATAAGATGAACAAAAATATAAATCCTTTTCATCAGAACCAGACAATGCATTCTCGAAGACAAAGCAGCTCAAACAGATATTAATTTACTATCAAAACGTAAACGGACTTCGGACAAAGACCAACTTGATATACAAAAATGTTAATAATCTTCCTCATGATTTTATTATTCTGACAGAAACATGGCTGAACTGAACAGCTCGTTTCTGGATTCTGAGTTTTTTGACGCATCCTATCAAATATTTAGACAAGATCGGCATTTAATAGAGGACGCTACTGTGAGAGGTGGCATTTTAGTGGCGGTTAAAAATTCTTTCGTGTGCCACCTTATTGACGACTTAAGATCTGCCCAAATTGAAGTTCTGTGTATTAAGATTCAAATGGAAACAGGACATTTATTCTTAGTCACTACTTATATACTTCCAAATTCTAACAAAAACATATTTGAAAACTTAAATGACTGCATCGAGGGTATCTATGAATTGCTGGAACCTGAAGATGAAATTTTGATTATTGGAGACTTCAACCTACCAAATCTTAACTGGATAAGACAAGACATCGAAGACTACTACACTACTGACAATGCTTCAAGTGTGAATGAGATATTTTTTACTGACAATATGTCCTCTTATTGCCTGCGACAACTAAATGGAGTGACCAACGACTCGGGAAAGACTTTGGATTTAATATTCTTCTCCCTCAATGTAAACACTGCTGCTGCTGTAACACGATCTACAAATATTCTGACTGTTGAAGACCGTCATCATCCTGCCTTGGACATCGCCTTAAACATCAGCATGGGCTCTTCTAACAACCAATATAATACCAAACTTGAGTTCAACTATTCAAAATTTAATTATGTCTTATTATGTAATATGTTAAGTATGATCGATTGGGATATTTTATTTTATAATTGTAATATTAACGAAATGTGTAACATATTCTATACAACTCTGTTCAACTGCTTCTGTGATACTGTACCATTTAAAAAACCTCGGAATATTTCTAGTTCACCACCATGGTTTGATAGTCATCTTAAACTCTTAAAAAACAAAAGGAACAAAGCATGGACAAAATATATCAAAACAAGAACTGATGGAGATTATACAACCTTTTTAATCATTAGTCAACTTTTTACTGAATACTCGAATATTGCATGCGATAGCTATATTCGTAAATTAGAAAATGATCTTAAGTCGAACCCAAATAGTTTTTGGAACTCCGTGAATAAAAAGAAAAAAACTAGTAGCTACCCTAATACAATGTCTGACTCTTCTTCAACTAGCACTAATCCCTTAGTATTTGCTAACATGTTTGCTAACTATTTCAAAACTGCTTTTGAGATAACTGATTATGGTGACACCTCTTGTAATTCTTTTTCTTCTACCACTTCTTTCTCTCATCTAGACTCTATAAACTTTGATATTGACTTGGAAACTATAAAGCTTAATATTCTAAAACTTGACGAATGTTTTAGTCCAGGACCTGACGGAGTACCTTCTTCTATTTTAAAGAATTGTGTTGACCATTTATCTTATCCTTTATGTGTTCTATTCAATGAATCTATTTGTAACTCTATCTTTCCCTCTATCTGGAAAAGTGCCTATATCACGCCAACTCATAAAAAAGGTCCAAAAAATGAAATTAAAAACTACCGTCCTATAGCCAAGTTATCCGTAATACCTAAATTGTTTGAGTCCATTATATGTAACACTCTTTCCTTTTATTGTAGTTCAATTGTCTGTGAAAGTCAACATGGTTTTATGAAAAAGAAGTCGACTGTTACTAACTTGTTAAATTTTACCTCGTTTTGCTTAGATGTATTTGAAGACCATGGACAAGTAGATTGTGTGTTTACTGACTTTAGCAAAGCCTTTGACAAGTTATGCCATACAACGCTAATCAAGAAAATGGATAATCTTGGATTTAGCTCTAAGTTTCTAAAATGGATATCCTCATATTTAAGTAACAGACATTACAATGTAGTCTTCTTAAATGAACTTTCAACTAATTTTGTAGTCAACTCCGGTGTCCCTCAGGGTAGTCACTTAGGACCAATTTTATTTATATTATTTATTAACGACTTAGCTTTGACCATTAAAAACTCTTCAATATTAATATATGCAGATGACGTAAAAATTTTTAAAAGTATTAAATCACAATCTGACTGCTTGTTATTACAGGAAGACCTTGTTCTTTTTCGGGAGTGGTGCAATCTAAACCGTCTTGTCTTAAATGTCGACAAGTGTAAAAGTATGACTTTTACACGCAAACAAAATCTCTTTGTATTTAGTTATATGTTTGATCTGTCACCGTTAAACAATGTCTCTGTATTCTCTGACCTTGGTATAATCCTAGACTCAAAACTAACTTTCAACTTTCACTTGGACTATATTTTTTTTTTTTTATTATAATTGAATCTTTAAGGCATGGCCAAAAGGGCCGTCAGCCAGATGATAGCTTGTGTAACAAATTTTAAAATATATACATACATACATAGTTGACTAAGTTTATTATTTATTTGTATTCAAAAATCTTCGCTTATTATTTTATTCCTGTAAATTAAGGAGGCTTTAACAAATTTTACTAGTTTTTCCCAGTCACTGCCATTCAATATTGCCAAAACTTCTAGATTACTTAAATAGTTTTGTTGCCAGATTTGTCGACGAATTTCCACTAGCATGGGACACTTTGCCATGAAGTGAACAACATTTTCTCTATCGCTGGTGTTACATAAAGAACAGTTAAGTGGTAGATCATTTCGGTGTGGTATAAAGTTTAAGGGCAGTAATTCTCCTCTTGCTCGAAAGATAGTTGATATTTTGTCAGCATTAAGATTATCTTTGAAATAATTGACTTGTCCAAGGTTGTATTCCAGCTTAGAATATGTTTCCCTGTATATGGAGCTCTTTGCCTGCTCGATGCTCTCATCTCGCAGTTTTGAGTGAAGTTTTTCTAGCAGATCATCTAGGTATGTCTTCCACGTTGGTAGGTTTTCCAGGGTTAGGTGAAAAGGCATTCCGCATCCTGCCGCTATAGTTTCCCATTCTTCAAACCATGATACTTTAGCTTTTATAACTGAAACTGCGATTCTCCGAGCTATTTTTTCAGTGTGACTGTACATTAATTTAACTATATAGTTAAAATGAAGCTTTAGAGATGTTAGATAAAGCGGTGAAAGGCCCGTTTCATTGAGAAGCATGTAGTTTGGTGTTGCGTCGGGTAGCCGGAACTTGGACTATATAACTAAAAAAGCCAATAGAATGCTAGGATTCATAAAGAGATTTAGTCGCGACTTTCAGGACCCTTATGTTTTAAAACTTTTGTTTGTATCGTTCGTAAGGCCAATACTAGAATACGGATGTGTAGTATGGTCACCATATTACTCAATTCACATAAATAGACTTGAAGCAGTTCAAAGAAGGTTTATGCGTTTCTGCCTACGTTTCTTTTCTTGGTCTTCAAATAATATTCGTCCTCCTTACTCTCATAGACTTGCGTTAGTTAAACTTCCCTCTATCACCCATCATAGGCAATACCTTCAGTTTTGCTTTATTACTAATGTGATGAATGGCTCTATACTATCTCCATCAGTTCTAAGTAGATTTAACTTTAGTTTCAGTCGTACAAGCATAAGGCTGCAACAACCTCTACAACTAACTTACAGTAGATCAAACTATGGTGCCAATAATCCAATAAATCAAATGGTCTTAATCTTTAATAAGTATTATTTTCTTATAGTTCCGATAAATGATAATTTCAAAAGCGAATCTTTCAAAACTTTATTTTATAATGCCTTAGCATAAATGCAGGCTTTTATTAATTAATTGTAATTCATGATAATTTTGTACTTTGTAATAATTGCTTAGATATAGATATATGTAGTTCATAAGTTTGTAAACGTTAGTTATTAACGACTTAAATAAATAACATATGGCCATTTGAAAAAAAAAGCCGTTAAGAGCAGATCTCCGTTATTTGCATTTTTAGCCAAAAGCTGAAATTGCAGTTCTCTTAAAAACACTAGAAGAATATAACACACAAAGTTTAATCAAAATCATTAGAGCCATTTTCGAGCAAATCCAAAATAAAAAAAACCGTTACATGAAGGGTACCAGTTTGAGCCGGGCTAAAACGAAACAAAAAAAACCTCGACAAGCGTTTTTCTTCAAACTGCTATACAATACACCAAGTTTGAAGAAAATCCTTCAAGCCGTTTAGGTTGCAGCATGTAAAGTAGAAAAAACTATTTTGAAAAATCATGAATTTTTTTTGAGAAATTTCTTGGAAAAACTTAGTACGTAGTCTTGTACAAATATTTCTATCCCTACTATCTAGGAAAAAAATATTGAAAATTGTTTCACCAGTTTGTAAGGTTATTTGTGAAAAACGTTTTGAAATTTCTTCGAGTAGATAGTGTATCGAATCGCATGAGTTCTGGCAACTCTGCATTCGATGGTCACATAATTATAAGAAGATACAAGAACGTAAATAAAACTTAACGTAAGAACTTAACGAAAGAGTGCTTGTTCTGCGAACAAGCACGAATGAGTGTTAGTCTTAAGCAGGATTTTGAAGTGAAATGAATAAAATGTGCTAAGTGGTTTTTTATAACATTTTTCCACTATAAATTATCGTGTTTTATTTCTTTCCACATATTTATTAATTGATATTATACAGTCCATTTGAGCTACGATACATTGGTCCATGTCGAGCGTCGGATATTGTGCCAGTGTCGGAATGGTGCAGGTTTCGTTTTCTCAAAATAAAAAATAATAAATACAAATATGAGTACACTGTGATTGTGGTTCGTTTTTATTACGAACAAAATATTGCGAATTTTAAAACAAAACAAAATATTGCGAATTTTAAAATGTGCTACGATGGAAACCACGTAGTCTCGAAAGATTAAAATGTGCGCAGCAATTCGTCGTGTCATTAATATGTATTTGCAAAAACCACATACCACCAGCAGGCGATGTGCAAAAACGGTACTTCATTATATAATGATCAATATGTACCGACCAGCATGTAAGTAGATCAATGTTGTTTTTCCCCCTTTCCAAACGGCGGTGACGGCAACCGATGAAAATTCTTCATCAAGGGAACAAGAGCAGGTAAGAAACGAGCCGGAGTGAAGGAATACACACACACGTATACACAAACACCCAGCCGCGCAACCGTGGTGTCACAAAGAGAAGGAAGAAGAATGAGAAATTTTGTCATTCGCAAAACAAATTCGTAGTGAACGGTGGTGCCTTGTGATTAAAAAATTTTTTCCAATTAAAAAAAAATAACAACGAACATAACAACAATAATACCTAGTAAAACATTTATTAAAAATATATTACATACATATTTCTTTTAAAAAAAAAAAGGTGAGCTGATATACAGCCCTTACAGGACAAACAAAGTATTTTTATTTAATTATGAAGAAGTTAAAACATCTCTTTATGTGATTGGTGGTGGTTTTTGATTATTTGCAACGGAGCAAGTTTCTTTTTTTTCCTTCTTATCTCTCCTCTTTATATTTTCCCGTTGCATTAAATGTGCAATATATAAAAAAAAGTGTCCATGAGCGATTTATTTTGTTCCGGTAAATGGAATAGGGAACGATTTGTTTTTTATTCATTTATTTTTTTTATGTGAAGTGCGTGTGCGATAGGTTCACATATATATATATATTTTTTTTTTTCTTCTTTTCTTTCTTTTTATATCGTTTATGGGATATGATTCTATGAATTAGGTTTTGATATTACTTAAATAAATTACGGTGATGTTGCTGCTTTGTTTTTGTTTGGGGTAGAAATCGGAGATCTAGTTTCTTATAAACCTAGATTGCTTGTGTAAAGTTTTTTTTGTGTGTCACTTTTTTTTTCTCTTTGCAAACTTTGTTGCTCGAGATATAGCAGGGGCGAGTGGAACTCAAAGCACATTTGTGCGAGTTACCAAATATGTGCGAGTTACCAAACATTAAAGCGCAGTAGGAAGCAGGAACTTGAGTGCAAATGCACCGGTTGCAATGTAAAAATTACTATTTAAAAAAAAAAAAGGACACATAGCTGGGCAAAAAAAAAAAACTCAAAGCACGACGGTGCTAGTTTTTAGAGAAGGAAAGCTTGCAAGCGGCAGGAATAAAATATTTTAAATTCAAAAAGAATAAATATTTTTAGAGCAGGAATATGGGCAGCAAAACAATTTTGCTTCTCGATGCAACATACATTTCTTATAGTAAACAAATTACATTGGCAACGACAAAAGCAGCAACAACTAGCCGACTTCTTTTTATTATTATACCTATTATTCATTTTATTTTATTTTTGCATACTGGGAATTTTAGTACCTACTGCACACTATTATTTATTTTTGCATACTGGTAATTTAGTACCTAATGCAAACGAGTATCTCTTTCATTTTCAGGGTAGGACATTTATGAGGCATAATTCCTAATGCATTACGATTTTATATATATTTACAGAAAAGAGCAGCGAATGAAGAAGATGGACAACCAGCAGGAGAAAAATCATCATTATGCACTGGATGCTGGTGTATTTTCAGTGAGCAGGATGCTTAGCTTTGTGAAATCTCCAGATTTTGGAATTTGCACGATGGCAGCGGCGCAGGTCAGGCTTGAGGCCTTGCAAGAAGCCTGGTTGCAGGTCAAAATCAGCGAGAGCAGGATTGCGTTGGCTGACGATATGTTGGTCAACGTAGAAATGCAGCGCAGGATTGCTGGAGCGGAAGAAAGCTACTTCGCAGCCCGCGCAGCATTGCAGGAGAAGCTGAGAGAGATGACGCCAACAACAAGCACAGCAGGTAGGGCAGAACAGCCCATCGAGGTCCAAGTAAGCCTTCCGTTCGCCCAACATGATGTTAAAAACACATGGGGCTCCTTTGATGGTGACATCACCAAATGGCAGGGCTTTCGGGATCGTTTTATAGCGGCGGTTCACGACAATGACAGGATAGCGCCGGCCTATAAGTTCTCTTATTTAAAGGCATCATTGTCGGGAAGGGCAGCGAGGACTCTCGGTGAGTGGCAACTCACAGAAAAAAACTATTGTGAGGCATGGCAGCGTATGAACGACATCTTTACCAAAAAGTACGCTACGTGCAGGGAGCTGCTCAGACATTTTTTTAAGCTCCCGTCTATGCTTGCACCAAGAGCAGGAGAACTGCAGAAGATGTCTAATACGACATACGAGACACTTCGGCAGCTGGCGGCGCAGGGTATCCCAACGGAGCAGTGGGATATGATCATCATTCACATCCTGCATGAGAAATTGGATCCTGAGACGGCCTGCAAGTGGGAAGAGGTGCGCACGTCTGAAGAACCTACTTCCAAGGAATTTTGTGCCTTCCTGGACAAAAGAGCAGAAGCGCTGAGCGGAGCAATAGGCAGGAGAGTCGAGCAGCCATTGTCACAACTTCAGGCGCGGACGACGTCAAGCAGGTATGAGAACACGCGAGCAGCCGGCACTAATGCCCGAAGAGCAGGAGCACCAGGGGATAAGAAATTGTTGCCTTGCCACTCGTGCAAATCGTTAAATCATCCAATGTGGCGTTGTCCAGAATTCGCGGTACTAAGCCTTCGCGCCAAGCAGGATCTTGTAAGGGAAAAAGGACTCTGCACAAATTGCCTTAAGACTGGGCATACTCCAAAGGACTGCTTCCAAGGGCCGTGCTTTCGATGCCCTGGGAAGCAAATGCATAATAGTGTGCTCTGCCCTACGAAGGAGATGAGAAAAGGTGCGGAACCTATTTTTTATGCGCAGGAAAAGGGACAGAAGAGAAGGAGCCAGCCAAACGAAAACAAGCAAAAGGCGGATTGACAGATGGCCCCTCCCAAGAAGCGACCTCGGATAGAAGGAAGAGCAGGAACAGCAGGGAGAGAGGGAGCAGGAAGTGATGTTGAAGAGGTAGTGTCTTGGGGGGATTTTAAAAGAGTTACGCGTTTGCCTTCCAATAAATTTATGAATAAAATTTACTTAACGTCTTTCAATTATAATGAGCAAGAGCAGGAGAGAGTTACTTTGATGCCCACGGCACAGGTAAGAATAGAGTTGGATAGCAGAAAGTATGGGCCGATAAGAGCGCTTTTAGATACGGGCGCACAGCCCAATCTGGTGAGCAATCAGCTTGCTAAAATACTAGCTTTGCCAAAGATACAAATGGCAAGAAGAATGATTGGTGTCGAAGGCGAGCCTTTCAATATCAAGTACAAAACCACGCTTAAGATAAGCCCATGGTTTGATTCGCAGGTTTCGATAGAGCAGGACTTTTGGATTCTTCCTGAGCAGGTTAAATGGCAGCCAGTTGTGCCAACACACAACTTGAAATCGCCACAGATGAGCATTGCTACAGCATCTCTACTTGCTGATCCAGATTATTGGAAAGCAGGTCCTGTAGATTTATTGTTAGGGTGCAGGTTCATAGCAGAAGCTTTTATTTCTGTTTTAGATCATCGATGTGGTGGTGCCCTTGAAATGGAAACTGTTCTTGGCAGAATAATTTTGGGGGAGTATGGTAACGAGAAGGATAGCATGAGCAATGAGCAAGTTGCATATGTAGTATGCATGAACAATAACCAACTTCATGAATTGCTTAAACGTTTATGGCAGTTAGACGATATAGAAATGTCGTTTTGCAGGTCAATAGAGCAGGAGCAGGTGGAGCAAAATTTCATGAAAACATTTTCACGTGATGATTTTGGCAGGTTTGTTGTGACGATTCCTTTGAAAGAATCGGTGATAGACCTTGGAAGTTCGGAGCTTACAGCTAAGCGTAGGTTCTTTGCTTTGGAGAGAAGGTTGGCAGGAGATCCTGAGTTAAAACAAAAGTATCAGGAATTTATGAGAGAATATGAAGAAGCAGGACATATGACACCAGTGACTGGCACAGTGCAGGGCAAAACTATATACCACATACCACATCATTGCGTTACCAAAAAGTTTAGGGTCGTATTTGATGCGAGCTGCAGGACAAATAAAGGCATTTCATTAAATGAAGTGCAACTGCTTGGAGAAAAATTACAGAAGGATCTGCACGAAATTTTAATGCGTTTTCGCAGGCATCGTGTTGCCATTAGCGCAGATATTAAAATGATGTTCAGGATGGTGAAGGTGGCGAAGGAACAATGGGATTTGCAGCGTATATTCTGGAGAGAAAACCCACAGGACATTTTGAGAGAATATTGGCTGACCGTAGTCACCTATGGTATGACCTCATCAGCTTATAATGCTGTACGGGTGTTAATACAATGTGCAATGGAGGCGGAGCAGGAGTTTCCAGAAGCTGCAAACGCAATTATGCAGGACTTTTATATGGATGACTGCACCACAGGTGCTGATTCCGAAGAGAAGGCGATCAAGTTATCAAAAGATATCGATCATGTTTTAAAAGGGGCAGGTTTTGAGCTTAGAAAATGGAAATCTAATTCCAAAACTCTAGTGAAGGACATGAACTATGAAGAGCAGGAGTCAATAATGTTCCAGGATGGTGAGAAAACATCAGTTTTGGGCCTTAAGTGGCTGCTTGAGAAGGATCAATTCACGTTTGTGGTAAAAACACCAGAGACTCAGCAGGCAATAACAAAGAGGAGCGTAGTGAGCTGTGTCGCTCAACTTTACGATCCTAATGGGTTCGTGGCTCCTGTCACGATCGTAGGAAAGATTCTCATCCAGGATATATGGCGTTTGAATGTTGACTGGGATGAGGGACTCCCCAAAGAGATATATGAGAGATGGAGAGATTTCTGGCAGGAGATAACATATTTAGAGGAAGTGAGGATTCGGAGATGGATAGGTACTTCGGAAGAAGTACAAAAAGAGCTACATGGGTTCTCGGATGCTTCTGAGAGGGCATATGGAGCAGCGATTTATCTGAGGACGACACATACAGACGGCAGGATTACAGCAGATCTCATCACAGCAAAAACACGGGTTGCACCGCTAAAAACAGTGACAATACCGCGCTTAGAGCTAGCAGCAGCGGAGCTATTGGGACGACTAATTGTAAGCGTTATTAAAACAATGGAATGGGAAGGTATCGAGTATGATCTTTGGACAGATTCACTCGTAGTGCTGCATTGGATAAATAAATTACCATGCGACTTAAAAACTTTTGTAGCGAATAGAGTCTCGTCTATACAAACAAACACCGAAGTCAAAAGGTGGAGGCATGTTGGAACAAAGGATAACCCGGCTGATATTCTAAGTCGAGGAATAAAGCCATCAGCATTGGTTGATAACAAGTTGTGGTTGCATGGACCGGAATGGTTAACAAAACCTCGGTCGAGCTGGTCACCTGAAAAGTTTGTGCCAAATGTTTCAGATGGGGGGAGGGATGAGATGAAGGTTTTTGTGATAACAAAATTTACAGAACCCTTATCTATTTATGTGAAGTGCTGGAGAAGGAGTATTCCATTGATTGAATACACGTCTACATTAGAGAAGGCGATTAATGTAATCAGCTATGTACTGCGTTTCATCAACGCAACCCAAGCAAAGATAAAGCAACGAAAGGAAGATGAAAAGAGGGACGGTAAGAGACGGAGACGTTCTGTGCGTCAAGCGAAAAAAATGAAAAGAGCAGATGCGAGTGCAGGATATACAGCGGTACTGGGCCAACTGTCCTCTGAAGAGAGGATAAAATCAATGGGCCACCTGCTGAGGAAAGAGCAGGAAAAGTATTTTGCGAAGGAAATCTCTTGTATAGAGAAGGACAGGCGTTTGCCTGAAAAGAGCAGGATAGAATCCTTAAAGCCAATCTTAGATACTGAAAAGATTCTGAGAGTTGGAGGGAGATTGGAAAGAGCGGAGATGGAATACGAGAGAAAGCATCCAGCCATCGTGCCAAATGGTTCTCGTTTGGCTTGGTTGATTATGGATAATGCGCATACAGCAACGAAGCATGGAGCAGTGCAGGTCATGATGCAGTACATTCGGCAGAGATTCTGGATTCCGAAGCTCCGAAGTGAGCTGAGGAATTACTTACATAAGTGTTTGGTTTGCGTGCGGTATAATCATCGTTTTGAGATGCAATTGATGGCTGATTTGCCATCAGAAAGAGTAACAGCAGGGAAGGCTTTTCTACACACAGGGGTAGACTATGCAGGTCCATTTGAAATAAAGATGATCGACAGAGCAGGTGAGCAAATAATAAGACAGAAGTGTTGGGTTGCCGTCTTTGTTTGCCTCAAAACGAGAGCAGTACATATAGATTTGGTATCAAATCTGACGTCAGTGGCGTTCATTGCTTGTTTCGAAAGATTCATCGCAAGAAGGTGCAGGTGTGAAAGGTTATATAGCGACAATGGTACAGCATTTGTCGGTGCAGCGAAGGAATTGCAGAAGGCGAAAGAGCGTTGGTTAGTGAGGGATACTTTTGAACACTTAAGTTTGAAAGGGACGGAATGGAAGTTTATGACTCCTGCAGCACCACACCAAGGAGGGATATACGAAGCAGCGGTAAAGTCGATGAAATATCACTTGACGAGAATTGTTGGAGCGAAGGTTTTGGCATATGAGCAGTTTCTGACATTACTTGCTGGGATAGAAGCAATCTTGAATTCAAGACCACTACATCCATTAAGTGATGATCCAGACGATTTGCAGGCGTTGACGCCGGGACATTTTTTGGTTGGTGAGCCGCTTGTTTTACCGTTACCGTTTATAACAGGTGAAATGCCAAACACCAAGAGCATACAATTATGGAAGGAGCGCAAGACTATGCTTGCACACTTCTGGAGCAGATGGAAGGAAGAGTACTTGTCTACTCTATACGAGAGGAAGAAATGGCGAAGGGAAAAATATGGCTTGAGAGAAGGACAACTCTGCATAATCAGGAGCGAAAATTTCCCACCATCGGCATGGGCGATGGCACGGATATTGAGACTATTACCAGGCAGCGATGGACTCATAAGAAGCGTGGTTCTGCAGACAGCGAGCAATCAACTTACGAGACCGGTGCAGAAGATCTGCATCTTACCAATCAAGGAGCTGGAATGATTAATACATATGAATAAATTTGTACTGAGCAGAGATATATGTATCCAAAAATAAAAGTGAAAGGGGTTGAAAACCGTAGGTTTTCGCCGGGACTGTATCGAATCGCATGAGTTCTGGCAACTCTGCATTCGATGGTCACATAATTATAAGAAGATACAAGAACGTAAATAAAACTTAACGTAAGAACTTAACGAAAGAGTGCTTGTTCTGCGAACAAGCACGAATGAGTGTTAGTCTTAAGCAGGATTTTGAAGTGAAATGAATAAAATGTGCTAAGTGGTTTTTTATAACATTTTTCCACTATAAATTATCGTGTTTTATTTCTTTCCACATATTTATTAATTGATATTATACAGTCCATTTGAGCTACGATACAGATAGGTTTATGAATTTGTGGCAATTTGAAGCTTGCATCTGTCAAAAATATGTTTAGACATTCAATATACCCGTTCCGTAAATATTTCGAAAACCAATTTTTCTAAAACATTATTAAAAATCAAAAAAAATTTAATTGAATTCAGATAGATAGTTTACGAGAAAATCTGATTTGAAAGTATCGGTTCTATGAGAGGTAGGTACCCTTATAAAACGAATTCCGAAAAATTTATTGTATGCAAAAGATATACTATCCTTGAAAAAGTTTTGTCGAAATCTTTATAAGGGGTCAGTTATAGCGATACGGAAAACAAAAACCGAAACAATTTTCAGATGGAAAATTTGGTATATTATAATCAGATTTAAAACACAAATGCTACACTGATCGATGGCAACCAAATCAGAGAATTTATTTTGCAAATAAAAATTTGAATTGAACTTGTACTTTTTGTTGAAAATGTATTTATTCATTTTTCTGTTATACGTATAATAGAAAAATAAATAAATACATTTTTAACAAAAAGTATTTGTTCAGTTAAAATTATTATAAACAAAAAACATTCTCTGAATTGTTTGCCATCGATCAGTGTAGTATTTGTCTTAAGAATCGAATCAGAACATAGAAATTTTTCCATCTAAAAATTTCTTCGGTTTGGTTTTCCGTATCGCTTGAAGCAGGCAAACAGACATACCGACGGAATTCGCAGCTATAATCGCAAGTAAAAAGAATTGGGGACTCCTTAAACTGTCTTGCACTGGCGCCAAAGGCTTCCAGATGAATTTGAGTTCATTTTGGTTTTATTTGCGTAAAGAAATTGTAAATAATTGTTTTTGAAGGATTTTATAACATTAAAAAAGTCTTGCTGACATGTACAAGAGCTTTTAAAAACCACGATCAACATGTCAAAACTTTTCAGGGAAGACTAAATAATGATTCATGTAATGAGAACTTTTACGAAGTATTCAACATAATCTCCCTGCCAAAAGCAGGGGAAATCGAAATGACCAAAAACCAGCTGAAGATTAATGGCTATGAAAGGACACACCAACTCATGAAATAATAAGCAGAGTGAAACACGGCCGATCAGTATAGTCGTAGATTCAGAATCGTGTGCTGAAAAAATAATAAAAAAGTGACAAGCAATTTGACAGATGTAGCTTCAACAACATTTTCTGTAATCGCCTGTCAAAGTTCAGAAATTCCTTTTGTGAAACTCTTAAGAATTCTTTTAAAATACATAGAGCTTATGCGACATATCGAAACATCGGCTTATAGACTGATATGCTGAAGGCCCAAACATAATAAACAAGCAAACAAAGCCTTATGTGACAGTCTTCTTGGAGTTTGAGATTCTGGAAAGAAAAGCAGGGAAAAAATCATATTAAATTTTATTGATCATTTAAAAATCACTAGTTAAAAGGGTTTTTTATTGGAAAAAAAGAAGTAAGCCATCTGATTTCGTTTACTGTTTAGAATTTTAATAATTTTAAGAATAAAATCCACAAGCCCAAATTTCTGCGTGTCTAAGTCAAAACTAACAACCTTAAATAAAAAAAGGAATTTTTGAATTTTGTGCATGGGATTTTTCATGAAAGAACATAAAACATAGTTTTAGAAATTTAAGGTCCCAATAATCAATTTTAACCGTTATATGAAAAAAACATTCTTAATTTTTTGTTGTGCGAGAGAGATTTTTATAAAATTAAGTTTGTTAAGAAAATTCTCGATTCAGCTGTAGTCTTACACATATGCCTAAAAATTGACTAAAGATCAAAGCTCAGTTAGAGCTTTAATTTTTTTACAGCTGTTTAGAACACGCCCACTTTTAAGGTGCGTAATTTTTAAAATTTCAAGTTATGTCTTGTTTTGTTCAAATCAAGCTGCAAGCTAAAAACTGAATGTCATATGTCACTAAAAAATCAAATCTCAACTTTGGGCATGGCACACGCCTCTTTTTTTTTTGTTATTGCGCTAGCAGTAATTGAACATCATACACACAAAATAAATTATTTTGTATTTTTCTTGTCAGCTAAAGAAGAATTTTTTTTCTGGAACTGGGCAGCGGCTGTCTGCGGGGGTTCGACCCGCAATAGGGAATAAGGTATCCAACAGTTCGTTGCAAACGTACTGAAGGTTATGTTTTGCTATAGACAAAAGAATTTAAAGCTAATCCTCAATGATGGAATCAAGAGAATGTTTTGATTTTTAAATGAAATGGCTTTGACATTAAGAGAAGAACGAAACAAAAAACCAAAGACAACAAAGCAACACAGAGATCTACCTGCGTTTTCCCTAACTTAAGCTCAGTAAATAAACTTAAATTTATGTTGCGTACTTTTCCTTACAATACTTTTCGAACGGCGTAAAGTTTATAAGAAAAAATACGTTTAAGGTTCATACAATGGTACCGAACGGTTTGCCTTGTATTTTAATTCAAAATAATACGTAGCAACTTAAAAAATTAAATATACTCAAAAAGTTGGTAAAAATTAAATAGGCAAATTTAAAATATCTGCGTGTTTTAATAGGCTACTCCTTCTCCCTTAAATTGTAATACTCTTATAGTATCATAAAAAGGGTACACTGAAACCCTAAACTTGTCGTTTTCTTAGATGTCACTATACTTTTCAGATACGATAGGGGCGGTTTTCTAAATATTTGTATTTGTTCTTACACATGGCACCCACCATAAAAAACGTGCTTATATTCTACTGAAACTACAAATAAAGAGGGCATGATGGTGCAATCCTTACAAAGAGGGAATCAGTTTTATATATTTAAGGAAAAAAGGACTTCTTATAAAATTTGAGCAATTTTTTTAAATCAGCGCTATTTTTGTTTGGCATTTAGACAAATTGTCCGTAAATAAAAGGATACACAAGAACAATGTATAAGTTTGTTTCTATGTTGTTTTTTTTTTTTTTTTTTTGCAAAAACTCCATCGCGATTTAATAGTGGCATGTGCCACTTAATACCAACCCTCATTTATTTAAACTTGTAAATGGCTCTAATGAAAAATAACGACCATTCCTCAATTCGCAAAGAGAAACAACAGGCGTACCTACCTCAACTCTGAAATGAAAAAAAAACTGCCTTCTTTTCTTATATAAGGTACAGGAATATCCTTTGATCATTATGATACCCTTTGGTTGTGTTGATTTGTTTAACAAAGAACAGTTGCACTAGGAGAAAACTAAAACAACTACTGTTATTCATGAACATTGCGTGATGGGTATTATTTGTTGTGTGCGTCCTTAACGCAATAAACGTGAAGGTGTTGAGAACGTGCTTGAAATATTCAACAGCAAAAATGAGAAGAAATAAAAACTTAGGAAATTACTTAAGAACGTGCAGCAACAGCAGCGCCCCCTGCTGGCTCCGCTAAATACTAACTGCCCATTATAAATGTATTTGCAGAATTCAGAGAAATTAAACGATTTTGATATTTTATTATTCCTGGCACATAGCTGCGTTACACTTAATGGATAATGCGAAGAACTCAGTGTGCGAATTATGTGCAGATGGTGGGCGTTCATTGTAAGCCTTGTTAAGAATATCGATTTTAACGCTAAAAGGTCATTATTTGTCTGATGCGATGATAATAAAGAGATTTTCATGGTGATGTAAGGCTCTCTTACACCTTGCAATCATGCTGCATGCCATGGCCAGCCAGGGCATTGCTTCGGGATGAAAAAGTTATTTAATTGATTTTAACTTATTTGTAAGGATTTTTTTTTTTTTTTAACAGCTTAAATCCCATTATACTGTAGTTAATGATGACAAATCTGGTGCTTACAAATGTGAATCTTATAACCTTGTGGATGTATGCGATCAGTAACATAATGTATTATGCAATCAGTAGAACATTATACTTAACAGGTATATGTTTTAAAAGATTTTGCAAAGACTTTAGGCAGGTATTATATGTATATCCAAACTTAATAAGTCATGATGTAAGTCCTACTTTTAAGCATTTTTAACGATAGTCAATCAGGGCTACTAACAAAGAATTAATTTTTTTTAAGGCTGCTTTGTTCTCGTTTACTTCAAATGATTCAGCTTATCTGACATATAAATAGTTTTTTTGACGTGATAACGTCTTATAAATCGGATTGGAATATATGGGCAGCACGCACAGAAAAATGTCACAGTCACGGTCACACTGACGTTACCTAGCTGCTTTGATAGCCTAGAAAGTCGTTAAAGTGGGAGTGGAGGGTGTTGGGTGGTTGTTTGGTTGGGGTGGGAGTGTGTGTGGGGCATGCGAGGGTTGGGGATGGGGGGGGGGGGTATTGGTAGTGTCAAAAATGGTGGGTGGTTGTAGCTGGTTTGGGTGGTGAGACAAAAATTGTCAAAACTAATGGGTGGTTCCTTGGTGGCTGTAGGTGGGATGGTGTTGTAGGGATTTGGTATGATTGGGGGAGGGGAGTGAATTGGCAAATATTGTGGGTGGTTGGTTGATGATGGTTGTAGGCGGTGTGGATGGTTTGTGCTGGTTGTAGGAGGTGTTGGTGGTTGTTGGTGGTAAGGAAGGGGGTATTTACTGTGTGGGGGAGGGGGGTGAAAACAATTGTCAGAAATGGTGGGCTGTTGGTTGTATGTTGGGGTAACAGGTTGGTGTTTGGGGGGTAGGGGTGAGAAAAAAAAATTAAAAAAAGGTGGGTGGTTGTAAGTGGGGTGGGTTGTTGGTGGTGAAAGAGATACAATCTACACATGAACTGTTTTGTTAACTGGTTATCACGTAAAATTATCGTCCGTAAACCGACTTTACAGACAACCAAGTTTTTTTTTTCAACCTCAGACTAAGTTTCCGATCCAATTTTTTACTTGCGATTATAGGTACTATAAGGCAAGTTATGGATTCGTGCAGAAAAAAAAATTGAGATAACAATCACACATGACATTACGATGATGGAGAAGTCGAAAAAAGTGGGTCTGGAAATTCCGTCCGTCTGTCTGTCTGTCTGTCTGTCTGTCTGTCTGTCTGTCTGTATGTCTGTTCGCGCCTCTGGAGGCTGAACGGGTGGGCCGATTTGCTTCAAATTTGGTATTTAGGATTTATTTGGCCGTCCCTCGGAACAAATTTTTTATTTTTGCTCTAGGTTCAAAAATAACGGCACCTGCCATACAATCTTGAAGCCAAAAATTGATTTTCTCAAAAACGGCTCTAACGATTTTGATAAAACTTTCAGAATGCTATTTTTGCAAGAAAATCTATCTTTTGGTTTGAAATTTTTTTTTCAAAATTTGTCTAATAACGGTACCTCTCATAGAACCAGTATTTTCAAATCAAATTTTCTCGTAAACTATACATTCGATTTCAATAAAATTTTGGCCACAGGAAGTCATTCATAATTTTATTAATATGGCATTTCAAAATTTTCAAAAACTTTTTTTTTTGATTTTTTATAATTTTTAAAAAAAAAAATTTGGTTTTCGAAATATGTTGGAAACGGGTACATTGATTTTTTTTTAAAATTATTTTTCAAATGTAAACTACAGATTGCCATATATTTGCATACTCAAATAAATTTCAAAATATTTTTTGAAAAAGTTTTTCAAAAATAACCTTTTAAAAAAAAAACTGGTCCAACGATTTTCAATATTTTTTTTTCCTAGATTGACGTATAGCTTTGAAATTTTATTGCATACTTAGTTTTTCCGAAAAAACTCTTAAACTAATTTAAAAAATAAAAGAATTTTCGAAATTATTTAATTTTTTTTAATATCCATATATGCAGCCACTACGCAATTCCTTATCATAAGAGCAAGTTCGTGCGACCCAGTCGTGCATTTTATTTTATAAAGATTAGGATCACTAACTGAGCATAAAAACACAAAATGACATATCTAGGTGGATTTTCAGTTGCTATCTTGAAAAAACATTTTTGGTCGATATATATGTACATATTCTATATACTTTAGGACTAATGTTACCAATATTTGTAAGACTTACCTTTCACGCTTTATGACCTATTTAAATAGAACCGGTTTTTCTATCTCGCCCGGTAACTCTTAAAATATTGGATTAATGACTAAAATGCATCTTTTCTTAATTTTTAACTTCTCTACAACTTTGGTTTAACAATTTTTTTTTTCTAATGTCCATACATTTTGAGTTATAATATAATACTTGTTCGAGAGCTCAGATATCTCGGCGAATGTGGACTATACTTTCCCTACCTTTCTTGAATGTTACCAACAAAGCTTTCCAATTCTAATGTGCAAATTTGAATGAATAATATTTTTAAATAAAAACTCGACTTCGCGCAATCACACAAAGAATCCTAAATTTTATTATTTCAGATTTGCTCAATAACAAACAAATTTGCTAAGCAAAGTTTTATCATGCTCTTGTGAATGTGCAACAACTTTCCTTAAGGATGCATTGGCAACAAAATTTGTGTTGGTTTCAACAGGACTTATTGCCAAATTATCAGTCTGTCACTGTCAGCTTGCAGACCCACACGCTTTTAAGCAGAGTTAAAAGTTTTAAAAATATTCTTATTGCCAGCAAGCACAGGATGTTACGTCATTGATAGCAAGTATACAAAAATCGGACCCAGATGGCTGCTTTGTAGGACTCCAGATTTATCTGTGAAAGTATTAAAAAACGATTTTCTGAACTTAACTAATGTTTGATCGATTTTGGAGATGAGTTGAAAATTATAATATCAGGTAAGAGGGTGGTCAAACGCAAGTAAAAATTCTTACTTACCTTGATCACTTGTGCATAAATGTTAGTAAGTAAGTCATACAGTCGGAATAGAGCTATGTTGTTGATGGCAAATAACTATTGCTTTGGAATAGAAAAAGTCTGGGGATGCCAGAATAACTACCCTTCTCAATGTAATGAATGATTCTTTCTATCCATTCCATAAGCGTTTGGAGTTTATTTAATTTAAAAAGATCAGAGTATCTTTTATACACTTTACATAATTCGAAGGTTGATATCTTTTCCGCATTTGACTTCGAGATAGCAGATTCCATTACGGATTCATAAGAATATAGTGTTTGGCATAATAGATTAACAAGAGAGCGTTCTAAGTTTTAATACCCTTGGAATCAGTGCTGGGCAAGATATACAAAGAAAGTTACTTATTAAAAGTACCTAATGCGTAATAAATATGAATTTGTTAAATCCTTATGTTATTTAGTCTTTCTACACGTTCATTTGCTTAAATGAACCTAATTAAAAACGCCTTCTTTTTGTCAATAAAAATTTTCAGTGGAAATGTCAATGTCAGGATTTATGGTTTTAAATACTGTGAGGCTATTTTCAATTATACTAAAGCCGGACTATAGGTTATTAGACCAACTATAGATTTTAAATCATTTTTGTTACATTGTTTTTGAAGTGGGAACTAACGTCATAAAAAACTAACGTAATAAAATTGTATTTCTATAGATGGACTAACAAAATTGTTTCTGGTCAGCACCGTGTTAGGCAACAGGCTACCCAGGGAAAAAATATGAGATCAGAGCTTCTCAGTTTACTTGGCTTAGCTATAATAATTCACAAATATAAAAACAGAAATAGTAAATATATAGGTACCAAGTATATAAATTTTTGTTTAGTTTGTTCTTAGTGCAGGAACTATCAATGACCGGGAAATTTTTAGAAATCATAAAAAGAAATTGTGGGAATCATCATTTCTCAGGATAATTGACATGATTTTCCATTGCTCAATAATTTTTCACCTGCCAATTGTTTCGCTCACAATAGTAAAATTTTCCCACACAATAATAATATTTCGTTAATTTGTACGATTGTTCAGCATTAGGAGTGATTTCTAAAAAAATTACTTACCATATATCTCATCAGGCAGGAGGCAATTCCCAACAATTTTTTCAGAGTCATGCTATGTACATATTGATTTTTACATTAAAGGGATATTTTACAGGAAAAATTCCTTATCCAACCTTTTTGTTCGATTTCTTAAAAAAAAAAAAAAAAACCCAAGGGACACCACATTGATTAGCTTTTAAATTTCAAAAATTTGATTTTATACAACATTTGAACCAGAAGCCATCTTCCAAAAAATCAACGAGTATATTCACAACAAGAAACAAACGACCAACAAAAAGGAAAAAAGAAAGAAAATAGAAACTGGCTTCCTTAAGAATGCTTTCATAAGCCTCTCTCTATGCTAATCATATAAAAGGCACTCTGTATCCTTTAGACCAGAAAAAAAAATTTAAACCGATATTAGGATAAAAAGGCCTATTATGCACGTTGCCTTTTCTTTTTCCAAATAATATTTTTTCCTTTCGTCCTTATTCAAAAATAAAAACACGTAAAAATCGAAGAATACCATAAATACCTCTCTTCTAGGTTGGATTGAAGGTATTTGCTAATCTCCTTAAATGTCAAGTGATAAACATAAAAAAGGGAAACAAAAGTCCTTGCAAAGATTTATTTTTCTCCTTGTTCAAACATTGAAGTTAAAAGTACTTGTCGATTCTTAAAGCTAAGTACTTTAAAGCTTCTTTTCAAAGGAAAAATGTAAATAATATACAGTTGTTAGCAATACAATAAAAAAAAAAAAAAACCAACAGCGTAATAAAGTTAACAAGCAAACTATTCTAAAAACATTTTATTTTAATTTTGTTTTTTTTTTCCAAATTAATCCAAAGAGTGAAAAGGCTTTCCCATTTATTCCACTTAAGCTCTTTTTTATACCTCACTGATCCGAAACGAAAGTTTCAAACTTTTCGGTTAGTTGTTACTTGGCATTGGCAATGAATTGAAACGCAAGTCTTTCCCAATTAACCTAGAACGCAAATTTTCTGTTTTTTTTATTTTTGTTGTAATTCAATCGTGATAATGCTTGGCGCGTGTGTTAACAAATTACATAGTTCTGAACAAAAAAATATGCTTGTAAGCCCACGAGACCAGAGTCCTGTGAGCATTTGATTAGTTTGTTGCCATTAATTCACACGAAGGCCCCTATCCCTAGACATAGGGCTTGTAAAAAACCAAGTACCTATACATTGGTGTGAAATTCACTTGATTTATCTGAATAGACCACATGTTCGAAGTACTTGTGCTTGTAAGAGGTTATTATTGGACTCATAATAAACTTCAATTGAAGAAACGAAACTTCGTCGTGAAACTATGAAACATTGAGAGTGTTTTTACCAATTTTTACTTGCGATTATAGGGACTAAGGCAAGTTACGCATTCGTAAAAAAAAAAATTTTTTTTGGACAATCAAACATAACATTACGATGATAGAAAAGCCTAAAAAAATGGGTCCGACAATTCTGTCTGTATGTCCGTCCGTCTGTATCGGCACCTACATCCTAAACGGCTGGACCGATTTGCTTCAAACTTAGTACATAGTATTATTATTACGTCCTACAGATTGGTTTTTGGAATTAGCATTCTAGCTCTAAAATTAAATGTACCTGCCATACGAATTTAAGGGGAAAATTGATTTTTCTCAAAAACCGCTCCTACGATATTGATAAAACTTTCTTACTAATGTTTTCTGTGCAAACTTTATGTTTTGGTTGGAATAGATTTTTCACGAAAAGTCTTATAAGGGTATACCACCCACAGGACGGGTTTTTTGAAATCAGATTTTCTCGTAAAGCACTTGACGGATTTCGATTAAAATTTGAACATAGGAGCCTTTTTATAGACGAAAAAATATAAATTCTTAAATTTTTCAAAAAAAGTTTTTTTTGAGTTTTAAAAAAAAAGTTTTTTTTGTTTTGTTTTTTCCAAAATCGGTTTGATCTATTTTTTAAACTTTTATTTTTCTGATAAAAACTACGAATTGCTAGAAGTTGGCATACTCAAAAAATATTTGGAATATTTTTTCGAAAAGATTTCCAAAAAAAGTGTTTTTTGAAAAAACTGGTCGAATGATTTTGAAAAAAAAATTTTTTTTTAATTTCAAACAGTAAACGAAAGTAGACGGCTTACTTAATGTTTCCAAAAAACGTTTAAACTAGTGATTTTTAAATAATCAATAAAATTTTATATCATTTTTTCCATGCTTTTTTTCCAAAATCTCAAACCCCAGAACCAATGTCACACATTAGAGTAAGTTCGTCCCACCCAGTCGTGCACTTTTTTTTTTTTTTTTTGGTTTTGGTATAAATGAAAAATTGACCCCAAATTCAAAATAGAAATATGAAAAATGGCTTCGCCACCGGTGCCGTTCTTTTATCTATCGAAAAAGCTTGAACGTTTGCTAAAAATTGCTTGGAATAAGGCTTTGTCCTGATCACGTGGTCAATTTGAGTTGATAGCCAAAAATAGCTTGCATTGCATTCAAGATTTTGTATTTTGCCTTTGAAAACGTCAAACAACCTCGAACGATTCAACGCCCCTCGCAAAAGGAACAGTTTGGCTATGGCTGCCGATAAAGCGCTGTAGCTTTGATTTGCTTGTACCAAAGCTGGTGGATGGGTTGTATGCAGCTGCCACTTGAATATTTTAACCAAATTTGTTTCATAGATCCGTAGTGCGTTCCTTTATAGACCAATATATAAATAATTTAACTCTTCCAGAAGGAGTTTTGTCTACTTAGTAGACTAGGGGAATGGTAGCCTCTTTCACTTCTTTGTCCACGCAACTTCTGCAGAAGTCATTTGCTTGCATGATAACGATCTTTTTCCAAAAATTCATTCATTGTCACCAAAGGATATTATTTCAGTGGTGGTATGCGTCCACTCGTTGCCCATTACTTATGCTGCTTGTTTGACTGAACAAAATACTTCAGAAATTCAAAGTCTTATCGTATACATGAGACCCGTTAATCAAACAGCCATATTACCGACTATTGAAGATCCATCAGCATATCCAATGGATCTTTTTTTTTAAATAAACATTTTCAAAACTGTCAAAATATCTAAATAAAAATTATATACATAAATTATGTCTTCTAACGTCGTCGGACGAAAGTTCAATAATACCTTCTTTGACCCAGTGATAATGACCATGTGCCATATTGCCGTTCCTTTAAATATTGATAAGATCTCAGTTTCCGAACATGAATTAAGTAAGTATTCACAGAACATTATCAAACAACTCTTAACTTTATGACATAAGTCTCTAAACTTAAGTTCGAAAAAAGCTTTCCACCGATCATTTTGAACGAACTTTAATTCGAATATTTAAAAATTGGATGCTTCCTTCTTTGTGAACGTACCCTCCTTCATATCTTGAAGAAAATCACGTACAGGTTCGTGCGACCTAGTCATGAAGCTAATTTTACTCATATACACCCACCCACCCTATCGTACACATTTAAACTGTTCCATATCATAAGCAATCAAATTCACACAAATTCACTTATAATATGAGAGTAAAAAGTATCCTTAATAATTTATAACAGTGACGTAGTTTCCATTCCTGCCGGAATTGAGGTCTTCTGTGTGATGGAAGCACGATAGTGCCGGAAAGCTTTTGTTTGTACTTACACCTCACGCTGCGATAGAAAACAAATACGATGTACATACCTACGAGTACCTATCTACATGGGGTTCCTATCCTCCATCGTGTGGGATTACGTATTATTATAGCATGTCGGACTTATCGCGATAACGAAAATATCAATTACGAAATGTTTACCTGAAAAATAGAGCTAATAAGTTACTGTTAGTTTCTCAAATGGCTCATAATCATAATGACTCACGATAAGAAGCCATTTTGCTATCGCTTAATTAAGATTTAGTGAAAACAATAACAGTTCGTTGGCAGTGACAAATTTAAGTAATAATCTATCTACCTTCCTCGAAAACTTCTTACACCACCTGCCTTCATAACATTTTGTTATGTTTGCTTTGGCCTCACCCATTTGTTCTGGATTAAACTTATCCATGAACAAAATAAAGGGACAAATATATTGACTATGTCTACAGAAATATATTTGAAAAAAAAAAAAGGTTTTTCAATATGTTTCGTCCTTAAAGGACACCATCAAATTTGGTCACCAGAAAAATCAATATTGCGGCATGACAGGTCAAAAATGGTTTTAAGACAAAATACACACAACTTCTCTTGGCTGTAAGTAAAATTTTCGAAATGTGAAACCTTTCACGTTTTTAAAAGTCAAAAGTCTAGCTGTTAATGTTTTCAGCGATATTGCAGTTTTTATTTATCAATGCTCTTATCAATAATTTGCATGATGAAATGCAAGAACCAGATTTTTTGGTGCTTAATAGGGCGTTAAAGTTTTAAAATATAAAGACACGGGATCTTGAGGAGGACTCCAGGTCTACTAACTCTTACTCTCAACAATTCACGTGTGTACGTTGTACTCTGCATGGAATGGAAGGAACCAAAAATTTCCCCCTGAATTCGAACCGTTCACAGACACACGATTCGTTGTGAATTAAGTTTCCACGCTATCTCGTTGTAAATTTCGTTCGCCAACTTTATTCTGTACGAATTTAGTTTGCTGTTCCATCTCAGAGTCAAGCTTGACTAAATTTTTTTTTTTTTGGAATGGTTCTTGCAGCGTTCTTGGCAGTCTCGAGTATGTGGTCATTTCAACTGATATTTTTGTAGTAACACGTCTTGCTTTCGCCAAAGCGATGCAAAGATTTGTTCCACTGTTCGGTGAGATATGCCATCAGATCACCAGTGGAACGATTGCTGCAAAAGCCGTTCTGTCGGTCATTCCAAAGCTCCCGATCTAGGAGATATTTCTTGAGCAGAAAATTTATCAGTGTTTCCATGAGCTTGGAAAGAAGGGACGTAAGTGCATTTGGTCGGTGGAAGGAGGGGAAGGCGGAGTCTCCTTTTTTAGGGACGGGCTGGACAAATGCTGTTTTCCATCTACTATTAAAGATTGGTGAACAATGTAGGAGCGATGGAAAAGCTTAAGCAATTATTTTGCCACCAATATGAAGAACACCTCTTCAAAAGTATAGGGGGTATACCATCCGGGCTAGCGGATTTGTGTACATCAAGATCTTGAAGAAAACTGCTTCTCGTTCTGATTTGGTGGTAAATGGTTAGTCCCTTTCTTACCCGTACAGTATCGCACACAGGCGTGGTAAAGATTGTAAGTCATAGTCCTCGGAGTCACTTGGAGTTTTTGAGCGAGCAATTTTTTTGTTAGCAATGAGAGAAGTTGGAAGAGCAGGTAAGCGAGCATATGGACAATCAGGATCAGGACGATGATCGGGTTCTTAAGGATCTGAAGAAAATACGTAGGTACACTTTCTGTACAACTGCATATATGCGGTGGCAGAACATTTTTTAGTTTGCGAATTAAAGTATTGAGAAAAAAACAGAACCAGGAAAATACATCTGTCAGTGTCAGCCGAAGATACTTCGCAATGGTTTTAGTCAAACCTTATACGTAGAATAACCCACTTATGGAATCAGACCATAATCAATGATTTGAAAACTTAAACAAGAATAAATGTTCGTTGCCGAAATATTTTAGACAAAGATTGTCCCAACTGTATACATAATATGGTATGAAATTTCAATATAAGCTCCTTCAATCCCCGCACATTTTACTTTAATTATCATCCCGAAATCCTTCCAGACTTATGTCGTCCTTAATATTCAAAAGTCAGGAATGATATTTCTTTCAATAATTCCTTGCCTTTTTCAATCTTAGTCCTTGTCGTAATTTCAAAGAAACCTGTCCTTTTGTTTCAACTTTTAATCCTTTGAATAATTATTATTCATGAAATAAATTATATATATTATATAAAATAAATCGAAAACCTGAATTCAATGAGAGATAGAGATACAAAAAGAAAACAGCCATGATTTACAAAAAAAAAATCTCATGAATCTATTCAAATGAATTTTTTCGGGAAAAAAAAAGCAAATTTAAATGTGACTTCGCAGCCATTTCATTTTCCATTTTACATTTTGAATGAAAAACAAAAAGGCAACCTCTAATGGAACCACTAAAGGCTAAAAGCATTTTCGAAAATAGAGGTTTAGGTTGGCATTGTATAGAGACTAGAGAGCATGGTTAATGCTTCTTCCTTTTTTTTTTTTAACAGAGTAGGAGACATCCGGGTCCGGGCAACACCATTAAAAGCAATATCGAAAGCAACCAACAACAACACACACAAAAAAAATATTTAAGAAATAAAATTAAAATAAACGAAATTAAATTGCGCTTGAAGCAATGACATTCCACTTCATTTATTGAAAACCAAATGTTTGAGTGCACGAGGCACGACACACCAAAATGTTTGGGAGTCTCATTAAATTTTATTACGTTTTCGAGTACACCAACCGAAATATAGTAGACTGATTGTTCGATAGAAATTGGAAACAAGGTTATAGAAGTGGCTTTTTGAACTTTTGGCGTCATGTTATTGGAATTAGAAAGTATGGAGCTGGAAATCTGATTTGGTAAGGTTTGACATGAAAATTAAATTAAGAATCTGCCAAAAGCAAGTGGGTATAGGTAATGCAGTCGAGAGTTTTTAAACATTTAATTTTGAACTTGATGGCTTTTGACATTTTTTGAGATTTCGTATTAATTTTGTACTCACTTTATATGACAAATGAATTATATCAAATTTCCTTTTCTTCGTATACATATACTCTTATTCTTCGCAGAAAACAGAATCATTTGAAAAACTCAGCTTTAAATTCCAACACAAAAAATTGAGGTGAGTCGATTTAAGTTAAAAACATGATTCAATGACACTAAAAAGACGAATCGATTCCAATAACTGAACTTCGAACATATACATTAAAAGCTTCAAAAATAACAGAGGTAGAGTTTCTTCGGCTGCAATCCCTAGCGTCTAAGATGAGCCGGAAGTTCGTGGAAACAATATTCCCGGTTGCAGTATCTACATTATGTTTACTGCCTCATAAGCATAAAAGAGTTATGTTGGCACCCAAACAGCATCTCAGAACTTTATGATTATAATGAGAGATGCAAGGGCATAGCCGGAGCTTATTGACTCAACTGTTTATGTGTGTGTTTCGATATTTTGCTGGACTGGAAGGGACCTTGAATTTACCATCCAACCAAAGTGGGTAGCACAGGTGCATTTCCTTATGGAATACTCTACATTTATAGAAGATTTGTCAAAAGCCGAATGTAAGAAAACCTATAGGTAAGATCAGCGATTTAACCCAGACCTTTGGTGGCAGACTGAGTCAGACATACAAACCACTACGTTATTAGACATTTGTGTATGAAACAAAAACCGACAACTAAGTGACCCATCCTCTTACAGTTTGTATATTACAGCCTTTCTTTTTATGGAATCAAATGCTGTTCGGAAATCCATACAGAAAATATACAGTTATTGACGTCGGTGCTTAGATATGTTTCTGAAACATTTGACAAGGTGAAGATGTGATCTATCCTGGAGTATCCCTTTCAGAGCATGATCTTGATTAATTTTGTTAGACAACATCTCAAAATTTCCATAAATATTTTGAAAAATGATTTATATCCATAATTTGATGCATCAATCTCCTTTTTTAAATATTGGAAAAATAATTTATTTCATAAATGCCTCGGATATATTTCCCGATTGAAATATTTAATTGTAAATGCTTTAAAGACGTTTTAAAAACTTTTCTGTTGTGTTTAAAAAAAAATTCGTCTGGAATCCGGTCGCAACCAGTCGTCTTATTGTTTTTTATTTTGCAAATTCAATAAGTGTTATAACATAGATATGTATACAAAAACAACAATTTTGACTTTATTGTAATACAAATTGAAATTCGGATAAATCATTGAAGATTCGGTTATCGTTATAGAAATTACAGCTATTTTAAGGCAAAGTGTCAAAGCAAATTTTTCAGGCAATGAAACCGGATCAAACATAGATATTTTGTAAAAGCTAAATATCAGAATCTTATGTTTAAGACAAGAACTTTATATTTGACTAGCTGACCCGGCGAACTTTGTTCCGACGAAGTATTATTAATGTAGGTATTAAAAATAATAATTCAATCATGCGCATTTATTAAAAAGCTGAATTTTTTTTTTAATACAAACAGACACTTCATTTTTATTTATATGTATACATAGATACTGAGGTATTTTAAGTCTATTCGGGCTATAAATAAGAATTCGAAAAAAAGGATCCCCAGTATCACCTAGTGGTACTTAACAAATTAATCAAATTTTGAACATCATGAACCTGCCTATGAAAGTCCTGACAAAATATGTGCATATGTAAATAAGAATTTTTGAAAAATGTGACCGCAGCGTTACCTATAGGAGTAATTAAAATTACCTTAGTTATTCTTAACCACATCCGCCAGTGAAAATCCCGTCAAAATCGGTCCAGCCGTTTCCGATATTAGCCGGAACAAACAGGCAGACAGACAGACACAAAGATTGTCCTTTACAACGGGATTTACATTGCCAATTTCTCCCAAATTAGGCTAGGTATAGGAACTGTTCGCCAATAAGCTTTCCCTCCTTCATATTAGAAAATGACCCAAAAGAATAAAGGAATCGCAATTAACTTCACCTTTTTCATAATGTTTTAACCTTCCAAATATAGAAATCAAATGAAGCCTAAAACATTTCCTTCATTGGTAAAAGCTCCCCTCTCACCTAATTGTTCACGGTCTTGGTATTGCTTAGAACTAATTTGAAAAGTCTTAACCGGGAATTCAAACGATATGCTGTGGTCGGATTCCATAACCGCTTAAGTCGAGTTAAGTCGAAAATTACTTTTTGTAATAGCCGTGTTCAGAATATTAAGATATATATACACTCAAATTTGCAGATCTGTATGTTTTCTCAAACGAAAGTTATAAGCTAAAAACCTAATAGCTTAATTCATATTTTTAAAAATGTCATAAGCCAAAAAGACTTAACTTGAAAAATATGATTTTTTTTTTATAACGGCCGCCTCATAACTTAAGTTAAGTTTTTTAAGCATCAATAGTTTGATTTGCCATAATAACCTATCTCAAGATAAACTACTTTTATCTAGCATTTTGAGAAAAAAAAATTTGCCATAAAATTGTAAGTTGAGTTAGGATATCTTATGTCTTCCCATATTTAAAAACTGTATTTTTTTTTCCATTTCATAACTCAAGATAGACTGTTATTGCCAAATGCATAATGGATATATTATTTTCGTAACTTGAGTTAGGCTGTTATGGATAATTAGATTTTTGATTTTGAATGCACTTAAGTTAACTTAAGTTGTTATGGCATCCTTAATATTAGTAATTTCAAAATAATACATCGAGTTAGGCCGTTATTCCATATTTGCATTTGAAAAATCGCAAATCTAAGTAAACATAGGTTTTTCTGCCTCGTACAAAATTGTGGGGAGATGATTCATAAGTTGATTTAGGTTTGTTGTGTCCGGTCGCATTAGATAAATTTAAAAGTTAGTTTTTTGTTTAAAAAGTTATTGTGGTTTGTGGAACTAAAAAGTGAGTGAATAAAACAAAATTGAAAATACAATGTCGAGCAGAGCTTTGCAAATGGTGGAATTGGCGGGGAGGCTCGCAGATCGTGCTGAAGCTAAAGGTAAGTTAATGATTTTTGTTACTATTTAAAAGGCCAAGTACAGTATGTTATATGATGTACATTAGGTATGTAAAATAAAACATTTGAAGATTTTAACAAATATTGAAATAATTGAGAATGTCAAAGTAGTTTACGTTTTCTTCATGCCATGTTAGCTGTTGTCGTCGTCGTCGTTGTTTTTGTGTATATGTCCGTTTGTCTGTTCGTGTATCTACACTCCATTCCACCCTAAACGAAAACGGCTGATTTATTTATCTCGTTTATAATTCCGATTTAAGTTTATAGAATTTCAGATGTTTATCTTACCTATTGTTATAACCTTTTGTTTTAGAAAGCATTCGGGGTTTTGAAAATGGGACTTTTCAGGGTGAACATGGTTTTTTTCTCAATATCCTGGTGTTGTTGACATAGGTAAGGAATTTGTTAAAAAGCTCAGATCGAAATCAGAAATCTTTATTTTCAACACTTAGAAAAACCAAATGATATCAAAGTTCATTGTCAAAAAATTTCAAACAACGATTATCCTGCATCAAGCCAACAATTATTACGTCCTGAAGAAATTGTTATGGATGAGATGCCTAACTTTGAGCCTAGTGTACAAAACGATACACAATCTTCATCGAACGGGAAAATTTTTGATGTAGACTTCCTCCGATGTAAGAAAATTTATATTGATACTTTTTTTTAAAATTGAATCCAATGTTCGTATTAAAATTTGCTAAGACAATTATTTTTCTAAAATTAGGTAAGTTTCAAGATACTGAAAACATAGAATCCAAGAGTATAGTAGATAAGCCCGAGTGGATGGACTCGGATGATAATTTGAATGATCCGGATTTCAATTTATTAAGAAGTAATTCAGGTTATTTTAGCTCTGTGAGCGATGAGGAATTAATTTCTATGGGAGCCCAAATTGAACAAGCCTTAACGTCAACGAAGTTCAAAAATAAAAAAAAAACTTCGGGTTGCAACAATTGACAACTGCAGAAACAAATGTCATGAAAAAGTAGACATTCAATACATTGAACTATTATTCAACCAATACTGGTCGCTTGGAAGCTACGATCAGAGTATTTTGTATATGAGTTCTATGATTACCATAGGGGCTAAGAAATGTGATACTTTGGTGAATGAAGTAAACAGGAAGCGGAAACGTGAGCATTCGATGAGATATTCATTGACAGTCAATGGAAATACTGTGAATGTTTGTAAAAAACATTTTCTTTACTGTTTTGACGAAACAGAGAGTTTCATTAAAAATGTAATACAGAAAAAAATATCCTCTCCTGCTATTCCTTTTCAAAATAGGAGAGGGAAACATACTCCTGCCAACAAATACAGTAGAGAGGTTGAAGAAGAAATAAGGAGACATATTTTAAAATTTCCGGCTTATGAAAGCCATTATAGTCGAAGGGATACGAGTAAAAAATACTTGGCAAATATTTTAAATCCTACATCCATGCATCGACTTTACGCTATAGAAACCGAAAATCCTGTTAGCATGCCAAAATATTCCCAAATTTTTAAAACCATGGGTTTAAAGTTCAAAGCCCTAAATGTTGTACCTGCGACTCGTATGTTTCCAAAATCAAAGTTGCGGAAACCGAAGACATCAAATTAAAACTAATTGAACAAAAAGCTAATAATTTAAACAAGGCCGACATGGCTTATGAAGCAAAACGCATTGACAAAACAGAAGCAAAAAAATCGAAATTGATTAAAGCATTTGCCTTTGACCTCCAGCAGTGCCTACAGACGCTGTTTTTAAGAAACTCAATAAGTTTCTATAAAAGAAAACTTTGGACGTTCAATTTAACTGTTTATGTCTTAGAGTCCAATGCAGCAAAATGTTTTATGTGGAATGAAGGAATAGCGCGCCGTGGTGGGAATGAAGTGTCATCTTGCCTTTACAAGCTTTTAAGGACGATTCCAGAAGAAACTAAGGAAATAATATTTTACAGTGATTCTTGCTCTGGACAAAACAAGAATTCCTTCGTAGCTGCAATGTTTATTTTATTTCTATTGGACTCAGAAAATGTTGATCAAATAGATCATAAGTTCCTCGAACCAAGACATACCCATGGAATGCGACAGTGATCATGCTCTTATCGAGCGGAAGAAAAAAAAAACAAATGTGAAAATAAAAACACCAAGAGACTGGTATCAGTTCGTCGGTTCGGTTGCAACAAAGATGGAAGCAATAGAAATGAAAGCGGAAGATTTTTATGATTTTGCAAAATTTTCCAAGTCCAAGTTTTCCTGGAAAAGATTGGGTGAAGATGGTAGTAAATTTTTCTGGAATGCTGTTCGCTGGTTACGCTACACAAAAAGTGTCAGTGAGGTGTCTTTTAAATATTCTTTAGATGACAAAGAACCATTCAAGATTTTAAAAATAGGGAAAAGAGGAGCTGGTGCAGTAAATATGAGCCAAATTTCAAGCGTCATGGAAATACCTAGCATCTCAAAGGAGAAAAAGAAGAATCTCATGGACCTAAAGCAATACATAAATCCTGATTTCCATTCATTTTATGACAACCTGAAATGCAGCATTGAAGAGCCAAACTGTCATCCCGATTTGATGGAATCTGATCTGGAGGAAGATAAGATTAACTAACACTTTTTCATTTACATTTTTATGTTTTTATGATATCATTTGTTTTTTTTTTCTATTACCTAAGTATCTATAATTTCTAAAAAAAATTTGCTGGGTGTAAGTTCACATGAATACTTTAAAAAAGACAATTAAACAACAAACATCATAAATGCAAACATTTCAAATATTTGATTTTTTATTGTCTTATATTTTCTATTAACGAATTGGTGAAGAAGAAAAGCACATTCTACAATAAAGACGAAATAGTGTATTTAAAGTAAGTATACGCAACAGTACACAGTAAATTTGTATTCTGGAATTCTTTTTGTTATTTTATCATTTTATGATGCGATCAAATAAAAAAGTGATTGAAAGACCGACAAACAATTAAAAAAGAAAACTGAAATTTATTATTCCATTTTTCAAAAAAAAGCTCATCAGATTATATTCATGTCCTACATATTTCTTGTAAGGTATTATTAATTTTAGCTCAATTTTTCGAATGCTTGATGAGGTTTATTTGATAAAAACAATGGCTTTTTACTAAAAAATTAATACAACGTCAACTGGGACAGCTACTTTATTTAAAATCCATTTACCATATATCTTAAAATTATGATTTTAAGTGTTCAAAACTTTAGTTAACATAAAACTTAACTTATATTAAACAACTCCATTGCGACATTTCATTGAAGGCAAAACGACCTAAGTCCATATAGAAAAATTAATCATCTTACTTTAACACACCACAACAGCCTAACTTGATTTAAGAAATTTGTTTGTAAAAAATAAATAAAGCAAAACAACCTGACTTGAGATATGCTATTTATTTTTTTAATTCGCAATAAGCCATAACAGCTTAAGTGTTTATTTCTTAAATCACTCCTTAACAAAAAAAAGTCTTACATTTATTTCCTCTTGACACATGATAAAGGAGTAGTTTTTCTTTATTTTTACATTTAAAATCTTAAAAATAACAATTTTCCTATTCCCAGTGAATTTTTGAAACTTTAAACTGCTCTCCTGAAAAGTATGAAAAATCGACTTAAGCTGTTATGGCTTGTGGCCACTGATGTAACAACTTACTTTGAAGTTATTTGTTCTTGATAATTTTTCTTCTTTGGAATAGTTTGTCTGAATCCGAAGATCTCCAGCTTGTTTGAATAGGAAACATTCAGTCACCAATTTTTTTATTAATGAAAAATGCTCTTAAAAATTTAAACTGCTCTAATTTATTTTTGAAGCACCAACACTTTTATTTATCCGCAAATCTTTTATTTAACACAAACCGGACGAAGGTATACTCGAGCTCGCCTTCATAGTCATTAAAACATTCAAAGCACTCAAAAGTTCATACCTTCATATGTATATGTATGCAGAGTTCAAAAACTACTTCTTCTCATGAAAAATAGAAACATTTTCTACATGTTCAATGAACAACATACACTTCAAGAGGGTAACCTTACCAACATTTATGTAATGTATAAATGTAGATAGTTATGTTGTGTTTACTTTTAAAACATTTGAAAGCTTTTTGAAATAATTGTTAAATATACGAAGTGCACTTGAAAAAGTTAAAATTAATTTTGGAAATCTTTTTACGCATTCCCTTGAAAATTTTGTTTATGTAAATTAAGTAGGTACACTCGATGTGAGTAGAGTAGGTACGGGGTAGGGTAATTAAGAGATATGGATGTTCTCCAAAAAACAGATACAAATCTGCCCTCTATTTAGCAGACGCATTGTTGTGATAAACTCAAGTGTAACTCAGATACATTTACAATCGAAATACCGTATACTATACATATAATAAATCGTAGTAAACATTCGCCCATTCTTCCGCCCGCGCTCCGTTGAGTGCTGACAGTCACGCTTCTTTAGGAAGCAAGCAAAAAAAAAACTTACGCCCACAACTTTAACCCGGGACCTCGTGAGTGTCTTATATAAAGTCTTATAACCCTAATGAATTACCCAATGAGAGTCCCTGTGCAATATACAGGGTGATTCACCAGCGTTGTGCCAAAAAGCTAGAGCGTGTAGGTTAAGTTGAGACAAGAAAAAAATCGTATGGGAGGGGGGGTCTATTCCCCTCCGTTTAGCCGGGAGGGGCAATTTTCTGAAAAATTGACTTATTTTGTAAAGAAAAATATTTAAAATCAACGGCTTCGTTTGCAACACCGTGTTATATCTTTTTGGAAAGCCAAGCATTTTTTCTTTCATTTTGTTTTTAAATTAAATTGTTTTAACGAATAGTTTAAAAAATATAAATTTTCAAACTCAAAATTTTGAAAAAAAAATTTGAAAAAATAATTTTAAAACTAATTTTTTTCAAAATTTTACGTAATTAAGTATAATTTTTGTTCTCAGAATTCAACGCTTCCATTAATCTTTAATCCAACACTGAAAACCGTATGGCTCTACGACTTTTTCTTGCCAAGGTATTCAAAAATAACCGAACCTACTTCTTCACAAAAACAAGAAAACCTAGCCTTACGGGATGGCACAAGTGACCATTTAGCCAATTTTTTCGTGTTTTTGTGAAGAAGTAGGTTCGGTTATTTTTGAATACCTTGGCAACAAAAAGTCGTAGAGCCATACGGTTTTCAGTGTTGGATTAAAGATTAATGGAAGCGTTGAATTCTGAGAACAAAAATTATACTTAATTACGTAAAATTTTGAAAAAAAGTAGTTTTAAAATTATTTTTTCAAATTTTTTTTTCAAAATTTTGAGTTTGAAAATTTATATTTTTTAAACTATTCGTTAAAACAATTTAATTTAAAAACAAAATAAAAGAAGAAGTTTTTGGCTTTCCAAAAAGGTATAACACGGTGTTGCAAACGAACCCGTTGATTTTAAATATTTTTTTTTACAAAATAAGTCAATTTTTCAGAAAATTGCCCCTCCCGGCTAAACGGAGGGGAATAGACCCCCCCTCCCATACGATTTTTTTCTTGTCTCAACTTAACCTACACGCTCTAGCTTTTTGGCACAACGCTGGTGAATCACCCTGTATATCAGAAAAAAAATGAATATAATTTCACACTTGGTCCTTTAGGACGATACAAACATACAACCATAATTCCTTCTTTTTTTTGCAAAAGGAAATGTACGAAAAACAGCATGAAATTTGATGAAATATTACTTTTGATTATCCCCGACAGTAACAAGGGTTGAATTCCAAAGATCTTTGTAGGACTTGCAAGTTCTTCAAAGTGTTGACAAAAAATTATTGTTATTAAAAAAATCCCTTCTTATTCGCATTTCAAAAAGTTCTTCTTTTTGCTTTTTGATTTGGGTTCTCGGGTTTAGAACACTTACACTTCACACCATGCCATAGTGCTTAGCGCCTCATGTTGACCAAAGTGATATCAATTTTTCTTCGGAAACAGAAATCCAAGATTAAAAAAAGGATGCTACAGCCGAAAAAAAAGATTATTTGCTGCTTAACCAAGTTCAGATATGATGGTAAGGATTTTAATTAAATTTGTGTTTTTGTTTTCAAACAGAAAACAGAAGAATTATGTTGATAAAAAAAGGTTTCCAATGAGCCAGATGGCAGGCGTGCGTGTGTTAAACTTGATTACATGATTTTCGAAAAGGACTTTGCGGGGAGTTTTTATTATTGTTGGAGATTAATGCAGAACCGAGAAAATTCATAACGGGATGTGAAATTAATTTTTTTTTCTTAAAAAACACAAACAAGCAAATGAAGAATATTTCTTGAACTTCAGAATCAAGTGAGGGTACCCATTTAATTATTCTTTTTTTTTCTAATTGTATTCATTCGTTATCAGATGTGAGAATTTCTACATGAAGTAAGAAAAGGGATTATTTTTGTCACTGGTCCTTTTTGTATTCTAGGAATTGATATATTTTGAGTTCCATGGCAACTTTAGTTTTTAAAAAAAACTGAAAAGTACAGTTTATAATGTCCAGGATCTATCAGAAGAAGCAAGAACTTGAGTTTTAGAAAAACACCTTTAAATTGTATTAGTTTTTGTATATTACAGGTTCTAAAGTAACCCCTCCCCTGCCCCTTATTCATAAATGCATAAATAATTTTTATGGGATAATAGACAAGTCTCATTTCGCATTCGTACAATTGCAGCAGCTATAATATATCTAAATATAATCAATTCTGCGAGATTTGTAGGTACGGGTGAGTGGCATCCAGTTTGAGTTTGAACTCACAACTCTAGGTTTGGCAACAAGGCACTATATCCACTGTGCGACTTAACAACTGTACCATAAAAAGACTTGTCTTCATCCTCTTCCAACTACTGACCACAAATACGTCTCGTCTTTTTACTTATTCTATAAGAGTTGAAGAGTTTTAAGCTCCGAAATATCAATATTTTTTGTTTATCGAAATATTTTGAAACATTATGTATTTCATATACATACTTAATGATAAGCTTAATAAAAAATACAATTCAATTCATATAATTCATTTGATATCAGTCCTCGACAGTAAACAGTTTCTTAAAATAAAATTAGGTCTGTAGAGTTTACTTCAAGACAACAAACGGATTCTTAAAACTAGGTCTATAGAGTTTCCTCCACAACAGTAAACGGGTGGCCTAATGTCGCAACTCAAAACGGTTGAGCTTCCTATCAGATGGAATTGATTTTTTTTCAGTTTCTCTTTTTTAAATGGTGGCTTCTATACAAAGAGCCACTAGATTTTGGCCAATTTTTTCATTTTTTCTAATTTACTCAAAAAAGGCTCTCCCGATTTTTATGAAACTTTGTATGTAACATACATGGAATACTTCAAACAAAACTGCATTTTTAGTTTTTGGATATACATGATAATAGCGGAAATTGCTTTTAACAGCATTATTAATTTGGCCATAAGTGGACATTTGTATCATTTATAACACCCAAAAGATAACGTCTTAATTTTAAATATTAAAGGTTTCTTAACGTTAGCTCCCGTATATCGACTTTTCCAGTTTTAGCCAAATTTTTTTGGTTTTGACCAAATTTTTCAAAAATGAATAATTGTTCTTATTGATCGAAAAGTTTGTTTTCATCGTACTATTTCACCAACAGAGCAAGTACGTACGACCCAGTCGTGCATTTTATTTCCTACAGCATTTCGATATGTGACGTGATGATGGAAGTTATAGAATATTAAAATACCTTTCCAACGAAATATAGTTTTACGAGGTACCAATTTTTCCTCATGGATAAACTGGATTACCCATTTTTTTCAACTCAGCAACCTGTCAGTTATCCCTCATGAATAAAGTGACTGAGCATAGACACTTTGATTTTATAATTGAAATAGTGATATAAGTGCAAGTCTATTTCGGAGTGTTTTTCCTGTTTCATTATATAGGCCGAATTGCTTCAAACTTGCTATATAGTGTTTTTTAGGTATTGCACAGAGGGGAAATTGAAATTTTTTTTAGCTCAAAAAATAACGGTACCTGCCATATAACCGTTACGTTAAAGCTTATTTTTCTCGAAAACGGCTCTAACGATTTTGACTAAACAAATTTGTGTAGCTTTTTAGATACGACCAATCATAACTGCTGAAAAAAAAAGTTTTAAAAAATGTCTAAGAACGGTACTTTCCATAGGACCGTTTTTGTTTTTGCTTTCGATTATCTTGAAAACGGCTCAACCGATACTTTCGAAATTTCACTCATATATAGGTGTAGGTAGCTCAATTTATACTGCATACCAATATTTAAAAAAAATATTTTTTTGTATTCTTAAAATCAATTAAAAAAAAAATTAAAAATTAATATTTTGAAAACTGCTCATTAAATTTTTTTCAAAAATTACAAATAAATGTATGTTCTGAATACTTATAAATTGGCGTTTTTGAATTTAAAAATAAAAATTGTTTTAAAGTTTTTCAAAAAAAACTGGAGGAAAAACGAAAAAAAGTGGATACTTCCTTTGAAAAACTTTTAACAGAAGCAAAGGAGATCGCTGAGGATTAACATGTTGTTCTAAGACAACCCAGAATTATTTCAAAGCAAATTCATCGAATAAACAATCAGCCAACTCAGTCTGCAGAGGAGTATTTTCGAAGGGCTGTTTATATACCCCTTCTAGATTTTGTGTTGACAGACTTAAAAGATCGTCTCTCCACCGATGTGCTAGAAATATTTCAGCTAGGAGTTTTTTTTGCCGCAAACAACTTACTCCAAAGCTGATTTGGAATCTGTGCGTGTAACGGCTAATACGTAAAGTCAGCTTCTTAAATCATCCACCCATCTCAATGGTCGTTCAAGAATATAAGCTGTGGATAAGAAAATGGCAGCGAGAAACTGAAGAGGGGGCCATTTCCCGAGTGTCTTCAAGAAATGTTAGATGTTTGTGACATTACGTTGTATCCACACATTTTTGTAATATTCAAAATATTAGCTTCACTTCTTGTTAGTGTCACAACAGCAGAGCGGTCGTTCTCTACCCTAAGGCGACTTAAAACGTGGCTGCGATCAAATATGGGAGAAGAACGTCTCACAGGTCTTGCTCTAATGAATGTGCACAAAGATGTGAAAATTGATATCGATGAAATCATTACGAAATTTGCTAACTAAAAACAAAGAAAACTTGATTTTATTCTTTAATTTTGTACCAATAAATTAAAAAAATTATATTTTAATACTTTTCATATACTCGTACCTACATTTTCGTCACTTTCTTTGGACTAAAGCTTGCATTCTTAGTTTTTCTTATATATTTTAGGTACTTCATATGACACTACACTTCAAAATCTAAAATTGGTAACCATTGAGCAGCATGACCCCCCATCTCACCCCCCCCCCCCAAACAGAATTAATGGATCCGCCACTGTTAGGTGCTTGGAAGTTGATGGCCGCCGTGGTAATCGGATTTGTCTTTTTAATACGCAGCGGTTGGTATAGCGTCACGGGATGGTGATTCCATTATCCATTGTATAGTGTAGGTTAGGTACAGATAATTGTAGGAAATCATCGTTGTGATCGGGGTTGGTAATTATTGCATCTCTTGTTGGTTAATCGGGGCGGTAGAAGAAAATGTGTAACTCCATTACAGCATTTTGCATTGTTTTGGAGAAATTAAGGTTATTCACATTTTATAGAGTCTGGGCTCAGGCCTTTCTTATCGAAAATGCATTAATTTGGTATCATAAAATCCCTTCTTCGATAGAACCGAAGTAACAATATCTGGACCATTCTATTGGAAACATTTTTTCCGACGGTTTCCAGTCTGGTATTCACAAAATAAATGCTTCTTTCTTCGACCTTATTCCTCATTGTCATGAATGATCTAAGATCTTAATCATTTCACAATCCGTTATTTGTTTTGCTGCACACAGTTTCCTCGCCAAAAATAATAATCGATTCAGTTTTATCAGGATTCAATCAAAGATCTTCCAAGATCAAAAATGTTCATGGTTCCTGTTATTCCCAATTAAGAGTACTTTGCCTGGAATTGGCGAGAAAAATAGAATCAGATATCAAAGCTAGATTTAAATGAAATACATGTTTTATGAATAAAGTCTTGATTGTAAGTTTCTATCATTCGTGTCTTATTAAGGATTCTGCAATTCTTTTAAAATAAGTAGGCATTGCATTCACTAAAAGCTAAGTTTAATTCTCATATATCTAGCCCAGTCATTTTAGGCATTTTAAACCCCAATCTGCGGAAAAATTCCAATCAAGCTGAATTTTGGTGCACACCTTTATTACGGCGTTGTTATGAAGATGTGAAAAATCGACATTGATATCGTGCCGGCAAAAAAAGTTATGAAGGTCAAAAGGTCACGAAAACCTAAAAAAAAAACCGTTTTTCGCAAATATCTCGGTTTCTATAGCCCCAATGATTTTAACGTGTATGACAAAATTGTAGAGCATAAAATTTGCTACAATTTCGTTAGTACAATCAATTTTGTTTGTCGATTAGTTACCGAGATATGGCACTTCGAAAAACAGGTCATTTTTCAAAATTCGCCAAAAAATGCCAAAAAATGAAGAATTCCACCTTATTTCTTCAGATATACCCGAGAAATCATGAAATATTGCTGTTTTTATGGCTTCTTGTTAAAATCACCAACTTTTTACACCCCCCAACAGGGCCGGACAAGCTATACGTGCAAGCGGTGCAAATGCACAGGGCGCTGAAACCAATGGGCGCCTTGGGCGAGCGTTTAAATAGTCACCTCGTAACCACTACCTTCTTTTTTAATTCTCATTTATTTTTGTAGCTCACACCAATATTGATATTCATTATATAACTAACAGCTAATTTGAATTTAATGACAGATATACAATTATGTATTTACATAATATCAACTATTCCAAAAATTAATCCACGTTTACCTTTTTATTCACACCCACCCCACAGTCCCACAGTAAAAACAAAACTTTATCTACCAAGTTAGCTTCAATAGATACCTACCTACCTAGCTATATGCTATTTTTCTCTTTATAAGGCATCACCACGTATGAGAAATTTATTTTATTTTCATAACCCACCCCTATGCAGTGTATCATAAAAAAAATGTCAACAGCATAAATACAGATAATTAACAGTGTGCATGTTGGTAACATGCACACGATGTCAGTGCTTCTATATGAAATCAAAGTGAGCAAAGTTACTCAACAGAAATTCTGAGGTACAAAATTCATACTCATGTACACAACAGTGTGCAAAATTAAAAACTGCACCTATGAATTTTAACTCTTTCGGTTGAGTGTTTTTTGTACTATGTTTAAGTTTGTCAATGGCTTCTCTTTATGAGTGTAATCTTATCACTCGTCTGGAGAGATGAGAGATGACAAAGGGTTGAGTTGGAATTTAAATATGGAAATAATGAGTGATGACTGATGATGATGCGATGACTAATGATGAGGTTTGTCGTTTGTCGTTATTGAGTGAATCTTTTTTGTTCAATTTTCTTTTTCTCTTTTTTTGTTCTTGTCTGCCGCTGCCAGTCATTGTTTCCATTAAAAAAAAAAGAATTTTTTGACTAATACAGGGTAATCGGTGTTAGCAAAGATACCTAATATAACACAAAATACTTGTTGTATTATTTTTGGTGTGAGGTTGTTTAATGAGCTAGAGCGAGTAGGTAGAGTTGAGACAAGAAAAATATCGTATGGAAGGGAGGTCTATTTATCACCGTTCAGCCAGGAGGCGCAATTTTCTAAAAATATAACTTAAATTGGAACAAAAATTATTAAAAAATAACGGTAACTCCTACAATGACATGTCATATCTTTTTGTAAAGCCAGACATTTCCTCCTTTTTAGTGTTTTTAAATAAAGCCATTTTAGTGATCAGTTTTCAAAATATTAACTTTCAAACTCAAAATTATAGCAACAAAAAATAGAAAACAATTTCAAACTATTTTTTTTAAAAATTTGATGTATTCAAGTATTATTTTTGTTGTCAAAACTCAATGCTCTTATTAGTTTTGGGTCAGACACTGAAAACCGTATGGCTCTATGACTTTTTGTTGCTAAGCTATTCAAAAATATCCGAACCTTCTTGTTCATAAGAAACACACAAAAATTTGCATTACTTGTGCCATCTCGTAAGGCTAGATTTTCGTGTTTTTTTTTTTTGCAGAAATAGGTTCTTTTATTTTTGAATAGCTTGGCAACAAGAAATCCTATAGACATACGGTTTTTAATGTTGGACTTGAATCAAATAAGAGCATTGAATTTTGGCAAAAAATACTAAATAAGATAAAATTTTGAAATAAAATTAGTTTGAAAATTTGATTTTAACTTTTTTTTTTTTTTTTAATTTTGAGTTTGAAAATTAATATTTTGAAAAAATTTCACTAAAATAAATATTTTTCAAAACAAAATAGGTAAGAGAAAGAGGTTTTTGGCCTTAAAAAATGGCATAGCATGGCGTTGTAGAAGGTATTTTTTTATTTTTTAATAATTTTTGTTTCCAATTTAAGTAATTTTTTAAGAAAATTGCCCCTCTCGGCTAAACGGAACTGAATAGACCCCCCCTCCCACATGAGTTTTTTTTGTCCCAACCCAACCTACTCGCTCCAGCAGTTTGGCACACCTTAAGTGAATTACCCTTCATAAGCTTTCGCCTATGAAAATTCACAAATTGTACGTTACACAACCTACCTCAAATATATCTTGTATGTCTCCTATAATTTTGTAATATATTTTTTGACTTAATTTTATTTAAAAAAACGCATTGCAAAGTATACCCCTTGGGTAATGAGGAAATGACTTCTTCCAAAAATCACCGCAATTGAGGGCGCCAATGATAAAGCTTGCACAGGGCGCTAATTTAGCTCGGGCCGGCCCTGCCCCCCAACGATCCCCGCTTGCCCACCAGGTACCAGGCCATGCCCATTACTATTGTCATTCCGCCGTAATTTTTATATATTACTTTGTTCTTAGTATACAGTGGCCAGGTAGAAAAAGGTCGGAAGTAAATCAAACTTTGAGATATTGTTTAGGAATATTAAATTAACATTTGACGAAGTTTTGGACCTCACCGGCCCTGTTGAAAAAGAGGAGGAGGGGAAACTGCAAGCTTTTCGAGTTCGCTCCGGTTTTCGCTCTATAACTTTTTTTGCTTACGTTCTACGGCAAAAGTGTACTAGACTTTTTTGTAGAGCGTTAAATTTACTAAAATATTGTTGGTATAAAAATAGTTGTATGTCATTTCGTTAACGAGATACGGAAAAAGAGGAAAAGGGGGAATTGCAAAATGTTCGACTTTGCTCCGGTTTTCCCTCAATAACTTTTTTTCCTTACTTAATACGGCAAAAGTATACAAGACCGTTTTTGTAAAGCATTAAATTTCCTACAATATAAATATGGCAAAAATTGTTGTATGTCAATTCGTTACCAAGAAATGGAATAAGAAAAGGTGGGTGGAACTGTAAAATTTTTGATTTGCTCTGGTTTTCCCCCAATAACTTTTTTTCCTTACATTTTACGGAAAAAACGTTTTGGTTTTCTTGTAGAGCATTAAATTGTCTACAGTTTTAATAGTTCAAAAGTTCTTCTATGTCAATTCTTTATGAAGAAATGGAATGGAATGGATTGGAAGGTCAAAAATGAAGCTGTTCCACCCTCCTTTTCAAATTCCATTTTTGGTAACGAATTGACATACAACAATTTTCACCCTATTTGTACTGTAGGAAATTGAATGCTTAACAAAAAAGGTCTTGCATACTTTTGCCGTATTAAGTAAGGAAAAAAAGTTATTGAGGGAAAACCGGAGCAAAGTCGAACATTTTGCAATTCCCCCTTTTCCTCTTTTTCCGTATCTCGGTAACGAAATGACATACATTTTTTTTTTACCAACAATATTTTAGTAAATTTAACGCTCTACAAAAAAGTCTAATACACTTTTGCCGTAGAACGTAAGCAACAAAAGTTATAGAGCGAAAACCGGAGCCAACTCGAAAAGTTTGCAGTTTCCCCTCCTCCTCTTTTTCAACAGGGCCGGTGAGGTCCAAAACTTCGTCAAATGTTAATTCAATATTCCTGAACAATATCTCAAAGTTTGATTAACTTCCGACCTTTTTCTACCTGCCCACTGTATACTAAGAACAAAGTAATATATAAAAATTACGGCAGAATGACAATAGTAATGGGCGTGGCCTGGTACCTGGTGGGCAAGCGGGGATCGTTGGGGGGTGTACAAAGTTGGTGATTTTAACAAGAAGCCATAAAAACAGCAATATTTCATGATTTCTCGGGTATATCCGAAGAAATAAGGTGGAATTCTTCATTTTTTGGCATTTTTTGGCGAATTTTGAAAAATGACCTGTTTTTCGAAGTGCCATATCTCGGTAACTAATCGACATACAAAATTGATTGTACTAACGAAATTGTAGCAAATTTTATGTTTTAAAATTTTGTCATACACGTTAAAATAATTGGAGCTATAGAAACCGAGATATTTGCGAAAAACGGTTTTTTTTAGGTTTTCGTGACCTTTTGACCTTCATAACTTTTTTTGCCGGCACGATATCAATGTCGATTTTTCACATCTTCATTACAACGCCGTAATAAAGGTGTGTACCAAAATTCAGCTTGGTTGGAATTTTTCCGCAGATAAAACCTAAAATTACTGGGCTAATCAGGACAGGTGCTCCTGTTACTCACTTGCGTTTGCTGGATATGATTCAGAGGTTTGCATTAAAAATGATAGGGGATTAGGAGCATAGCAAAACCATTTATGTTATGGGTTCAAATATTATCGAAATGATTCCGATATCTCCTTGCTGTGTTGCTTCCTCTTAAAATAATACCCTTGCCTAATTTTGGACGTTCCCTTTAGTATCAAGACTCATTCTTTACCCCAAACTACACGAATGTGGAATGGTTTATCCGGCTCAATTATTTTATATTTAGCCGATTTACTATCTCCTTTCATCTACTATTATCGAAACTTCTTAAACGCTGGTACTATGTTAATTACTGATAAGGGCATCAATTATTATAATTATAAAGAAAAATATACTCGATATTGAAAGTTTTTATATATTTTTCCGGGAAACTTGTCAACAATTTTTAAATCCAATATCTGACAATTTATTTCTGAGGAATATTTTGAAGCGCACTACCCACCTTAATCCCAGGACAGATGTTTGTTAAAGCAAATCCAATCCATCAGATTGAGGGATTCCATCAATTATTATTTTTTTTTCTTTTTTACTAAAAACAAAAACCTATCCAACCCCATTATGCATATGCAGCTCATTCAGAATATACTAAAAATTAAAAATAAATTGTATGTATACATATGTATGTACATATATATGTATAATATACTATAGAGCTCTATTTTAATGTTTAATTATTTATGAAATCGCAAATCCATGGCACTATAGTCAACGCAGACTTCCTTTTTCCGATGCTTCCGAACCGATGTGTATACTTGAATCTCACAACAACGAAAAAGATCCTTAATGAATTATTGATTATGCCGACCCACGTACATATTCCTAATGGGCTTCCTATTTTTTCAGACATAATATTCAATTGACTGCTCTGAGCCTGAAGCCGAGAGGAAAGAGCATCAATCCAGAGCCCAGATGGATAGTACGTGCTTTCGTTTTTCTCTACACACCTTTCCACCTGTATATTCTGAATATTCAGGCACCTGATTCTTTTCCTGCGTATTGAGAGTTGAAATATCCTGTGGAATTACGGTGATGGTAGGTGAAATTAAATTATGAACGATGGGCCGGCAACGAGTGATAAGAAATTCCATGAATTCTGATGATACGCGAGGAACTTTTGATGAAGCATCAGAGTAAAACAAAATGAATATACTTTAGTAAAATGAGTATACCATGCTGCATTGGAATTATAAGTAATTTATTGGAATTTGAATTCAGGCGGGTGATAAATGTACGCTTCCTAATATCAAATATGACATGGATAATGAAATATAATTTTTTCTACTGAGAAATAAATTTTTGCTCTTACTATACACATGTCTTCGAACAAAAAAAAAAAAAGCTAACTCTTGTTTAACTCCCTAAAACTCCCTCTTGTGGAGGACAACAAAATCGTTCACATATAGATGTCGCTAGTACTGTCATTTGGAATCTTTCATCTGAAGTTTCATTATTTGATGATTGAATAGAATACTGGAATCATTCAATATCTTTATAAAAAAAGCTGAACATTTTGATAGTTATAGTTTCAGAAATTGTCCATAAATCAACACTTTTATATTACGGATAAGAAAGTGCCGATGATAGGAAACCGCCTTGTACAAATTCACTTTGGACTTCATATTTATCAGGCCCCTCTTTTCTATGCAGAAAGGGGCAAATGGATTCCTTATAATGTTGCCTTGATATCTTTCGTGGATTGTATCTTCTGCGAATTAAAAGTTAGATAAATATTCTATTGACACAGAAAGCCTTTTTAAAATTGGCAAGGAGTAGGTAAGCAAAGCGAAGATTGGTATTTTATGAACTGCTGTTTAACGATTAGTCTAAAGACTAATAAATTAAAAGAGCGAAATATTGATCACACCTGCAGCTGCATAATATCCTGTGTACTTACGATTCAAATGAAAATTGTTTAGTTATCTCGTACTAATAATTAATAACAATTTTAGTTATGTTTTTTTGTTTACAGATATCCAAGACTGCCGAAAATGTTAGGTCAAACAACAAACACCTTTCAACATACTGAGGGCCATGAAGTCCATTGTGAACCCCGGCCTTCACAAACATACCCCGCGAGCCAGTTGGTGCGTCCCTATAGCCAGTTACCTCCAGTAACGTCCTTCATATCACCCGAAAAATCTTTCTCTCAAAGCACCTCAGCGCTTCTTATTCGATTGTGGAAGGATCAACCCTTTTGCCCCCTACAGCAGGACTAGGATGATAAGGGTCTTAATGTCTGCTTGGTCTTTGCTACTAATTTGCTTTATTTCCCCGTAGAAACAACGATTGACAAGAATGATCCTTCAACTGATCTCAGCACTGTTTTCTCTATTTATATCCTTGGTATTCCTCTAGTTTTATTTTAGGGATGCCAAGTAGAGGCTTGGATCTGTACAGCTCGTTTATATAAACGCTTTCATGGGCAAATTAATAACGAGAAAAAGATGGTGAGTATCTTGAATTTCACACCTGGAAACCACACTGGTTGGGGCCAATCAGTGGCGACAAAGGGTTCAGACGTACAGCAGAATAGTAAACTACATATATCTTACAGGCGACATTTAGAAGACTAATACCCGTTTAGCTGGCGCACTTCAGAGTAACTCCTATCTTGTGGTTAGGGCACCCGAAGCTGAGGTTTCATCCGTCAGACATGCCATTATCCCACCAGATTGTATAGATGAGTTTGTGTATGCTCTTCACCAAGTCACTCCCGCTGCTTTGAAGAGTATCTGAACTGACATGTTGAGGTGTGGTATTATAAAGTGTTTTTTTAGACATGTGGTGTAAGTGGCCGCTGATGGCTCGAATACATTAATGGGCGATTATGTCGACCGAATATTGTACGCAGCGCTCGATGCGTCGCGCGAACCGAACCATTATTTTGGTAATAAATTTTGAAGGATTTGCAAAAGTTGTTCAGGAGTAAGTCTTTTCAATTTGAAATGGCAAACCAAACTGAGCATAAATCAAGTGACAGCTGTCAAAAAGACCAACTCCGAATTAAAACCACGCGTCTAAAAAAAAATACCCTTTACATATATTTCTATAGGAGGTTTAAGAAGCGGAACATTAGGTGCGCCATCTATGGAGCAAGTCCACAAACAATTGATTAGAGAATGGGAATCAAAAACAACAAAAGAAGACATTTGATGTAAAATAGATATGACAACAAGCGCCACCATTGAGCAGATACACAAACATAAAAACACGTAAGTATCATAATGCTAACTATGATGACACTTCATCCCGCAGCTCACAGCATATTCGATAAGTCTGAGTCCGTTAATGGAAGCTTTGTCGTGCACAGCCTGTGCTTTTCAACTGTAAAGTAGGTTACTACCAATACATACTAAAATCCTTTTGCTGGCAGCTCAGAATTTTAATAGTGAACAACTTTCAGTGGTACAAAAGTATTTATAACTAAATTTTACATTTAGAATATAGTGCACTGACACTGACAGCAAAATGAATATTTCAACGTTTTTAATAACAAAAAATGATTCTTTAAAATTCAATGAATTTGTGTTTTTTTTTTCAAATAAATCTTATGTATATTTACTAACATTACATTTTTTTAAAAGTTCTAAGAATACCAAAAGTCGTGAATCGAAGCTCAATCCAGAAATGTTGGCCTTTGGGCATTTCAATTTAGGCTGAAACAAAATGAGCACACGCAAATGCTTACCTCATCGAACTTAGGCAAGTGATTCATTGTATCTAATTGGTGCACTTGTGAGATATAGCTCAGTTCAGTACATGTTATGGGCATCAGTTAGTTAGTTAACCCATTAGTCACCATACCATGTGGGATGTATTGTAATTTAAAATACCAAACAAATTGCGAAAAAAAAATACCATCTTGTTCGTATAAGCAATCACCATTACGGTTTGGTTTCAATAAATGAATTGGAAAAAGTACAAGCCCATAGAGATCCAAGAGATTTTAATCGAAATTAGGCTTATCTATACCTATGCTCACTACCTTAAAGATTGCCACAATATATAAGAACCCTTGTTTCTTTCAAATAATCCTGTTATTTATTATACCCAGATCAATCTCAAGGTGTTGAAAATTTTCAATCGAATATCGAAAGACGCATAAAGGTCCTTTTACATTTAACCTCCCTAAGACAATAAAACTTTTTCCACTTTTTCTGTTTGGAGTTTGCAAATGAGAGTACTTTTACTCGTATTCTTATTCAAATAAACTTATGGGTATGCCTTTTGCCCAAAAGCAGATGCCTGTCCTAAATGTCTTCTTCCACTGATCAATTATTACATCTCTACGTCCACATATATCAGTAGCTTCTTATCGAACGCTTACGTAACCTTTCTTCCATAAATCTCCACACGAATAAAGGTAGCTAGCTATTCGTTTTGCCTTTCCGTTACCGTTGCCGTTACGTTGGCAGGGATAACCTGTCAAGATACCAATATATCACAAGGCAGCCGTCTAATTTATCTCACCTTTCCTTGTTTTTTGGATTTTGTGATGCCTTTGATACACAATATATATGTATGTATGTACAATATACAGCCCACATATTTAGCCAATTTAAAAGCTGCGCCCCTTGGCGAAATGTCGTTTCTTCTTCCTTGGTGCGTGACTTATCTATTCCGGAACTATCCCCACTACATTATTTGTTTTCTTCACCGTTTTATCTGGGACTACAGCTAAGCATTGACATTTTCAGGATGACTGCCTGTTTTTTCTTTGCTTTCTATGCTATCTTAAAGGTTTTTGGTTTAGGTTTGGGGTGACATTTTATTCTCCAGCTTTTATCTTTTCAGGTTTTCCATTTCAAGCTTTCCATTTCTGCTACGCCATCGATAAGGATAACGACATTTTGTTTGCTTGTGTGTAAGAACATCTCCTTTTATTGGGTGGCGCTAGCGGTAAGTTTATTTTTACTTATATCTAAAGCAAAGTCCTTGGCATTGTCCTTAAAAACGTAATAAGCTTTATTAGAAGCGGGTATCTTCTGATACTTGCGGAATATACGGGTGTGTTTTATTACTCTGAAACGGTGTCGTTCGAAGTTTGTTAACGCTAACCATGATGCCTTACCACTGTTTATTTGAGTTTCTAAGGATAATTGCGTTTGAATGTCCTCTCAGCAAATTGCCCTATTATCTCCGAGGCTATTTAGCCAAAAGTTCATTCGTGGGTGATGGTATTTCGTATATTTGTGTGGAAGATATAAGTCCTCTCCTTTAAGTTATACTATTAAAAAAAGCATATTATTAACTCAGAACAGCTTTTAATAATATTAAATAGGATTTAAGAGTTCCAAGGATATGCTTATTAAGACTATTATGAATGAAAAATGAGATTTTGTTTATATAATTAAGTATTTTATAAGTGGGCTTGCCTTGCATCAGTGTACATAATGCTCGTTGTATACCTTAATATACTTACTTGCATACCTCCAACAAGGAAAGTTTCTTCTACCTACACTCCTTGCAATCTGCATACTACCTAACCCCTCCTTTCAATGGTTGCCTGGCCGACATGAAGCTCAATAATGCAATTTCCTAGGCATCATTTATTGATCATCCACGTGGAAGTTTAATAAAAGAAAAAAATAGGAAAAAAAGTGGAGAAGAAGAAAAAATTCAATCCACAATGGCAGAAGGTAGTCGTAGAAGTGAATTTGCCATAAACTTTTTCCGAGTTGTAATCCATGGTGTGTGTGTGCGTATGTTTAAGGACATTTAAGTGAAGTTAAGCAAGCACTGGAATCCGGTATAGAAAGTGCCTACGAGTATATAAATATATTACAAATCCGTTATGGATTGGCTTCTTTATGCGGAGGAAGCCATATTTTTAAATGTTTCACTTCAATTTAAGGTTTGGAAAGTAAAGCGTTCAAAAAGATAGAATATTGAGAAGAAAATTCTTCTCAAACGCTTTCGAAAACTGCCATCCTGATATTATGTGTCTGCTTCCAACAGGACTTGACTTGTCATTGAGGAATTTCCAGGGTCTAGCTTCTTTTGTCCAACGAGATCAGTGCGAACCCTGACCTCAAGGTTTTGGGCTTTGATTAGTGTTAAATATACATACCCTAACATGAACGTATATAAACTATTTTTTGAAAAAAACTACACGTACCTGACTCGGATGTTGCTAGTTTGTGTTAAAATCTTGTCAGCTATTTTGTACCTTTGACTAAGGTGCTGTGACAACAATGTGATTGCCCCCCCCCCCCTGCAGAATAAGAAGACCCTACCTTAGATTTCAAGACCCAGTGACTTCCGAACTCAACCAAAATGAAATTCGTATGGAGCCACCTTACCAGGAACAAGACTGGGTGTCGGAGCATATTGGTTGAGGCCGTGGTCCATGATAATGAGCTGTTAACAGGAGTACAGCTCTAAGAGGAGTACAAATGAGACTTATTTTCTTTCATTTGAGATAGGTACAGTTGTGCTTTCATTAAATTGGCTACTACAAATACATAAGCGGATCATTACGGTGCCGTAACATTTGGTCATGTGTCATATGGCCATATTTTGAAATATGGCAATGTGACACTTTCAAAATGTGTCATGTGGCCATATTTCAAAATATGGCCATCTGCCGCTTTGTCAAAGTGTCATTTGGCCATATTTTTCTGCGACTTTTAGCCATATGGTCCAAAGACACTTTTCTAAAAGCGTCAAAAGGCCATACAATTCAAATTTTGTCCAAAAAGAGAGAACCAATTTGGGGTGTGAAAAAAAATTTGTTGCTAAGTTTTATGTAGTTTGCTATTTAAACAATTAAATGGAATTTATAGATAAGTTTTCTTGCTGTGAAATTAAAGTTGAACTTTTAGAAAACATTGTCAACTTGCAAGAATAAATATAATTTGAATAAATATTTTCAGTTCCTTAATGAACCATTTTTCATTTAGAATTTTTTAAGTTCTTTTAAGGGGTAAGAAAATGCGTTTGAAAGTGACATTAGGCCCTATTTCAAAATGTCGCATGGCCAAATGTCACGGCACCGATCATTTCTGTGTACCTGTTAAGTGGAAATATTGTGATTCCATTCGTATTCAAAACATATTGTTGAAAAATAAGTAGGTACATATTATGTACAAAGGAATTGCTAAGATTTTGCAAGCTTTTGGAATAAAAAAAAATCTTTACATCACCCATTATGCTTGTCAGAAATATTTTGTGCCTAAGGTTTTGCAATACTTTTTTTTTTTTTTTTTTTTTTTTAAAGTCTAGTGCATGCATATTATGTATACTGTATATTGTATTGTATATGGAGAACACTCTCACTTGGTGTTATGCGAGGATACACAAAATCAAACATCCTTTACATTATTATACATGTAAAATAAATGCACGAATGGGTTACACGTACATACTTGCTCTGTACATAACAAATTTTTTGAGAAATAACTCGATATATGGAAGCTTCCATTAAGAAATCTTTAATCTTTCAAACGTAGATGCCATCTTGTGGGTGCTATGAGTGATATATACCTTAGTATGTCTGAACCAAGTGCTTAACCTAGTGGCTTGGTGTATGCGTTAACTGAAAAAATTGCAATGCCATCCTATAAAAAACTGTGAAGAACTACACAACACATGTCAAACAAAGTTTAAGTGAATCCGATCAAGCTGTTGCCAACGTATTACCTTTTGAAAAATGATGTTTAAACCATTCAAGACAAAATCAAAAACGCAGTAGGAATGCATTATCAAAAATGTCCTAGGTTTATTAAATTATAAATTTCATCAAAATTGTTAGAGCTATTTTTGAGCTATTTCAAAATGAAAAAAACCCTTACTTGAAACGTACTAGTTTTAGCTTGGCTTAAACAAAATAAAATAAAATGCACGACTGGGTCACACGAACTTGCTCTAATGTGTGACAGTGGTCTTGTGTGGTCAGCACTGTGATCTATGTAACGGAAGAGTGAATGAAGATATTTATAATTTCGTTGCTGCTTGTCCAATTCTACAAGAAATTCGTCGATTACATTTTCAGGAAGGTTTTAAAACAATACATAAACAATGGGCTGGCTCAGCCTCCTTTAATTTTGTCAACATACTCTTTCGTACCGTAATAGTTTCTTACATTGAACTCAGTCGAATTGCAATTTAAATAAATAAATCATGTCGAATTTCCTCATTTATTTTATTATTGATTGCTATGGTCCTGATCATTCAAAATTGATACTTTGTCTTTCGTGTTTTAAATCACGCTTTAATTGTAACTTATCAAATAAACCAAAATGTGATATATTTTCGTGTTTCAAATCACGATAAAATTGATAAAATTGTTTAACATAAGTACTTCAATTCAAAAATACTATATAATAATATTTTGAAATTTTCATTTTGTTATTTCTTTTATTTTTAAATCATTATATGAAATTTCATCTCAGGAAATATTTGTTTAAAATATTGGTATGCAGTATAAATTGAGCTACCTTCATCTACTCTTATATATGTGTGACATTTTGAAAGTATCGGTTGAGCCGTTTTCGAGATAGTCGCAAGTAAAAAAAAAAAAAAAACGGTCCTATGGAAAGTACCGTCTTTTAACATTTAATAAAAATTTTCAGGCATATGATTGGTCGTTCCTAAAAATCTACACTGATTTTTTAGCCGTTTTCGAGAAAAATAAACTTAACCGTAACGGTTATATCGCCGTTACCGTTAAAAAAATTCCAATTTCTCCTCTGTACAATATTTTTTTATTTTTTACTTGTGGTTATAGATACTATAGTATCAAGTTAGGCATTCGTCGAAAAAAGGGTTTGAGATAACAATCAAGCATGATGACATTACGATGATAGCGGAGACGAAAAAAGATGGTCTAAAAATTCTGTCCGTCTGTATGTCTGTCTGTATGTATAGCCACCTACAGCCCAAACGGGTGGGACAAATTGCTTCAAACTTGGCATATAGAGTTTTTAAGGTATGGTTCAGATGAGAAATTGGAATTTTTTAAATGGTACCGGCGAAATAACCGTTACGGTTAAGTTTATTTTTCTCGAAAACGGCTAAAAATCAGTGCAGATTTTTAGGAACGACCAATCATATGCCTGAAAATTTTTTTTTAAATGTTTAAAGACGGTACTTTCCATAGCAATATTTTAAATATTAAATATTTCCTGGGATGACATTTCATATAATGATTTAAAAATAAAAGAAATAATAAAATGAAAATACATATCAAAATATTAAGGAGGTTTTTGTATGAAATTTTATACTCGCAGTTAAGGCAGCTGCTTGCCGAATTTACAATTGAAAATTTAGAATGAAACAACAACAACTTGTGTGTGCTACCACCAAGTTCATAGGCTGGAGTGGTGCCGTGAAATAAGGCCGTACGAAATAAGGCCATATTTCAAAATTTTGGCCTTATTTCACTTTGTAATTGTGAAAGAGGGCCATATTCCAACATATGGCCTCATTTCACTTTAACGAAGTGAAATAAAGCCAAACTTATTTGTGAAACAAGGCCAAATATGGCCTTATTTCGCTTTTCGAAAGTGTAGCAAGGCCATTTATGTAGCGTTTTTTCATTACACAAACTTTCAGTATATTTGCGCATATATTTTAATGTAATCATTGTATATGAAATCTATAGTAGTCTGGGGAACGAGTATGAGATAACGGGGTTTGGAGACACATAAATGTCACTGATAATTATCACATATTTAAACCTTTCCACCTACATTTTCTCTCCAAAACGAGAAATTTGGAAAAAAAAGGTTTGGAGGCTCACGGTGTCGCCACAGTCGATCCTTCTATCCATATTACTATAGATTTCATATACAATGATGTAATATTGAAAAAACTTTAAAAGCTGTACAATAATAAATGAAACATTTTCAAAGCTGCAGTTTTTTTTTTTTTAAGAAAATTTGGGCGATGTGCGACTATCTATTATTTTTGACAAAATCTCCAAAATTAACACTGCCAGCTTAGGCTATCCAAAATTAAAACCGAAGCTTTTAAAATGTTTCAGTTTTAATTTTGGAGAGTTGTTGAAAGTGATAGCTTAAAATTGTCGCAAATTATAATATTAAAAACGAAATGTTTCAGTTTTAACTTTTAAGAGTTTTTGAAAAGAATAGCTATAATATGAAAAGAAATATAGTTTTGTTTTTGTTTTGGAGAGTTTTTGAAAATAATAGCCCAAAATTCGCGCGAATGTGGTAGCACACGCAAGTTGTTGTTGTTTCATTCTAAATTTTCAATTGTAAATTCGGCAAGCAGCTGCCTTAACTGCGAGTATAAAATTTCATACAAAAACCTCCTTAAAATTGTAAAAATTAAAATCTTGACCAGTGTCAACTCTTTCGCCTCCTCATACGAATCCAATCGAAATCGTTGGCTTATGAAAAAGAGAGGAGATAATAGAAGGAACCTGAATAAAACAACAACAATTACTTGTGTGTGCTTAGAAAAATGCTAATCGGTTCAGTATAGTTCGATAGAACGAAAAAACCTGTAATTGGCTTACAACTTTCATGTGGGTGCGGTGGCGTAGTGCGTAGTGCACTAGCTCCTCACACGCTAGGTCGCTTGTTCAAGCCCAGCTCGGGCAAAAGTTCTTCAAAAATTAAATTGAACATAAAGCGATTAAGCACCACTAAAGGAGTCTGACGATCGGGTTGGTCCCCGTGAAATAGCTATAACTCCAGCCTATGAACTTGGTGATAGCACACACAAGTTGTTGTTGCTTCATTCTAAATTTCCATATCAAAATATTATTATATAGTATTTTTGAATTGAAGTACTTATGTTAAACAATTTTATCAATTTTATCGTGATTTGAAACACGAAAATATATCACATTTTGGTTTATTTGATAAGTTACAATTAAAGCGTGATTTAAAACACGAAAGACAAAGTATCAATTTTGAATGATCAGGACCATAGCAATCAATAATAAAATAAATGAGGAAATTCGACATGATTTATTTATTTAAATTGCAATTCGACTGAGTTTAATGTAAGAAACTATTACGGTACGAAAGAGTATGTTAACAAAATTAAAGGAGGCTGAGCCAGCCCATTGTTTATGTATTGTTTTAAAACCTTCCTGAAAATGTAATCGACGAATTTCTTGTAGAATTGGACAAGCAGCAACGAAATTATAAATATCTTCATTCACTCTTCCGTTACATAGATCACAGTGCTGACCACACAAGACCACTGTCACACATTAGAGCAAGTTCGTGTGACCCAGTCGTGCATTTTATTTTATTTTGTTTAAGCCAAGCTAAAACTAGTACGTTTCAAGTAAGGGTTTTTTTCATTTTGAAATAGCTCAAAAATAGCTCTAACAATTTTGATGAAATTTATAATTTAATAAACCTAGGACATTTTTGATAATGCATACCTACTGCGTTTTTGATTTTGTCTTGAATGGTTTAAACATCATTTTTCAAAAGGTAATACGTTGGCAACAGCTTGATCGGATTCACTTAAACTTTGTTTGGCATGTGTTCTTCACAGTTTTTTATAGGATGGCATTGCAATTTTTTCAGTTAACGCATACACCAAGCCACTAGGTTAAGCACTTGGTTCAGACATACTAAGGTATATATCACTCATAGCACCCACAAGATGGCATCTACGTTTGAAAGATTAAAGATTTCTTAATGGAAGCTTCCATATATCCAGTTATTTCTCAAAAAATTTGTTATGTACAGAGCAAGTACGTGTAACCCATTCGTGCATTTATTTTACATGTATAATAATGTAAAGGTTGTTTGATTTTGTGTATCCTCGCATGACACCAAGTGAGAGTGTTCTCCATATACAATACAATATACAGTATACATAATATGCACTAGACTTTAAAAAAAAAAAAAAAAAAAAAAAAAAAAAAAAAAAAAAGTATTGCAAAACCTTAGGCACAAAATATTTCTGACAAGCATAATGGGTGATGTAAAGATTTTTTTTCATTCCAAAAGCTTGCAAAATCTTAGCAATTCCTTTGTACATAATATGTACCTACTTGTTTTTCAACAATATGTTTTGAATACGAATGGAATCACAATATTTCCACTTAACAGGTACACAGAAATGATCGGCGCCGTGACATTTGACCATGCGACATATGGCCATATTTTGAAATATCTCCTAATGTCACTTTCAAACGCATTTTCTTACCCCTTAAAAGAACTTAAAAAATTCTAAATGAAAAATGGTTCATTAAGGAACTGAAAATATTTATTCAAATTATATATATTCTTGCAAGTTGACAATGTTTTCTAAAAGTTCAACTTTAATTTCACAACAAGAAAACTTATCTATAAATTCCATTTAATTGCTTAAATAGCAAACTACATAAAACCATATGGCTAAAAGTCGCAGAAAAATATGGCCAAATGACACTTTGACAAAGCGGCAGATGGCCATATTTTGAAATATGGCCACATGACACATTTTGAAAGTGTCACATTGCCATATATTTCAAAATATGGCCATATGACACATGACCAAATGTTACGGCACCGTAATGATCCCCTTATGTATTTGTAGTAGCCAATTTACTGAAAACGCAACTGTACCTATCTCAAATGAAGGAAAATAAGTCTCATTTGTACTCCTCTTAGAGCTGTACTCCTGTTAACAACTCATTATCATGGACCACAATGTTAGCACGGGGCCTATGACTTAATACGCTCAACTATTTTGTGTGTGCGTTTATGCTCTGCAGAAATGGAGTGGACCTTTATTTTACCGCGGAGTTCAAACGCGCATGAAACACATTTCATGACAAGATTATTTCCTGGGTGTGCCTGTTTGTCACTTCCTTGCAAGAGACAGTACCCCAGAATTTTTTTTTTTATAATCTTGCTATTGCACCCACAGAGCAAGTATGTGCGACTTAATCGATCATTTATTGTTCTTATAAAATGCAAAAAATGCTCACTTTGCCCAATTTTTTTTTTGTACAATGCAAAATCGCATTTACAAAAAAAAATTAAATTAAACAACTCTGGAGGCCGTCGCACTGTCTCAACATTTAAGGTTTCCCCTTTCAAAATGCATATTGCTAAACCTTTAAGTTGAAGATACTAAGATTTCGCATATTAAAACGTGAAACACCCACAACTTCAATAAACTAACGAGTCAACTTAATATTATTTAAATTTATCAGATATGTACAGTCTTCATATACACAATGTGTGTACATACATGACAAGACAAAAACTGTGAACATTTATGTATGTACATTGTGTATATTTTTCAAAGGATATCCCTTTCAAAATATCTCAAAAATCAATATTTGGTTGCAGAGATTTTATAGTCAATGCCATCAGACCCCAATATGAAGAAGAAGAAGAAGACTAATAAAACAATACACATAGTTGTTGTATAAAAGCTACCGTAGATGGTTCGCCTTAAGCTTCGATACCATCGTTATTGTATGATAGGATATTTCCCCCCAGAGAGTCCTTTGCAGTTTCTTCTGTCTTATTAAATCGCTAAAAGTATCTTTAAAAGACGACGACGATGGTTTTCTTCATTTTAGTACTTTGGCTGGTAACTCGTATACCCCACTAGCTTGGAAGGGATATCCTCATATTAATTTTCAATTTGGAACACGAAATTCAAAATTCTTCAGGGGCCAACCGAGATTGCCCTTGCGGGCTTATAGAATTCGTTGTCATTTTCACAAGGCTTGCAATCGAACCCTTTTCGTGAGATGAAAATAAAATATCTACCTGCGATATGGCGATGGCTTGAAAGTCAAAAGTCCATTAATTTATATTTCAGTCTGTAATTAGAATATAAATCTCTACAAATTAATTATAAATTAACTAGCTTCCACTACAAATTAGAATGTTGTGGGTAAACTAGGCATATAGGTTACTAAGACTTTAAGAATTTTCTTTAAAATCCAACATCAACAGTGTGGAATATTGTTATAGAGTTCACAATAAGTTGCTGTGAGTTGAATTAACTCCTCAAGGATGGAGGATTTGATTGAGATTTGTTCGATTTACCTCTTGAGCCAAAACGACAAAAGGAATCATTTGCGTAGATCTTCAAGGGGTGTTGAAATCGACACCAGTTCCAGATAAAGTACAGATATAATAAACGCAATCCATCTGCAAACTATAGCAGCTGCTTTGCTCGCACACGTAGTTACAGCCTGTTTGGGAGATGAAAACAAGTGAATATAAAAAATTGGAATAATTGATGAATCAAGACAAGACTTCAACTTGGTTGATTCAAGAATCAATCAACAAATGAACAACGAGATTTAAGAATTTTTAATTTAAAATAATGTATGTAGGTACATTTGTTACATTTTGCGCTTTTCGGTAGCAAATTTTTTTAAAAACAAGTGAAGGTAATTAGTTTTATATTGTACTTAATTGTACCACAATCCACAATCATAAAATCTTGTACCTGTGCGCCTGAAGCCTTGACATTGTGGTATTTTTCAGTACGACAGAACACGTGTCACAAAAAGCACCAATCCTTTGGTTGTCCATTTTAAATGGCGTAAATCCACCTTCTACCCAATAGTTGTGCACTTTTCGACCAGCCATTATGTTTACTTTTTATTTTAAAACTTCTTTTTCTTTTTTTTTGCAAACACTTAAGCAGACCAAACAAGAATCAAGATTCAAGAACAAATGATTTGCATTGCAAACTGTAAAATCGTAGACAGTTCAGCCAACTCTGATCGTAATAAAAATGACAGGTGACAGCTGACACATAATTTGACAGTTCAAACTACATCTGCTACATAACCTACATTTAACTACATTTAACTACATAAACTACGTAGCAGACGTAACAAATGTAGTTTTTTCTAAAAAGTGACGGTTCAGCCAACTCTGATGAAAAGGCGGAAACTTACCCAAGAGACTGAAAGAATGGAGCTGGTTAAAATATGCCGAAGAAAGAAAACCTCAAAAACTGCTACAACTATTATTCTGAAGAGGATAGAGTCCAGGATCGAATCTACGCTCAGCTTCAACAGGCATCCATCAATCGGGTTTTCGCAGTAGTCGATCGTGCGTCAACCACATCAAGAACTTGCGAAATATCCTTGAACAATCATCTGAGTATCAATCACCGCTCTATCTCATGTTTGTAGAGTTTGAAAAAGCGTTCGATCAGGTAAATCGATATCTGGAGATCGATTATTGTGGGGGTATCCCTGAGAAAATGGTCGTTGTTATAAACACCCAGTGGTGGCCCCTTATTAACGCACCACTGGCGCGGCGGGTTAAAGAGTCCTACAACAACACAAGATGTTTCCTTCTGGACAATGGACATTTTTCCGAAAACCACGGCTGGTTTTAATTTTAAAAAAAGTCATTTACAATCTATTCTACTGTCTGGAGCTCCAGCAAGACATATCTACGAAAAAAGTTGAAACTCTTTGAATCCAACCTCAGGGTTTAATAGATGCGTTGGAAGACCAAAATCAACTTATAGGTCATCTGTTGTAAAAGAAGCTCAATTTCAAGGTATTGGGACAGGTGGGAGGTGATGGTACTAAAGATTTTACAGATGCCACTGAAGTTGTGGGATCATTTGAGGGAGCGGATCAAAATTCTGGTTTCAAAATGCTGCTTTTCAAAAATCTGCTTTTAAAACGAAAATTCTGCTTTTCAAAACTCTGCTTTTTTTCATTCTGGTTGACAAAAATCTGCTTTCTGCTTTCTAAAATTCTGCTTTTCAAAATTCTGGCTATTAAAAGAGAAAAAAAATCTGTACAAAAAAAGTAAAAATTTGCAATGATTATCAAAATTCTGCCAGATATAAGGAAAAAGAAGGTTTGGAAAATGTTAAAAAGCGCGTGCTTTTTAACAATTTCCAAACCTAAAAAGCGCGCGAATTTTGATAAGCAGGATTTTGAAAAGCAGAATTTTGCAATGCAGAATTTTAAAAAGCAGAATTTTGTAAAAATAATTTTCACCCCGGCAGAATTTTGACCCCAACCCATCATTTGACTCTAATTAAGTGTTTAGCATAACATTTCTTCAAAGCTCATTCAAACATGGAAGATTTTATAAATACTAATGGTAAAAGGCAATTTATTTAAACGGTACCGAGGTAGAGGCAGACGCCATAAGAAGGGTGAAAAAATGTGGCTCTATAACAATAAGTATTGGCGTCTACCAGTTGTGACGCAATGGTTGGGTATCTGGTAGCTCAGACATTGCAATCCATTCGACTACAAACTGAGTTCGGTTTTTGAGACCATAGAGCTTGAACTTATTATATAAAAATTGAGTCTTTAAAGTGCACCCTTTTCATAACTGTTGATTATGGTGTGTAGATACCCCAATCAGTTATTTTCTAGAGGCTGACTTCGTCATTGATAAAAGGCAAATGATTAATTTTTACAACTTTCGCAAAAAAAAGGCATTGTGTACGGCCTTGAAAAACGTACATACATAAATGTATATCGATTTCTGAAATGGAATTTCAGTCCCTCTTGAGAAAATTGCATTGAAACAACTTTGAGGGTTTTGATTCGTAGCTCTAATAGCTTACGAGCATTATTATCACAATCAATTTTTTATAACTCTAATAAATATGGAACGTCTAAAAAAAAAAAAATATATAATATGTATATACATATATAACCTCCACATCGAGTTCCCTATATCTTATCATAACTCGCTTCTCCCGACCATAAATGGCTTTTTTTGGAACATAAACCAAAAAAAAATATTATTTGGTGTTATAATTCACTTAGTTGGCACTACTCTAGGTACCATAAATTTTGTGGTCACATCTAGAATGGGTGTTGCTATACCACGGTTGTTGTTTAGAGAGTTTTTTTTTTCTTTCGAAGGATATAGAAATGGAGGCCTTTTGTACATTAATGGGAGTATGGATCTTAAGCGGAAACCTTCTTATTGATTGTTGACAGTACATACTTAATGAAAGTTAATTTAATGCCCGTCGCACACCAAATAACTTACAACGTTTTGACCTTCCTCTTGCAGGGATTAGGCAACTAATCCTAGCTTCGTACTCAGGGCGGAAGTCATTGTAGTTTCTCCTCACTTTGTCACGGCTTCTTCTTCGTTTTCCTCTTGTTTGAGTTTTCGTCTTTGTAATAATTAATGCTCCTATGAATGTGGCTTATCGGCTTTACGTTACGAAAAGGACTTATTCCATTTGATTTATTTGAGTATTTTCGACAAGAAGTCTAGTCCTAAAAAATTAAAGTAGAACAATATAATCACTATTCAATAAACCAATTTAAAGCATTTTTAGATATTTTCGTTTGACAACACTTCACGCGGGTATGTTCTGGATAAATCAAACACCACGATAAAAAATCTATAAAATAATATTTGCACAAGTAATATACAAAAGATGACGATAAATACCAGCGGTAGTTAGTTGCTGCTCGCTGCTGCTAGAAAATCAACCTCTCATACCAATCCCAATCCTTCAGCAAGGACTTTCCGATGATGACAAGGACAAATAAGACGACGCGACGATGACGACGCTTAAGGCTGTTTTCTGAAGACACCAATTGCAAAGAGAGAATTTCTGTGAAGGAAAGTATCTATACTCTCCTCGAGTTTGATTCTGCAAAAACATTCCACACCTTCGGATGGAAATCGATTCTCTTCATTAGGTCCTCTAATGGAGCACTTAAGATTCCCCCATATCGTGCAGGCGACAAATAAGTTCCGCACACTCTGAGGAAGCTACTCAGTTTACAGATGAACGATGGAGTCGTTCGTGGCAAAGGTTGAGGTGGAGGTGGAAAATGGCGAATATATGGGTTTCGAAGTTCAGGGACAACGCACTTACTCATCTTGAGAGTCTGCATTGTGGAGTATCTATCACAAGAACGCGTGTCTATAAGGATATGGAATATTAATTGCTTTTGAAGGATTTATAATTACACTTCCATATTGATTTCCCATTGGGGCTTAGATACATCGGTGAACAATCCAAACAAGGACTCCCGAGTCCTGATGACTAAAAGCTTTTATGTAAATATGTAAATTTGTCATAGAAAAACAATAGAACAGACTCATGTTATTGTTAATTTATTGATTGGAATATGATTAATATTATAATGAGTTTATGAAGCATAATGTGTGTGGAATCGTATGTAATTAGTCGGCTTTAAGTGGAAGGTTTTGCTTAATTAACGAGCTTGTTATTTTCCATATAATGCTGCGCAACCAAAGCAATGCCTGATTGATCACGAATGTAAAAACAAAATTGCATTATGATGCATAATTTTATTAATTAACTTGTTCATGTGACACATATGTATTAGCATTTATGGTGTGGTAACATAAGTAAGTAGATACTATTATATGACACAATCCGCCAAAATTGCTCAATTCTTTGTTCGATAGTTTTGGTTGGTTTAATTATTTAATTTTTCATAAAGTTACTTTCTTTTTTAGTTTTTAGTTTTACTATTTTTACATTCATTTAAAAAGAAAATTATATCAAATCTTGGAAAAATTGACTCCGAAGTCAAAAAGTTTGCATGGACATTGAAAATGGAACTGGACCGAAACTGGATATTTAAAGACTCAGACATAACATCAAATTTGTTTACTAGCTAGCTGGTACGAGTTGACTATATAAAACAATTTTTTGTATGTCTTGGTACCAGTATTATTTCGGGATAAAACGTACGTATATAGTATTTTTACTGAAATATTGTAAATATTATATGTTTTGATTTTGAGTTAAATTGGTCCTTAAACAGGAATTTTCGACAAATGCGACCGCAGCGAAATCTGGAGAGGTAATTAAAAAGACTAACATCAGGTATTCGCTGGTGATAGTCCCTAGTCCCATCAATATTGGTCCAGCCTTTTCCGAGATTAGACAAAACAAACGGACAGACAAAAAATTTTATTTTTTTTTATAAATAACATGTTAACATGGATCAGGGTACACTAAAGTATGCCTTTTCTTAAATCCCAGATAAATTATATCAAAGTAAGAGATAGGACCTTCCTGCCATATAAATTTTGTTCTCAGAATATAAACAAGAATCCTACTTTAAAAAATGTTTTAACTAATAAGGGAGCATTTTGATTATATATATAGATATATATATATATATTTATATATATATATATATATATATATACTATATATAAATATATTTATGTATATATAAGTCGATGTGTGTATGTATATATGTATGATCGAACAATCATACACCGTCCTATATCAGCCCAGCCAGCGGGTGATGATGTGGAGTTTTGGTAGCGATCCAAGTAAACTTCGTGTCATTCTTCCAACAAATTAGTATAACGATGTACATTTTTTTATTTTTAAATTATTTATTTTATTCTAAGCAATTTCAATAGTACCTCGTTTATTTTCATTATATCGACTGGTTCTAGATTGAAACTTTGAGTGCACTAGCCAGAGGTCTGAGCTGGGGCATTCATTGAATACAAAGAAATTTGATCCAAGATCCAATTAACAGACTAGTACATCCTGCCAGTGCAGTAAACTACTGAATTAAATAAAAAATTCTGGCAATCCAACAAATATATCATACTATACTATACTATACTATACTATACTATACTATACTATACTATACTATACTATACTATACTATACTAAACTATACTATACTATACTATACTATACTATACTATACTATACTATACTATATTATACTATACTATACTATACTATACTATACTATATTATACTATACTATACTATACTATACTATACTATACTATACTATACTATACTATACTATACTATACTATACTATACTATACTATACTATACTATACTATACTATACTATACTATACTATACTATACTATACTATACTATACTATACTATACTATACTATACTATACTATACTATACTATACTATACTATACTATAATATACTATACTATACTATACTATACTATACTATACTATACTATACTATACTATACTATACTATACTATACTATACTATACTATACTATACAATACTATACTATACTATACTTTACTATACTATACTATACTATACTATACTATACTATACTATACTATACTATACTATACTATACTATACTATACTATACTATACTATACTATACTATACTATACTATACTATACTATACTATACTATACTATACTATACTATACTATACTATACTATACTATACTATACTATACTATACTATACTATACTATACTATACTATACTATACTATACTATACTATACTATACTATACTATACTATACTATACTATACTATACTATACTATACTATACTATACTATACTATACTATACTATACTATACTATACTATACTATACTATACTATACTATACTATACTATACTATAGTATACTATACTATACTATACTATACTATACTATACTATACTATACAATACTATACTATACTATACTATACTATACTATACTATACTATACTATACTATACTATACTATACTATACTATACTATACTATACTATACTATATTATACTATACTATACTATACTATACTATACTATACTATACTATACTATACTATACTATAATATACTATACTATACTATACTATACTATACTTAACTATACTATTCTATACTATACTATACTATACTATACTATACTATACTATACTATACTATACTGTACTATACTATACTATACTATACTTTACTATACTATACTATACTATACTATACTATACTATACTATACTATACTATACTATACTATACTATACTATACTATACTATACTATACTATACTATACTATACTATACTATACTATACTATACTATACTATACTATACTATACTATACTATACTATACTATACTATACTATACTATACTATACTATACTATACTATACTATACTATACTATACTATACTATACTATAATATACTATACTATACTATACTATACTATACTATACTATACTATACTATACTATACTATACTATACTATACTATACTATACTATACTATACTATACTATACTATACTATACTATACTATACTATACTATACTATACTATACATACTATAATATTATAAATGTGAAAAAAGTGTAGTTGTTTAGAAGGCTTTCACGCCTAAACCACTAAACTGATTTTTAAAAAAATTTCACTAATAGATAATTAAAAAAAATTGGTATGCAGTATAAATTGAGCTTCTTATACAGGTGTGAAATTTCGAAAGAATTGATGGAGCTCTTTTAGAGATAGTCAAAAGCAAAATAAAGATTGTCCTATGGAAGGTATACCGTTCTTAGCCAAAGTTAAATAAGGTTCAAAGAACGGCTAGCATCGGTGTCACAGGGGCTCTTAGGTCTTGTCCAACAGATGCCCTAAACGTTATTCTGAACCTTTTACCACCCGACCTTCACACTAAATACTTGGTATCCTGTAGTTCAATTAGACTAAAGGAGACCGGTTGTTGGACCGAAAGACCATACGGTCATAGCAATATCTCAACTCTTTTACCTGCCGATTTAACCCTATACCCCACTGACTACTGCAAACCATCTCTTAGCCTCCATAAAAGTTTCAAAACAGGTTTTCCTTCTAGAATAGAATGGGAAAACGATGATGTTACAGGAGACTTTGACATAACGATCTTCACTGATGGTTCCAAGATGGAGTGTGGAGTAGGTGCGGGCGTTTTTTCAGAAATACTCAATGTATCCAAGTCCTTTCGACTCCCTGACTTTGCTAGCGTCTTCCAGGCGGAAGTTCTTGCAATCAGGGAGGCTTGCAAATTACTGCAACAATACTCGCATCTAAACCGAAATGTTGCTATACTAATCGATAGTCAGGCCGCTATCAAGGCATTGAATTCGACATCCACTTCCTCCAAATTAGTCAGGCAATGCCAGGAAGAACTGGATGATCTTGGCTCAAACCTGAAAGTCACTCTGCTCTGGGTTCCAGGGCACAGTGGTTTTCAGGGGAACGAAAAAGCAGATGAGCTTGCCAGGCAAGGATCAGCCCTTCACAGCTCACTCGCCGAAGCCGTCAACATTCCGCTGGGGGCTGTGAAGGGCATTGTCTTATCACACTTTACATCCGTATCTAATCAAAGGTGGAGCAATTTGACCAATTGCATCATATCCAGGAAGATGTGGCCTGCCTACAATAAATCACGAACAAACGCATTGCTAAGCAAAGACCGGTCAGATATAGCCAGGGTGGTGGCAATAAGCACGGGCCACTGGCCAGTGGGGGTGCATGCTGCAAGGATTGGTATTCCTTTCAACGACTTCTGCCGATCCTGTAGAGACGAGGCAGAGAAGGAAACTGTTTCCCACTTACTATGCAAATGCCCAGCTTTATCTCGCACCAGGATGCGAATCCTGGGTGAAGATTTTTACGAAGATCTTGGGGAATTGTCAAATAAAAAAATCAAAGATTTGATCAAATTTCTGAATGCGACAAAATGGCTATAAATAAATCGTCTATCCCGAAAATCACATCCTCAACTAGTCCATCCCACCCCTCTTCTTAAAATCTTACTTAGTCCCCCTAATCAAGCAATCAGGGGATCTGCATGGGACCCATCTGAGGGTCATACATCCCACCTAGGTGGTGGGGTATGATCTGGGTGGTTCCTATGCTGGACCCTTTTACAAGGACAACTCCCTGAACGATTTCAATGTTCCCTTACCAACCAGCACCCTGCCTAGGTGGCATATAGTCTGGAGTCTGGCTGCTTGAAGTCGACCAGGGAGTGTCCTGGCAGCTTATAAATATCTTACCTCCCCCCCACTCAGCCAGCCCTTATTGACGGATTCAATATGACCTTACCAACCAGCACCCTGCCTAGGTGGCATATAGTCTGGAGTTTGGTTGCTTGTAGCCGACTTAAGGGTGACTGAGCGGCTTATAATTGTCTCCCCTTCCCTCCCTTCCCTCTCGTAGTCCCTTTCTCACAACCCCTCTAATCAATCAGGTCTTTCTTGACGGGGAAACCCTCTTTAGAACCATACATCTCGCCTAGGTGGCGGTTTTGTGTTTCTTGGGGGGCTTCTACGCCAAGCCCGCGTACTGGACCAATCCTGGACAAAACCAGTGTACCTTTACCAACCAGCAACCTGCCTAGGTGGCATAAAGTCTGGAGTTGGGTTACATTGAACTGTCCTATGTTTTGGTCTGGTAGATTGAATCACCTTTCCAAGAGAAAACTAGTTCTTCCCGTCCTTCTCCGTGGAACACATACCATCACATCCGTCTAAGCCTCCGTTAAGTTGTTTGGTTAATGGTAACAAAACGGCGCACACCAGCGCTAATTGGGTTCTTTAAGGAGTTTTTCAACTCAAATTAGAACCGCCATCTCTACCTACCTACCTACCTACCTAGCCATTGTTTTTAATTTTTCCCAGCCATATAGCCTCACTTATTTTTTAAAATCAAAATCTTTAGAGCCGTTTTTGAGAAAAATAAGCTTTAACGTAATGGTTATATAGCAGATAGCGTTATTTTTTGAGCTAAAAAATAAAAAATTTCAATTTCTCCTCTGTATAATACCTTAAAAACTCTATATACCAAGTTTGAAGCAATTCAGCCCACTCGTTTGGGTAGGTGTCTATACATACATACAAACAGACAGGCAGGCAGACAGACAGACAGACTGACAGAATTTTTAGACATTCTTTTTTCGTCTTCGATATCATCGTAATGCCATGTTTGATCGTTATCTCAAAACTTTTTTTCGACGAATGCATTACTTGCCTTATAGTACCTTTAATCGAAGGAAAAAATAATTTAAAGATTATGTTTATTATGCAGATTTAAAAGAAAAGTGACATGAAAGTCAAAAATTTGCAAGGTTGAAAAGCAAGGTTGCTAGTATTGAGGAAGCTTTTTGCGTAAACATGGATCAGCATAAAAAAAATGTTCTTGCTTAAATTATTGTCTACGAATTAGGAAATACCCTGTTATATAACTTTTGCCCAATATCTTTCAACATCAATCGCTGTGTTAAAAATTGTCAATGGGATTTAATACACAAATTTTGTTTCTTTTCAAAATAACCATTTTTGTCTTTCATCAGTCGTGGACAATTAATTTTTCCACTGTCTTCAAAAAAAAAAAAAATATCGTCATTAGTTTTAATAAAACTAAAATGCAGAGGCCCGTTGGGAATACACCTTAAAAGCATACATTACATTAATTTGTATTTAATTACAAAAAAAATTCTAAAATGTATCATTTAAACGTTCTGTGCATTCATACATTTTGAACAAAAACGTGAATATTGATTTCAACATAATATTATATTCCTCATTGACATTAATTTTAGTTGCTTTTTGGTATTACAGCTGAAAACACAAGCTTTCCAGAAATCTAAGATATTTAAAAAGAGTAGTATTGCCAGTGATAGGTTCGTAAAGTCAAAACTAATATTTTTTTTTTTTTTCAAATACAAGAAAAAAGATATTGCAGATCGCAATGAATCATCCAAAGTCTCTCATACTTTTAGTGTTAATGTTTCATAAATGTTTTGCTGGCAATACTGTTTTAATAAAAACACTTACAAGAATCTATGAGGAGAGCAATGCTGAAACAGTATTCTTCATTGGAGCGGACGAAGAATTTGTAAGCGATATATCAAAGGAAAATTTGTATATTCCAATGATTTTTATAACAAGTAATATCATCGAAGTCAGTAATAGTGACGAAATTTACCCCAACTCTGCCATGTTGGTGGTAAAAGCCTCTCCAATTATCAGTCAACAATCCGATTTACTGCAAATGGTAATTTCAAAATTTCTGACAAGACAATTTGTCGTTATTTCTGCAGAGAGTCTACAAGTTCTTCGAAAATCCTTTTTATATTTTAAAAGCGAAAAATTCACAAGAATATTTGGTGTGACAGAAGATGTCTCCTACGCTTATCTTCCCTACGCAGATGACCCCATTCAAAAAATTTCAAACATTGGTCCGATTCCGAATGCACTTAAGAACCTTAATGGATATATTTGTCGTACAATGTTCAATGATGATAACCCAAGGGCTTTTACTTCTGGAAAGTATGACAAAGTCACAGGCCAGCCGGAAATTGTTGGTTACATTGGACAGCTGATTCGAAGTTTCCTGCAGTATCACAACGCTTCTTTAACCAGGGTCCCAATCAAGAACATCGATGGAAATACTCCTTTCATGTTAGAAATAATAAATGCCACAGCAAGAGGAGACATTGATATTAGCTTGAATGCCTACGAAGTAGTCGAAGGAGTCCAGATAAGTTACCCAATTAAGCTTCAAAAATGGGCCATCATAGTGCCCAAGAACGGATTTGTTAATCCGAACGAATACTTTCTGCGACCATTTTCCTTAAAAGTTTGGATAAGCATTGGACTAACTTGTGCATTTATATGCTTGATGGATTTTGTTAAAGATTTCTACACTAACTTGTCTCCAGATCCGTGGTACAGTTTCAGTCGAGTTTTCCTGACACTGATCAATATGTCATCGGAGAAACCATTCAGTCATGCCTATCGGTTCTATTTGCAAGTTTTGCTTTTTGGCTTTGTCATCCTTAATCTGTATTTAGTCTATTTGACGTCATTTTTAACGGTTTACATTCCGATCAGACAATTCGAAACCGTTCAGGACTTGGTGGACAATAATGTCCGTGTAAGAATGTATGCAAATGAATGGGAATCTATATCGGCACCGGGAGATCATCCAGCTGGTTTCGAAAAGATTGTGATGGTTAACAATAGCATTGTTATGAAAATGCGGAATACATTTGGCTATACGACCGGGTTGGATAAGGCAGAGTTCATGTTGCTTATGGAGGAAAAATACGGATCAAATACATTTCATCATATTATGCAAGAAAACTTGGATCAGTATTTTATGGGATTTTTATTAGCAAAGCATTCATTCTTCAGTGAAATTCTTAAAGATTTCATTATCCTCATTCCGCAAACGGGGCTTATGACCAAATGGCTTCAAGATGCTGTGAGGCAGGTATTCGAGGCTGGTTTGTATCATGGAGAGCCCCCAAGAGATGAAGTTTTTGTTCCATTGACGTTACAACACTTGAAATTCGCTTGGACATGTTTGTTAGTTGGATTGACTTTTGCTTCAATTGTTGCTTTGATTGAAAAATTACTTCAAATTCGGCAGAATAAGGACGTCTAGGAAGTAGATTTGTGTAAAAATTAAATGTGTATTTGAATAATAATTTTAAAAAATATTTTCATGCTTTTTCTTATTTTCGTACTTTATCTAGCTTGAGCTTATTCATTATAAGAAGGGTGATCTTTAAAATAATAAAAGATAGATCTCTTTTCATGGTGTTTTCTTGCTCTATAATAAAAAACTTACATATGTACATTTAAAATATTTCGAAAACGACTGTTTATTTGAATCCCTTTGCATTATTAACACCAATGTGATTTCCAATTGAACAACAGCCGATGAGATTAACTTTTCAAAAATTCTCAAACAATGTGTAGTAACTTTCCAGTTTTCTAAAATTCCTGCAAAAATTGTCACATTTCGTAATTGTAAAGTCCAATAAATAGAACAACTTTTGTGAATAGAAGTGTTTAAAATATTAAATAGATCTTCTTTATATTCTTTATATTCTTTAATATTCAAAATTTAAAATTTTGGTTTTTAGTTTATTGAAATAAAATTTTCATTTCTCTAATATGTCACATTAAAAATTACTTTGATAAAATCTACATATATAATATGGTGCAGGGAAATAACTTCACTATAAAATAACTTCACCACCAATGGGAAATAACTTCACATTTTTGATGTGAAGTTATTTCCCACTTTGAGTAGAAAATAACTTAACTTTTTTGTGGGAAATAATTTCACTTTTGTTGGTGAAGTTATTTCCCACTTTAAGTGGGAAATAACATCACTCTAACCTAAGTTTTGAAGATTCGATCAGAGTTGTTTGCAATTATTAATGTTGCTAAGTTACAAGTTAGTTTTCTTTGCAAACAGCTCGTGCTAGTGAAATATGTTGTCCCAGTATCTTGTGGCTATAAGCAATTTATTGTTAATTTTTCATTTTGCTTACTCCAAACATGTAAGTTTACTTATTATTTTCATGTAATGATCCGCACGGTTTTTTTTACAATTACATACTTTATATTTAAAAAAAATGTATAACATATAAAGTTAGTAATTTTGAAAAATTCGCGCGAATTATATATTATTATATACTTAAATGTTCGGAGTAAGCAAAATGAACAATTAACAATTGCTTATAGCCACAAGATAGTGGAACAAATAGAAAACAAGGTGGGAAAATAGCACCAAATTTTAAGTTATATTATTTAACACTCAAAGTGGGAAATAGCTTCACATCAAAAAAGTGAAGTTATTTCCCACTGGCGGTGAAGTTATTTCCCTGCACCATATAATATACTAATCTATATATATACAAATGGATTTTTAAAAAGGTTCGACCGCTTTAAACTTGAAAATGACTGGACAGAATTGGATACTTCCTCCTGAGGGTTTGTACGTTATTGCAACATGAAGGTTTAGGAAAAAAGAAAGTCGGAAAAGATTTAGCAGGTGGCGCTGCAGGTGCATTAAACTTGAAAACTACTGTATCGAATTAGGCACTTAGATTTGTGGGTTTGTCCGTAATTGCTAAATTAAGGTTTAGGAAAAATGAAAGTTAAACAATTTTGAACAGGTGGCACTGCAGGTGCAGGTGAAAAATTTCGTTTTCAGTTAATTTTCACTTATTTTTCGGGTAAAGTAATTTATATTTACGAAAAATGTATGTACATCATTGCTAATTCATTCCGTTTGTCAATAAAGCATAGTTTCTGTTATTTCTGATGATATTTTCATAATTTTTGATTGAATTGATCATATGGGATGCATGCACAATGCTACACAAACGATCATTAGAAGCACTCGATCAATCATTGGAAAATTTGCGCAGCAATAATCGTCACTTTGATTGCGTGTTGATACTGTTGGCAGGTGACTTCCGGCAAACGCTTCCTGTGATTCTGAAATCAACAGCGGAATTAAACGCATGTCTCAAGTCATCGTATTTGTGGAGTAACGTGAAAACCGTATATAACAGGATAGAACAGGATAGAACCGCAGAAGTTTTTTCCAAAAAACTGTTAAGAATCGGAAATGGGAACATTCTGGTAGATACATAGAGCGGTTTAATATCGATTGCACATGCAATTTGCCAATTCGCTTCAAGTAAAGATGAACTTATCACTAACGTTAAAATAACCGCAACTACGATTAGTTGAGCGCACGCGCAATTTTAGCAGCAAAAAATATTCATGAAAATTACTTGAATTGGACCATTCAAAATCTAATTCCGGGAGAACTGCGTTCATAAAAATCGAGGATGAAGTTGTGAATTAACCAGTGAAATTACTTTACTCTTTGGACTTGCCGTTCCAGTTTAAACGCATTCAACGACTCTTTGGACTTGCCGTTCCAGTTTAAACGCATTCAAAGTAGTGAAACTTGCTTTTGCGATGACCATTAACAAATCCATTGCATATAAACTATAGTATTCCCACTTGAGGTGTGCCATCTATCAACGAAAAACTAAGCTCTAGAATACCATAGGAAGCAACAACAACAATTTCCACCATTTCTCAAGTGGTAGTACTATAGTTTATATATACAATGACAAATCACAAGGGCAGTCCCTGGAAGTGTGCGGAATAAATCTAGAAATGACATGCTTCTCACACGGTCAGTTATATGTGACGTGTTCACGAGTTGGGAAACCATCCTCACTCTTCATTTACGCTCCGGGGAAGAAAAGAAAAAATGTTCTGTATCATGCTGCCTTAAATTGAATAAAATCATTATTTCATCCTTTTTTAGATTTTAATATAAAATAATATTATTAAACTAAAACTTGATTTTATTCTAATTTTACCAAATAATTAACGGAACGAAGGCCGCCGGGGCAGCTAGTGTAAAAATAAAAATCAATTTTCACGGGTTGGGCCCGATTAACCGATTTTTAAAATATCGATTTGAAAAAATCGATAATGTCGACGTTTCGAAAAGTCGATTGGTAAAAATACCGCCAAATCAAATTGTGGACTCTTACAAAGTCGATTTTTAAAAGATCGACTCGAAAAAGGTCGACATGGTGGCAAAGTGAATGATGTTTACATGCATGCGGCGCGCGCCGCCCCGCATGAACTTAGAACGTATTGAAAGATTAATAAATTTAGTAAAAACATTGACAGAATTGTCAGACTGGCCGATTAATTTATTTTAAAAAATATTGCCCGAATAAAGGATTGATTGATCTTAAAAATGTTGGTAGATTGATTATTATCATTTAAGAGAACGTTAATTTTTAAGCTCGTAATAATATTTCATTTGACATAGATTTGGTCTGCCTTTTTTCATTACAATAACCGTGCGAAGCCGGTCGGGCAGTTAGTTTTATCATAAATATCTGTACATTTAGTGCCTATAAAATCTTCCATAAGAATTCTTTCTGTTTCGATAGCTCGTTGAAGGTGATCTAAATTTGCTTTAAGAAAAAGCAGTTCCAAAGAAAACAAAGAAATGTATAAAAGGTAGAAATAATTCACTATCAACTTTATTTTTTTTGGTTTAATTATAATTATATAAAAAAAAATGAAGAACAACTTGCCTGGCTGACGGTGGAATCTCAAGTGAATTTTTAAGACAAAATATGATCGAAAAGGAATGTAGGATAGAATGACAGATGTGTGGATCATATTTCATATTATGTACAAGTAAAGTAAAAAAAGTACTAAAAGTACCATGCATCGGTGATGCCAAATATTTAGTGAATTACTAAAATAAATTATGGTAGATTGAATATTAAACACTTTCATTACAATTTGATTTCTGTTTCTAATCACGACGTGAATCTAGAGTGACGTGATCTAAAAATTACACAAAAAATATAATGTACGACTGGGTCGAGCTCTTATATGCTAGAAGCTAGATAATCGGTATACCTATGAATTTTGAAAAAAAAATGAAAAATTTTAATGTTTTTTAGAGCTTGAAAAAACTAAGTACATATGCATTAATATTTAATTGTTTAATATATTTAATACACACAAGAATATCTTAAATCGTTTGACCATATTTTTTTCAAAAAGGTTATTTTAGAAAAAATTAATGTTAATATATAGCGATTTGTAGTTCACATCTGAAAAAAAATGTTAAGAAAATTCAATAAAGCCGCTCCAATATATTTCGAAAACCAACATTTTTTAGAATTTTGAAATGCCATATCAATAGAGTTATAAATGATTTCCTGTGGCCAAAATTGTATAGATATCGGAAGGACCGTTATAAGACAAAATCCGAAAAATCTTTTCTAACCAAAAGATAAACAGTTTAAACAATATACGTTCTGAAATTATTATCAAAATCGTGCGAGCCGTTGGAGCCCTTTTCGAGAGAATTAATTTTCTTCTTCACGATTGTATGGCAGGTACCGTTACTTTTGGACCTAGACCAAAAATCAAAAATAACTTTCATGAATACTAAATACCAAATTTGAAGCGAATCGGCCCATCCGTTCAAGCTCTAGAGTTGCGAACAGACAGACAGACATACGAACGGAATTTTCAGAATCATTTTTTCGATTTCTCCATCAACGTACTGCGGACCTAGTGGGCTTATGATGAGCAAACGAACTGCATCAATTTTGATAAAAATTTCACAAGTGGGGTGCCAACTTTCACATATCCATCGTATTGTCATGTGTGATTGTTATCTGACTTTTTTCACACGAATCCATAACTTGCCTTATAGTACCTACCTATAATCGCAAGTAAAATAAAATGCACTACTGGGTCGCACGTTCTTGCTCTGTGGATACAATAGCAGGATGATAACAATGTTTTCGAGCAATAAAAAATACTTGTTGTTGCATAAAAGTTATGCCCCATTTTGAGTATATAAACTGTTTTAATGTTAATGTTGCTAGTTATTTCTTTATACAAAGACCTCCAATTGAACTAAGTCGTTTATAAACCGATCTCCGTTACTTGCATTTTAAGCCCAAAAATCAGAGTTGTCAATGAAATAATAAAAAATAAGAAACCCTTAAAATAAATTAGCTAAAACTGGAAAGCCTTTAATATTTAAAATGAAGAAGCCATCGGCTATGAAAGATATATAATACAAACATACATACATATGTACTTTAGGAGGTTTGTACCATTTCGTTAATGTCGTTAAAACCGATTTAAGGAACAATACCAAACAAAGTTTGAGTGTATTCGATACAACCGTTGCCAACTTATGGCCATTTGAGAATAACCGTTGTGACTGTTATTTGCATTTTTAGCCAAAAACTAAAAACGCAGTTTTCTTAAGAACACTCAAAGAATATTACACACAAAATGTAATCAAAAAAAGTTGGCTAAAACTCAACGGCTCGTTGTATGGGAGCTACCATCTAGAAAGGCTTCACTGAAAAATTTATAAAGCCATCCAATAGAACACTATCATGAACGATGCCGAACGAAGTTTGAGTCAATTCAATCAAGCCAATGCGAACTTATGGCCATTTGAAAAAAAAGCAGTTTTGTTAGAAATGCTTAAAGTAAGCTAAATTTTGAGTTTAATCGAAATCGTAAGAGCCCTTTTCGAGAAAATCCAAATTGAAAAAAAACCGTTATTAGAAAGGTACCAATTTGAGCCGAGCTGAAACGAAATAAGAAAAACCTCGACAACCGTTTTTCTTGAAACTACTACATATCAAGTTTGAAGAAAATCCGCCAAGCGGTTTAGACTGTAGCATGACGTGAAAAAGCGCACAGACGCACATACGCACATCCGCACATCCGCAATTCCGCACAGACAGACCGACGGACGGTATGTCGAAAACCACTTTTTTGGGCTTCTCTATCATCGTAATGTCATGTTTGATTAAAACCTCGATTTTTTTTTCTGCACGAAACCAATACTTGCCCTATAGAGCAAGTAAAAACGCAGTTTAATTAAAAATACACTAGCTTTGTCGAATTTTCAGCGGCTTAGGCTGTAGCTTGACGTGAAGAAGCGCACAGACGCACAGCCGCACAGACAAACCTAAGGAATGTATGGCAAAAACCATTAAAAACCTCGATTTGTACTTACTTGTACCATAAGGCAAGTTATGCATTCGTAAAAAAAATTTTTTTTGGACAATCAAACATAACATTACGATGATAGAGAAGCCTAAAAAGTGGGTCCGACAATTCTGTCTGTCTGTCTGTCTGTCTGTCTGTGGTCTGTCCGTCTGTCTGTATCGGCACCTACAGCCTAAACGGCTGAACCAATTTGCTTCAAACTTGGTACACAGTATTATTATGGCGTCTTACAGAGGGGCTTTTGGAATTAGCATTCTAGCTCCAAAACTAACGGTACCTGCCATATGATTTTTAATAAAAAACTCATTTATCTCAAAAACGGCTCCTACGATTTTGATAAAACTTTCTGCATAGTATTTTTTAAGTAAACTTTATGTTTTGGCTAGAACAGATTTTTCAGGAAAAGTCTTATAACGGTACCTCCCATATGACCCGTTTTTTTAAATCAGATTTTCTCGTAAACGACTTCACGGATTTCGATGAAAATTTTAATATAAAAGCTCTGTTATAAACGAAAAAATATGAATTCTTTAATTTTCAAAAAAAAATTTCGAAAACGGTTTCTTCAAAATTTTTAAAATTTTTGTTTTCTGATAAGAACTTTAAACCGCTAGATTTTGACATACTCAAAATAAATTTGGAATATGTTTCCGAAAAGTTTAAAACAAAACCGTTTTTTGAAAAAACGGCTCCAACGATTTTGAAAAAAAAAATTCTTAAAATTCAAAAAAGTAAAAGAAATCTAATTGCTTACTTCATTTTCTACAAAAAAAAAAACAATTTTACGTTGATTTTTAAATGATTAATAAAATTTCATATGATTTTGTTATTGCTTTTTTTCCAAAATCTCAAGCCTCAAGACCACTGTAACACATTAGAGCAAGTTCGTGCGACCCAGTCGTGCACTTTATTTTTGTATGACCTGAAAGTCAAAAATTTGCAAGGTTAAAAATGGAACCCAACAAAAATACTTTGGCTTGCAAGTATTGAGGGAGCTATTTGCGTTAACATGGATCAGGTTGAGCCTAATACTGTATCTCCACCGGCCTGATTTAGCTAAATGATTTATAAATCACGAAAGGCGGTCACACCGAACAATTACCCGATGTAGCCTGATATGTATGTCAACTTTGACATTACATTTCTCGATTTCAATTTCACAAACTTCTACTACCAAAGCTTTCGGAAAATAGCTCGTCCAAATCGGCCCATTTCATTCTGTTTTTTATCTGTCTGAGTTTGTTTAGCATTTCTAACAGGGATAAATTCATTTTTACATATAAATAACCAATAAAATAACTGAAAAACTTACCGACCACAAGAAATCTAAATTAAAAATTTGACAGTTTTAAAATAATCATTTTTTTTTTTTGGCTGAATGAAGTGCTGAATCAAGAGAGAGAAGAGAAAGAGTATGTTTGATTTTATTTTGTGTAGATTTGAGATGACAGATACGTAATTTAAAATAAATCTAGCTTAAATCACGTAAATCTAAATCATGAAAAGGTATGGTAAATCACATAATTTAATAAATGATTTAGCTAAATCAAGTGATTAAGCTAAATCAGGCCAGTGGAAACATAGTATAAGTAAGCCAGTTCTTAAAATCTAGTTAAGTGATGTTGACCTTGAATGTAAAAAAATTATTGTCTACGAGTTAGGAAATACCCTGTATAAGTAACTTTTGGCCAATGTCTTTCAAAAATATTCGTTATTCAAAAAATTCTCAATTGAATTTTATAAACAAATTTGTTTCTTTTCAAAATAACCAACTTTGTCGTGGACAATTAATTTTTCCACTGTCTTAAAAAATATCGTAATTAGTTTTAATAAAACTAAAATGCAGAGGCCCGTTGGGAATACACCTAAAAAACATACATTACATTAATTTGTATTTAATTACAAAAAAAAACTTCTAATACTTATCATTTAAACGTTGTGTGCATTCATACATTTTGAACAAAAACGTGAATATTGATATCAACATAATATTATATTCCTCATTGACATTAAATTTAGTTGCTTTTTGGTATTCGAGCTGAAAACACAAGCTTTCCAGAAAACTAAGATATTTAAAAATAGTAGTATTGCCAGTGATAGGTTCGTAAAGTCAAAAATAATATTTGTTTTTTCAAATACAAAAAAAAAAGATATTTCAGATCGCAATGAATCATCCAAAGTCTCTCATACTTTTAGTGTTAATGTTTCATAAATGTTTTGCTGGCAATACTGTTTTAATAAAAACACTTACAAGAATCTATGAGGAGAGCAATGCTGAAACAGTATTCTTCATTGGAGCGGACGAAGAATTTGTAAGCGATATATCAAAGGAAAATTTGTATATTCCAATGATTTTTATAACAAGTCATATCATCGAAGTCAGTAAAAGTAACAAATTTTACCCCAACTCTGCCATGTTGGTGGTAAAAGCCTCCCCAATTATCAGTCAACAATCCGATTTACTGCAAATGTTAATTTCAAAATTTCTGACAAGACAATTTGTCGTTATTTCTGCAGAGAGTCTACAAGTTCTTCGAAAATCCTTTTTATATTTTAAAAGTGAAAAATTCACACGAATATTTGGCGTGACAGAAGATGTCTCCTACGCTTATCTTCCTTACGCAGATGACCCCATTCAAAAAATTTCAAGCATTGGTCCGATTCCGAATGCACTTAAGAACCTTAATGGATATATTTGTCGTACAATGTTCAATGATGATAACCCAAGGGCTTTTACTTCTGGAAAGTATGACAAAGTCACAGGCCAGCCGGAAATTGTTGGTTACATTGGACAGCTAATTCGAAGTTTCCTGCAGTATCACAACGCTTCTTTAACCAGGGTCCCAATCAAGAACATCGATGGAAAAACTCCTTTCATGTTAGAAATAATAAATGCCACAGCAAGAGGAGACATTGATATTAGCTTAAATGCTTACCTATTTGTCGAAGGAGTCCAGCTAAGTTATCCAATCAAGCTTCAAAAATGGGCCATCATAGTGCCCAAGAACGGTTTTGTTAATCCGAACGAATACTTCTTGCGACCATTTTCCTTAAAAGTTTGGATAAGCATTGGACTGACTTGTGCATTTATATGCTTGATGGATTTCGTTAAAGATTTCTACACTAACTTGTCTCCAGATCCGTGGTACAGTTTCAGTCGAGTTTTCCTGACACTGATCAATATGTCATCGGAGAAACCATTCAGTCATGCCTATCGGTTCTATTTGCAAGTTTTGCTTTTTGGCTTTGTCATCCTTAATCTGTATTTAGTCTATTTGACGTCATTTTTAACGGTTTACATTCCGATCAGACAATTCGAAACCGTTCAGGACTTGGTGGACAATAATGTCCGTGTAAGAATGTATGCAAATGAATGGGAATCTATTTCGGCACCGGGAGATCATCCAGCTGGATTCGAAAAGATTGTGATGGTTAACAATAGCATTGTTATGAAAATGCGGAATAAATTTGGCTATACGACGGGGTTGGATAAGGCAGAGTTCATGTTGATTATGGAGGAAAAATACGGATCAAATACATTTCATCATATTATGCAAGAAAACTTGGATCAGTATTTTATGGGATTTTTATTAGCAAACCATTCATTCTTCAGTGAAATTCTTAAAGATTTCATTATCCTCATTCCGCAAACGGGGCTTATGACCAAATGGCTTCAAGATGCTGTGGGGCAGGTATTCGAAGCTGGTTTGTATCATGGAGAGCCCGCACGTGATGAAGTTTTTGTTCCATTGACGTTACAACACTTGAAATTCGCTTGGACATGTTTGTTAGTTGGATTAACTGTTGCTTCAATTGTTGCTTTGATTGAAAAAACACTTCAAATTCGGCAGAAAAATAAAGTCTAGGAAGCAAATAGTTTTGGGACATTAAGTATTAAAAAATTAAATGTGTATTTAAAAAACAATTTTAAGAAATAATTTCATGCATTTTTCGTATTTCCGTATTTTATGCAGCTAATTCATTGGAAGAAGTGATCTTTAAAATAATAAAATGGTGTTATCTTGTTGTATAAAAAAAAATTACATTTATAATATTTCGAAAACGACTGCAATTTGAATACTAATACATACATATTACAATCGAAAAATTAGTTAAAATTTAAGTTAAAATTGATTACCAATTGAACTACAGCCGACGAGAATAACTTTTCAAAAATTGTCAAACATCAAAACAACGATCAACCTGGTCAAAATATCAAATATACAATATTGTAAGTATTACTTTCCGTTTTTCGAAAATTGCTGCAGAATTATCACATTTTGTAATAATTAAAAAGTCCAATAAAAAGAATGACCCTTGTGATTATAGAAGTGCTTAAAGATTTGGTAGAACTTCTGAATAAATGGGCAGATACCACGCCCCATATATTGTTTTTATGACGGAAAACTTTCATTTTTCTTTTACAAATCATTTATCTAATCTGTCAGATTAAAAATAACTTTGAAAACATCTACATATATATGTATGTATATTGTATATATCTATATATATAAAAATCAATTTAATTTTTGTGTGTGACCTTATTTCTAGAGTTAGGATGGGTGGACTTTTATATATATTCTTTTAAATGAAGGGTACCATACTGTAGATGGTTTAGAAGAAAAAAAATGTTAAAAACGTTAAGCTTAATTTTTTGTAGCCCATTTATAAGATTTGTTCCACTGTAAAGTAATATTTATCCGTAGTATTTATTGGAATTATTTTCAATAAAATTTATTTGATTTTGAATATTTCAAAATAAAAAAAATAAAATATAAGGGAGAGCTTGAGTACGTTTTCAACGAACTGTTGGATACCCTATTACCTATATTTTTGTATGTGTATGCGTGCGCCTCCCGCAGCCAGCCGCTGTTCCAGTTTCAGAAACACAATTCATCTTTAGCAGACAGGAAAAAATTCAATAACATTAATTTTGTGTGGCCCATGTTCAATAACTGAAGAATCGAGGTTTTAATTAAACATGACATAACGATAAAAAAGAATCCCAAAAAGTGGTTTTCGCAATACCGTACGTCGGTCTGTCTGTGCGGGTGTGCGTCTGTGCGCTTTTCACGTCCAGCCACAGCCTACACGGCTTGACGGATTTTCTTCAAACTTGGTATATATAGCAGTTTGAAGAAAAAAGGTTGCTGAGGTTTTTACTTGCGATTATAGGTACTATAAGGCAAGTTATGCATTCGTATAAAAAAAAAATTATTTCGTTTTAGCCCGTCTCTAACTGGTATCTTTCAAGTAAAGGTTTTTTGAATTTTCTCGAAAACGGCTCAAACGATTTTAGATTAAACTCAAAATTTCGATAACTTTAAGCAATTCTAACAAAACTGCGTTTTTTTTTTTGTTTTTGGCTCAAATGGTCGTAACGAAAATCAGGTTTAAATGGCTTTTTTTCAAATGGCCATAAGTTCGCAACGGTTTGATTGAATTGACTCAAACTTTGTTTGTTATCGTTCTTTATAATGTTTTATAGGATGGCTTTGTAAATTTTTTAGTGAAGCCTTTCTAAATGGTAGCTCCCATACAACGAGTCGTTCAGTCTTAGACAACTTTTTTTTGGTTTTTTTCTAATTTGCTCAAAAACGGCTTTAACGATTTTGATAAAACTTTGTGTGTTATTAATTTTTTAGTGTTCTTAATAGAACTGCGTCTTTTTTTCAAATGGCCATAAGTTGTCAACGGTTGTATCGAATTCAAACAAACTTTGTTTGGTATAGTTCCTTTCAACTCTGTATCAGATGACATTGCATTTTTGTCTGTTATTCTTTTTTAAATGGTGGCTCCCATACAAAAAGCCACTAGGTTTTGGTCAAATTATATACATAGTTTTTTCTAATTTAATCAAAAAAAAAAAAAAAATGTAATATAGATACATAAAATGTTTTGATGAAAACTGCAATTAAGTTTTTGGCTACAAATGATAATAACGGAAATCGGTCCCAATTTTTTCGACTTCTCTATCATAGTAATGTCATGTTTGATTGTTAGATTTTTTTTTTTTACGAATGCATAACTTGCCTTATAATAAAAATGTGAAAAGTAAGTGCGTTTATTTGTAAGGCTTGAGCTCCTAAGCTACTTAACCGTTTTTAAAATTCTTTAATTAAAAGAAAGCTATATAAATTATCTGTGAGTTACATAGGCTATACATTTCTTTAGTCTCAACTCTCAACTAGAGATCCTTATGAAAATTGACATAATGAAACCCAAGGTATCAAAAGTATTCCTTTAGAAGTCAATAATTGAAATGCGCTGGAATTTTTACATGCGAATATACATAAACTGCAAGTTCGTCGGAAAAAAAAAGTTTGAACGATGATAGCGAGGACCAAAAAAGTTGGTCAAAAAAATCTGTCCGTCTGTCTGTCTTATTTGTTTGCCTTTCCGTCTGACTAGATGTATATGTACCTGAAGACACCTACAAAAGCCCAAACGGGTGTGCTTAATTCTTTCAAACTAGGTATATCGAGTTTTTAAGGTATTGTACAGAAGTGAAATTGTTTTTTTTTTTTTTTGCAGCTCGAAAACTAACGGTACCTGCAACTATAGTTATGTGACTCGATGACTCAAACGATTTTGATTAGTTTAGCTTTTTATGTATGACCGTATGACCTATCAAATGGCTGGAAACAAAGTTACCAAGAATTGCTAAGAAAGGTACCTTCCATAGGACGGGTTTTTTTTTTGCTTTCGGCTTTTTCGAAGACGGTTTAACCGATTTTGTCGGAAATTTACACATACATATATATAGGTTAAAGTAGCTTAATTAATACCTAAGTACTACATTCCTATATTTTTAATAAATATTTTTCGTTTTTTCAAAAACATTTCTCTTCATAATTTAATATTTTGAAAACAGATCATTAACTTTTTCAAAAATAATAAGTAGTTATAAATGCAGAAGACCTATGTATTGGAGGAATTTAATTTCTTTTTGAAAAATGTTCTCCAAAAAATGTTTTTGTTCTAAGAAACCAATCCACAAATTTTGATAATTTTACTACCATACATTGAAATTCATACAAAGAATAAGAGTTTCGAAAAATAAATTTTTTTTCAAAATCTCAAGCCAAGACCAATGTCTTATTAGAGCAGGTTGGTGCGATCCAGTAGTGGACTTTATTTTTAAAAATTACTATGGCGAAGGCCAACCCTGTATTTGCCGCGAGCGAAGCCGCGGGTGAAAGCTAGTGTAAAAATAATAAAATGCACGACTGGGTCGCACGAACTTGCTCTTATGATAAGCAATTGCTTAGTGGCTGCATATATGGATTTAAAAAAAATTTAAATAATTTCGAAAATTCTTTTATTTTTTAAATTAGTTTAAGAGTTTTCTCGGAAAAACAAAGTATACAATAAAATTTCAAAGCTATACGTGAATCTAGGAAAAAAAAATATTGAAAATCGTTCGACCAGTTTTTTTTTAAAAAGGTTATTTTTGAAAAACTTTTCCAAAAAATATTTTGAAATTTATTTGGGTATGCAAATATATGGCAACCTGTAGTTTACATTTGAAAAAATAATTAAAAAAAAAATCAATATACCCGTTTCCAACATATTTCGAAAACCAAAAATTTTTTTGAAAAAATTATAAAAAATCAAAAAAAAAAGTTTTTGAAAAATTTGAAATGCCATATTAATAAAATTATAAATGACTTCCTGTGGCCAAAATTTTATTGAAATCGAATGTATATTTTACGAGAAAATTTGATTTGAAAATACTGGTTCTATGAGAGGTACCGTTATAAGACAAATTTTGAAAAATATTTTTTAACCAAAAGATAGATTGTCTTACAAAAATAGCATCCTGAAAGTTTTATCAAAATCGTTAGAGCCGTTTTTGAGAAAATCAATTTTTTTCTTCACGATTGTATGGCAGGTGCCGTTATTTTTGGGCCTAGAGCAAAAATAAAAAATACGTTCCGAGGGACGGCCAAATAAATCCTAGATACCAAATTTGAAGCAAATCGGACCATCCGTTCAGGCTCTAGAAGCGCGAACAGACAGACAGACAGACAGACAGACAGACAGACAGACGGACGGAATTCTCAGACCCACTTTTTTCGACTTCTCCATCATCGTAATGTCATGTGTGATTGTTATCTCGAAATTTTTTTTCTGCACGAATCCATAACTTGCCTTATAGTACCTATAATCGCAAGTAAAAATGAATGTACACAAATGTTTGTCCGCTCATCATCAAAGTGGCTGCGCCTATTTGTTTTGTCCATTATGCTTCTATTTGTTAGGGTCAAGACAAGGTTTTTTCATTTTTTTTAAATTTTTCACGCGAATATTAGAAATTATCAAAAAGCTCCAAAAATTTCGTGTTTTTGGTTTGTGAAAAGTGAAAAAAAAATTTAAGATTTTGTATCACCGTCAAAAATTAACCAAATAAAACAACAAATTATTTAACACAAAACAACATTAAGGAATTCAGTTGTTCTGTACCAACTCTGTTTAGGTTATACAAAGTTTTTTTGCATGTGATATATGTAAGCTATCTTGTTTAAAGGTCAAATTAATTATGTAGGGATGCGGATGACTACACTTAAAAATAAATTGCACTTACTAGCTCTGCGGGTACAATATAGTACGATGATAACAAACTTTTCGAGCAATAATAACTAAATACTCTTTTTTGAAAAATTTGGTAAAAATTTAAAAAAAAATATCTAAAACTGGAAAACTCTATACACGGGAGGTAACATAAAAAAACCTTTCATATTTAAAATTTAGATGCCATCTTTTGGGTGCTATAAATTATAAATGTCCACTTATGGCCAAATTCAAAAAACTGTTTATACCAATTTCCGTTATTAAGTTTGTAGTAAAAAAAATCTTTTTTATGACAAAATATTCTTTTTAAGGTTCTTCGATTGTCATTTCTAATACTTAAATTTTTGACAGATAATTAGGCTATAAATTGATTAAAAAAAGCCTCTATTAATTTCATATTAAATAAGTAAATAATATTAGGAAGCAAACCTGCATTAAATTTAGAATATAAACACTTCCTTAGAATTAAAATAGGATGCAAATACCGACCGGTAATGGATGGCCCTGGATAATGTGATTGCTGGGATAACAAAGTACCTACGATTCATTCCTCACGCTTGTGTCTTATTTGCTTCCATTTAATAGAAAATAAAATAGAATCAGGCAGTTAAACCTAAGCTCTTAGTCTTATTAAAACTTCCCTCGTTCTCCTCTATATGCTTGAATTGTAACTCAACTGTGACAGCTGCTCTGCTGCTTTTAAGCTTCTTTGACCTTATCTAAATTTAATGGTATTATTTCCGTTCTTTCGTATTACGAGTATTTCACTACGATTCCCTCCTTGCGTTAATATAATATCCTTTTCAATTCATGTCTAACTTCGAAGGGCATTAGCGTACCTTCAAAAACCAAAAACCAAAAACAAAACAAAAAGAGGTTGAAAATTTATTTGAAGTAGATTTGCAGCCGATTTAGTGCTTAACGTTGTAATACCGCCTCTAGACAGGGCAAACATCAAGAACCCCCACCCTCCCCCCACCAAGCCCCATCGCAATAAAAAGAGATGATATTTTACAGCCTATGATAGATTTATTTTTGTAGATATGTATTTTATTTTCAAGTGTGGGTGTTTTTATGTGGTTTTGACTGTGAAGGAAAACATAAGACACAACAAAAATATTAAAAGTTATTTTCCTTTGAGACTATACTGTGCCTCACAATGATATCCTTATGACCAAAAAAAGGCTTTTAATCTACTGTGACAGTGGCCCAGGCCAGGCAAGGCCGCAAAATAAAATTTACGAACCATGAAGAGAATATGGTTGACGCTTAACAAGAATTGAAATCTGAAGTAAAAAATGTTGAAATAAAATATTTAAGGTTTTTTTTTTGTCTCAATGGGATGTCGAGTTTTTCTTTCTTTTTTAAGAGTAGGTGTATCTGTAGATCAGAAAATATAACACGCCCTTGAGCAATGCTCAATTTATTAAGGATATCATTCGTATAAAACGACATTTTAGCCTTGATATATTTTTTTTTTTATTTTAAAGAATTGATTGGTTCGATGGAAAATCAATTTCGCCGACGAAATTCAGAGAAGTTTTTTTTTTTCTGTATTCTTAAATTTATGTACATTTAAACTTCGATTGATTGTTATGCCAAAAGGTGAATGTTTTAATGGATATACGAGTATCTACATCTGTATGACCCACATATAGGTACACATATAACGTACTCATATTGAAAAAAATGTTTTATTCATGAGGACAAAGGAGTACAAAGTTCACGAGTGCCAATGGGGTTTTGAAATATTACGAATACTTTGGAATGACTGTGCAAAAGTAATGCCATCATTTAAATCCTTCCCCCTTTGATAAATTAATAATTTACATTCCTTGATCTCACGTTCATATAATTCTTTAATATATTTGGTGAAATCAAAGATGAAGTCGACTTGAAATTCGTATAAGGACAGGTTATTGTGATATGAAGTTGACTCAACATTGATCTTACTTCTCTAAAAAATTAAGTCGAGAATCGAGATAGCTGAGTTGAAGCTGGTGTGTCTATGAAAGTGATGACGATTTGGACCTAGCGTTTTTTTTTTTTTTTTTTTTTATTTTGGAAGTAAATTTTCAGCAGTAGGTGGGGCACTTTAAGATGCCTTAAATCCCATTTGAGTTAATTTTTAACAAAAAATGCTTTTCATAAAATTTTGCTTTTTGATTACGTCTGATAGTAGGTACCCTCCTTTTGTCCGATTCTACACTACCCACCGGTTGGGTACCTTTTTTTTTTTTTGAACAGTTGGCAAACATTGCTTGGAAATTGCAGGAGAACCGTTTGGCGATTGAAGACATTCGGACGATCTCAACATTTCCTCGGCCACTTTGATTGGTCACTTTGATTTGTCGATAGTGTCGTATTCTCCAGCGCTGATATGATTAAAAATTTTATACTACCGTATAATGCTTATTTCGACAGAAATCAGAGAACAAGTCACCGAATGCGTAAACTTTTTTGTCCATCCTATTCAAACAGCGATCAAACAGCATTTGTCTTGCCAGTACCTAAAAAAGGCGCTTCTTCAACATTCTTCAAACAACCGACCATCGGTTTGCTGATAAACCATCAGATAATAAAATATCTTGAGAAACGTATCCACTGCTGATGTGATGGTATATCTCACCAAACAGTGGATCAATTAATACACCGTTAAGATGATCGATATTGATATTTCGAGCATCAAACATTTGGTATCGGCGAACGCGTTCTTATGTAGATATTCAGAGCATTTGATTCGAGTTGATTTGGACGGTTTTCAGCCTGATATCCGCAAAATAAATGCTGTTGCGCCACAAGGCTCCAAACTGTCCGCAAATACTTTTCTTATTTTTATGTGTACAACTCCGTTATCCTTTCATTTCGTAGACGTCACACTCTTTGGAAATAATCTTTAACTATTATCTCGCATTTTGAGAGCTCAGGAAAAAGTTTACCCTCCCGCACTTCATTAAACCAACACTAAGCCCTTATTTGTCACCTTTTTAATCATTCAATCATACAAGATACAACCCCCAGTTAAATGCCCGCAGCTTAAATTCAAACAAGTTTTCAAAAACTGTTACAACGATTTGAAGTTTTTCTTTAACCTCAACCTTGCCCTAGGCCACCCACATCAGGTAATGCAGGATATTTGTTTCCTTCATTGATTAGGCTCTGTTTCATTTCCATAAGCTTGGATAAAGAATCGTAAGCTAACTAAATTTTATGTGGGCCATCTCTTTTCAAAACTCATATAGCATCTTTCGTCACGCCCAACCACATGGCAGAATAGTCAAACAATTAAAGTTGTATCTCGAATTGTAAGAATACCAAAACGCGTTATTTAAAATGCATGTGAGAGGAAAAGGGCAGTCGCAGAGTAAAAACATCAATTTTGAAAGCGGTATCAATGGGGTTACTAGCCACAACCAAAAAACTTTCTCATATTTATTATTAACAATGAGAGTGTTCAGGGGTGATGCATTTGAATTTATTTTTTCTTTTAATTCTTAAAATAAAAATTTCATGCTTAACTAACATTTAATTTAATAACTGACTACAAAAAATAATGAACATTTCTTTTTAAACAAAAACGTATTCAAAAACACTTTCTATTGACGAAGTGTCTTTCCGCACCCAACAAATTGTTCAGTAATAACGCTCTCACCTAACTTTGCTGCTCAGACGGTAACTTCTACCAAAGGTTTTTTGAAATAACACTAGCGAAACTGACAAGAAACTCATCAGAAGTATTGTATTTTTTGACGCTTCTATTCCCCTATTGGAAATGCTGATTGTTAATTTTGTCTTCATTTTTGTATGCGAAAAAAATTCCATTCTAATATTGTTAATTATATTGTTTAATGAGTGCCTCCTTTTTCACCCTAAAAAAACTGTTCTTTGAATTCGATATCAACTCACACCAAATTAATTTAATACATTTTAAAAATAAATTAAAGGAAAAAACATAACTGCTATGAAAATATTGTGTCTTTTATTTTGACAATTTATGGGTTAACATCTTGCTATTATTATCCATAAACTACTCCCAATGAGGGGTATCCAACTCCAATTCTTCCACCAATAGCTGGAATTCCAACAGCTGGGTACCCAATTAAAGGTTCAGGCTCTGGTTCAGCAAAGGCTATTGCCAAAATAAGAGCCAAGACAAGGACAAGCTAAATAGGAAAGAAACATTTATAAAAAGCTTTGGTATAAAATATTTTATATTCACAATATAAGATACTCACGTATTTGAACATGATTGTATGATATAAATTCTTAACGTCTTCAAATTGATAACTGCAACTGATCGCAAGATACTGATAATAAAACTACGATTTCTTTCAATATTTATATTAACTGAAATCATGTGTTTTTGAAGTCACTCGTGCAATCAGAGCATTCTATGATGTGCATTACGCTTCACGGCAGATAACTTGCTTTTGTTACTTTGTTGAAATGATAAAGATACATATATCTAATAATACATAATTGTATTCTGATTACAAAAGATAACTTGATATGTATGCAAAAAAAAGTTTTGTTCCAGAACTGGATACAGCCTTCAAAGTATTTGATTTATAATTAGTAAAGTAATGCATGTTGTATTGCTTTGATTCTCAACACTTCATGTTCAAAATAATTCAATGAATTTTAATCTCGGTCAGCAAATTTAAAAGATTAGTTATAGTATACATACTTTTCAATATTTCTTACAAAAAAGATGGATTTCTTACAGAAGAAATTATGTTGTTTTTTAAAATGTCAAGGTTTTGTTTTAAATCGCGAATACAATCGCTCTAAGATTGCTAAGAATCTAAATCTTCCCATTTCATCTCCCGTCGTACAATGCTTCTCTTTCCATCATTTGATTTTCCTGATAAGGCAATAGCTTTGTTTATTGAGCCCTGAAGTCACCCTAGGGTCGCCCTGGGGTCGCCACAACTCGTTTTTTAAAATACCTCAACCCGCCCTCAAGTGAAAATGTTCTGTTTTTTTAAACCTGGGGTCGCCCTGAAGTCGATCTTGGTATTAAGCTGGGGCGAGTTGAAGTAACGAATCAGCTGTTGAAGTGGCTTTTGCTGTCAAGCATTTCTTGGTGTATTTTCCTCCTGTATTTGATTTTTCATATCTAAAAAAACAAAAACTAAAAGAAATGCAATTGAATGCATTTGTTTTGATAAAAGTATATAAAAATCATACAAATAAAGCAAAATGGAAACTTTTTATTTTGTCCGTTGTGAAAAATATACAATCAGCAGCCCTAATTTTGAGAATGGGAAAACCCTGGTTTTTTTGACAGCTCTTGGAGTTGTCAAGAAACCTGTGACGTCCCTGGGTAAAGTTCAACAAACAAAGCTAATGTCTCTATATCTTCTTTACACATTATGGGCATGATAAAACTATTAAAGGTATGGCATTGCGCATGATACAATGAAAAACGTCAAACTCCATTGGGTGTCCGGTCCGTAACGTAGAGCGCCCAACGAACATTTAGAAAGTATACCTAGAGCGTAGAGCGAAACAAAAATTAAAACGGGTAGGCGAAAACGAAAAGCATGTCCGTGGGGATCACGACGTTATCCAGAGTGACAGAATCTAAAAAGGACAAAATCTATAAAAAAAAAATATAGAAAGACAAATTCTAGAAGTAGTACAAATCTAGAATGTTTAAAAATCTAGAAAGATTGAAATCTAGAATAATCTAGAAAAAAAATGTTCTAGATTTTTTTTAGAGGAATTGTAAATCTAGAATTAATATTAATATTTGAGAATTGAGACAATGAAATTCGCGCGATTAAAGTTCGTATGAAAGGATTTTTGTTAAAAAAAACTTTATTTAAAATTTCACAACTTAAATTAATTTACAATATATTTTATGGATGAACTTAGCTCGCGATCTCAGACTTTTAGACTGACTTTCCATTTGTATCCATTCTATGTTGAAGCATTATGCCTATGCATAATAATGCTGGGTCATCAAGTTAACGTTTTCCTGGAACCCTTAAAGAGTCCAATCGATTGGCAATCCAATGTGAGTGTTGGATTTTGTCATGTTCGTAGACGCTGACATGCCATTATTGTTGGTTGCAACGGTGGGAACATCCGTTGTGGTTTGGTTCCCTGACCTTGATATAACCTCTCCCTCCTTAGGATGAAAACTCTCCTGAGTTATATAGAATGTACGTCTGAGCTTTTTTGATTTTATATAAACGTAAATTATTAAATTAATAATTAACAGTAGAATTATAATTCCAATACATATATTAAACATTACATGATTTTTATGATTAAACTTTAATTCGTTAATATTTTCAATATTTTCTATTTGTTTTATTACAATATCATTGAAGCTGAGTTGTTCTTGAGTTGTATTTAAATTTATTTCGTAAGGTATAATAAATCTTTCTTCAAATATATTTTTTCTGTTCACAAAGGTTTCATTTTGGATTTTTAACTCACAGCTATTAAAATTTAATAAAAAGTTTCCATTTAAATGTGTGGTTCTTTCATCACAAGTACTTGATAAATTTATATTCTTAACATTCTTTAACAATAACAAACCATTTTCAATTTCATGAATTTTCATTTGGGAATTCTTTGTTTTCATACAAACGCTATTATATAAACATAAATTGGATTTCCTTAAATTTTTGAAGTCTATATTTAATTCATATTTATATACAGTTTCATTTATTTTTACAATTTCTTCATCATCTATTATTAATTCTTCAGAATTCATATTTGTTAAAGAGGTAACTAAATATTTTCTTGTCTCTATAAGTTCACTCGGTATTTTAATTACAAAAACAATTTTTTCATTTTCATATAGGGCTGTTCCAATTTTTATATTTTTTAATTTTTCAAAACTTACGTCATATTTTATTATTTCTTCTTTACTTAAAATATTGTTTCCCATTATTCCTGTTCTACTTGAAGCAATGTTATTTTGAATGTGTTCGACATTGTCTTTTATAATTCCGATTTTTAACAATGATTCTAGGTACAAAAATTTATTATTTATTCTAACAATATCTTTTTTACTATTAACGAGTTGATAGGATATTTTAGTTCTATCTTTTTCAATTGTTTCTTTTAAAGTCAAAAAGGTTTGATTAAAGCTATTATTAATAAATACTTGTTTATTATTTTGAGTTATTATATTATGGTTATTTTCGTCGATGATTTTCAAGTGTTCTTCAATGTTTTGTCTATCATCTTCATCCATTGTTCCATATAACCATTTCATACCTGTACCTACTATGTTAATAAGCCCTCTTTTTTGCCTGTGTGGAATAATAGTATGTATTTTATATTTAAGTGAATCTAACTCATGAAATAAAATGTCTCTTCCTTCTTTTTCGATTTGTAATTTTGAAATATTTTCTTCTAGGCATGCAATTATCTTCAAAATTTCTGCTGGGTTAATAATATGTAGTATAATATCATAAGTTCTTACTATTTCAACGTTTCCAAGTTTTATTTCTATGAATCCACTGTTTGTATCTATTTTTTCTATCGTCAATGTTGTATTAGCTGTTCTGAGTAGAAGGACTAACACTATCCATATCCATTTGATCTGAAAATTTATTTGGTCTTTTTATATTTGTAGGATGGATGTTCTTTAATTTAAGTTTTCTATATCTAGGTTCCTGTTTGTGTCTAAGAGCCTTGTAATTTTTCACTAATCCTTCTTCTCTTTCTTCATTGTATTCTTCCCTATCTTTGTTAAGCTTGCTAATAACCCTATCTTTCATATTTTGCATATTTTCCAGGACCTTTTCTTTATCTACTCTACCTTCTAAAACATCTATTGGTTTAAATTTAATTGAGGAATGCACTGATTTATTGTACCACTCTACACACTGATATATTCTTTCTTTCGTTGTTAGCTTGGATTTTTCTGTAGTGAGTACTCTCATTTTTTCGCTTATGGTGTTATGAAATCTCTCAATGTCGGAATTGCCAGTATGGCTATTTGGCTTCGTAAAGTGTACTTCTATATCTTCCTGTCTTAAGAAATCTTTTACATTTGTGTTTTGAAATTCATTATCTAAAACTATTTTATTAGGTTTGGGTTTAATGGAAAAGTATAGTCGTAATTTCTCTTTAATCGTGATACTGTTTCTATCTTCTAAATCAAATATTATGCCATGCTTAGAGAACTTGTCTATAAAGGTTAAGAAGTTATTTTTGGTGTTAATGTAAATATCTGCATGTACTATCTGATTGTTATCTGTTGGAGTTTCTGTGTAGTGAAGCTTCGGTTTTATTGGTTTTCTATCATACTTAGCCTGATTACATGTATCGCAGTTATTTATGTATTTTTGAATCAACTCTTTTAAATTTTTGAAGTATATGAGTTTTCTTAGACCTGCATAATTTTCGTTTATGCCAGCATGACCTGTTTCATTTTTATGATATTTCGCTATCTGTTTATAGGTATCATCTTCATTTTTCATATTTTGTGCGTGATACATACATTTATAAAACTTTATTTGTTTTGTGGGGTCAAATAATTCAATGAGCTTTAATTGTACTAAGTTGTACTCGTGTTCTGTTAAATCTGAGAAGATGCCTATTCTACCTTTTCTTTTTATAAACCTTCTAAATATATCTATAAGTCTTTCTTCTTGAATATCTTCGGAGTTAATATATATAATTCTTTTATTATTAACTATTTCAATTTCTTTGCTTTTATTGTTTGTAAGCATAATTTGTGTATAGAATCTGTTAACTACTGTATCTAATATGGGGAAATGATCATTTTGATCCTCTTGTTGTGAATGGATCGTATTTTCTACACTCATATTATCAATTTCAAAATTTAAATGGGGTGCTTTCTCTCCCTCCTCAGTTGTGAACGTCTCGATCACATTTATTTCGCCAGTTTCGCAATTAATTCTACTCAAAAAATCTGCAGCTTTGTTTTCTTTTCCTTTTATGTAATCAATATTAATATTATATTCTCCTAGCTGTAACAACCATCTCTGAAGTCGTTGATTTATATCTTTACCCTTATGTTTTGTTTGCAACCATTTAAGTGGTTGGTGGTCTGTTAGCAGATCAAAGGGTCTACCATAAATATATGGCCTAAAATAGTTTACAGACCAAACTATTGCAAGAAGTTCTTTTTCAGTCACGGAATAATTCCGTTCATGATCGTTTAAAGTGCGGCTTGCATAACAAACTGGGTGACCGTCCTGTGTAAGTACGGACCCAATAGCGAAATCACTCGCATCGGTCGTAAGTTGGAATTTTTTGTTGAAGTCTGGATACTTCAAAACCGGTGAATCTGTGAGGATAATTTTGAGTTTTTCAAAAGCACTTATATAGTTTGGATCATTTAAGTTGATCTTTGAATTTTTCTTTAAATATCTGGTCATTGGTTGCGCAATTTTTGCGTAATCTTTAATAAATTTTCTAAAATAACCAGTTATGCCTAAAAACGATTTTATTTGTTTCGTACTTTCTGGTAACAGAAGTTTTTGTATGCTTTCTATTTTGTTTTGATTTGGTTTAACTCCTTCCGTCGTTAAGACGTGTCCCAGATATTCTGTTTCTTTCGCAAAGAATTTGCACTTGTCTATTTGAATTTTAAGGTTGTGCTGCCTTAATTTATCTAGAACTTTTTGAACACTTATAATGTGTTCTTTCAGAGATGAACTAAATATGAGAATATCGTCAAGGTAGACGACGCATATTTGATTTATGCATTCTCTTAGAACTGAGTTTATCAATCTCTGAAAAGTCGCAGGGGCATTTTTAAGTCCAAAAGGCATTCTTGTGAACTCATAGTGCCCAAGAGGAGTCGAAAAGGCTGTTTTCTTTCTATCCTCTTCCCTAACTAGTACTTGGTGAAAGCCTTTAGCTAGGTCTAAAGTTGTAAAGTATTGGGATCTTCCTAGCTTATCTAATATAGTTTCTATATTAGGAATAGGAAATTTATCGTCAATAGTGGCCTCGTTCAACTTTCTATAGTCGACCACTATTCTCCATTTCTTTTGCCCGGAATTGTCTAGCTTTTTGGGCACAACCCACAAAGGACTATTGTAAGGAGAATTGCTCTCTTGTATTATACCTTGCATGAGCATCTCTTTAATTTGTTTATTGATCTCCTGTTCGTGGATTTGGGGATATCTGTAAATTTTCGCATAAATAGGCCTATCTGTTGTAGTAACAATTTCATGTTGGATATCATGGGTACTGCTTAAATGCTGTCCTTCATGAAAGAATAAATCCCTATTTTTTTTGAGAAGAGTCTTTAAAGTTTCTTTTTCCTCATTATTAAGATGGTTACCAAGGAGACAATTCGGAAAGTCTTGGTCTTCTTTGATTCCCTCTAAAACATATATTTCGTCATAATTATGTGGGCATGAATTTATGAATTTAATTTTATTCCCGTTTATTTCAATGAACTCTTTTTCTAAATTAATTTTTGCTTGTAACGGTTTAAGTAAATTTTGACCAATTAAACCGTCGAAATGTTTATCTTTAAAGGATGTAAGCTTCCAACACATGTGAGCTTTTTCGCTAAATTCTTTTGGAAGCTCTGTAATTATTTCAGAATCTATTTTTGTGTTCCCGTTCAGGGTGTTAAACGTAATTTTTTCTTTTAAAGGAATTCGTTTATAATTTTGTAATTTTGACTTATCAAGCAATGTAGTCGTAGAACCTGTATCTATCAAGCATTTAATTTTTGTATCTCCTATGGTCAACTCTATTATCGGTAAATCCGATTTGGAGGCTGTGATTGAAAATTTACTTCCTCTACTTTTTGTTGCAGATGTTCACATTCCATTGGCGTATGATTATTATGCCCTAAAGTCCTTTGATTTAAATTATTATTATTTCTAAACTGCCCTGAATAATAATTGTTTCTGTTCTGTCTATATTGACCTGAATTGTTATAATATCTTTGCTGTCCTAAATTGTTATTCTTGAATTGGCCTGAATTATTTTTATATTGACCTGAAAAATTATTTCTATATCTAACTTGATCGTTTCTTGTATTGTATTGTGGACGATTAAAATTATTATTGGTGGCAATGTTTTTGTGAGTTGGGATCTGTTTACTAGCTTTCTGCCTATTAATTTGGATCATCCCTGTTTCCTCAAGGGTGTAGTAGGCATCTCTTAAATTATCTACCTGCCTACTTATTACTATACTAGCAAGATTTACGTCAAGGCCATTAATGAAAGTTTTTAGAATCATTGTTTCATTCGCTGAAGGCGAAAACTCGAAAGGTTTTTCAACATCGAACTCATATTTTGTGTTAAGTTTATCTAATATTTCTTTTAATTTGTTAAAATACTCACTAACATCATTATTATTTCTGGTGCTGATGGCCTGGTGGTGCAAGTTATAGTATGTTTCTCGGACTCCGAAATTCCTGATGAGTTCAGCTTTAATTGTATCCCACGTTGTGTAATTTCCCAATGTCCTGATCGCCTGAAGTGCTGGTCCTTGTATTTTATTGATTATGTTTCGTTGTAAAACGTATTGTTCCAACGGTGTTCCATTGAAAAAAGGTAGAAAGATCTCTACTTCTCTTATGAAGGATGTCAGCGCATATTCTGATGTACCCCAATATTCTCGTATTTTAGAGGACTCTTTCATTAACTCAGTCAGAGTAATTGTTATAGGAACCTGAGGAGGAGCTTGTTGTTGTTGCTGTTGTTGTTGTTGTTGTTGTTGCTGCTGTTGTTGTTGCTGCTGCTGTTGAGCTAGAGCCTGAGCTTGAGCTAGCGCTTGTTCTACTGCGTCCATTTTTTTATATATTTTTTTTTTTTGTGGTGAATTTAAAACGGATAAACAATTTTAATTTTATTCCGCAGACTTGAGTCTTTTTATTTTCACTTTTCACTAATAATGTTCTTTTCCTTTCTTTTATGATACTATATTCAAGTGATTACGGATTTCACAATTTGATTCCGGCGACACAAAATTAATTTAAGTTTAGTTTTGTATGTCACTATGCACTTTTTAATATTTATGTATCTATGTGTATTGCAATTCTAATCTTCGGATTAAAATCCTACCGACTGCGCCATTAAAGTTCGTATGAAAGGATTTTTGTTAAAAAAAACTTTATTTAAAATTTCACAACTTAAATTAATTTACAATATATTTTATGGATGAACTTAGCTCGCGATCTCAGACTTTTAGACTGACTTTCCATTTGTATCCATTCTATGTTGAAGCATTATGCCTATGCATAATAATGCTGGGTCATCAAGTTAACGTTTTCCTGGAACCCTTAACGAGTCCAATCGATTGGCAATCCAATGTGAGTGTTGGATTTCGTCATGTTCGTAGACGCTGACATGCCATTATTGTTGGTTGCAACGGTGGGAACATCCGTTGTGGTTTGGTTCCCTGACCTTGATATAACCCGCGCGCAAATTGTAACCATTTTCTCAAATATTAATATTTATTCTAGATTTTGTCCATTCTAGATTTTTTTTTCTCTAATTTTGGTTTTCGAGATTAAATTTTTCTGGATTTGGTAATTCTATATTTTTTTCTCTAGATTTTCTCTTTCTAGATTTATTGGCTCTAGTTTTTTTTTTTTCTAGATATCGTGGTAAACCCGTGCCCGTGACGCAGAACGATATGAAAATGAGAATTGGGAGGTGCTATTTTTCTTAGTTGTATCATGACGCATGGGCAATGGGCATGCAACTTAGGAAAATAAGTAAAGATTGCAGGTGAAAGAAAAAATAACTACTTTAAAAAAATATTTGTACATTGTATGTGAATATTTGTATATGTGACATTGAATTGATTTATTCCTCAAACTACATTATGTATGTATATTCTTCGATGACATATTAAGCAGGTTTGCAAGCAAGAAGCTTTAACGTTTACAAGAAAAAAAAGTGTTGATGTATGAATATTTTCCATGAAATCCAGGTTGGGAGAAGTTCTGTGCCGTATGATTTCCTGAAAGTTGTTTCCGTCGTCTGTGTCCGTGGTTGTCTGTTTCAGCTCATAGTCAACCTCAACGTGTTGAAATTGGTCAAGTCGTATAATCGTCCAAGCTTGTCACCACGCTTACATTGAATGTTGACAAATGCGATGACACACTTTGCACGTCAGCGCATTTTGAGACAATATTGCCCGGCTAGCCTATTTGGGTGATCGTCAAGGTATATGTAGTAAGCAATGACGAAGTGACCGTTGACAGTGCAATGATCGTGCATTGGCGAATTTACTTGTGACGTGCGTCGTCAGGGAGTCAGATCGATAGCCCATTTCGTTACTTTTGTAATTTTGTCCTTGATTTATATTTTGAAACCTAAGGCTGCTATAGAAATGTCTTGCAAGATCAGACGAATCAAATTGTTTGCTTAAAACCAAGCTTTATTTTTATTTTTTTGTTTATTGGTAGGTCTAGGTGGCAACAGTATTGATAAGCGGGACATGTAATGGACATTTTCTTAGTCAGTTGAAAAGTGGGTCTAGCAAGTAACACATAGCGCAAAAGGACAATCGAGTAGAACCAGGGCGTTACACTACAATCTTAAGGAAAACATTTTCTATTTCTTTAATCTGTTGCTTAGCCAAAAATATTGACGGTTCAATTGCTGATGTTGACGAATGCTTGAAAGTTCTTCAAAAGAAAAAGGTTCGTTGCTTGGGTATAAGTCCGAAATGATACCCTGGCCGAGTGGAACATGGAAACGTAATATTATAGACACACATGGAGTGATAGATTCCTACTAAGACCACATCTTTGAACTTCTTTCCTTAATCACACGCTGATTTTGGCTTAAATTTGTGTGTGTTATTTTTATCTTGACACATTTGATAACACATTTCGCTTAGTTCTCCAGACATGAAATGGATGTTATGTGCATAATTAAAATGTTTTAGCTTGTGACATGGTTTCCATTGGATTCCATTTCCACCCACTGCCATTACATCACCAATCGAAAGAAAGAACAAAATCATTGACAGTACGCCTCTTCCTGTCTCATCCCACTGCGAATCGAAACACCTTTTGGTGTTGCTCTACTGTTTTACAATGTCAAAAATTTATCAGGGATAACGAAATCGGAGGCCTTTTCAAGGTCGACACAGATGAGCTAGAGTGGCGAATGGCAATCCTATGATTGTTCAAGGATAATAATTCACAAGACCTAAATGTGATCAAAATAATATGATTGATCACCGCAGACTTGGGACTTGCATGTAAACTTTGTTTTATCTGTTTTCTCCCCACATTAAAATTATTTTTGCATTTCCAAACATTTTATCCCGTCGTCTTCAAAGAATGTTCAGCTATGAATGCAAAAAGAGGTAGTAACTCGTAAGCAAAACACATCTTAAAAACTTCAAAGTTTCAACTGCAATAATCTCGTTGCATTCTTATACATTTCCAACAACGTAACAGAACTGTAGTATTTAAGGATTTGGTACACATATTTCAGAAAGAATCTTATTTTCAAAAGAAAGCGAACTCTCACTTAAACTAACTTTTTGATATAAAAAGGAAGCGATAGAGGTTTTGCAGTAAATTCAAAAAGGCAATGAAGATTTTTATTTACCTATGTATCTTTTATTCTTAAACTTCTATAATTTTTCATCTTCCGTCCATATTTTGCCAAGGAGTAAAGTTTCTTTTCTATATTATATGTACGTGACGAAACTATATGTTCATCAAAGCCATGCGTTTCAGTTATCCTTTGATATCAAATATTATTCATTTCAATAAGCTATATTAATTCGTTGAAACATGCAGAACATTATCTGAAAGCATAGAACTCAATAACGGAACAAGGTTCGTATTACTTTAATGCTATATCTTTATTGCATACCATTAACTACCACACAAGCATATTGAAACAAAATTCATTAATTGATATTATACCGAATGCAATATCTGAATGAAGGTGCCTAACCTACGTTTTGTGTTTTCTGATTACATACTCGTACGTGCTAAGTTCCTTAAGTTGTTTGTTGGTTAGAATTGGAGAATGGATAATTTGAATCTTTGAAGAGCGCACAAGCAGAATTTGGTTTAATTAAAGTCCTTTTTGTTGAATTTAATGCAAATGCCATGATATGTTGGAATGTTTGCTTGACTGTTAAAGCTATAAGATACGTTTTCAATATTCAAATATAGATTGTGAAATTTTCTATTGAAAATAAAAACATGACTGAATTGGGGTGCAAAAAAATATAGTCTTTTCAAGAACGATATGCGAACAAACAGTGGCAACAAAAAAAAAAACGAGAATTCAAATCTTATTCTGCACGAAAAATTAATAGAACTTTAATTGAATGGAAAGAAGTGCCCAGAAACATCTGAAAGTCTTCTGAAACATTTCCTTTAACAAACAAAAATAACTTTTCGAATGATTCTAAGCATAGAATTCCGTTTCTCAGTTCGAAGTTAGAACACACTAAAGAAGAACAAACACTCAATAATTTCTCAAATATCCACATTATGTAGTGTGATGTTTCCGAAACTGGTAAAACTGCTGACTGCGAGTAGACACTGCGTCAGAATTCAACAGAAAATGAATTTCGCTTGTTCCCTTAAAGGACCAACTGGAAAGTTCGAAAACTGAAGATTGAAGTTTGTTTATATGCGCTATTGGCTCTAAAATATCATCCTCGAAACTCGAATAAGTGACGACCACATAATGTACTTGTCATGGGGATCATCATGCAATATTGTGTAGAATTCGCCATCACTTCTTCTTTTTGTCAATTTCGGAATAGTTCGAGAAGAATTTTTTTTGTTCGTGTCGACTCCGACGTGTGACTGGAAGTTACTCCACCCACACCAACCAAATATCAATTTCATCGAATGCTGAAAAGAAAATACGTGGCCTATTAGTTTATATAGAATGAGTCGCTCTTACCACTGCCTAAAACTCTGTCGAAAAGTTTCACTCATCGCTTAATTTGCGGTCTTCTAATCATCACTTTGAGTTTGTACTCCCTAAATATTTTTTTTTATAATAACCACGTATACTAAGTTAAGGGGTTGTTAATACCCTTACCATGAATAAACACAGTACGAACGCTTAGGTATTGAATGCCTGAACTGAACATGGCAATGAGAGGGAAACATTGAGCTTAGCAAAGCATATCACGTTCGTGTCGTGAAATGCACTTGGCCGAAGCGGCATATACACGGGTCAAAATCTCATCAACCTTTTTTGATTTTTTTTTTTCAAGCATTCAACGTATACGTATTGCACACACTCTAACATGCTTGATGACCTGTGTATATGCCGCTTTATTCAGTGGAGAATTGTTTTGAGAAGTAGTAACGGTAAAATAAGGCAGGATAAGAGACGTTGCGACAATGTTCATTGTTCATTGTTCAAGCCAAACAAATGTTTCCCTAATGCTTTTTTCACCTCTATCTCATGTTAGGCTCTTTTCTGAATCCAATTTATGAGACGCAAATGCGTTACAGGCGGTCTTTCAATTAATCATGTAAAGATTTTAATAGATCAAGAGAAATACTGGCCCAGTCATCTTTGATACCTTCCATAAGATCCTCTATGTTGGTGTATTGCTTCCCACCTTCATACACTTTCGTGTCAACCAACCCCACACATTTCCAATGATATTCAAATCTGGTAAGTAGAGTGGCCAGAAAAGTTGTTCTATATTTTGGCCTTGTAACCACATTTTAAGCATTCCAGCTGTGTGAATCGGCGCATAGTCCTACTGGAAAATAATCGGCACTGGTCCAAAAATATCCTGGTACTGAATCGGAGCCGTTTAGTAATACGGTGCTGTTATTTTGCAGTTCACAAAAACCAAACCGATAGTTCCATAATATGATATGGCGCCCCATACCATAGCGCCTGCCTCGCGGCTTTGGTGACGGTCCAAGCACAATTTTTCTTTTCTTAAATCATGAAAGTAATAGTTGTACCCGTTGGGCCAATTGAGGTTGAACTTCTTTTCATCAGGAAATATCACTTTCCGCCAATCGCTTGAGTGACTGCTTCCATCAGTGTTCCAAGACTTTGTAATTATTTCCGTAAAATAATGGATTTCTTAAATAATTGTTCACTACTTTTAGACTTCGACCAAAATTTTTAGCTATATCCCGATTTGAAAGATTTTATTCATGGTGAGTTTCTATTCAAGCAATTTCCGTTGCATTTAAAGCTTTTATTCTATCCCTTTAAACTATTAAACAGATCATAAACACACACAAATAAACCGATTATCACCCCCGATAGCTTTTTAATGATCGCGCTGCTAAACTTGCGTTTGCAATGAGTAAGAAATATAGTCGAGGCTATTCTTAATGTTACACAAAATTTTATAATAAATGCATAAAGTCCCGTTACATTAAAAAAATTTTAAAGCTCTGAACTGAAACTGAAACTCTCTTAATATCAGAAAATCTCGCTCTTACCTTGTCACCCAATCCATATTTCCTTCAAAGACCTCCCAAACAGTTAGTTTAAGAAAAAAACAATATGTGAGGCTATCCCATTGTTACGGACTGCATAGGAATGGTTGCGAATATAAATCTCTAGGACCGGCCCCACAATTTATTTATTTTTAAAGTCATCTCTGATGAAAACCTTGAAGTTAGTGACTCCCTCGAATGTAGCGAAAAAGACCTATTTTTGTCCACGAAAAACAAAAAAGAATTATTATTCTAAAATAAAATAAGATTTCATTTTTCCAAAAATATTTTTAAATAAAATATTCAATCTGATTGACCTTTAAGTGAATGGTTTATATTTAAACTCGCAACCATTTTCCTTAGACAAAATGTGTGAAATGCTTTATTGTTTAAAATAGATGGTTTTATTAAGAACAGTTATAAATACCTGCTTTAATGTCCTTTAATGGTTTATTTTCAATTTCGCAACATACACCTACACAACACATAGCTATAAATGTGTCTGTGAGAATTTTTTTTTGCAAGTAATAAGTATCCATTGGCAAGACAGAAGACACTACCAAAAGGAGTAGATAGTAGATACACAACAGCAGGCAATGTCGGAAATCGATTTACTGTTATAAGTATATTGTATATATGTATATACTATAGATAAGTATGAATGTACTTTGCTGGCATGGCAATTACATAAAAGGAACCATTGTCTATATAGACTATATAGTCAAACCATGGTAAAAGGGAAAACGAATTAAAAAGGATCAACTTGCAAATGAATTTATTAGCCTCAGATGAGAACGATAATTAAAGTTTGTTAGGTCATCAAATTGTTGGCTATACGACAGTGACAGTCAGGAGATTATAATACCAAGAATGGGGCTTATAGCATGACAAAATGTCACTTTTAAATGTTTAATTATGAAATATTTTCCTAAATAAAATATAATTAATGTTATACCTTAACCATTCCCTAAACCTCCTTTCGTTGTATAGATACATTTCTTGATGTGTCAGTTTAGTTGTAGCTATATATGGAGCGCTGGAGGTATGTATGTATAGTATATTCATAAATAGAAGTATGATGTAGAATGACCACACCAAATTGACGTTAAAATAAAAAGAGGAAGCTGTGTATTTCTTTTCAACGGCGATTTATACTAAGGATCAACATAAGGTGTTCTTATAGCTTGGGATGATGCTGCAAAAATTACAAAGCCAAAATGAAGCTAATAGTCAAGTCGTACTGGGCAAGAGATGCAATCATCATCAGCAAACGATCTGATCCTAAGGTTCACTACCCATGATAGTAAGTTGCGTTTACCCGTCAAAAACTTAAGGCAATATTTGAGACATGGGGAATACTAAGGTATCCAAATAACTGTCTTTAAGACTTCTTCGCAGTCAGTCCCTATCAAGCTATTTTGTTGCTTAACTAAGGGTATGTCCAGTTGTTTAGAGTTCGCCTATACAGGGTGATTCACGAGCGTTGTGCCAAAAAGCTAGAGCGTGTAGGCTGAGTTGATACAAGAAAAAAATCGTATGGGAGGGGGGGTCTATTCCCCCCCGTTTAGCCAGGAGGGGCAATTTTCTGAAAAATTGACTTATTTTGTTGAAAAAAATATTAAAAATCAACGGCTTCGTTTACAACACTGTGTTGTACTTTTTTCGAAAGCCAAAAACTTTTTCTTTCATTTCATTTTTAAATTAAATTGTTTTAATGAATAGTTTAAAAAACATAAATTTTCAAACTCAAAATTCTGAAAAAAAATTTGAAAAAATAATTTTAAAATTAATTTTTTTCAAAATTGTACGTAATTAAGTATAATTTTTGTTCTCAGAATTCAACGCTCTTATTAATTTTTAATCCAACACTGAAAACCGTATGGCTCTACGACTTTTTGTTGCCAAGGTATTCAAAAATAACCGAACCTACTTCTTCACAAAAACACGAAAAAATTGGCTAAATGATCACTTGTGCCATCCCGTAAGGCTAGGTTTTCTTGTTTTTGTGAAGAAAAAGGTTCGGTTATTTTTGAATACCTTGGCAACAAAAAGTCGTAGAGCCATAAAGTTTTCAGTGTTGGATTAAAGATTAATAAGAGCGTTTAATTCTGAGAACAAAAATTATACTTAATTACGTAAAATTTTGAAAAAAATTAGTTTTAAAATTATTTTTTCAAATTTTTTTTCAGAATTTTGAGTTTGAAAATTTATGTTTTTTGAACTATTCGTTAAAACAATTTAATTTAAAAACGAAATGAAGGGAGAAGTTTTTGGCTTTCCAAAAAGGTATAACAAAGTGTTGTAAACGAAGCCGTCGATTTTTAATATTTTTTTTAACAAAATAAGTCAATTTTTCAGAAAATTGCCCCTCCTGGCTAAACGGGGGGGAATAGACCCCCCCTCTTATACGATTTTTTTCTTGTTTCATCTAAAACTACACGTTTTAGCTTTTTGGCACAACGCTCGTGAATCACCCTGTATAAAAAACTCTTAGTTAAAAAGGATTTCACTATTGCTAAAACTGGCAAATTTTTGGACATTTGCGAGTGTGTAAAGACAAAAAAATGATGCATAGTTAAAAACAAAAAATCACAAGAGTCAAACGTATCTACAATCTTGTCAAGCGCTCTAGCTCGTGTTTCAAAAAATGTGAACGAAGCTTATCGGAGCCGGCTGTCAATATCGCTACATTTGAAAGATTCTGCATACTCTTAACTTAAGGAATGCTTTTTTTTACACTTATTATTTATCTTTCTTCCGGAACAGTCCATAATTGAGCGAGAACTTGAATTTCGTCTTGTCTTATGATAGCGTATTACTTTGATTCGTCACATTTTTGATTACGAGCTCACTGTGAAAAATAAAATAATTATCTGATTTCGTTCGGAGAGAAAAAAAGTACCCATAAGGTAGTTTTCATTTGAGAAGCAAAGTAATAACAAAAATGCTTGTGGCGTCACAAAATATGAAGATGGGGTTCAACTCAGCATATCTGGTACTTCTGCGTTAGACGTCTTCTATTGCGCAAAATAGATAATTTGTTTTCATAGATACTTCCATGTTCCTCCGTAGTAATGTATTCATTTGACAGTTCAGAAGGGAATGTTTCGTTCGGTCCTGATTCTAACTTCTGCCAAACTTCCTTTGCCTTTTGTTTCACTGGATTGTCAGAATTTCAAAGTCAGGTCTTTTATATGATTTAAGAACATAAAACCTTTATCATAAGTGACATCGCATGAATCACGAATTTTTACAATAAAATGGGCAGGGTACCGAGAACAGGCATTGTGATTTTGAAATGTAAAAAACACTATAATCTATACGTATTCTGCCTGTGAGACATATTAAACAAAAACCATCTCATAACATTAAAACTGAAAAGCTCTTTTTACTTTTAATTTAATTCCAATAAGAGGTGTTATTTTGATATTCAAAGAAAAATGGCATTTTTTGAGATAAATGATCAGACGTTTATTGCAATGTAAAGAGGAAAGTATGTTATTAATAATGAAAAACAATATCAGCCAAATGGATTATCCATCACCAAATCGCAAAGTGGCTGCTTTATGACTTGAATAGCTTTGCGAATTCCATCTTTGAGGTCTTGACTCGACGCTGGACTGTTGGCGTAGACCTTTTCTTCACGTGGCTCCAAAGGAAGAAGTCGCAAGGTGTTAAATCACAAGATCTCGGTGGTCAATTGTGATCACCTCTTCGAGAGATAACACGGTACGGTAACTTTTCCGTAAAAGATCGATGGTTCCGTTGTTTGTGTGGCACGTAGCGCCGTCTTGTTCAAATTAAACGTGGTCCAGATCCAGATCAATACCGGATCGAATTCCGACCACAAAAAATTATTAATCATCTCTCGATAGCGCAATCCAACTACCGTATAGCTGTTGCTCCAGTCTAATTTTCGAAAAAGTAAGGTCCAATGTCCCCGCCGGACAAAAAACCGCATACCAAACAGTTACTCGTAGAGGATGGAGAGGCTTTTCAACAATTAATCTTGGGTTTTCCGAGATCCGAGACCCAGATGCGACAATTTTGCTTGCTGACGTAGCCACCGAGGTGGGAATGGGCTTCATCAGTCAATATGATTTTGCGATGAAATTTCAGATCATTTTCATGCACTTCAAGTACCCAATCAGCAAAGACACGAAGTTGTTGATGATTGGCCGGCTTGAGTTCTTGTGTTAACTTAACTTTATAAGCCTTAAGACCCATTCTTGTGGAATGGAATGAATTTATTCTTCACATCGCTAACTTTTTCCTCAAATTTCTGAATTGCGGTCCGACAAGGTGCTTCACGACGACCACAAATGTTTTAGTTTTACGAACCGTCTCTGCCAAATTTTCACCATTTTTATAGTGAAATTGAATAATTTCAAAACATTGTTGAAACGTGTATTGTTCCATTTTTATTAATGGCGTAGTTTCTACTTGTCAAATGTCAAAAAATTACAGCTTCAAAAGTGACAACTACCGAAAGAGCGGGCTATTCAAAATAACACCTCTTATTGGAAAACCTTAATAACTTGCAATGAAGTCATACTTGGAGAGAAATCAACCACCTTAACGAAACTAATTTTGAATACGTCCTTTTCTTATTCTAACTGTAATAATAATAATTGATATTCAGAAGATGCAGTTCAATAATCAGATAGAGATAGCAAGGACGTATACGAAATAATACTTGATGCAAGATTTTAGATGATTTATACATAACATACCTACATCCTACATAACATTGAAGAAGCCTACCCGAATTTGTAAATTTAATTTAAAAGGAAACGTGTTTCCTTGTGCATTCAAACATTTTTTTATAATTCATAATCAAACAAGAAATGACTGTAAATAAAAAAATTATTATTCCCTTTAGAAATATTATAAAAAAAAAATACTGGAAAAGAATACGAATTAACAAATTGTTGGTACCGCACAAATACTAATGTCCAAATTAGGAACATAACTAATGAAGTTAAATGTGGATACCACACGGCGCGGTGCGTCTCATCCCATGCAAATGCCTCAACAATAGGATTGCCTAATTTCCGCCATCTGCTTCCAGCCAAATGGTCAAAAAAAGTAATTTCTATTAAAATAAACAAAAAATAAACAGCACAAAGTGAATAATACGAACAAAAAGGAAAATAATAACAAACAAACTGAAAATCCCCCCGGAGAATGCGGAAACCTGCCCCACATTAAAAACCACTTATGACGTAAAACCATAAATTTCCAGCGATAATAACACAATAGGAAGTTTAATTCCATCCAACCAACCAACCAACCACCCAACCGACCGACCGACCCTCTAACCTCGCAAAATACGGGGAGGAAATTTTCTGGAAAATAGATTCCCAGAGCAACAGGACAACTTGTGAAATAAAACAAAGACAACCAACGACGACACAACTCTCGAATGGGAATGGGGCTGGGGCTGGGACATGGACGGGGACGCACTGCCAGGCTCATCGCCCACACGGAACATACCGACTTTAAGTAGGTAAGACCCAATAGGCTACCCAGATCTGAAAAATGGTGCCGCTTCACCAAGCCCTTCTCATCCGGATGTATGTTTTTTTATTTATTTATTTTTTCTTAAAAAAAAAAAACAGAAAATACATTTATTTCGCCTGGAGAAAAGTCATCTTTGCTGATGCTGTTGCTGAAAATCCTAGGAAAACAAAAATCGATTTAAACGTGCAACCCTATATTTTACGAAAGGATCCATGCCCAAAGCTATACGTTAAAGGAAAGAACTTCCTGTGCTAGGTTCAGCAACCGAATTCCATGTAGCACATTTCAGGACTGTTATAACCCAACCGCTGTCGTGCTATTCCGTAAAAGCAGTACTCACGTGGGAATGGTGCGGGTCAGAGGTTAATACAATTTGTGAGTAGGTATGTCCTTTTTTACGGGCTCACGTCAGCCATCAGCCAATGACATGGATGGTTCAACGTGAGATTACACCTAACCAACTAACCAAGATAAAAGATTCAAGGCAACAAAATAGATCAGTTGGAATTTGGGACGGAATATAAAATTCTGCAAAATATTTTATTGTTTATATTAATTTCTTTATTTCTAGGTGCTGGGTACCGTGCCGAGTGTTTCGGGAGTTATATTTTGAAACATGTACAAAGGAAGGAAGGACACCCTGCATGAGATTCTCTTACACTAGGACGGAGGTTTATAAAGAATACCCACTGTTGTAAAAAAAATTGTCTTTTTTTATTCGTGATGGACATAAACAGTAAACTCTATTCAACAAAAATAATCATTACAGAGAAGGAAGGACATTTATCTCTTGGTTTGGTTGTAAAATGTAGCATGAAACTGTCACTCTTTAAAGCTTTTAAGCTCGTAGGGTTACCGTATTGAGTTTTTATTGAGCACGTTTTTGTTTTCAGCCATTAACTGATTTGTATTTGCTCAATAAGGCAAGTATTGGTTTCGTGCAAAACGAAAATTCAAGAGATCGAGAAACTCAAAAATTGACCATACGTGGGTATACCTGTAGTCATGTGCGTCTGTGTAAAGTACACATTAATTTAAATTCTAAACGGTTCGAAACGGCAACCGACTTAAGGACAAACATTACTGTTTTACAAAAAAATTAATAGAACTTGCTTGTTAAAAACCTACAACGCTCTGTACCTACTTGAAGACAGTATAATTTTGTCTAATCCTTCCTAACAGCCAAACGCTGACAACACTTACAGCCCCCCCCCCCCCCCCTTACTTCTTCCGGCGAAGTGAATATCACGATACCGACCAATCGCAATTCGGGCTTTCATCCCTTCTTTCCCATTCATGGAAACGCTGATAAACCATTAGAACAAGATATAGAAAAAGGAAAACCTATTTATGCCTGCAGTACGGTTTTCGTAGCGATGTACACATATCTCACCCAATAGTGGAATTAATTGTTATATCGTTTTTGGGAGAGTAAGATCATTTCAAAAACATTTAGAAATTGAGGAGCATCATGAGCCCTCGTATCGAAAATGCGTGCATTCGGTTTCGAAGAACCCCCTCTTCGTTGATTTAGAAGTCAGCCTTTGGAACGTTCCACTCGCGTTGTTTGGAATTGTTTTCAGTCTAATATCCGCAAAGTAAATATCCCGCAAGGCTACGACCTCTCTCTGACATGCGTGACATTTGCAACCCCATGATAGAAAGGCAAGAAGCCCCGCGATGTATATATTGCCTCTTCCGGTATGTAAATAAAACACTGAATGAACTATACTTTACCGAATTTCTACCATACTTTGCAGGCATAGACATCCTAAGAAGACTCTACCAAGACATTGTTAGGACAACGCAAGGATCATACAAAGCTGGATATCTGAGAAAAATGTTACCTTGCTTCTATGACCACCATACTCTCCGGAGTCCGGACCCTAACATTATCGAAAACGTATGGGGATGCATGGTTCGTAGATTGTACGATTCTGAACATTAATATGAAGACCCCAAGACCACTGTAACACATTAGAGCAAGTTCGTTTGACTCACTCCTGCACTTTATTTTTATGTGTATTCGTTTGCTAGAGCAATCAAAAAAAGGCATGTGCCACGCCCAAAGTTGAGACTTTTTATTGCCAAGGCAATTACTATGAGGTTAGCGACATTCAAATTTAAGCTTGAAGCTCAATTTAAAAAAAAAAAAAACAAGACATAACTTGATTTTTTTTTAATTAGATTTTGAATGGAAATAGCATTTATGGGTGTATTTAACAATTCTTGGACCCTGACCTGCTACGTAAACAAGAATTACAAACCAAAATATTAATCTTCTTAATTCAAAACTGCGGCCGATAGTTAGAAAACATTTAAACATTAATGCATTGTAAAACTTTTAACGTAAACGCCCCTTAAAAGTGGGCATGTCTGAAAAATGTGTACACAAAATTTAAAGCTCTAACAAGAACTGAATCGAGTAGTTTTTTAACGAAATAATTTTATAAAAATAGCGCCTTTGAAAGTTTGCGTATTGAAAAAATTTACTCAAAACAAAATTTAGTATATTTTTCATATAACGAAGGAAAAAAAATTGTTAAAATTTTTAAAAGTACGTTTTTTTGTTCTTTCATGAAAAGTGGGCGTAAACTACACCCGAAATTCAAAAATTTCTTTTCATACACAAGCTTCTTAGTATCAACTAAGAGACGCACAAATTTGGCCTTGTGTATTTATAATAAGTACCGTTTATTTGAAAAAAATAGGTTTATTATAGTTTCTAATGAAAAGTGGGCGACAGCCACACTATATATTATATGATATAGAGAAGATTTACTTAAAGCTTGAGTGTGCTTTGATCGTAACTGTAAAAAAACACAATTTAATTTTGCCAAATAAGGGTTGTTGAACAAAAATGGAGATTGTGAGTGTGTTTGTGGGCGGATTTCACCGGTTAAAAAACTTAGCCTAACTCTTAAACCAAAAATTATATATACCAAGTTTCAGCTTTTCGGCTGGGCCATGTTGACGAAAACCCACCAGCACCAGCCCGTTCCAACCCGGAGGGCCGACGCAGTCCTGGAAGACCCTATCTAAGGTGGAGCGGTCAAGTGGAAACTGGAGAGTGACCTCAACCAACTTGGTGTGCGCAACTGGCCACTGGCTAGGAACCGTCCTAGCTGGCGTTGATTGTTGGTTGAGGCCGTGGTCCACAATGGACTGTCTGCGCCACATGAAGTAGTTAAGTAATTTCGGCTTTCTAGATCCTCTAGAAGAGAGCTTACTATACATACGGACATTCGGACCTCGGACGGACAGAAATCGCTTAATCGACTAGGCTTTTGATTCTGAGTCAAAATAGGTAGAAGGTAGGTTTATACTTTTCTTTGCCTAACGGTATTATTTCTCTATTTTTCTATTCACTTGGAGCGGAGTTTATATATGTAGCTATATGTAAGTTTCAGGAGCAAGCCATATTAAAACAAATTGTTTAAATATACAAGTTCGTTTTGACATCTAGCAGAAAAATTACTTCCTACGAAGACGCATTTATTCAAAGTTTTTGTATATAATGTTAACAAAAAACTTAACTTTAATAATTGTGACAAGGTTCTTGTCTTAATTGAAAAAAGTTTTCCAAAAGGTCCTCGCTTTGGAGGCGGATATGACAGTGTTATTTCTAAATCAGCGCTGACCGTTGTCCAGAGAAAGTTGCAAAAGCAGGCAACTGTTTTGTTTCATTTAAATTTCTGTTGCCAGTCCTTTCTTGGATGCATGAATGGGAGTCCTCTTAAACGTTTTTTCCTGAATTTTGAAAATTGTTCTTGTTGAAAATATGGCAATATTGTTTTTGTTTTTCAACCACATACCCACGTACTTGTACATTTACATACCTACCTACATATATCAAATATTTTTTAACCTATTTGAAATCCTAAACGAAATGAAGTTTAAGAATACATATCATTTTAGTTTCTTCCATTCTTTCGCAGATCCAGATGAGGTGACCACCAGATGAAGGACAGCTCTATTCTGGTTTCTGCTCTGGCACTTATTTCAGTTCGTGTGGAGATAAAAACAATTAAAATTCCACATTCAAACTAAAGCAATTGTGTCACAGACACTTGCATAAATGAGAAATTCATCTATCTGACCAAAAAAGAAAAAATACGAAAGAAAAGATAGAAACTAATTGCATGCATTTTTCTCCTTCCAAAAGTTCATCTGTATGTGACCTATTATGCATGCATGTTGCAAAAACCACATGCCAATCCAAAATTTAAGTTTTATTTTATATTTTTGAAAACCGTGTGAGCTTAATTAAATAAACAAACTAACACACACATCAGCCAGGGGCAGAGGTGAAATAAAAGGATAAAATGTGGTGATTGGTTTGTTTATGTTTATCTGTCATCAAATAAATGAAATTGTTTTCCTTCATTATACAAAAAAAAACACACACACAAAACTTTTGCCATTCATTAATTAGTACAATAAAATGAAACCGCAAGACCAGAAACATGGTATAAATTTGCGGAGCCATTATTTTTGTAGAATTTATTTTAAAAGGAAGCCCGTAAATTTTCAATAATTGTTTTGGTTTTTCTCAAATAGTTTGCTATCCGTTTGTGTATCTGAATGGAAAATAAAAATAATTTTGTATCTCGAATAGTATACATACCTACAATAAATATTTTGTTTCGTTTGCTCCATTGAATTCTTTTTTTTATTTCTAAATCGATATAAACTTTCATTAAGTAACACAAAAACAAAGGGTGTTTTTGTATTGTGTTGTTTTCGGTAGAATTTTCGGTTGGAGGTTCGCCGTATCTTCACCATAAAAGCTCCCTTCAAATTGATTCAAGCTCCAGTGATCTCTGGTTTGGAATTATCACCCGAACGTAAAGTTGATTTATAATAATTTTTATTTTTGGATTCGTAAGCAATATATTAGGGTATGATTATTGGGTATATTTGAAAAAAAAAAATGCTCTACAGTAAGGTATGTCTCCAATTTGTATATCATTTTTCGGACTTTAAGAACAGACTTACTTTGGTGTACCCTAACCCACGTTAACGGTTATTGAGCTGTTAGTACTAATGATAGAAACTTCGCCTAGAACTTTATTTAAAATAAACAACAATAACTTTTTTAAATTCGTTTAAATAACAATGATATCTTTTCTCAAATTTAAGATATCAAGTTTATATTCTAGCCTGTTAAATTTTTCCAGTGAATGCTATTTTTTCTAAACTTCTTGGGTACTTCTGATAAGCCAGATAACAACATCCAGCGCGGAAATCAAACGTATAGACTAACTCTTGGTAATCACTGTTTCTTTTAGACTAAATAAGAAATTGGGGAATGAAGCCCTATCGAGAAGAACCAAATAGACTTTCTATATAGAACATCCATTATCCCGGTTCTGCTTTATAACGCAGAACCATGAACCCTCTTTCAATCGGATAAAATCACGTTGGCTAGGCTAGCACCACGCAATATAAGTAAGTAAAATTGTAGGTGATACACCATATATGCACCTGAAGCACCTTAGCCTGCTAATTTTATCTCAGAGCTCGAAAAACTTTTCGAATGGTTAGACTCCACCCGGAGGAAAATTATATTATCATAGCCGGAGATTTGAACGCCAAACATGAAGATTGGGGAAATTAAATGCAAAATCCTAGAGGATGCCATATTTTTAATTGGATGGCACAGGGCAGCGATGGGTATAGGATTGACTTATTCGATACTGACAGACCATCGTTCCCAAGAAGCGGTAGTTTTCTGGATCTACTATTGGTAGACTTATAATGACTGACACTGTGAGTCAAACAAGAAACTGCTTACGGAAAATCGACTATCGAGTTGACTAGCAGCCGTAATACAGCTTCAAAACGAGCTCATCGAGTTAGAGGAGTATGTGCCTGCGCCACGCTTCTCCAATGCCTTGTCGTGTGAACTTTGTTCGAATGCCATTTCTCCACCAAATGACCAAATGAATCTGACGAACGTTGAGATCGACAGATACCTAGTTCAAATGGATAAGACAATGCAACGAACGACAGGACAGGACAATCCCACGATACAATAAGAAAAGATACAGAAACACGGCATTAGACCCACTACACAAACACAAAAGTAGACTACTTACAAGACTCAGACACTTATATATGTAGATTGTTTTTGGATAACAAGATTCGGGCCATTAATTCTAGCGACCCGAGTATGTTTCCCCAAATTAATTAAATGATCAAAACGATTTTCCTTGCCTTGAGTTTCCGATAAATACGGACAACGAAGACTTACTTACCATCGCAGGTATAGATCCAGGGAATGCCGTCCTTGATGACGACATCTTCATGATTGAAGATCCGCAAGAGAAGGTGGAAGCAGTAGGGGCTGCTTTTCAGCAAGTGTATAAGTTGAATGCTAGCATTCGTCCAAATCACGACCTGGAGAACAGAGCTCTGGTGCACCATATCTATATTCGATACAGCCATTGCGTGATAATGGCGATCTGAGAACACACTCGCTTCACAAGTTTTTATGAAGATAATTTGGCGAACGCCGAAGTCGCCGAGATAAATGGGCCTAATTCATTGAGCTAGAGCTCCAGCTCATCTTCGAATCATTACAGAAAAAGAAGTCAGCGGGAGTCAATGGTATACCTAACGTTGTACTGCGACATCTTCCTATAATGAAGCAGTAGATATATACAATATACATACACCGCACTGTTTAACAACGCACTGAATCATGCATATTATCCGGCACGTTGGAAGACAGCTGTGGTTCATCCTCTCCCGAAAAAGGGAAAGGATAGCTACAATCCGGCAAATCTCCGGTCGATAAGTCTTCTTCCGAGTATCAGTAAGGTATTCGAAAAAGTTCTAAATAGAGCTCTGACCAAGTGGGCAGAGCTCAAAAAAATTATTTCGGTTAATCAGTTTGGCTAAGGCAGGACATGACACCATTCATGCTGCGTCTAAGTATGTCTCTGATATCCGATGGAACAAAGCTAATTATCAATGCACGGCTGCCGTTTTGGTTGAATTGGAAAAAGGCCTTCGATGCCATTTGGTTTGAGGGGCTTTATGTGAAGCTGATCAGACTTGGCATAAGTAAACCATTATTATATTTTCTCTATGACATGCTTAATGGTAGAGAGTTTATTATTAAAAGTGGCAATGTAACTCCTACCACAACATTTGACATAAAAAATGGTCTACAGCAAGGAGCGGTAAACTCTCCGATCCTGTTTAGTATTTACACCAGCGATCTGATAGGTTGTCTTACTCATGCGATTGCGTATGCCGATGACCTTGTATCATACAGACCGGCTCCAAAAGTCGAGGTTATCAGAATTCAACAAAATAACGCGAGCGGAAAGGTTTGAAAAGTAATCTAATCTAATCCATCGACGAATTGGTTTGTCGATAACATACGCAATTGTTTCGCCAGCACGGAAGCACACCTCTTTAACACTATCGGAGAGATATTGCCAGAGCCAGCGGATTTTTATCTCGAAATCGGATCTCCTCAATAGATTTTTATTCATAGCGATTAGCAAGATTTATTCTACTATCCATTTCCACGCTGATGTCGTCGACTGCGTGTTTACAACAATGGACAGGTGAACAAATTAACTGATTTCATTGAAGATATATTTATCAATGGTTGATAAAATTTTGAATAAGGGATCCGATTTGAAAGCATGTACCTTACCTACTTTATTTTGTGCTAGTACACAATACCGGTCCATTCAGCTTGCTGCTGAACAGGTAACTTCTCGCTTTGTTCTTCCCATCAATTCAATGACGTCTGCAAACCCAATTAATTACATTTAAAATTAACTCTGTATCCAGTCGTTTCTTTGTCCTAACAACTTCAAACTTCGAAGTCAAGAAGAGGTTATACGGAAAAAAGAAGCAATAACTTCTGAAAAATGGTAATCTTGATTTAAAAAAAAACGCTATGAGCTACTTGCGTCCTCCAGCTATACTTGATTTTGAAAACACACAACAGCTATCATTAAAGGATACTCTAATATAAGAGTAATATGTGCCTGCCCCTAATTATGAAAAAAATAAAATAATTCCATGAGTTATAAAAAGGCTATTCATTAAAATGCAAGTGTCAAAAACATGCACAGAGTGTCTACTAAGCTCATTGCAATACCTTTTATGTAAATCATTTCTAAAATAATTAATTGCATGTATTTTGAAAACAGCTCCTAACGCTCCAACGGACACAAGAGATGCTTTGTAAACTATACACTTTATTGCAAAGTGTAAATCATGGAACACATTTAATTTGAAGTGCAAGCTCACGGAAAACTCTACTGCGTTGGACCATGTTCTATTGCCTCATCAAAAACAAAAATATATCACTTTGTCAGAGGCTTTTCCCTGAATATACAAAACAAGTGCCATTTGCGGCGGAAACACACAAAATGAGCGATGCTGCCTCGGTTGTTAAATTAAAACGAACAACGCAGAGAGAGAGACTCGTATACTTAATGCACAGGATTTGGAGTTGGGTTCTGGTGCGGCTCCCCATCCACTAACGCCTGCCTTTCGTATGTATATGAGTTGTGGCAGAGGGTTAAAATAAATTCAAGGAGCTCTGTTTGTTAGTGACAGATAGTATTCCAGAAACAAGAGCAGAGAACCAGACAATCTGCGGTTTGCATAAACAACTAGTCTTCTCCACACACATTGATAAAGCAAAGATTCCACATCAGGATTGTTGCAGGCATACCCCACTGCCAGCCACTACCCCACCCCGGGACCGAGCTCATGTACATTATTTCTATTCAAGATTCAAGGCAAGCACACAGGAGCGAGGTCCTGATGCATAGTGTTCAGGACATTGTTCGCTGTCAAAATGCACAACAATCGCATGTTCCCGACACTCGACAGTTGTTCTCAATATAAATGGTTTGTTCAAGTGGGGAGATTAGTCTTGGTTCTGGTTCTGGTTCTGGTGGTGGAAGAAACTTAAATACTGATGTCGACTTTAATTTGATCTCAAAGTCGCCCACATTTTATGTGTTTAAATTTAACCAAAGAAGGAGTGCTTATGGATTAATTTAATGATTAAAGCTCAAGAAGGAATTACGAAGACAATGACGGCAACGGGGACGACGCGACGAAAGATGAGCGTCGACGGCGAAATGGCAGAAGATTGGATTTAATTTTGATTTTATAAACTCCCCGGATCAGGGATCTGGGTGTGGGTCTGCTGAAGGCATCACAGGGAGTAATAAATAAAAGTTTATCTCGAGTTTACACTACATACTTTTAAAATTATTGAGAATCTTGAGAGGGAATTAGTTAAAATAAAAAAAAAATGTGATTTACTTCCGATGAGGGCATTTAGCTGCAAGAAGTTATTCGAAATTAAATGAAGAAAGTGGAAATTCTTGGGCTAGTCTTGAGTAATGTAATGTATGAAGTATTTTAATTAATTTTCTTTCTTTGTTCCGTTTTCAGTCTCAGAAAATGTATTCAGTGCGTACAATTGATTAAAATATGTGAAAATCTAATATTTTTTGATTAATTTCGTTGCTATTTCCTAAAACGAAGTCAGCTTCATCGATTTTGTAGCGGAAAAAGCATATAAATTATGTTTTTTTAGACGTGTGGTTTTCAATCTGGCAATAGTTTTTTCGGAGTTGGTCTTTTTGACTATACTCGTACGTCCATTTTACTGTGTTTAGCGATGAAGCTCACTTTTGGTTGAATAGGTACGTAAAGCGAAATTGTCGTATTTGGAGTGATCATAATCCACAAGCCATTGTTGAGACGCCGATTACATCCTCAAAAAGTCACTGTTGACAGAGGTAATCATTGGTCCATATTTCTTCAAAAATGAAGCCGGCCATTATGTTACAGTCAATGGGAAACACTATATAGAGAAATATGATTAATGGCCTTTTCTTGGCTGAACTGGAGGATGTTGATGTGGACGACCTTTGGTTCCAACAAGAGGGCGCTACATGCCATACAGCCAACGAAACAATCAATATATAAAGGAAAATTTTGGTGAACGCATTTTCTCGCGTCGTGGGAATGTGGCGTGGCCTCCAAGATCGTGCGATTTAACACCGCTGGACTATTTTTTGTGGGGTTATGTGAAGTCGCTTGTCTACGCAGATAAGCCCGAGACGGTTGACGCCCTGGAAGAGAATATTCGGCGCGTTATTGCTGACATACGGCCCCAGTTGCTGCAAAAAGGGGTCGAAAATTGGGGGATTGGGCCACTTGGCTGGAATTCATTCGAGCCAGCCGCTGCGGCCACTTGCTCGAAATCATTTTAAAACATAATGGCAAACCCTTCTCTTTAAAATAAAGCTGAATTCTTTGCCATAACATGAAATTATATACATCTCAATATCCACAAGGGCACACGGCGGTCATCAGATTGTCCAAAGACATTCATTCTGTTTGCCCGCACCTTCAGAAAAGAAGACATCCATTCGGATCACTACCTGATGTTTGGTGCGAAGCTTCGAGTACGGATATCCACTCGGACGACCCTCAAACTTGTTAAGAATTCAACGAGCCATATCATATAAGATCAACTCAACAACAAGCCATAAGAAACATAGGGTCTGAAGTGCTTAGTTTTAACAACGACCTAGAACGACCCAGTGGTTTGATTCCAAATGTGCTTAAGAAAAGAAGGCCAAAATGGACGCCTACAGTTCATGGTGCAGGAAAAGTATTAGAGCGTCCCTTACGCTCCACTTTGATCAATTTTTTTTTGTTTGAGAATGCCAACATCTTGCAGTTTAAAGTTTTTATCAGATAACAAAAGTTTTTAAAATTTTGAAAAAATAATTTTTGAAAAAAACCAAAAATTAAACAAAAAATTAATTTTTGTTTAAAAGACTCAAAAAAATTTTACTTGCGATTATAGTAGTCTAAGAGCCAACGACATAATGAATCAAGTCATTTATATAATGTTGTAAGGCATATCAATAGAAAGCGTTAGGGAATTAGACAAGAAAAAAATTGTCTGGCAGTTTTTTGGTGTGACGAACATGGGGTAAATTCGACACAAAGTATGACAAAATTTCAAAAATTAACTTGTTTGGGTACTTTTGTAACAGAACGAATAAATTGTGTTAAGACAAGAAAAAATCTTGATGGATGGGGGGTCTATCCCCCTCCGTTTAGACGGGAAGGGCAATTTTCTGGAAAAATTACTTATATTTGAAAAAAATAAAATGCACGACTGGGTCGCACGTACTTGCTCTGTTGGTGCAATAGTACGATGAAAACAAACTTTTCGATCAATAAGAACAATTCATTTTTGAAAAATTTGGTAAAAACCAAAAAAATTTGGCTAAAACTGGAAAACTTGATATACGGGAGGTAACTTTAAGAAACCTTTAATATTTAAAATTAAGACGTTATCTTTTGGGTGTTATAAATGATACAAATGTCCACTTATGGGTTATGGCCTAATTAATAATACCGTTAAAAGCAATTTCCGCTATTATCATGTATAGCCAAAAACTAAAAATGCAGTTTTGTTTGAAGTATTCTATGTATGTTACATACAAAGTTTCATAAAAATCGGGGGAGATTTTTTTGAGTAAATTAGAAAAAATGAAAAAATTGGCCAAAATCTAGTGGCTCTTTAGTAGGAGCCAAACTTTTAAAAAAGAGAAACTGAAAAAAAATCAATGCCATCTGATAGGAAGCTGTAAGGAACTATACCAAACAAAGTTTGAGTGAATTCAATGCAACCGTTGACAACTTATGGCCATTTGAAAAAAAGCCGTTAAGAGCAGTTCTCCGTTATTTGCATTTTTAGCCAAAAACTAAAAACGCAGTTCTCTTAAAAACACTAAAAGAATATAACACACAAAGTTTAATCAAAATCGTTAAAGCCATTTTCGAGAAAATTAGAAAAAACCTAAAAAAGTTGGCTAAAACTCAACGGCTCGTTGTATGGAAGCCACCGTTTAGAAAGGCTTCAGTGAAAAATTTACTAAACCATCCTATAGAACACTATTAAAAACTATGTCAAACAAAGTTTTACTTGATTCAATGAAGCCGTTGTGAACTTATGGCTATTTGAAAAAAAGCCGTTAAAACCTGATTTTCGTTACGACCATTTGAGGCAAAAACAAAAAACGCAGTTTTGTTAGAAATGCTTAAAGTAAGCTAAATTATAAATTTAATCAAAATCGTTAGAGCCGTTTTCGAGAAAATCCAAATTGAAAAAAACCGTTACTTGAAAGGTACCAGTTTAAGCCGGGTTAAAATAAAATAAAAAAAACCTCGACAATGGTTTTTCTTCAAACTGCTATATACCAAGTTTGAAGAAAATCCGTCAAGCCGTTTAGGCTGTAGCATGACGTGAAAAAGCGCACATCCGCACAGACGCACAGACAGACCGAGGGACGGTATGGCGAAAACCACTTTTTTGGGCTTCTCTATCATCGTAGTGTCATGTTTGATTAAAACCTCGATTTTTTTTTCTGCACGAAACCAATACTTGCCTTATAGAGCAAGTAAAAACCATTAAAAAATAACCACACCTCCTAAAATGCCATAATACACCTTTTTGTAAAGCCAAAAATCTTTTCTTCAATTGCGTTTTTAAATAAAGTAATTTTAGTGAACCGTTTTAGAAAAATAAATTTTCAAACTCAAAACTTTGAAAAAAAATATTTCAAACTATTTTTTTCCAAAATTATACGTATAATTAAATATTATTTTTTTTACCAAAATTTGAATGGCTTGGCAACAAAAAGTCCAAGAGCCATACGGTTTTCAGTGTTTTGCTAAGAACTTATAAGAGCATAAAATTTTGGTAAAAAAAATAATATTTAATTACGTATAATTTTGGAAAATTAGTTTGAAATATTTTTTTTTTTCAAAGTTTTGAGTTTGAAAATTTATTTTTCTAAAACGGTTCACTAAAAAAACTTAATTTAAAAACGCAATTGAAGAAAAGATTTTTGGCTTTACAAAAAGGTGTATTATGGCATTTTAGGAGGTGTGGTTATTTTTTAATGGTTTTTTTTCGAATATAAGTCATTTTTCCAGAAAATTGCCCCTCCCGTTTAAACGGAGACGGATAGACCCCCCATCAATCAAGATTTTTTTCTTGTCTTAACACAATTTATTCGTTCTGTTACAAAAGTACCCAAACAAGTTAATTTTTGAAATTTTGTCATACTTTGTGTCGAATTTACCCCATGTTACTCACACCAAAAAACTGCCAGACAATTTTTTTCTTGTCTAACTCCCCTAACGCTTTATATTGATATGCCTTACAACAATATAAATGACTTGATTCATTATGTCGTTGTCTCTCGGTCTATAGGTACTATAAGGCAAGTTATGCATTCGTAAAAAAAAATTTTTTTTTGACAATCAAACATAACATTACGATGATAGAGAAGCCTAAAAAAGTGGGTCCGACAATTCTGTCTGTCTGTATGTCTGTCCGTCTGTCTGTATCGGCACCTACAGCCTAAACGGCTGGACGGATTTGCTTCAAACTTGGTACATAGTATTATTATGACGTCCTACAGAGGTGTTTTTGGAATTAGCATTCTAGCTCTAAAACTAACGGTACCTGCCATATGATTTTTAATAAAAAACTCATTTATCTCGAAAACGGCTCCTACGATTTTGATAAAACTTTCTGAATGGTATTTTTTAAGCAAACTTTATGTTTTGGTTTTAACAGATTTTTCAGTAAAAGTCTTATAACGGTACCTCCCATAGGACCGGTTTTTTTAAATCAGATTTTCTCGTAAACCACTTCTCGGATTTCGATGAAAATTTTAATATAAAAGCTCTGTTATAAACGAAATAATATAAATTCTTTAATTTTCAAAAAAAAAAATTTTAGTTTTTTAAAAAAAAGTTAAATTTTTTGTTTGACTTTTGGTTTTTTCAAAAACGGTTTGATCAAAATTTTTAAAATTTTTGTTTTCTGATAAGAACCTTAAACCGCTAGATTTTAACATACTCAAAATAAATTTGGAATATGTTTCCGAAAAGTTTAAAAAAAAAACCGTTTTTTGAAAAAACGGCTGCAACGATTTTGAAAAAAAAAAAATCCTTAAAATTCAAAAAAGTAAAAGAAATCTAATGGCTTACTTCATTTTCTCCAAAAAACGATATTTCGTTGATTTTAAATGATTAATAAAATTTCATATGATTTTTTTATTGCTTTTTTTCCAAAATCTCAAGCCCCAAGACCACTGTAGCACATTAGAGCAAGTTCGTACGACCCAGTCGTGCACTTTATTTTTTTTTTAAATCAAATAATTAATTTTATTTTGTTTATATAAGAGCTTTCACTTGGTTTACGAGAAAATCTGTAAAGTAAAAACTCTTTCTATGTTGGGAGGTACCGTAATAAGACTTTTCTTTTGCAACCAAAACATAAAGCTTACTCAAAAAAAACGACATTCAGAAAGTTTTTTCAAAATCATAGGAACCGTTTTTGAGAAAAATCAATTTTTCATAAAAAATCATATGGCAGGTAATGCTAATTCCAAAAAACCCACTGAAGGACATCATAATAATACTATGTACCAAGATTGGAGCGAATCGGTAAAGTCGTTTAGGCTGTAGGTAGTAGGTACCGATACAGATAGACGGACAGACCGAAACCATTAAGAAGTCTAATTTCTTAAGTTGTTCTTTCTTCTTCCGAGATGATAACTGCCTGATGCCATTAGTTCTGGAAAGATGGGATTAATACTTATACCATACCAGTTACTTTAATCCTTTCAGAAACGTTCCTAAAGAAGTTTTAATACACGCATTTAACATCTAACTTGACATTCATTGATATTTTTTTGGGATCATTGAGGATTTATTTTGACAAAGGACATGGGAGGGTCTCGCTTCACTCAAAACGTCTGGATGTTTATTTACAATACTAAGGATAATATCGTGATTGACCAGGAATCTTATCTTATCTCGTCATCCTTTGCCCTCCGTTTCACATATGCTTTATACGCTTAATATGTACCTCAAAAACTTAAATTTTGTTTGGAAAAGACTCTCCACGACTCTACTTCTAAAGGTTTTATAAGAAAACCCTTCTTTTAATGTCCTATAATAATAGTTTCCTTGCATCAAATATTTCATACACCTAGGAGTAGTAGTTCGAGTTTACAGCCTGTGAAAAGTAATCCAGAGCGTTACCATCAAGTCAATGTCTTTATGATCCTTTAGGCCAGAGAATTCAAAACTTTTTTTGGTTCCTTCTATCTTTTGCAGAAATATTATATTTACTGGCATTTCTTGCAATATTATACGGGTGTCTCAATATAAAGGCCCCACCCGCTGTCACCGAAGGAATTCTAAATCAGGAAGCTGTGTCCCGCGCGTTGTCAAGTAACAAAAAATTATTTTGTTGAGCAGGAACAGGATGAAGGATATACAGAGAACTAGAATAAACAACAAGGAACAAAAATCCAAGTGAAAGCATACAATCTTACTCGAGTGATAATGGTGTAGGGCGGTGGTAGTATGTGATGTTGCCTGCCGTGAAACGACAACAAGATAATAAAATAGACATCACAAAAGGATGCTCGCTCATATTTATGTATGTTTGTCACATAATAGGTATTTTTTACAACATGCCACATTATACGCGAAAATACGCCAGGGATGACAGCACATTCACTTTTCAAATAGAGTCGACCCAATTGCCAATCAACTTAAAAAAAAAAATAAAAAAAGAAGATCCTTTCTTTGGCACACGCGCTCCTTCAGAAGGGCATCAAGCATCATCCATATTAACTTGTTTATCCATTTTGATGAAATGCAGACACTAGCTTAATAATATTCTTCCAAGTGTGTGTAGGTTTGTACATCAGAGATGATGATAGGGATTCAGCATTGAGGATAATATAATAGACCAGGATGTTGCTTTATATTAAGGATATGTGTAATTTCGATTGTAAGTATTCATTTTGATGTTATGGATTGTTTTTGTCAACAGTGCAGTTCGATGTTGTGAATCGGAATAAATGATTGTTGATGTGTCATAAGTCATATCATAACCTTAAAATACATGTAACATAAAAGTTTTTTGTTGTTTGTGCTTAACGCTTGGTAAAGTAGTTTTTTGTATCCTTGGCAGTGTGAACCGAGGAGTTAGGATAAGGACGGAGTCTGAATGACTTACACTTCAAACGATTACTAATATTTGATAGCTGATACCTAGAATGGAAGAGGGGGGCCCACAATATCCTGTCGAACCTTTACGTTAGGTTTACTAGTGGAAGATATACCACTATTTGAAATAGTCTTATTTTGTGTTTGTCTGCTAAGATAAAAATCATGACAAGTCTCTGAAATATATATGCACATCATGACACCATGAATGCTTTTATTAAAAAATGTTTAAAGACTTTATGCCAAGAGAACTCATTAAAAAACTTTGTTAATTCTAATCTTAAATCTAATCTTTCAATTCAAAGAAGTTTCGCTTAAATTTCTTCGAAACTACGCAAATACTTCCATTCATTAACACACTAAAGTTAACTCAGATTGTTTTCGTCTTCAAATCATGTATTTTTGTATAGATTTGTGTATAGAATTAAGATTTATGTAAATACCCAAATCATCTGATTTACGTGCACAAAAAATGTATTTGTCGACAATATGTGCAAATCATAATAAACACCACACTTTCAAAAATTAAACATTCGTGTTGTACGGCTAAAGATAGAATCCCTATATTTGACGGAACGTCCGAAATTGGGCTCAAGTGTAAATAACTAAAGACATGAAACATTTCGACGATGTTCAAGGGATGGAAATGTTTCCAAAATGCTTCTTTCTCCTATCAGTTTTAGCGCTTTTTCTGAACTCTGTCGAGCAGGTGTAAAAAAGTTTGAGAAGCACCTGCCCACAGATGGGAGTTATACTCAAGTTTCTGGCGTATAAACGCTTTGTAATTTGTAGTCAGATCAAAAGGGGTGACAAAATTCTTGCATTAAGAAAGATTAAGCATCTTTGCAGCATTCTTGTCAATCTCAAGTACATGAGCATTCCAACGAAGGTTGTCACTGATACACATACCGAGTACTGATAGCTTTTCGGCCTGCTCGATGCAAGTACCATTCATGGATAATGGCATAGGGGTATGTTTAGCTTTAACGACAAAAGATAGCATTGAATTTTCGACGCATTAAACTCCACACGATTTCTAATACCCCAGTTCACAATGCTGTTTAAATCGGAGTTTAATGAGCTTATAATACGGTGTCGTTGTAATAACACGTCCGAAGGCGAAGGCCGTGAATTATCAAACGTATATGAAATGCTGAGGGTTGATTTAATTTTAATTAAAATTAATTTAATGGATTAGAAGTCACGGACAAAAGATTATTTATAGAAATGAGAAAGAGAGTCGGAGACTCAAACTTGAAACCGTCTAATACAACTTGTATTGAACGATCCAGAAGATAACAAATAAGAGTATCAACTCTATCAAATGCCTTTGAAATTTCAAGAGTAATAATCTTGCTTTCGCCAAAGCGATGCAAAGATTTGTTCCACTGTTCGGTGAGATATGCCATCAGATCACCAGTGGAACGATTGCTGCGAAAGCCGTACCCTCGGTCATTTAAAACCTTACGATCTTCGAGATAATTCTTGAGCTGACGATTTATCAGTGTTTCCATGATCTTGCAAAGAAGGGACGTAAGTGCAAATGGTCGGTAGTAGATTGTAGCCAGATTATATGGAGACAAATATTTCTTGCATCGACCTAATGTGACGTTAAAAAATTTGTTCGTTCCACAGAAGTTGGTATGTAGAATACTTGCCTAGAACACATATCTGATCGGTTTTTTTGATTAAAGTTCCCCTCATAGATAGTGACACAGGGGATACGAGTTTGTAATGCTTGGTAGGTGAGTTTAGACTCACATAATTGCTTTTATATCATAAAAAGCTACTAAATGGCTTCATTAAAATATTCTTCAAAGTCCAATGAAGCCTCAATAAAAAAAATTGAAACAGGGCTACATGCTGGTATTTATCCCCATTGGGTGCTCAGATTTTGTACGAAACCCTATTTTATTTGGACTTGATTCATTACAGCAGAAAATACAACGAAAAAATGGATTTAGATAAATTTTAAATGCTATTGGGTTCAAACATTCAAAATGATAATATTCATTATGATAATTTGAAATGAGTTGTCTCAAAAATGGATTAAAAATAGACAGGATTGTCGATTAATATTCAATTTCAAACAATAAAAAAAAACATCTCTTTAATTTGGTAGTCTTTTTCACTTTTAATTTAGCGACAGACGTTAAATAATATTTTTTTCTGATATACCTAAGGTTGTTTTTCAAAACTCAACTTGTTTTTTTTTTATGATATTAAAATTTGCTCTTATCCCTCTGCTTCAAGTTAAATTATTTTATGTTTGATTGCATTTAAAGGCTTATAATTAAATTAAATTCATCATAAAACGAAACCCCCAATAAAACTTAACAAATGCAGCGTAGGTAGTTGTGAAGTTGTTATCTGTTAGCTAGGCGGTTCAATAAAATTATATTGATTAGTGATAAAAAAGTGGATACATCAGCTAAAATTAAGTATAATAAATATTTGTTATCACTAAACAATCAAATTAAATATTATTAATACATTGTAGCCTTGAAAGTTTGTTTAATGGATAGGTAGTTAAAGAAAAGAAAAATTAAAGCAAGCTGAATTAAATTTATTTTAGCATATAAATTTGTGTTAAGTCTGCTGCCTAATATATCCTATAAAGTTCGAATATTACCAATTTGACAAAATATTCTTCGATTTAACTCTTCTCTCTGAAATAGAATTGGAGAAGGATCTGTTCTCTAAAAATTAATCTTAAATGTCTTCAACAAAAATAAACAGCATGCACTATTAGTTCAAACGAAATTGGTCTTATGTTAGATAATTGATTGGGCTTTAATTGCAAGAATCTATTAGAAATACCTATCTGTGTTCTCCAGTTTTCCTAAGTTTTCCTCGAAAAAAAATGTGTACAATCTAATCGTGCAATAAGTTTCTATAATAAATTTGTGATTTTGTTTCTAAATTTAATTAGTTTTTTTTTTTAGATGTTTCAAAACAAATAATCTGTAGTTCGCAACCATAATAATCACCAAAATATTAAAAAAAAAAATTTAATAAAAAATTCGAAAAACATTTTTTTTTGACAAATTTGAACATTAATTTTTATCAAAATCATAAAAGATTTCCATCATTTGAAATGTCATTGCCGTCGATGTTAGTGCTGTCGTTTTGCAAAGTCGAAGGTTAGCACTTTTCATAGATTTTGGGTTGCATTTCCGGAAGTTGGGGAGCCATATTTTATTCAAAAAATTCATTAGTAAAGCAGAGAGACTGACAGTGACAATAAAATAAACCATTTCTAGTTATTAAAGAATCTTAATTTTTGTTCTTTATTAACATAACAGAGAAACTTAAAACAGTAACCAATTCACAATGGATTTTTTTTTATATTTTATGCGCACTCAAGGGGTTAGTAATACCCTCTTCATGATTTAACATAGTTCGGGCGTTCAGGTTTTGAATGTCTGTACATCGCAATGGGAGGGAAACATCGAGCCGGGTAAAGCATTCCACATTCTTGGGTAGCATTTGCATGGACATGGGTAGCACAGGAGCACTTTACTCAGCAAAGGAGCCAAATGTTACTAGTAGCCATTTCGACAGCAGTGCGGCGTCGAGTGTATAGCTTGCGAAAAAAGTCTACTTATCAAAAAAATTGTTATATAAGAGGAGCCCGGAAAGTTTAATCAAATTAATCGAAGATGTTTTCCAAAAAATGTTAGCTTTCTGCTAATTGCTATACTGCATATTAAATTGTTGATTTAAGAGCTAGAATCATAACTTTAAAAAATCTTTCAGGAGACTACCAAAAAAAGAAGTGCATGTCCATGTGCTACTTTCAGAATTTGTAAGATAGGAGACCGGACTTTGTAAACAGACACAAACTCCCCATTCCCCAGCTTTAAAGCAATATTTAATTGTTTATTTTGGTAAATGAAAATTCGTTAATATGAAAAACTTTGATCTTTTATTGTTTTTCCAACTTCCTTGTGAGCAACAAGTATTCCTACTAGAAATCTAAGTTTTAGTATTAAGTGAAACATGCATATAAATAGTTCTGTAAACATGAAGTGTGGGAGGTGAAATCCTGACAATCACATTTTCAGAGTACCTATATTTTTTTTTTATGTTATCGCAGAGGCTGATGATAGCTTTTCTTATTGCAATTAGTTGTAGAACCCTCACCTCATGTTTTAAAATGAGTTTGCTATTGAAGCTCAGGTTCGAGGGAATATAGACAATATCTTAAAATTTAAATTCCCTTCTGTTCACAACATATCATGTGACCCTGACTAGTTCTCAATTAAACAGTTCCAGAGAAATCGAAATTCATATTCGAGTTACCTCTTTATATTACATACTAGAATGTTAAATTAACGAGTTCAATAATATATGGACTATGCCAAGTACATCGTAGAATGATACAAAACAGTTCAAGAAAACAAGACAAGTGTTAGATATGTATTTCAAAATCAAATGATTTTGATACTACCCACCAATTTTTTGATACCATTCCTCGTTATCGTAAATAGCCGCAATAAATCAAAACACAAGAAAGAACTTTCAAATAATCGCAGCAGTTTGATTTAAATGATATGACATTTAAGTTTAATTCATCGATACAGCAATTACATTTTTGAACCTGAATCCGGTTTTCAGTGTTCTATTAACAGTCCAGATTCTTCAAATTCATATACATAGTCAACTTTATAAATCAAACACTAAAAATTGTTCCTATTTTGTTTTTTATTAATTTCTACGAAATATAAACATAATTAAAAAAATTAATTAAGCATTATATTTTGCAACCAGTTCTTTCAGAGCACTCAAATCTCCACTCATCTTAGCCTTGCCCTATAATTAGAATCAAAAAGTAAAAAATAAAGAATCATCATATAAATTGAATAGATTTTCAAAACTTACGCTTGCAACGAAGTCATCAAATGACATTTTCTTGGATGCAAGGGCATAGAAATCTTCATCGACAACGGTCAATTCACCGTCGGCGTTATCGGCCTTGCCTTCGTAGATCTTGAGGTCCTTCAAGTCGAGCACTATAATATTAAAAAGCAAATTGTTACTTTTTGCTATTTGAATGATTAAATTTAGTTCGTTCTTACCAAAACTCTTTGATGGAGTTCCGTCAGCCTTGGTAAAGTTAATTTGATAAATCACAAAGATGGTCCTCTTGGTTGGGTCGACGGCCTTCATCTTTTCGACGATTTTTTCAATAATAGCTTGGCTGTTCATCTTGAGTGGATTTGTTTGAGGCTGCTTGGTGAATGCAAAGAAACTAATTCTTCCAGTTTAATGTTGCACTATTTATAATGCTTTTTGCTATCAAAATGTATTTCTTTGATTTTAAGGCAGGTATACCTAAAGTTCAATTGTTATCAAAAGTTGATAAGATACGGATCAAGCCGGGAAGTCTAATTCGCGTGTGTCAAATATGTTTTTTTCTTTATTTTCTTATCCAAGCTTATCAATTTTTTTTATTAAGAATACGAACTATCTAGCTATCTGCTAAGAATACAGTGTTTAATAAAATTTGTCACCAGTTTTTGAATCATTGCAAAAAACAAGATAACAAAATATTGCAGCCGTTGCTCATGATATCGTACGAATTTTGATCGATTTTGGGCTAAGTATAAAGTTCGCGTAGTCCAGGAGTTCACTTTTTACATAATTCAGAAATAAGTGGTTCCGAAAATTCCGCCCGTCTGTCTGTTCGCCCGGATGGGCCGATTTGCAAACTTGGTATTTAGTAATTATTTGGAATTCCCTATTGGGTCTTTTTCATTTTGCTCTAAGTTAAAATATAATAACGGTACCTATCATACAATCAGAAACAAAAAGTTTGACTTTCTCGAAAACGGCTCTAACGACTTTGATAAAACTTTCAGGAGACTATTTTTTTAGTCTAAAAATAGATTTTCGATATTCTTCCGATTTCAATTAGAATGCAATAATAATGCTGGAAGCTAATAAAGTTTAACTAATATAAAAACCAAGCCTGTTCACTATACTAAATTATTCACTATTTTGAGCGAGAGTTTTCAAATGTGTACCAACACTAATTTTAGTAATAAATAATGTTTTTTTAATTAATTCAACAGTTTAAAGAAGAACAAAAAAACATTAATTTTTATTTCAAAGCAGCCATCACTTTCGACGAAGCCATTACTTTCTTCCAGTAATTTTTTCCAAAATTGAAATTGCTTTCTGTTTTAAAATCAATCCACTGTCTGGCAGATATTTTCTTCGTAGTTCCAAAAACTATTTGTGTAGCTTATTTTTCACCTCCGGAAGTTCAGATGTCCTAAATATATTTCTTTGTTTTCATACACTTAATACTTAGCGAGGTTTGATGTTCTCCTGGAATTTACTTAAACGACTACAATATATTAAAAATAAAGCCATATCAAAAACTTGTTTAATAGGGCAGCTTTAGATTGACATTCGTGTCAAAGTGTGAAAAACACACAAAAGAATGGTAAATTGTTCAGAAAAATAGTCGACATTCACAGGCGTATTGCAACAGACATTTTTTTTTCTGTTGAATATCACCCCAAAAAAGTTTGTTCACTATATTGAGATTCTCATAGTTCACTTTTTAGAGTACTCTGTGTTAAATTTTGGTGGTTCACTACATTGGATAGCTCACTTATATAATGAACCAAAAAAGGTGGTGAAAACAATTAAATTGCAGGTTAAATTGACGAAAAGTAGGTTAACATAGATCCTACTAATCCGTTTGTTGTCGTGAATAATTCGTTTATTCAATTTGAATATTTGGTAACAAGCTGTAGTCAGCTGTGAATTTGAAGAAAGTTCGGTAAATCCACGAAACTTTTTTAGTTATTTTACGTTTTTTGATTGAAAGAATAATTTTCAAATTGAATAAAAAATTTAGTAGAAGATTTCTTCAATTCTGCTAAATAAGATTGTTAATTTGACGAAATTTTTTTGATTTAAATACAAATATTAGTCAAATTTAATGTTAATTTAATTGACTTGACTAATATAGTTGTGAAATTGACGAAAATATCTTTAATTTAACTTATTTACTTTTAGTAAATTAAAACTTTTTTTTTTGGTTTGAATAAAAAGTTTTTTGTGTTTTCAACTAAAAAAATATTAATTTTCACAACATTACCTTTTTCACAATGCATTCGTCAAATCAACTATTCTTTTTTATTTATTTCACTAATTTCGGGATCTGGAGATAGCACGTAACTTGTTTAAATCGAGCCAAATTCAATTGAAAATCAGTAGATGCCTCTCTAAACAGGTTACGTGATAGCACCTCTGGATGACTGCTGACAAAAAAAATCAAAGATTCGACCATGAAAGTAACGACACTATAATAACGACATCAACGAAATTTCTTTAAATCATTTTATTTGTTGTAACACATTTTTTTTTTTAAGTTTTGAGAATAATTTTTTAAGTTTTTAGTCTACTTTAAGTATTCAATTAAGCAATTGATGGCCGGACTTTCGACATCATATTTGGTTGTAAAGTCATAAGTTTTTTTTTTTATAAATTTCCAAACAAGGACTGAAGCTGCTGGGTATTCAAGATTGAAAATGTATTGAATGTAGCAGTAAATGAGGTAGAAGACTCCACAACAACGCCCATCTGTGAAGGAGAAAAATATAAGTGAAATTTAGAATTTTTCAGTTTTAAACAAAGATCATGATATGCATGATATTATTTATAACACTATTGAGTTTAATAAAGCCATCAACTTCATAAAAGAATTATTTAAGAAATAAATTAGAAAATATCTCTTACTTTCGGATTTCGGTTAAATACTCCATCTCGTTCATTTTGGAGAGCAACGATTTTGAGTTAGAGTCCTTTATTTGTTTAGGAAAAATATTAAGTATGTCCTTTGAAAAACTATCAAATTTTAAAAGCAGACTGCTGGCATTTGGGAAGAGATGTTGAAAATCGATATTGATCTGAGAAATTATTTAAGAAAAGGTATAATTCACTTAAATAATTATTATATCCCAAAGGTTTCTTGTATTGCTGCCATTTTTTTAAACTTCCTCTGTGGACCCAGCTTTGACCATCTCCCCTGGTTTGTAATATTTTAAACGAAATGATTACCCACTTCTTCGTTTGAATGATATGCAACAATATCTTTGACGGAATGCCTATCGCTTTTCTTTTACAAAGTTACTCTTTTGAAAAATTATCCATTATCGGATGATACATAAGTAATAGTTGCTGCTCGTTTTTAGAATAAATTATAAGATATTAAATTGCAACTAAATGTATTTCTTATCACAAAACCACATTGAAAAAAAAAAACAATTGTCCAACTTACGTTTAGTGAATGTCAATTTTGTAAGTGTGTGTAAATCTGGCTCTGAATCGAGATTCGCAAAAATTGATCAAGATTCAATCTGTGATCAAATAATCTAGATTGCATTTTTTGGCTTCATGGAAAACAGAAAGTACTCGAGATAAAATCGAGAGCGTTTTTATTGTTTTTCTTTTTTTTTTTTAATTCAATATTAGTGTCTTCTAAGAAGACCCTACCAAAAGATTTCTAAATGCACTATAAATGCATTTGCGACAAAATGCATTAAAAATGCATATGTGGAAAATCGATCTATCAGATATAATTTTTTTTCTTTTTCTTAACCATCTTTAAATGGCCCCATTTCATTTAAGAAAAATAATCCACCCAGCCTGACTCTATAAATAAGGTCACACACAAAAATTAAACTCATTATTAGATTAACCTCCGCGTCTTTGCTATGTTCCCTCTCGCTTCTGTATATCAAATGAATCCAACGAATCTTAAGAATGCTGCGGATTATAAATTCGAATGTTGATGAATTCGTCTCCAACATCAGCACGTCTTGTCTGAAACATCCTCTCCAAAACCATCATAATACAACCCATGAGCTATTAGGTACCTAGTCTTAAGATTCTTTCTTCTTTTTTAGTTTAGCTTAATAAATACGATCCAAAAAGATAATATTTTCCTTATGAATAAAAATTCAAGCATTATTGCTATTATAAAACTTGCTTCCAAAAAATAGTTAAAAAATAAAAAATAGATATTTAGTTATTCTTAAGCCACATAGATATGAGGATGTAATCCTTAACCCCTAAGTATAAAAATCGTCTTAATGTTTTTATTTCTTAGTTATCTTAATTCAAGTAATGTCATGCGAAACTCCATAGTAAATATATGGTTAGAAAAAAAATCGCAATATATTGTTTCTTTTTTTTTATTTAAAAATATCTAAACGAAATATAAAAATAATTTAACAAGATTAAATTAAGCATGGTATTTCGCCACCAGTTCTTTCAGAGCACTCAAATCTCCACTCATCTTAGCCTTGCCCTATAATTAGAATCAAAAAGTAAAAAATAAAGAATCATCATATAAATTGAATAGATTTTCAAAACTTACGCTTGCAACAAAGTCATCAAATGACATTTTCTTTGATGCAAGGGCATAGAAATCTTCATCGACAACGGTCAATTCACCGTCGGCGTTATCGGCCTTGCCTTCGTAGATCTTGAGGTCCTTCAAGTCGAGCACTATAATATTAAAAAGCAAATTGTTACTTTTTGCTATTTGAATGATTAAATTTAGTTCGTTCTTACCAAAACTCTTTGATGGAGTTCCGTCAGCCTTGGTGAAGTTAATTTGATAAATCACAAAGATGGTCCTCTTCGTTGGGTCGACGGCCTTCATCTTTTCGACGATTTTTTCAATAATAGCTTGGCTGTTCATCTTGAGTGGATTTGTTTGAGGCTGCTTGGTGAATACAAAGAAACTAATTCTTTCAGTTTAATGTTGCACTATTTATAATGCTCTGTGCTATCAAAATATATTTCTTCGATTTTAAGGCAGGTACCTAAAGTTCAATTCTTATCATCTGCTGATAAGATAGAAGCTTAATCATACCGGTATTTTTTCTATTTAAACAACAATATACAATCAAAAAATATAATATTTGTTTGTAGTTTCTTATCCCAAAGTTATCATAATTTTTATTTAGAATAATTTTTTCGCCGCAACTTGTCACCACCGTTTGATTTATTGCAAATTCAAATGATTAGGGAAACATTTGCAGCTGTTGCCGATAGTAACTTGGAATTACTTACGTATAAATAAAATAGGTTGTTTATATTATTTTTATAATAAAGAAATGGAAATGGTTAAGGTGGCTATTTCGGAACTTAAAATGCATATACATACATACCTACATAAAATGTATACATCGCATCAAAATTGTTGAAGCGTTTTATGAAAACGATTGTTCCAATCAAAATGCATTTTTTTTTGCATAAACGACCAAATGGGAGTATTGTGCGAAAATTTCAGCAAAGCTGGTCTGTAGGAGATCTGAAATCACCAGTGTATGCTGTTTGGTACGGTATATGGTAATTCTTTGAAAAAGAGTTAGGCCAAGCAGTTACAGTTGTAAGTGGACCGGTCCAATTAAAAAGGAACCTCTACAATTGGACCACCTCCTAATCGGACCACTTTTCTTCGGTCCCATAAGGGTGGTCCAATTTGACAGGTTTTACTGTAGATATTAATTTAATAGACTAAGAATTCGAAAAAAAATACCTAGCGCTACTAGGGATTTTTAACAAATTAATTAAATTTCGAACATCAACTATATGCCTGTGAAAGTCCTGTCAGAATCGGTTCATAAATAAGAATTTTTGAAAACTGCGACCGAGGTTAGTCTGAACAAAGACAAACCGACAGACAAACAAAATTTTTAAAAATCGCTTTTTTGTTATAATGCTGTGTATAAACTTTCATATGCATTTAGTAAGGGGCCAGTTATAGCGACACGGAAACCCAAACCGGAAAAATTTTCAGATGGAAAATTTTGTATGTTATAAATCGATTTTAAACACAAATGCTACACTGATCGATGCTAAATAACTCAGAGAATTTTTTTTGCTAATAAAAGTTTCAATTGAACTAATATTTTTTGTTAAAAATGTATTTATTCTTTTTTATGGTTAAATTTGGTTTTTCGCCACAGCTGATTGACAATTCCACCAAAATGGAACAAATAGTCTTTGCTGTTTCAATCCAATTGTTTTCGCTTTCCACTGGAAGGTGAGCTGTCAAAACATTTTTTTCGTTGTAAATTGGGCCATGAAAAGTTTTTTGTTGCAATTATCAAACAAAATATCATAACTCAAACTGAGACAGAGGCACTGACCACTGACTTCTGTTTGACATTTATCAAGGAAGTTGTTTATTCACACGCACCGAGCAACCAGTGTCGCCAGCAACGCAGTGTCGTAATGATTTGTAATGTGATTTTTTTGGTAAATGCAGATTTGTGGAAAGAGAATTCTTTTAAAATTAATTTTGGATTCATAAATATTTTATTTTTATTTTCTTAGGAGAAACATACAAACATAATTTAATTAATTTAATTTAATTAATGACTTGATTAATGTATTTTTCCGCAAGTGAACAAATAAATGTTAATTAAAATCATTATTTTTCTTATATTTTTAAAGTTACGATATTAAGAACGTCAAAAGAACACAAATAAAGCAATAAAAAAACAGATCAAATCAATTGTATGTGGTTTTTTCTTGGAAATGTAGATTTGATCTGATTTTCCGTCCAAAAGAAATTGAAACAGATTTGGTCTGTTTTTGTAATTGTGTTAATTGTGTTTCTTTTGACGTTCTTATTATATATAAACTATACAAATATAAGAAAACTAATGATTTTAATTCACATTTATTTGTTCACTTGCGGAAATACATATATACACATAAGAATCGATTCACACTATAATTTCATTTAAAATCCTTTTTCTTGCTCACTCTCACTCATCCGACTTCGTTTCACCCCGAAATAATTTTTTAGTAGTTTTTTTTTCATCTTTATTGAAAATTACATTTTTACACAGTGCAGAAAATTAATACACTGCGTGCGTGTAGATAAACGCCTGTTTTGTGAAATGTCAGAGTAAAATATTTTTTCTGGCATCGTTTTCTTGATCGCTATAAACGCTAAAACCGAAAAAAATATTATTTTCATCTCGTTCCACCCTTTTCGGTTTGGTTTTCTGAATCGCTATAACTGGCCCCTAAAAAGCTGATACTTCATTCTTATTTGTTTATAGATTTGTATAGATTAACATTGTGCGTTGTGGTTGGAACACCCTTTAGTAAAAGCGTCGCAAAAATTGTCACCCGATTCACCCGTTCCTTGTCTGTGATTTTTTCTTGTCTAATTAAGTTGAGAAGACAAAATGCAGCTTTCAGAATTTCGGCTATGGCTCGTGCAGAGTATGTCCGAAATACCAACTCATAAGATTGAGAAATGATACAGTCTGGAGCATGGCTCAGTAGCGCTCGGTGCGCACAGAAGTCTTAATTCACAAATGAGTACTGAATAACCTTGTCAAAGACAAATACTTTCTATTCCAAAGTCAGAAATATTACGGACGGAACGGTTTGCGGAAAACTGAGCATTGCCTGAAGGCTTTTAAAGTATTATATTATGTACATACAATAGCTCTGTTTTGTCAAGTTTTTAGCAAGCTAAAAGACGTAAAAAGCGTTCTCTTTGTTATTTTTCGGCAAAAGTTTTAGAGTTGACTAAATATTCTGTTCCGTCCGTCAATTATGATTTATAGGTTTGGAGTAAATTGATTGTGGTGAATATTTATTAAGCTATACATGTAAAAACTGCATATTATGTACCTCTGACGTAAGGTACTGTCTTCTTGAAGTGAAATCGACACGTGAAGTCATGTAGAAATAACTGTAAGATCACAATAGCTCGGTAAACTGTGGAATCATCCTTTGTCATCGGAATTTTCATACCATGACCAAAGGCTGAATTATAATATGGATGTAAGCAAACGAAAGCTAGTGTAAAAACCGAACTACACCTTTCATCCGTTCTGTCAATTAAAGATATTACCCATAACAGAGGGATTGGCGTTGGCGCGGAAGCAAAACATGTATTTAGAGCATTTACAGCATTGTATATAAAATCTCTAGTACTCTGGAGATATCGTTTGACTGTGTCGCCCCTTATGCCTCAAAACTTCGTTTATAATGGATTTATACAATTAGCCCCCTAATAGTTAATATAGCAAAGAGCATTATCAACACAGTAATATTTCTGTTTGTCAAAATATAAAAAAAAATGAAGAGGAATAGCTACTAGCATAAGCATATTAATATTCTAAAATACGTTGTTGCGACGTAAGACTTTCAATAGCTATATCCGACTTAAACACACCTAATTGTGAATTCTTCACAAAATAATTTTAGTAGTACCTAACCTATCTAAATATTAAAACACAGAAAATGTAGAACCTGATATACTACGTTTTCATTGGGGGGGGGGGGGGCGAAATATGCTCATTTCGAAACTATTGTTTTCATTTGAGTTCGCAGATTTCGTTTGACAACGATGTCACCTAATTTCAACCTTTTATGGAAATCAGGTTGAAATTAGACGATTTCTGAATGTCAATTCGTAAGGAATATGAGTTACTTTGAATTGAATTTTGAAATTTTCAACGAAATAAGCTCAATTGCCCTAATGAAAATACAGTAAATTCAGGAGAGATATGTCAAATGTGGAAAAAAGTCATATAAATTAAGGCCCCAACCCATAGAATCGGTTGTGTACTTCCGTCCTACAAATTCAACTGACAGCTCGATAAAATACACGTGTTCTTATGGAAAGCGGTCCATACGCAACGCGTCAATGCACAAAGTAACTGAAATTTTAATTTTGAAAATTTCTCCTCCGTTGACGCAACGGATCAACGGATTCTATGGACTGGGGGCTTTGGCATTTACTCATACAAATAAAAATTGTTGTATGGAATCTTCAAAAACCTCCGATATAAATATAGTTTTATTAACAAAAGAAAACTAATCAGTCGGAGCAAACTACTGATACCGAAACTATGAATGTACAAACAAGCTCTACACGTAGACAATGATTCATTAGAGAAGAAATTCCAAAGTCCAAAAACTATAAGTTGTTTTCTTTTAAATTGGAAGATAACACTTATCAGAATATGCGCTCCGATCCGCATTTTATTGATCCGATTGAAATGGGCATGGGCATGGGCAAGGCAGCTGGCTAGATTATGAAATGTTTTCTCCTTATCTTCACTGCAATATCAGCTGTTTAAAACTAAAGTTCATTCTTTTTGATTACCTAAGTACAATCATTTTTTTATTTTATTTCTAATAATCAAAAACAGAATTGATAATGAAATCAGTTCAAAGTAATGCGGCTTTCACTTTTGTTTAAAAATATTTTTTTGTGGGATAAAGCTAATTGACACCTGGTTTCCAGACAGAGCAAGTTTTCTGCCTTACTTTTTGCTGAGACATGAGCATTTATAAATGAGCGCTTTACTGTATTTGTCTGGTTATAGTAATAGCATTTTATCGAAAACCAATGTCAACAGAAGAGGGGTGTGATTTTTCGTAACAGTGTTTTTTCGATAAAGGATCGCTAGTGAAATTACTGGCCATGATGGACATTTTGTCAGACAGATATCTGCTTTGTGAAGACAGTGTTTAATTTTGTGTGAGGAGCAATGCATAATTGGTTCTGGATTCTGGTTCTTCAACTCAGGTTGATCGTGTGAGGATCTTTGTGATATTTCTGTGTTGTACTGCAGTTGTCGAATATGGTTTGAAGTGCATTTTGACAACCTTAGGTTTCTTCCTCAAAAATTGAATGATTGTCTACACTATCATCGTAACCTGGCTCCAGATGGCATGCCATTTATGTAGTTTGCTGGTTATTTAAATTGTTATTGATCCATAGTTTCGTATTCGGAGTCAGTGAAAGATTCAGTTAAGGATTTATTCAAGACTCAGAGCCTTATTAACAAGGTATGATTACCGGGATAGTTAAAGTACCCATACTCCCTGTTAGAGGTCATGGACTGTAATCTCACGATCGTTTTAATTCACCTTAAAAATGCTTTGGGGCATTATCAAATATAGTTTTGTGCTGGTTATACCTACTCAAACAAATGGATGTCATTAAAAGCGCTAACTGGGGGACAGAAGGACTGAATTTTTAATGAAATTTTTTTAGAATACCAAAACGAATTAAGCCATTCGGGATTTGGCTGAACGGGATTTATTCCTTACCTCCCTTTGCAACAAACTTGCATGGTATTTTATTGAAAATAAGCTTCATTTGAATAACTCTCAAATTTAGTTAGAGCACAACCAACATAGCAACAATGCATCTGACCCGATGTACGAAAAAAATTTGCAGTGTCGCTTACTTGAATTTCCAAAGATTCATATTTGATTCAATATTCCAATTTTTAGGGATATTTTGATGCAGGCATTTTTTCCAGACAAGTCTTGGATCGAAAATTATTCGCAGATACTTATTTGGAGTAGATAAGGATAGTGTCTGGCCATTGAAATGGGGTAGTGAAGAGTAGTATCTTTGCTCATTTTTACTTGCAATTATAGGTACTATAAGGCAAGTTATGGATTCGTGCAGAAAAAAAAAAATTGAGATAACAATCACACATGACATTACGATGATAGAGAAGTCGAAAAAAGTGGGTCTGGAAATTCCGTCCGTCTGTCTGTCTGTCTGTCTGTCTGTCTGTATGTCTGTTCGCGCCTCTGGAGGCTGAACGGGTGGGCCGAATTGCTTCAAATTTGGTATTTAAGATTTATTTTACCGTCCCTCGGAACGAATTTTTTATTTTTGCTCTAGGTCCAAAAATAGCGGCACCTGCCATACAATCTTGAAGACAAAAATTGATTTTCTCAAAAACGGCTCTAACGATTTTGATAAAACTTTCAGAATGCTATTTTTGCAAGAAAATCTATCTTTTGGTTTGAAATTTTTGTTCAAAATTTGTCTAATAACGGTACCTCTCATAGAACCAGTGTTTTCAAATCAAATTTCCTCGTAAACTATAAATTCGATTTCAATAAAATTTTGGCCACAGGAAGTCATTCATAATTTTATTAATATGGCATTTCAAAATTTTCAAAAACTTTTTTTTTTGATTTCTTATAATTTTTTCAAAAAAATTTTTGGTTTTCGAAATATGTTGGGAACGGGTACATTGATTTTTTTTTTAACTACTTTTCAAATGTAAACTACAAATTTCCATATATTTGCATACTCAAATAAATTTCAAAATATTTTTTGTAAAAGTTTTTCAAAAATAACATTTAAAAAAAAAACTGGTCCAACGATTTTCAATATTTTTTTTTTCCTAGATTGACTTATAGCTTTGAAATTTTATTGCATACTTGGTTTTTCCGAGAAAACTCTTAAACTAATTTGAAAAATAAAAGAATTTTCGAAATTATTTAAATTTTTTTTAATATTCATATATGCAGCCACTACGCAATTGCTTATCATAAGAGCAAGTTCGTGCGACCCAGTCGTGCATTTTATTAGAACTATTTTAACCTTTATTTAATTCAATTTAAGTGGATATGGACTCCCATTGGTGTTTTTCAGGATGTCAATATGAATAACTGCTTTCAAAACCACTGATGAATTTTAAATATGCTCTCAGATTTCGAAAAAAAAATACTTAAATTCTAAAGCAATTTATTTTATTCATAATTTAAACCAACCTAACGTAAAACATTTTTGCATACTTTTTTGCTATCAAAACTGATAAATATTTCAATCATAGCAACAATTGAAGCAGCAGTAAGTCCAACCATTAAGCACGTCCAGGCAAATTTCAAGTGTTTCAACGTCAACGGAACAAAATCTTCATCTCGCGCAGAGTGCTTATCAGCCAAACCAGCTTGTAATACCTGCACCATAGCATCCTCAATCCATTTAGTCATCAGTCCTGTTTGTGTTATCAGGATAGTAAAATCTTTAAGGATCTCACTAAAAGGGGAATGCATTGCCAGTAAAAATCCCATGTAAAACTCCTGTAAGCCTTCTCTCATAATATGATGCTCCAATCTTCCGGATCTTTTTTCCATAGTCAAATGGAACTCAGCCTTATCCATACCCATCGTATACCCATATGTGGGTTGGATACCCACCTTATTGCTATTATTGACCATAACGATTTTTTCGAACCCTTCCGGATGAAGTCCTGGTGCCGAAATAGAGTGCCATTCGTTTTCATACATTCTTACACGGACATTATTATCCACCAAGTCCTGAACAGTTTCGAATTGTTTGATCGGAATGTAAACCGTCAGAAATGACGTTAGGTAAACTAAATAGAGATTAAGGATAATAAAGCCAAATAGCAAAACTTGTAAATAGAACCGATAGGCATGACTGAATGGTCTTTCAGACGACATATTGAGCATTGACAAGAAAACTCGACTGAAACTGTACCACGGATCTGTCGACAAGTTAATGTAGCAATCCCTAATGAAGTCCATTACGCAGATAAACACACAAGTCAGTCCAATGCAAATCCAAACATTTAAGGTAAATGGCCGCAGGAAGTATTCGTTTGGATCAACAAAACCGTTCGCGGGCACAATGATGGCCCATTTTTGAAGCTTAATCGGATAACTTAACTGAATTCCTTTGACAATTTTATAAGCATTCAAACTTATGTCAATTTCACCGCTTATGGTTGCATTTATTATTTCTACAATGAATGGACAATTTTTGTCGAACTTCTTAAATGGAACTCTGGTTAACGAAGCGTTGTGATATCGGAGAAAATTGCCAAGTAACTGGCCAACATAGCCAACAATATCCGGTTTCCCTGTAACAGAATTGTTCTTGCCAGAAGAAAAGGTCCTTGGCGGATCGTCCATGAACATAGTGCGACAAATATAGCCGTTCAAGTTTCTGAGTGCATTCGGAATAGGATCATTGTGTGAAAATTTTTGAATGGGATTATCTGCGTAGGGTAAATATGAATAAGATAGCTTTTCGGTGGTGCCAAATATTCTGGTGAATTTTTCGTTTCCAAAATATGAAAAATATATTCGAAGGATTTTTAGATTATCCGCAGAAATGATGACAAATTTTCTTGTCAGAACTCTTGAGATGGCCATTTGCAGTAACTCGTATTGTTGGCTTATTATGGGGCCAGCTTTAACCACCAACAATACATTTATGGGGTGAAATTCGTCAACGGTATTGGCATCAATGTTTTGATTTGTTAATATTGACATCGGAATATACAAATTTTCATTCGATAAATCGATCAGGAAGTCTTCGTTGATGTGAGATCCAACTAAGAGTACAGTCGCTGCATCATTCTCCTCGTAGATTCGTGTAATTAATTTCTTTAAAACAATATTGCTCAGAACACTTTGTCCAAAAATCAAAACAAAAACTATGAGAAAATATTGATGAAGCATTGTGGACCTCAAGTATTTTAATGTTATTAAAAACTATGTTCAAATCAAAATCTTTGTTAAAAACTTCTCTTAAATGTAAGTTTCCTGCTGAACAATATTCGTGTTACCAAAATGAAAACTACGTTCTTACTAAATATATACTGCAATATAACTGGCAAGACGTAATAATTTTATCGATTCTTTTTTAATTTTTTTTTTAGCTTTAAAGTTTGAGTTATTAGTTTAAAGTTTAGAAGTTTCTTGTAATTGTACTATCAATTAACAAATGTATTGTTTTTTAGCTACTACGAGTATAACTTCCCACTTGGGAATTAACTTGGTAACAAACCTAATTGCCCATTAAATTTCAACATTTAGTTTGTGCAAGACATTAATAGGTACTTTTTGCTGGCGAAGAATGAATTTTTTAAAACTTTACAAATTATATAAGCCCTTGGTCATAAGTTCAATAAATTTAAATTCCTTAATGGCTATTTCATGTGACTTTTTGTTTTTAATAGTTTCCTATATCATACAATACACAAGGCATCATCAGAGCACAAGGCAGAGAGCTTTTTTGCAAATATTTCTATGTCCCAGTAAGCTTGGGCTATTTGCAATATCTTTTTCTCGAAATCTAAATTGATATTACACTTTAAATAAGTCTACAGTCTTAATACCGTTCACAAAATCATCTCTTCTGAAGGGAGTGTCTATTTGTACGCAACAGTTTCAATAAGGTGATTTGAATTCCTTTTTCGATACTGATTTCGAAAGTAGGTACAGGGGTTTTTTATAAGGTTCAAATTTTAATTTTTTATTAAGCACAGGTACATATCTTGCATTAGAAAAACAAAGCTACCAAAGAAGCTTTCTACTATTTATCTCCTAGCCTTTAAATTCCCAATGTCGTGAGAGAGGACATCTTTGGTAAGAAGATTTTAATTCCTACAAAGCCTAAACCCCACCACTTCTAAAAACTAACACATCCTCATCGATTTTGTTGCGGCCAGAAACAGTGGATTGAAAAGCACCACAATTCCCACGTCAAGGCACCTAGAAGAGCATAGTGCTCACCAAACGGTCAAACCAAATCGATCATGTTGTGACTGACGGAGACAAACCTCCACCAATCTGAATGTTTAGTCATTCCGAGAAGCCACTTGGACTCCTCTTTCAGGGCAAATATCAAGGAAACATTAATGCGAACAGGAACTACGAAGAATTTCAATGATGGCTGACATTCTAATTGGCTCTTGTCAATGTGACTTCAGACCTGGAAGATCTTCGACCTACCAAATATTCAAATATTGCAACAGATCCTGAAAAAAACTAAACATTTAACATAGGGTCGGGTTCCATAACCTATTTATTAAGATGTAGCCTCTGCAAATATGGCTGAATCAATGATATCATGTAATGACCATCTTTAGATCCATATAGCAAAACTGATTCGAGAAGCTATTATAAAATCAGCAATAAGCAGAATTATAAACTAGGACAAGACGGAGTCGAGTCTATATGCTTTCATCAACAAAAGTTTAATCCGGATCAAGGTGCACACCACCCCTATCTGTACTTTCTTAATATCACTCTTCTGCCAAAAATTCAGGGTCAAACACGCATCTTATCTTATTGTATACTAGCTGACCCGCGAACTTCGTTTCGCCAAAATTCGTCAATGTATTGAAAATAATAATTCTTTCATATGCATTCAGTAAATAGCTGATATTTTACACTTTATATTTATGTGTATAGATACTGTGTAATTTTAAGTTAATTCGGCTTACCAGCTATCTGTCTGTGAAAATCCCGTCAAAATCGGCCCATAAGTAAGAAATTTTGAAAATTGCGACCGCAGCGCCACCTAGAGGAGTAATTAAAATAGCCTAAGTTATTCCTTACAACATCAGCTATCGGCCAGTAAAAATCCCGTGAAAATCGGTTAAGCCGTTTTCGAGATTAGCCGGAACAAACAGACAGACAGACAAAAAATTTAAAAATTGCGTTTTTGTTATAAGTACCGTATGTACTTTCATACGCATTTAGTAAAAAACTGATATTTTGAAATTACAAACAGACACTTCATTTTTATTTATGTGTATAGATTCGGTACTCGGTCAAACTGGCCATAACATAAACATAAATCCTTAAAGCACATTTCTAACTATGTCCCATCGTGGACTGGTACTGGTGCACATTGCGAAAAATTATCCTCTCACGCCGCCGATGACATTTTTAATAATTCCCGTATTGCTTTGGTGAGATGTAAAGACTTAACGCTCTTCTTACATAAATATATACATATCAAGGAAGTGCTCATCCTTCTTCAGCCATTATCTTCTGGTCTGTTAAACCAGTATTTTTGATTTATCTGAACAGTAAATCAAGGTTGTCAGGGACATACAGCAAATAAATAAAAAGCAACCATTTTTTTTTTTAGAGAAGTGAACAAGCAATTGAGGACCGTTTTCGCAAAACTCAACAAGTTTTGAAAATTTTTCAGGAGAAGGTGTGTGAGTGAATCATAAAAACAAAAAAAATATCTGCAAATGTGAAAACGACTTCTTTTTAAGGTAACTTTGTCACAGTTAACCGGAAGAATCCCAAAAATCAACAGTTTTTTCAAAAAAAATTATCATTATTACTTTTTTTTATGGAGTTAGTTGAGTTTTGTGAATTTATTTTTGATTCAGTCGATGCGCCTTGAGATAACAAAAATTTTAAAACCCATATCTCATTTTTAGATTTTTGGCGTTTGTTGAGTTTTGCGAAAACGATCCTCAATTATTTATTATTTTCGTATAGTTTATTCAAAGGAATGTGTATAGACTCTAAAAGACTCAACGAAAAAACTTGCATAGGGTTTTGAACATCGACAAAGCTCGCATTTTACATATTATCTACTTTAGAATTTATATAGTCATATTTGCTATGTGCAGACTTTGATTATTTGAGACACAATTGATCGACATGCCAGCTGGTGGGCAAAATATAAAGTTTAGGCGGCGCCTAAAATACAGTAAAAGCTGCCTGGACAAAATCATTTTTTTGAAAATCAATAATTTTATTGTATACATTTTAATTTGTTTTTGCTGTTTTTGAAGTTAAAAAACCGTCCATGCATATCTACGATGATAGATTAAACGAATAGATGTGACAAAGAAACATTTCCTATTTTGTTAAAACTAAATTAACGAAGCAATAGTAATATGAAAAGAAGTATTTATTAAGAATCGAAATAACCAAGCACCACACCACTTCATAAAAATGGAGATAGATCTTCATATCAGTATCAATGATATAAACCCGACAAACCATTGAAAAGATAATATAGCACAATAGTACCATAGAATGGAATCGTCTTTATGATTTACCAATTTAACTTCAGAAATGTTAAGGGAATTGCAGCATCAAGGAGTTTCGATGAGAAATGATATTATTTTATAATTGAAACTTGAAAGTCCTTTGCAACTTTAAAATGAAATTTTAATTTATTTCCTCCTGACTTACAAGTTCAAGATTTGAAGGATGTCAAGTTTTATGAAGGTAAGATCCACAATGCCGACACGGTGCACTAACAATCGTTGATGAAGATTTCTTTGCTAGTGCAACCAAGGAGAAGATGTTTCAGAAGTAAGTTTGATAACTTTAAATTTTGCTGGTCTGTTTCTTGGGGTATATGTTTTTTTTTTTTCAGCACATGGATGGTTATATAAGGAACTGGCTTAAGAATATGAATATTGTGTTCCTTTAACTAGGATATTTAGCAAATTCATGAGAAATCATAAGTTTATCATTATTAGGTTACACCATTTAAGACCAAATGTATATTTTATTTAGGAACTAGCCATTAACTTAGCCAGTGGGGAGAGTGAGTATTTTGAGCGAAGGCATTTTATATGTACCAAGATAAATAGAAGCTATTATTCTCCTGTCATGAAATTTGACTGTGCTGCCATCTTGGGGGTTAACTATACCCTCTTAAGTGCTTTGAACGCTTAGCCAAGGTTACAAATAGTGATCGCGATACTCCTTCTGTTCGGCAGATCCTTGGAGCGTAGAAGCCGCGGCACCTCTTCGTCTTTAGAGGGATAGATGTGCCTATCCTCCGCCTCCACGTGGCAACCCGGGAACAATATGAATGGCAGGGAAATTGTTGTAACTGAAATAGGAGTGAGTATCTACAGCTATATTTCTTTTCTTTGAAGTATTGATTCCTTACTGGAAACGTATGCAAGGTAAAACTTGTATGCGGCTATGAGAGGAAGGCTTGGTATGCGTATTGGGCTGTTTGCTTCTGCCTTGGCAGATGGTTGAGTGCGCATATCTAAGGCTGCCAGGCCTTGAGTATTGATAGTGCTCATCCGGAAGTGACCTCACGGTTGCGAAGCTCGACCGGAAGCTTTATTCTGGTACCACTGGAGATAGTGCCCACCCAGCTGGCCGAGTCACCTGGGAGACTATCTATGAGGTAGGCCCCCTTGTGGGAGTATCGTGGTGGTTGTGGTTTATTCCATAGCGGAAACATATGGCATTGGGTAATATTATCTACGGATTTTATTATCGGATGCAAGAGGTGTTAGATAGACCTCGCCCCTCACCAAGGAGTGTGGACATGCCTCAACATGTTCCATAAAATTGGAACTATGATTCTACCTTGGGGTAGATCTTAGGGCTCTGGTCTAAGCCCAATTTGACTCTGCATGCGAGTAAGCTCGTCGTGAAATTAAGACTTTATTGTCAGGTGTTCACGTTAAGCTTATTTTCATCTTGTGCTGCCATCATCTGCTTGAAACTTCAAATTTAATGGCTTAAATTTAATGCACTATAAAGATAGATATCTATAGATTAAATTATTCTCTAACAAAAGAATTACATTTTAAGTATAGAAAAAGAGCTTACTTTAGAACAGGAAACATCGAGCATTTTAATCGAATGAGAGACTATTTTAAAAGGCCATCAGCGTTTGAAATTTCGCCTGAAGCCATTTTACGAAAGTGTCACTAGGCAAACATCAGACATCAGTTTCAACTTCGGGAGAAGCGATATTTTCCTTGATTAAAGGATTCCGCATGCACTACTAGCTTTATTTATTCTATTGTCTTTCCAGGTATGTGCACCACTCTTTTATAGTCGGAAAAAACGCCCATATCAAGCGATTTCCAGATGACTTCGTAATAAAAGGAATCGAAGGCCCTTTGAAACTCTGCTATATTTGTTGAAAAATAACTCTCGAGGGTGTGATCAACATATGAACGACCACTGCGAAATTTCGCTTGATGCCTCTACAGAATGTACACAAAACGTAATATAACACCAATCGCTCCAGTTCTTCCGGTCACTCATCCCAGCTGCTTTGTTGTTTCTTAAAAGAAGGATCTTTAGTTCTACACTTTTGTGGCAGATCTATCCGGCGCGGCGGTTGATAAATTATATGGGCACTCTGACCGTCATTAATCTGGATGTCCAAAAGAATCTTCTGTTGATACAAAAAGGTTTCCCATCATGACAGGGACAGAGTTGTTGGTCTAACACTAAGTTAAAAGGAAACTTTTAAAAAGGATATAAAATTATGCCGAAAAATAATGGCGGATGTTGAAATTTTTATTATTTTTTGTATCTTCTATTTGATAGACTGACGAGAAGTTTTCTTTTTCAAACCCTCTCCTCCCTCCTTCAAAAAATGTTAATTCTTAGCTCTTTCAAAAAGTTTGTGTAACAAATGTGGCAGTAGAAATAAACTTAAGATTATTTACGAAGGATTTTATCATAACCTATACGTGCGACAAACACAACAAGCCCTGTTTTTTTTAATTTTTAATATCTATAATATTTAAGTTAAACAGCTCCCCAAAGCCCCAGTTTCTTATAAAACTGTTCATCCTTGTGTCCTTTCATTTTGGCGAGTTTAAGAAAGCCGCTTCTAATATTTACAGCACTAACACAACCTATCGCACAGTACATGTTCTACAACATTACGATCTACGAGTATCCCCTCGCTATATTCAAACTCAAAAGAGGAAATGTGAAACTTTCTAGACTTAATTTCATTTCCGAAGTTTTATTTGCCACCCCTTTGCTCTGTCTCTTCTCTCATCACTGCCGCATCCAAGGACGCAAGGATTCATCTATATATTTATATATAAATCGAATTGGGTCACAGCAGCGGTCCATACACCGTTATACCTACTATAGAACGAATTGGTCGGTTTCGTAGATGAATAAGTCTTGTTCAACACATCCGTTCTGTTTGCTACGTTACACCGCCAGTGTTGTATAGTGTCCTGTCAGGGCGGGTGGGAAAAGAACGTAGATTGTGGATACCAGATATGTTGTTAAAGAAAACCGAAAGGATATATGTATATTAAAAAGTGTAGAAACCTAGAACAAAGATGGTCTACCCCAGATTCTGTTTCGATTGCTGCACGGAGTATAGGTACATCTACCTATATTCAAGTTTTGTGTCAGGAAATTCTAATAAAATATTCAATGCCTTTACAGTAGACACCCTCATAACCGACCCGGGAATGGTGCAAGACCCGCCCGACCGTGTGTGAATTGAAACAGTTTTATTCATGCAACGCACACATATTTTTAATTTCAGTTGAGATATTTATTTTTCGTTGGTTTTTTTTTTAGATACAAATTTTTATATTCACATGTTCGTTTAAGTTTCTTTTTTTTCCTCCTGAATTGATGTTTGTGAATTTTAAATTGATCCTTTTTTCGACCGCACGTGATGTTTGAGTATAGAAACTCAAAATACAGAATTAACTGTTCCATGGGTATATTATAATGTGTTTTGCTTGTGCGATTATATGATGGCGATAGTAATCCATTTAAAAAAGGATCTCAATTTGTAACTTTCTTATCAAAAAAGAGATGTGAAAAGTCTGGACGGGAATTGATTTCATAATGTTTTGGTCATCTTTGGCATGTGATATCTGTCGAGAACTAAAAAGGTAAGCAAAAGTGATTAAATTTTAAAATATCATTGTGAAGAATGATTTCGGGATAGAAAGAATCAATCACTCCTGAAATAGAAATAAAAATAAATTCAAGGAATAAGGGCCAAACAATAATGCGAACAACAGAAACTGTCCATATCGGTTGCCTTTTGTAAATTTGTTTGAGTGTGTTTTTTTTTTTATTCTTTTTTTTTTTGTGGGCGTTTTGGGGGCAATTGAAGTGGCGAAAGGTTAAGACTTTGGGTTGAAATAAAGTAGCCATATCAATAAATCTCTTAAGTCAAAGTGGCTTACCAATATATTGACTTTCAAAACAGAAAGTATATGATATCGAAAGCAGAATTTCCTTAAAAAAAAATATTAAAATGTCAACAAGAGATAATATCTTACACCAGAGTGGGTGGAGAAGACCTAGGTTTTTGAATGGATTGTTGTTGGTTGAGGAATGTCGTATAAAATGTGTTATAAATTCAAAGGGCTTTGGTATGAAGAATATTAAGTAATTATCATATATTCTTCAACATTGGTATTAATTAGATATATATGCTTGTAGGAAGGAACATTACTTAGTTACATTATTTAGTTACTCGTGTAGGATTTCTTAAATAATCTGCATCTGGGATAAAGTTAAACCTGCAGTGCTAGTGCAGACATAAGACATTGCATTTTGTGATATTATTTTTCGTTTTTTGTTTTTAAATAAATGCTTATTTTCATACCAGAACGAGTGTTTTCTGTCATTGCAAAAAAAATCTCGTGGTGGCAACATTTTGGATGACAATGGTTCAATGGATATAGTGCTTACCTAGAGTTGGGGGTCCGAGCCAAAGCAAGGGAAGCAATTTTTCTACATTCCCATAGTTTCAACTAGATGTCACTTGTGGGATTTTCGTGAGATAAATGTATAGCCTTAATCTAAATCCTCTGTCCACCAAAAATTATTTCCTATCTTTCTATTCCTTCCCTCCTAGGTCCTCACACAGTGTTAATTCACGATAAGAGTATTAATAATCTCTTGAGTACGAGTAGGTAGGGGAAAGTGGCCTCAAATGGCCCCCCTAAGGAAAATGTCTTATAACTCGTTTTAAATTTCAGCTATAACTTTATATGTTATATCTTTTCAAAGTTTTATTTTGTTGTTGTTTTTAGCTTACCAAGTCAAAATGGTTTCAAAATGTATTTAAAAAATTTTAATTTTCAAAACGTCCTTAAATTCTAGCTTGTGTAAAATGGCACCCTGGTATGCCATTTTACCCTAGTAAACCAAAAACGATTTTGAATTGAACATAAACTTTATTTAACGGAAAACAAACTCAAAGAAAAAATAAAGTGCACGACTGGGTCGCACGAACTTGCTCTAATGTGTTACAGTGGTCTTGGGGCTTGAGATTTTGGAAAAAAAAGCAATAAAAAAATCATATGAAATTTTATTAATCATTTAAAAATCAACGTTAAATCGTTTTTTTGGAAAAAATTAAGTAAGCCATTAGATTTCTTTTACTTTTTTGAATTTTAAGGAATTTTTTTTTCAAAATCCTTGGAGCCGTTTTTTCAAAAAACGGTTTTTTTTAAAAACTTTTCGGAAACATTTTCCAAATTTATTTTGAGTATGTCAAAATCTAGCGGTTTAAAGTTCTTATTAGAAAACAAAAATTTTAAAAATTTTAAAAAAATCGTTTTCGAAAAAACCAAAAGTCAAAAAAAAACTTAACTTTTTTTTAAAAAACTCAAAAAATTTTTTTTTGAAAATTAAAGAACTTATATTATTTCGTTTATATTAAAATTTTCATCGAAATCCGTGAAGTAGTTTACGAGAAAATCTGATTTAAGAAAACCGGTCCTATGGGAGGTACCGTTATAAGACTTTTCCTGAAAAATCTGTTCCAGCCAAAACATAAAGTTTACTCAAAAAACACTATTCAGAAAGTTTTATCAAAATCGTAGGAGCCGTTTTCGAGAAAAATCAATTTTTCACTAAAAATCGTATGGCAGGTACCGTTAGTTTTGGAGCTAGAATGCTAATTCCAAAAACCCCTCTGTAGGACGCCATAATAATACTGTGTACCAAGTTTGAAGCAAATCGGTCCAGCCGTTTAGGCTGTAGGTGCCGATACAGACAGACGGACAGACAGACAGACAGACAGACAGACAGACAGAATTGCCGGACCCACTTTTTTAGGCTTCTCTATCATCGTAATGTTATGTTTGATTGTCCAAAAAATTTTTTTTTTTTTTACGAATGCATAACTTGCCTTATAGTACCTATAATCGCAAGTAAAAATCATATCAACAATTAATTTCAAATTACTTCAATAAAAAAAAGCAGGAACATATTTAATAATTATAAATACAAATAGGCATTCCAAATGATTTGGAGGCCTTAGTTCAGCCCATTTCTTTTTTTTTTTAACTACTGACATTAAGTCCCCCATCCAGAACTTACTGTCAGTCGACCGTTGATACTTTCCAACCATTTTTGCTAAAAAGGAAACTGAAAAGTGTATTTGCCTAAAACGACACTTTGTCGTTTTGCCCAAGTACTGAGGAAGCCATTTTGCCCGTTTAGTGTTTTTTTTTTAACATTTAACACTGAACAAACTTAAACCTACCCAAGGCAACTGATATTGCTAAAATAATAAGAAATACTTTATACTTACATAACATACATACATTTCTTTCTTTCTATTAAATGAAATGTTTTTTAGGAGTTTCAGAGTTTTAAAAATTTCTCAAAAATAACTTTGTCATCATTTGGTGAAGCCAAATTTTAACTAACAGCTTGAAGTTGGTAACGTTTCGTTTGTGTCAATGATGTTTGACAAACTAAAGAACTGTGTTCACAAAACATGGTAATTATGTTCGAATATAGGTTTTCTAGCTATTATTAGCCACTCTCCCCTACAATATAAAAATAAAGTGCATGACTGAGTCTCACGAACTTACTCTACTGTGTGACAGTGGTCTTTTCGATTGAGATTTTGGGAAAAACAGCAGTGAAAAAAACACATGAAATTTTATAATTCACTTGAAACTAGTTAAAACGTGTTTTGGAAAAAATTAAGTAAGCTATGTGATTTCATTTACTGTTTTGAATTTTAAGGGAAAAAATATTCACTGCAACTGGCCACTTTCTTAAAACCCTTAACATCAGGTGTCGGTTATTCGTAAAAACGTGTTTGTCTAAAAAATCCTTTCCTACATTCAAAGTTTAATCAAAAAAAAACTTTACCTGAAAGGTACCAGTTTTTTTTAAAACAAATTGACAAAGTTTTTCGTTAAACTGCTTATTTATGAGTAAAGCTTCAACAAAAATTCCTCAAGCCATTTCGGATGGAGCTTGACGTACGTACATATAAAAGCGCACTGACTTACAGATACAGAGTCACAGACAGACGAACGTCATAGCGACCAGCACTAGCTTTGTTTGTTGAGCTTTACCCAGGGTCACCCCAGGTTTTCTTGACAACTCTTGGAGATTTCCCCTTCTCAAAAAACGTATTAGGGCTGCTGATTGTATATTTTTCACAACGCACAAAATCAAAAGATTCCATTTTGCTTTATTTGTTCGATTTGTATTTACTTTCATCAAAATAAATGCATTCACTTGCATTTCTTTTACTTTTTTTCGAAAAAAAAGATATGTAAAATCAAATACAGAAGAAAAATACACAACAGAAAAAGTCATTTCAACAGCTGATTCGTTACCTCAACTCGCCCCAGCTTAATACCAAGATCGACTTCAGGGTGACTTCAGGGCGAACCCAGGTTTAAAAAAACAGAGAATTTTCTCTTGAGGGCAATTTGAGGTATTTCAAAAAACGAGTTGTAGCTACCCAGGGTGGCTTCAGGGCTCAACAAACAAAGCTACTACCTATGGGCTTCTCTGTTATCGTAATGTTATATTTGATTAAAATAAAACCTCGTTTTTTCTGAACGAAACCAAAACTTGCCTCATTGGAGTACAAATTAACCATAACTCGTAGAGTATATGGGAAATCTAAAGCACTTGCTGATCCAAACTAGACTCAATTTTTATTTAAGGTGTGCCCAACTGACATTTAGTCAAATGAAGGTAATATGCATGTAGATTATAATCCATTAACTAAAATTAAAATGACCATCGGGCAGAAAAAATACACATATATCTAATACAAATGGAATTTCAACATGAACCTCCTACACTCTTACACCAAGCAATTTATTCCTAACTATATTCCCAGACTTTGCATGCAACATTTCCCACTCATCGCATGTTTTCTTTTTTGTTATTCTAAAAGCATCATGGTCCACCGCATACCCAAAAAATACAACAGCAACAAAAAAAAAACTCAATGATTCCATTTTTGCATAGTCCTGGATAACTCTGAATACATTTGCATATCATCACTTCAATCCAACTAAATCTATGGCCTTCTATGGCAATCTGCTTAAACCCATTACTCTTCAAGGACGAACCAAAAAAAAAAAAAATAAAAATAATGTCGGAAGAGGAACCAAAATAAAGTTTTTTTTCTGAGGGGGAAACATGATGAAACTTAAATGAAAAATCCAGAGGCTTGAAGAGGACTCTCCTCGATAAATCTTATTTTTAACTTTTAATTTATTCATGTCCAGATTCTACGGTTTATTGATTTATTTTTTGTTAGTGGACTCTGCCAGCTTAGAGAATTTCGTCCGCCAAAACAAAAAAAAGCCAATCAGCTCTCCTACATCCGCTCTAGGCAATCCCCAAGGCGAACATCAAGATAGATTGAAACGTGTTGCATATACAATTCACAGCTAAACGGGCGATGGCTTGACCTGACCAGGCGCAGATGTTACCATGTGGTTGACCTTAAACATTGGGGATACTTAAGCACCCAGAAACATTTGACAACAGGGATGTATCAGGGGCAAATATCCACACGGGGCGAAGGCTTAATGACAACAGCAAAACAGAAAGAAAGGGAACGGTTAGGAACGGTTATCTCATTTGCGATTTTCCTCAGTGTCAGAGGGATAATGGGGTTTAACTTTAAAAACGTGCGGTGAAGGTTTATGAGGTATGGTACGGCTTGGGATATTTTCAAAATTTCTGTAAGAGGCTTATCTTATAAGGCTAAGATTACACTTGTAAATTTTACTTACCACTAACGTTAGTCTTACAAAAGTAACTTACAGTTAGGTTTACGCTAAAGATGAACTTACAGTAAGAAATGTAAAAAAAACGCGTTTACACTTGAACATTTCTCTTTCAACTTACAGCTTACGTAAGTTGATAACATTTATTGTAAGTCACTTACAGTTACAGAGCCGATTACACAAGTTAATTTGTTCAGAAGTTGCTTACGTGAGTAACTTACGTAATAAGTTAAACTTCCATGTGTAATATTAGCCTTAGTTAGGCTGCGTGCGATTTGCTGTCTAGATGCTTACTACAAAGAAACGAAAGTGGCGATAGATTGGTCACGCACTAAAGCAGCCAGGCAACATCAGTTCTTAGCATGGATCTTTCACTGTGGGTTTCGAAACGAAACACAGCATGGAGACCTACAGTTCTACCAGAAGCTAATTCTCAGACACGCTGCCACTAAGTTACTTTTCCACTCACCGGCCATAATTTCCTTAATTATTATTGAAATGATCAACACTAAATTTAAGATACTGTTAGTCCCATTAGAACACGGCCCGGCACTAGGACATTTGGATTGTTTTGACAAAAAATCATACGGCCGAAGAGTAAATGAATAGGGCAACGGGCTAGACATGGATTTTGACCTGGTTTAAAACCTGAAACGTTCATTTGGGATATGTCGCATTCTTATTTTGGGTTTCATCAAAATCCGTCAAGTATAGTAAAGAGAGAAAGCCGGATTAAAAAAAAAACTGGTTCTGAGGAGTATATTCTCATACATAACACATTTCCTGCAAAAAATGTTCAACCAAAAGATAGGCTTTACATAAAAAAAAAACAATTCAAAAAGTTTTATTGAAATCGGACAGATTGTTTTTTTGGAAAAAATCGATTTTCGTTAAAAAATATAGGGGAGAAGTGTTAATATTTGAGTTTGAATTCCAATTCCAATATAACCTCTGAAGGATTCGATTAAAATAATGTGAATCAGTAAAGTGCCCAACAGGCAGAAAGAAAGACTAACTTTCAACTTACCTAGCATCGTTATGTCAAAATGTTATTACCTAAAAAAAATTTAATTTGTCTGATAGTGCCCATGATTTCAAATGAAAAAGCTGTAACACGCAGTCTTTAAATTGATCCTTTCATATACTTAAATTTCCAGACTATTTGATCGATAAAATATCCTCACCCTTGTTCTGCGAACGGTATAACATTCAGACACCATAATCTTCACCGCATTAAAAAAAAAATGAAAAAATATAGTTTCTAATGATTTATTCCTTAAGACTTGAAACAGGACATAAGAAAAAACAGTTTTGAATTTTTAATTTCTACATAAAGCGTGATGAAACACTTTCAAGTTCGAATAAGGTAAAAACAATATGCTCATAAAAAACATCCATCCATTTAAATACACCCCAAAGGCCTGCAAGAACAAAATCCGCTTCTGCTACAACCCATTTCCAGATCCGAAAATTGCCCACTGACACGATGACTGTTGGTCTTTTTTTTTATTTTTGGCGATAGTGAATAAATGAAATGTACAGAGGGAGCTATATCAGGAGTAATTTTTTCCCATTGAACTTGTGCCCTTCCTTTTGCTCAAAACAAATTATCGTTTCGTGCTTGTTGAAGTAGATGTAAACAGATATACACATCCTGTGTGTTGTCCTGTGCGCCATCATGCTCCACATTAATTTTCCCATTTTTTGTTTTTTTGTGTTTTTTTTTTTTCTTATTCATGCAGTAGCCTTTGACTTTGTGTGGCGCTCAGCGCTCGACGACATGGCAGGGACAGGGACATCACTTTCGCTTTCCATTTCATCTGAATTCATTATTTTTTTTTTATTATTATTTTCCAACAGCTTTGCACTCCGTCTTTTGACCTAAATCCAACCTTGATAAATGTAGGTAATACCTACACAACTTCTCTATTTGAAGCATGACTGGATGCGAAGCAGAAAGACAAACCATCAAGAAAAAGGAAAAACTCAAAAGAACACAGAGCTTGAGGCATTTTTGTCACAAGGACATCATCTACATGAAGGAAGAAAAAAAAATAAATATCAAGAATGGTTGGCATCCCCGGCATTCACATTCATCGTTGCCTTGCCCCTGAGAGGCGGATGTGTGTGAATATGTGTGTTTTTTCCAGGATCATAAACGAGATTTATAATTAAATAAAAACACACATAACCTGGAGCATTGAAACACAATGCAAAGGATTACAAGGGTTTAATTCGTTTGATTTATTTATGTATGCCTTCCTACATTATATCAAATGAACATCCTTGTTTCTCCTCGTAAATTTTATACGCACAGTACCTTGAATATGTGCCCCCAAAAGACAATAAGTACAATACGATAATATGAATACCACAACAACTACAATCATCACAACATATTCATAGGTACTCGTACTATGTATATGTACAAAAGCATCCACGGAAATACTTGTACATTTTGTTCGTATCCTTTCATGTCATCTGTGGAAAAGCATTGAACCCGCCGACGAAATACCACCCAACCACCACCGAATTGTATACTATCTCCCACCATCCACCCACTTTTTAACATCCGTGCAACAATTACGAGCACCCTTGAGTATCCGGAGAGGCCAAAACGAAGAACAACAAAAGAAACAAGTCCTCCGCAGCATCATCCAAGGGTATTGGATTCCTTAGAGATTTTCGGCTCAGGTAGCCGACACCACATGACAACTGACAACTACTGTTTACAGAATGGAGATTTATTAAACATGGCGTCCAAGTCCGAAGTCTCCAATCATGATGGAGACTCATGCGCATTGGAATTGGAAACGTCAGGAGGTATATGCGAGGACGATTATTTGACAACTGTTACTTGGATGCTGTACATCTCAGGACGATTTAGTACTAAAACACTAACTGCCGACTAAGGAGGACGATTGTCCTGAAAATAAAAAAAAAAAAAAATGCAGTTTAATTAAATTTTCAAAAATAAAATTCAAAAAGATGGCATCCCCGATATCTTGTGTTAGGCTAAGTATTTTAATTCTATGTGATGTGCTATTATGTGCTTATTCACTGCCAGATGTGATCAAAATTGGTGAGTTCAACTCCTTTGCTGTGAAACTGTGAAACACTCGAGTGCGAGTGCTGTGGCTTATTGATTTTTCATACATTTTCCGGCAATTTTTTTTTTGTTTTGTTCTTTTTCAAAGGTGGACTCTTTCATCCATCGGATGATAATCAAGAACTTGCATTTAAACAAGCAGTAGAACATATTAATACCGATCGTATGATACTTCCGCGTTCGAAACTTGTGGCACAAATCGAAAGAATATCACCGTTCGACAGTTTTCATGCATCGAAGAGAGGTAAATATTTATTTTGTAGATATATCACCTTCAACTTGAACGTCCCATAACCCAGCATTCCCCATATCCATCGAAATCATCCGGTCTTTCGGTTTGATGTTTGGGTTATTTATTTATTGAGGCTATTTGAACTCTGGAACTTGTAAACATTTACCGTTATACATCACGAACTGTTAGTATAGAAGATACGAGAGATTAGTAGCATGTGCTGGTGGTACCCAGTGCCCACAGCATCCAGAGGCAGTGATTCTTTGTTTTTTTTTTTTTTAGAAAAAAAAAATGGGGAAAAATATTTACTTTACCTATTTTTTTGAGTGGGCTTATATGAACTGAACTAAATATACTCCACTCAAAAGTCATTGTATTCTTACAAACAACGTTACGTATTTGCTGAGGTAACAAAAATATAAACAAATAATAATACATAAGGATTGAAAGACCCACAAATGATACAGGAAACCTACGTTCACATGAACGTCCTCCGCCACGGCATCGTTTTTCTGAGTTTTCAACTAATCCAAAGAATTAAGTTTTTTTTCTATTTTCAATTAAAACAAATGATAAGATTTAAGCTATGAGGTAGAAAGGATTGCACAGGATAAGAGATTTTAAGAGATGACATTTCAGCACGACTTTAATTTCCTTTAGTTATGTTCAGTGTCCTTATCTTTTGTGAGGTTGACGCTATATTTCATGTTGCAGTTTGACACAAAAACGGAAGTCCTTGCTTTCAGGATAATGCAGTTTATGTATTTGTTTCCCTTTTCAAAACCAAACTAAAGCAGTAAAAGTAATGCTTCTTTTGTATCCCAAGGATGCACTGATAAAAGTTGTAATGTTTTTTTTATTTATTAAGTTCCTTAATCGAAAGGTGCTTGTTTTAAAAGCTCAAAAGAAGTGGAGCCCATTCATTTTCTCCTGTTTTTGACCTGGGATCAACTCATGTTCAACCAACAAGTCTATAATCCAATGCTATTTTTGGCTAAGTGCCTTCTCCTTCTCTCTCGAGCCCTTATTGGTTTATCTATTACTATTACGATAGCTTTGAAGATCTTGCAGCTCGAAATTTTGTCGTCCAGGCGATGCATGCCGTCGTACCAGTACGTTGAAGTTATTCTACATTGGAAGCGATTGGCACATTAATCATTCAGTTGGGATTTTTCATCCATGTTTCTGAATTATAGAGACAGACTATAATCAGGGTTTTATTCATTTATCAGGCATGTTGCCCTCCGACCATTATATTCGTGATGACCTGGAACATTTTTTACTTGCTCTATAGGGCAAGTATTGGTTTCGTGCAGAAAAAAAACGATGATAGAGAAGCCCAAAAAAGTGGTTTTCGCCATACCGTCCGTCGGTCTGTCTGTGCGTCTGTGTGGATGTGCGCTTTTTCAGGTCATGCTACAGCCTAAACGGCTTGACTTGACAAACTTGGTATATAGCAGTTTGAAGAAAAACTATTGTCGAGGTTTCTTTTTTGGTTTTAGCCAGGCTCAAACTGGTACCTTTCAAGTAACGGTTTTTTTCAATTTGGATTTTCTCGAAAACGGCCCTGACGATTTTGATTAAATTTAAAATTTAGCTAACTTTAAGCATTTCTAACAAAACTGCGTTTTTTGTTTTTGCCTCAGGTTTTAACGGCTTTTTTTCAAATAGCCATAAGTTCACAACGGCTTGATTGAATCAACTCAAACTTTGTTTGACATAGTTTTTCATAGTGTTCTATAGGATGGTTTAGTAAATTTTTCACTGAAGCCTTTCTAAACGGTGGCTTCCAAACAACGAGCCGTTGAGTTTTAGCCAACTTTTTTTGGTTTTTTCTAATTTTCTCGAAAATGGCTCTAACGATTTTGATTAAACTTTGTGTGTTATATTCTTTTAGTGCTTTGAAGAGAACTGCGTTTTTAGTTTTTGGCTAAAAATGCAAATAACGGAGATCTGCTCTTAACGGCTTTTTTTTCAAATGGCCATAAGTTGTCAACGGTTGCATCGAATTCACTCAAACTTTGTTTGGTATAGTTTCTTACAGCTTCCTATCAGATGGCATTGATTTTTTTTTCATTTTCTCTTCTTTAAATGGTGGCTCCAATACAAAGAGCCACTAGATTTTGGCCAATTTTTTCATTTTTTCTAATTTACTCAAAAAAGGCTCCCCCGATTTTTATGAAACTTTTTATGTAACATACATAGAATACTTAAAAAAAAAGTGCATTTTTAGTTTTTGGCTATACATGATAAAAGCGGAAATTGCTTTTAACAGTATTATTAATTTGGCCATAAGTGGACATTTGTATCATTTATAACACCCAAAAGATAACGTCTTATTTTTAAAATTAAAGGTTTCTTAACGTTAGCTCCCGTATATCGAGTTTTCCAGTTTTAGCCAAATTTTTTTGGTTTTTACCAAATTTTTCAAAAATGAATTGTTCTTATTGATCGAAAAGTTTGTTTTCATCGTACTATTGCACCAACAGAGCAAGTACGTGCGACCCAGTCGTGCATTTTATTTTATCAGGCCATCTGCGTATTTAACAGATTGGCAGGCAAGTCAAGCTTCAGAAGATTTTAAAATTCAAATCAGCACGTTTGTCCAATAACTGCGTTCAAATATATTTATTTTTGGACTCAAAGCACCAGTTTGATATTTATTTCGTAGTAGTTTCGTAGATTTTTGGATTACACGTCACCTCCATATAACCTGGGTATGCACGAGGCTTAGCAATTGCAATTATGGACCCAATATCAATCTTTTAACTGATTAGTCCAAATTTTAACTAACTTTTTCGATTTCTTCAAAGGTTTCGAAATAATTGCGATTTTGGTTTTCATGGAAGCAATGGTAAAAATAATTAACATGGCTAATAAGAAATTGGTAGACTTATAGAGCCCACAGCAATTTTTGGGTGTGATTGACAACAAAATAAAGTACACGACTGGGTCGTACGAACTTGCTCTATTGTGTTAAAATGGTCTTGGGTGCTTGAGATTTTGGGAAAAAGCGTTGAAAAAGTCATATGAAATTTTATAAATCACTTAAAAATCAATACCTAAAACGATTTTTGGAGAAAATGAAGTAAGCCATCAGGTTTCTTTTACGTTTTTGAATTTTTACGAAAATTTTTTTCAAAATCGTTCGACCAGTTTATAAAATATAAAAAAAACTTAAAACTTTTTTAAAAAACTAAAAACTTTTTTTGAAAAATGTAAGGATTTATATTATTTCATTTATAAGAGGGCTTCTACCTTAAAAATTTCATCGAAATTCGTCAAGTGACTTACGAGAAAATCGAATCTATATAGGAGGTACTGGCGTTATAAGACTTTTCCTGAATAATTCATTCCAACTAAAACATAACGTTTGAACAGGAAACACCATTCAGAAAGTTTTATTAAAATCGTAGGAGCCGTTTTTGAGATAAATGAGTTTTTCATAAAAAATCATATGGCAGGTACCGTTAGTTCTGGAGCTAGAATGCTAATTCCAAAAACGCCGCGATGAATTTTCAGAACACTACTACTTATTGAGAGAGCGAAGCAACGCTTTAGCGAGGTTCATTAGGAGCCTATGTAAAGTTGTTTAGTTACTACTGCACGTATTTCACATTAAGACCGTCTACCTCCCATTAACCTAATCATGTTTCATGTTTATATACGAGTACTACATCCCAAAAACGTGGATGTATAAGGCTTTTTACTTTATATCTTAAATTTAAAAAAAAATTTAAAAACATTTATTTTCAGTATGCAGTCTTTTGAATGTTGGAGTTGCAGCTATTTTTGGACCACAATCTTCACATACAGCAGGACATGTCCAAAGCATTTGTGACACAATGGAGGTAAGCTTTAAGATAATCATTGCACGGTTATTCAAATCAAAGTTATTATGATGAAACCAAAACTTTCTAGGTGCCCCATTTGGAAAACCGATGGGATTATCGACTAAGAAGGGAGAGCTGTTTAGTCAATCTCTATCCCCATCCAAACACTTTATCAAAAGTAAGGATTATCACATACATTTTTTATATATTATAAAGCAACAAAAACAAAATTGCATTATATTTTAGGCATATGTTGACATAGTCAAAACTTGGGGCTGGAAAACATTTACAATTATCTACGAAAACAACGATGGACTGGTGAGGCTTCAAGAACTTCTTAAAGCACATGGACCTTCCTCATTTCCAATCACAGTAAGACAACTCAGTGATTCTGGGGACTACAGGTGTGTTTGTTTTTATTATTTTTATTTATAAAAAATTTAAAACCTTTTCGAATAAATTATTTCAGACCTTTGTTGAAACAAATCAAAAACTCTGCCGAAGCTCATATTGTCCTTGATTGTGCGACTGATAAAATATACGAAGTTCTGAAGCAAGCTCAACAAATTGGAATGATGAGCGATTACCATAGTTATTTGGTGACTTCGTTGGACCTGCACACAGTTAATTTGGATGAATTTAAATATGGTGGAACGAATATTACTGGCTTCCGATTGATAAATGAGAAAGTTGTTGAAGATGTAGTGAGTCAATGGTCAATTGATGATAAGGGAGTTTCAAAACCTGCTAATATAACAACCATTAAGGCAAGTGTACCTATACTTTAAATTATAAACGAAAAGTAAGATATTTTCTGAGAATCTGGAATGAAAAAATTTCTAAAAATTAAGTTGTTTCCTGTTATAAACAGTGTGGTCTTAATGTTAATATAAAGCTTGTAGCTGACTTACAATAGGGTCGTGATGTGAAGGACTCTCAGCCATATATTATCACTTTTAGGCACATCGCATAAATCGCGTCATATATGAAAATTGTTCGTGCTAAAACAACAAAAATGGTAAACAAAATTTAAACTATCAGGGGTGGAATCGGCTAATGTGATTTGTGATTGTCACATTTCTGACAATCACATGTGATAAAATAATTTTGTGCGTCTGCATAATGTGATCACCGGAATTTTGTTTATTTTCATTATGTCATTTTCCGTTGGGCAATTGGAGAGAACTCCGAAAACAAATCGTTTCTCTTCGGAGTTGTGTTTTGCGAGTCTTACTTCTTCTGCTTTTTATGAAATATGCGGTCTGAAGGCGCATATATACGAACGTCACAGTTTCTATATATTTTGTATTTCAAATTAAACAATTCGAACAATTTTAATATATAATTTACATTAAGGGACGTGACAATAATTATGTATTTATTTAGAAAAGATTAATTTAATTGTCACTTCACGTGATTGCTCACAACATATACGCGTTTCAGAAAAATATCTCAATTAAAAAAATGTTCATTTCTGTTTTTTTTTTTTATTGTTTTTATTTTTACTTTAATCATGAGGAGAAACTAATTTCTCCCAATCGAAAACAACATTAGTATAGATCTTTGACAAATCTTTGACAGCAAAAGCAAATAATTTTGTTTTATAAGTCAGCGTCAGAGGTTTATTTTTTATTTATTATTATTTTTGTATGCAAGTGACACCTAAATAGCTGTCACAAGAAAAAGTCACAAAAATGTGATTGTCACATGTGACAATCACCTTAGCCAGACGAAATTTGTATATTGTGACTATCACATATCACAAATCACCTTAGCCGATTCCACCCCTGGTTTGAGAAAAAATTAGTCTTTGAAAGTTAATTTTATATTTTGTTTTTTTCAAGGTTTAGAGTTTCAAAAACTATCCACTTAAGTAACTTTATTTCAAAACACAATAAAAGAACAGATTTTTGGCTTGACAAAAAGATATGGCATTTATTTTATATTTTTATATATTTAAATAATTTTTTTCCAATGTAAGTATATTTTTAATAAAATTGCCCCTCCCGCCTAAACGGGGGGAAATAGGGGGTCTATTATCCCATACATTTTTTTTCTTGTCTTGACCAACCCAATACCTACGCTATAGCTTTTTGTGGCACCTAGGGTGAATCACAATTTTTATAAACAAACATATTGTTTAAATAATATAATTAATTATTTCCCCCACCTGAAAGCTTTCTGATTTTGAAAAATATAAATTAACAAATATTAAAAAAATAAAGTGCACGACTTTGTCGGACAAACTTGCTCTAATGTGAGACAGTGGTCTTGGGGTTTGAGATTTTGGAAAAATGCAGGAAAAAAATGATATGAAATTTTATTGATCACTTGAAAATCAATAGTTAAAACGTTTCTTGGAAAAAATTAAGTTAAAAATTTTAAGAAATTTTTTTCAAAATCGTTGTTTTTTTCAAAAAACCAAAATTCCAAAATATATTCCAAGTTTTTTTTTTCGAGTATGCTAACTTCTAGCACTTTGTAATTTTTATCAGAAAAATAAAATTTTAAAAAAATAGCTTACACCATTTTTTGAAAAAAAAAATTAATTTTTTTTAAACTCAAAAAGTTTTTTTTTCAAAAATTTAAATTTTTTATTTTTTCGTCTTTAAATGATTTCATCGAAATCTGTTGAGTGGCTTACGAGAAAATCTGATTTAAAAAAAATGGGAGGCACCATTATAAGACTTTTCCTGAAAAATGTATTCCAACCAAAACATAAAGTTTGCACAGAAAGCACTATTCAGAAAGTTTTATCAAAATCGTAGGAGCAGTTTTTGAGAAAAATTAATTTTTCACTAAAAATTGTATAGCAGGTACCGTTAGATTTAGAGCTAGAATGCTTATTCCAAAAAGCCCTCTGTGGGACTTCATAATAATACTAGTTATGTACCAAGTTTGAAGCAAATCGGTCCCGTTCGTTTAGGCTTTAGGTAACTATACAGACAGACAGACATACGGACAGACAGACAGCCAGACGGAATCGTCGGACCCACTTTTTTCGACTTCTCTATCATCGTAATGTTATGTTTGATTATTAGAATTTTTTTTTACGAATGGATAACTTGACTTATAGTTCCTAAAATCGCAAGTAAAAAATTATCAAAATCGAAGTTGTTTCTGTGGATTTTTGGGAATTGCCCGCTTCATTAACTCCACTAATAATGCAAAGTGTAAACCCTGTGAGAGATTTAGCTTGAGACGGATGTATGCGTTATACAATCCAATGTAACCAGACTCAGCGGCAAACTTCATTTCTTCCCTGTACTGAAAATTTTTGTTGAACACAGTATAGTAGCAAAGTACGATCGCTGAAAATTTGAGGTGATAAATATAGGCTTACTTGGGAATACTGCAAACTCCAGAAAATGCAGGTCACTTTACTAATGAAATCATAGAATAGAATTACAGGCGCAGCAACAAAGCTACATACATAACTTTAACTTTTATTTCTTCCCTCTAGGCTGAAACAGCGCTTATGTACGATGCTGTGCATTTATTTTCAAAAGCTCTTCACGATTTGGATACAAGTCAGCAGATTGATATCCATCCAATATCATGTGACGGACAAAACACCTGGCAACATGGATTCAGCTTGATCAACTATATGAAAATTGTTGAAATGAAAGGCCTCACCAATGTTATCAAATTCGATCATCAAGGTTTTCGAACTGATTTCGTTTTGGACGTTGTTGATTTAGGCTCAACGGGCATAAGGAAAATCGGAACATGGAACTCAACACTTTCTAATGGAATCAACTTCACAAGAACTTTCAGCGAGCAACAAATGGAAATCGAGGCAAACCTTAAAAATAAAACACTGGTTGTAACAACAATTTTGGTTAGTTCAAAAAACATTTTTTAGGTATCTAATACATTAAAAAAAAAACTTTCCATTTTACTTAAAGAGTGACCCGTATTGCATGAGAAAAGAATCGGCGGCTACACTTACAGGCAATGATCAGTTCGAAGGATATGCGGTTGACCTTGTGTACGAAATATCAAAAGCATTAGGCTTTAGTTACAAAATTCAATTGGTACCCGATCACGCCTATGGCAGCTTAAATAAGAAAAACGGGTAAGTTGGAGGCATTTCCTCTTTATTTATCGTTATCGAGCTTATAATGTTTAACTTGCTCATGTTGTTCTTGACAGTGAATGGAATGGTATGATCCGAGAGCTCCTGGAGCAACGTGCAGATCTGGCAATCGCTGACCTTACAATTACTTTTGAAAGAGAGCAGGCTGTCGACTTCACGATGCCTTTCATGAACCTCGGGGTATCTGTCCTGTACCGAAAGCCTGTAAAGCAGCCGCCGAACCTCTTTTCATTTCTGTCACCATTATCCCTGGACGTTTGGATTTACATGGCTACAGCTTACTTGGGTGTTTCTGTGCTCCTATTTATTTTGGCCAGGTGATTTTTGTGACACACAACGGTTTTATGGTTTATTTAAATCTTTCATGTTATTCCTTAGATTTACTCCGTATGAATGGCCCGCCTATACTGGCCATGGTGAAAAGGAAGAAAGTCAATTTACTCTGATGAATTGCATGTGGTTTGCTATAGGGTCTCTTATGCAACAAGGATGCGATTTCCTCCCTAAGTAGACACAACCTAAAATTATTGTTTTCTTACATTTTTTAACTCAAAATTTTGCATTGTTTTTTTTTTTTATTATTAAAGAGCACTTTCTACACGAATGGTAGCAGGAATGTGGTGGTTTTTCACATTGATTATGATTTCTTCATACACTGCCAACTTAGCTGCTTTTTTGACTGTCGAACGAATGGACTCTCCTATTGAAAGTGCTGAGGACCTAGCGAAGCAAACCAGAATCAAATATGGAGCTCTTAAAGGAGGAAGCACAGCGGCTTTCTTTAGAGTGAGTAATGCGGGTAAATTTTTTAAAATGACAACTTAAATGTTTCTTTTGCTTTAGGACTCTAAGATTTCAACATATCAACGAATGTGGGGCTTTATGGAGTCAGCTAGACCTTCAGTGTTTTCATCAAGCAATGGTGAAGGTGTCGATCGAGTCATAAAAGGGAAAGGTAATTTATTTTGATTGAAAATGAAAAAAAAAATAAAGTGCACGACTGGGTCGGACGAACTTCCTCTAATGTGTGACAGTGGCTTTGGGGTTTGAGGTTTTGGAAAAAAAATCAGGGAAAAATTACCGTTTTCAAACACCCCCCTCAGCCCCGGCTGAAAAAAAATCCCTGCCAGACTTTTCGATTTGATACAAAATCGCGCATATCTACACATACACCAAAACGAATTTTGGTTATACCTCAACTCCCAAAATTTGCTGTCGGCTCTTGGTCTAGTTGGAAATTAGAGAATAAATAAAATTGCTGCTCAGGCCGAGTTTGAACTCACAACTCTAGGTTTAGCAACCTAGCAAGGGTTGTGACTTTACTGCAATTGCAGTAGATCTACTGCACTTTTTATGAAAAATAAATCTACTGCCTTTTAATAAAATCTACTGCACTTTTGTTCTTAGGGAAAAAAAAATATTTTATATGTACATTTAATCCACACAATTTTTTTTTAATTTAATTTTCAAACTTTGGCAAGTTTTGTAGGTATCAAGACTTAAGAAAACAATACAACAAATCTTGCAAGGCACAGTTTGTCAAAAATGCACATTGTGAAAATGCAAAAAACAGGAAGCTCGATTCCTATTACAGAAACAAATAAATTTTTGAGCAATAGCAACTACTCTTTGTTGTATAAAAAAGTAAAGAAGTTCAAACTCTTTGTTTAAGAAGTGTTTGTGTTTATCTTTGTGTTATCCACAAAGTCGGTCAGAATTGTTTAAGCAATTTTTGGAAAATTTGGTAAAAACTAAAAATGTTGAATAAAACCGAAAACCTCGATGTATGGTAGATACAGGTAAGAAAACTCTAATATTTAAAACGTAGCTGCCATCTGTAGGTATTATAAAATATACCTATATACAATAGAAAGTGTGAACCATTTTGTTAATGTCGATTTCCACATATGGCCAATTTAATATGAAGAAGTAGGTTATTTTTGAATAGCTTGGCAACAAAAAGTCCTAGAGCCATACGGTTTTCCGAGTTGGACTTAAAACTAATAAGAACATAAAGTTTTGACAGCAAAATTAGTACTTAAGTTCGTAAACTTTAAAAAAAATTTTTTTTTTGAAAATCAAATAAATAAATTTTGAATTTGAAAATTAATTTTTGTAAAATGGTTCACTAAAATAATTTTATTTTAAAATAAAATACAAGAAGAAATTTCTGGCTTTACAAAAAGGTATAGCATAGTATTTTAGGAGTTACTGTAGTTTTTTAATATTTATTTTTCCAATTTTAATAATTTGTTTTTAGAAAATTGCCCTTCCTGAATAAACGTAAGGGAATACACCCCCCTCCGGTATAATTTTTTTTTGTTCTAACCCGACCAACTCTGTATATTCAAATTTAAAAATCTACTGCGAAACAGTTGAATCTACTGCAGCTTTTTTTCGAATCTACTTCAGAATTAAAAAAAAAAAAGTCCCATCCCTGGCACTATATCCACCCGATTCAGATTATTGGTGAAGTAGGAAGTGATGTAAGAGGGCTTCTCAGTAGCGGCAGAACCAGGCAATAGTTAAAACTCTCAATGGATATTTATATAGGCTTTTTTTTTTATATAGACGGTGGGCCAAAAGAATAAATAAGTCATCTATCCGATGTTGGTTAGCTTTCTTTTTTTTCTAAATGATTAATTATAAATGTTTTGATTATATTTATTTGAACCTTTAGAATTGTATTGGTCAAGTCGAGAAGATGATATCGGCCAAATGGTTTTATGGCGTTTTTCATCACTTCAGCGAGAACTTCGGGCGACAGATTCTCGCACTCGTGTCGCATTTTGTCTTTGAAGGCTTCCAGAGTCTCGAGCTTGTTTACGTAAACACGGCACTTAAGAAAACAAACATCTGTCTAGTTCGAAAATGTCAAAACAGATTTGACATTGGCGGCCATTTACAAAAATGAGAGCATCTTCCAATAGGGTGATCTCTTTTTGCCCACCTTGTATAAAATACAGTGGTGTTTCCAAGAAAAGTGCAATTGAAATTTTGTATCTAGGTGTATAAAAATAAATTGCCAGATTTCAAATATACTTATGCACAAAATATACAGGAACACACGTTCACACGTGAGCGCACTTAGTGTGCTTGCAATCGAAGGGCCCATAACACAGTACAAATTGATTTTATTCCTCTAAAAAATTTAGTTTAATTATTTTTTTTTTTAATTACAGGAAGCTATGCATTTCTGATGGAATCAACTTCAATTGAATATGTGACGGAACGTAATTGCGATCTAACACAAGTTGGTGGGATGTTGGATACGAAGGGATATGGAATTGCTACTCCTCCAAGTAAGTGTATCATCATATTAATTTGTAATGCACAAAACCTTTTTACAAAATATACTTTTAATTCTTCTAGATTCACCGTATAGAACAGCAATTAACGGTGTTATATTGAAACTTCAGGAGGAAGGAAAACTACATATTCTCAAGACCAAATGGTGGAAGGAGAAACGTGGTGGTGGAAGTTGCAGAGTAGAGACTTCCAAATCAACTTCTGCGGCCAACGAGCTTGGTTTGGCAAATGTTGGAGGTGTTTTTGTTGTACTGATGGGTGGAATGGGCGTAGCGTGTGTAATTGCAGTTTGTGAGTTTGTTTGGAAGTCACGAAAAGTTGCTGTTGAAGAACGATTAAGTGCAATTCTTCACGAATAGAAATAGATTACTTGGAATTTAGAATTCCAAGGTTGATAATAATAAAACAACATCGATATGTATTTACTTTAAGTTTCTTCAATTCTGACCACAAACCAAACTCAGATGCTCAAAATATCTTCAACCTATCTCTTGCAATCTTTAAACCAAAACATAAAATTTAAAATTAAAACAAAAAACTCAATACAAAACTGTAATTTGTAATGTTTTATAGAATTCAGTATATTATAATAACTAAAATATTTATGTACCTATTTATGTCCAGTCCATATGTCCTAGTCCTAACCTTAAAAATGTAGGTAAACATTTGTACCATTTTAATTGTAAGTAATTTTTAAGAAGTAAAAACAAACAAAGAGTAAATATTTAGAAACGTAACATTAAAACAATAACTTCAGTATTTTAAAGTATCGAAAAATAGTTAAATTTTTAATCATAATTATTATTATTGAATTTGTTTTTCTTATTTTGCATTTAAAAACTTCGAATGGGTATATTGATTAGGTAGATATAAAAATTAATTATTTGTAGCAAATTGTGGATAAAAAAAAATTAATATAATTAATAAGATAAAGCGTTTCATTATACTCTCGTACCTACTTAATGTTACTTACATACTTTACATGTTCGTTAAAATACGATTATACCTACATTTTAATTTAAAAGTTATCCATATTGATAACTTTCAAATTTAAATTGCTCCTATAATTGATATAATATGAAGGTTTATTTGGTTTAAAATTTAAAAAAAATAAAGACTATAGGTCTATCCAACATCGATAGTCAGTACATCAGGTGGTATTATAACAAAAGATCTTACAGGGTCTCCGTAATAAGCATTTAAAATTAGCAAACGTTTGAAAGAATGGTATGTAAGGTTTTCGTCGAAAAACTACGCAAATCAACTTTTTCCAGAAAACAGCTAATAATTTTTATAACTACAGCCTTAACTTATTTTCCACACATTGAAAGAAATGTAAAAGATCTAAACAATCGTCATTAAGAAATTTTTTCAAAGCTTTAAAACCAAAAGCTCCTCAACACAAGCTCAAAGAAGAGAAAAAAAAATTAAACGAGCTACCATAAACGGAAAGTGATGTCGTCTCGTAACTGGTAAGCTGGTAACTATATAATAGCCAGCCACAGGCCACAGGATAGCCAATCAGTGCACATACACACTCAGATATACGCTGAACAAGACGTGTTGGCCTTACGTCAGATACAATAGGAAATTTATAGCGGGTAAAAACTTTGTATGGTTTTTTTTTAACTTAGTATGGTGCAAACATATGGCACGTCACTGATATTGAAAAAGCTTCCCCATAAAACATGTACTGCCAATTTATGATCGACAGAGTATAGTCAAATATTATTTCCATCAGAGAGGTTTATACAAAGATTAGTATTAACACTTTTGAATAAAACGTCAAATAAGAAACTTACAACAATAGAAGATGAACAAGTTGTCTCGTTCCCACCCAAACATTTGATCTTTTAAACGATGTCTGCTTTGTCCATGGGAACGAGACAACTTGTTCATCTGCCTATATAGGTACTTCCAAACAAAAATTAAAAAATCGTATAGCTGGCCACAAATCAGACTTGAACAGCGGTGCGGTGCTACACAAAAAAATGGATTAGCTCTTCATACTCCTCTGCTAGAGAAACACAAACCAGATTTGCAGAGTGTGGAGATTTTACAAACAGAACAACATTACTCAAAAAGAATGTTGCTGGAGATGCTACATATAATTAGCAACAATGACGCTTTCAACAGAAGGTCGGATAAGCAGTGCCTATAGAGCCAACTAATAAAAAGACCAACAACAAAGAGGAGAGTAAAGTATAGGTGCGATTTTGGTGTAAAACGTCCGTCCGTATGTATACTCTCTATAGGTCGCAATTTTTGAGCTAGAAAGCTGAAATTTGATATATATAATCTTTGGTTCAAGAGTAAAGCTAAGTTTTTGAACCAGTAAAATCCGCCCACAAACACGCCCACAATCGCCATTTTTGTTGAACAACCTCAATTTGGTAAAATTAAATTATGTTTTTTGTACAGTTACGATAAAAGCATGACGCTAAAATTTTGCACACGCAAGCTTTAGGTAAACCTTCTTCCAATTAAATAAAAATATTTCAGTTTGGGTGTGGCTGACGCCCATTTTTAATACAAAACTATCAATATTGTTTTTATAAAATAACAATTGTTATATTAAAGCGAAAAACATTAAATTTTGTCAGTATTACTTACACATAAAAAAAAATTGATTTTGGGCTTTGCTGACGACCACTTTTCACTAGAAACTATAAAAAATTGTTTTTGCAAATAAACGGTATTCATAATGAATCCGCAAGCCAAAATTTTGCGTCTCTTAGTAGAAACTAAAAAGTTTGCTATGAAAAGAAATTTTTGAATTTTTTTTGTGTAAATTTTTTCAATACGCCCACTTTTAAAGGCATGATTTTGATAAAATACCTCTGTTCAGGTAAGATCGTTTAAAAACTACTCGATTCAGCTGTAGTTTTACACATATGCCTAAATACTGACTTATGATCAAAGCTCTGTTAGTGCTTCAAATTTTTAAGACACGCCCACTTTTAATCTGCATTTCCGTCAAAAGTCGTAATATGCATTTTTTTTTTATGTTTTTTAACTATCGGTCGCAATTTTGAAATAAGAAGATGAACACTTCGGTTTGTATACCTTGGTTATGTAGGAGAGTGTGGTTAAAGAATTGTTCAATACACCTATAATCGCTTTTCCCATTCAAAATCTAATTTAAAAAAATTTAAGTTTTGTCTGGTTTTGTTCAAATCGATCTGCGGGCTTTAAAATTAAACGTTACTGAATTCATAGTATGTGATTGCCCTGGTAATAAAAAGTCTCAACTTTGGGCGTGGCTCACGACTTTTTTTTATTGTGCCAGCAGTTACTGAACGTCAGCCACACAAAATTAATGTTATTAAATTTTTTCCTGTCTGCTAAAGAAGAATTTTGTTTCTGAAACTTGAACAGCGGCTGGCTGCGGGAGGCGAATGCATATGTCACGGTCAAAGCCCGATCTCTATAGTCAAACCTAGGATTGACTAGTCAATGCTCAACATTGACCAGCAGCGTTGGTCAAAGCCCGATGGATACTTTAGTTTCGGGCTTTGACCGATGAGTAAGCCTAAATTTCGTCGGTTTTAAACAATTAAGTGTTATTATGAATTCGACTTTGCAAAGGTTTCCCACAATCTTTTTTTAGGACCTTTAGGCATTTTCATGGCATTTTTTCCAGGTCGTCGCGTTGTGAACCAAATCGATAATGCTCAACATTGACCATTGTTTCGGGCTTTGACCGATGAGTTTTTAGTCAAACCTAGGTTTGAATAAACTGGTCGGTCAAAGTCCGAAACGAAATTATGAGGTTCGGACTTTGACCAAGGCACTGGTCAAAGTTAGAGGGAAAATATTGTTTGTATGGTGTGAGAGAGGGAATTTTCTCAATTGTTGTAATATCATGGTTGATTTGATTGTTATCTCAATTGAGAAAATTCCCTCTCTATCACACCATACAAACAAACAAACAAACATTTTTGTTGTTGTTGTAATATCAGGTTGATTGATTGTTATCTCAATTGAGAAAATTCCCTCTCTCACACCATAAAAACAATATTTTCCCTCTAACTTTGACCAGTGCCTTGGTCAAAGTCCGAACCTCATAATTTCGTTTCGGACTTTGACCGACCAGTTTAGTCAAACCTATGTTTGACTAAAAACTCATCGGTCAAAGCCCGAAACAATGGTCAATGTTGAGCATTATCGATTTGGTTCACAACGCGACGACCTGGAAAAAATGCCATGAAAATGCCTAAAGGTCCTAAAAAAAGATTGTGGGAAACCTTTGCAAAGTCGAATTCATAATAACACTTAATTGTTTAAAACCGACGAAATTTAGGCTTACCAAAGCAGTTTTCCTAAACCTTTTTCTTTGATTCACTTTCCAATTTTCCTCATTCCTTCAAGAAATCGGGTTAACTAACTCATTTAATTAAGATAGCGTGCTGAACTTAGCAACAGCAATATGGATGTCACTGACAATCGGTTCTTCTCTAGTATTCCTTAATTAGGGCAACAGTGTAAGTAAACATCTAGGCCGCTAAGTCAGCGCTTCCTGCAAAATGATTTATTTAATTTTATAAGTGGCCAGTCGGTTTAGATATGTGCAAGAAACTGAACGAAATTAAACAAAAAAAAAATATAACTTAGCTCCAGAAACATACTATAAAACCAAAGATTTGTTTTTTTTTTCATTACAACACCTGCGGTTTGACATTTACCACGCAAAAAAAAGCATAATACAAAGGGTTACAAATGCCAAGAACACAGACACTAATTGAAATCGAAATTGTCTGCCTTTGCATGCAACCCCAATGAAAGTGATTTTTCTGATTTCCTCCAGTTCTTCCTTGAACGTTGAAGTGCCATGATGTTTTCAATCGGTGGTATTTTACTTGTCATTTGTGTTGTCCTATTTCAAAAAGGACATTCGAATGATTTTTCATCGTTTTTAAGTATAAACGCATCACTTGGTTCGTATATGTCCGCTTCCATTTTATAGAAACTATATCCGATCCAAATCTCCTAGCGGTTGTTGTGGATCATGATTACATGCAACAAAAGACCTTGGATATTTTAGGCGATGTTCAAAAAGTTCTCTCAGATACTATTAGGGAAAATCTTAAAAATGGAGGAGTTCATTTAAAATATTATACTTGGAGTTCTGTGCGCTTAAAGAAGGGTAAGGAAGGATTCCTTGTATATTATCTCCTATAAATACTGACTCAAATTTTAGATTTCATAGCAGCCATAACAGTAATGGACTGTCAAAGGACTTGGAATTTCTTCGAAGCTACGCAAAAAAATTCAATTTTAATGTTTGCCATCACTGATGCCGATTGTGCACGTTTGCCGTCCGACAAGGCTCTTATGGTAAAGTGTCTACAGAAGTTCCAAACATATCCATTGTTCCTATGTATATGCGTATGATTCCAATAGATTCCAACAATTGAAAAGGGAGAAGAACTTCCTCAGCTCTTACTAGACATAAAGGTACAAAATGCACTCAAATGGAAATCATGTGTACTTTTACTTGACAAAACTATTGGTGAGTCATAAATATAATTGAAGCTTTTTATGAACTTCTGTAGATGTGTGTCCTTTAATTGTAGTTAATCAAAACTCACAGATAATTGAGGCACTTGTTCATGATAATTCAAATGACAAAATGAGCCCGATTGCATTGTATCTCTACACTTTCGATGACAATCTGAGAAGTCAGAGAAAAAGGGCTGAAATCCGAGAAGCTCTCAGGATATTTACAAGGAGTCGGGATAATCAATTTATTGTTTTTTCTAATTCAGTTGAAGACATCATGGAAGTGGCTGAAGAATTGAAAATGTTCCACATCTACAATCAATGGTTGTTTTTTGATTTGCATGGGAACGATGATTGGACTTTTGAAACTTTGACGCAAAACCTTAAGGAGGGTGCAAATATAGCCTTCGCGTTAAATGAAACCAGTCAAAATTGTCAGGTATGCCAAATTTTCTCCATTAAAAAGTTTCCTAAATCAAAAATATTTGTTTGAACATTCAAAAAATTAAAGATCAATATTTGAAGGTGGGCTTTATTTATATATAAATAAATTGGCCATTCTTACTCAAGATAACCTATAAATAAAAAATACGCATCTTTCAGACTTTAACCGATTGGTCTTATGCCCGTTCCTACAGGAGAACAAAACTACATAGGAAAACATTAAAGCTTTGTGAATCAAGTCAAATTATGCATAAGAAACTTTACTTCGACAGCTCGATGATTTTCGGAGGAATGTTTGGCTTGAGCTCATCAACTATCTGAGGCTTACTGGCGCTTACTATATGCTATAAAACAAATAGAAGTGGGAAATTGTCAAATTGCGGTTTAGAGTGCCCAGGCATTAGCTTTGTTTGTTGAACTTTACCCAGGGTCGCCCCAGGTTTTCTTGACAACTCCAAGAGTTGTCAAAAAAACCTGGGTTTTCTCGTTTTTAAAAAAACGCATTAGGGCTGCTGATTGTATATATATTTTTCACAACGCACAAAATCAAAAGTTTCCCTTTTGCTTTATTTGTTCGATTTTTATTTATTTTCATCGAAATTAATGCAGCCGCTTGCATTTCTTTTACTATTTGTTGAAAAAATTATATGAAAAATCAAATACAGAAGAAAAATACACAAGAAATGCTTGACAGCAAAAGTCACTTCAACAGCTGATTCGTTACCTCAACTCGCCCCAGCTAAATACCAAGATCGACTTCAGGGTGACTTCAGGGCGACCCCAGGTTTCAAAAAACAGAGATTTTCGTATTGAGGGCGAGTTGAGGTAATTCAAAAAACGCGCTGATCCGACCCCAGGGAGACCCAAGGGTGACTTCAGGGCTCAACAAACAAAGCTATTGTCGTCATTTTTTGACAGCAAACGTCCATTAAATTTCCTTGCAGAAATTCACTGGAAATCAAACAATGCAAGTTTGATTTCCAGTGTGGCATGGTAATCATCTTTTTGACATCTATTCCATTAACCGTTAAATCTTTTTTAACACATCTCTCAACGGAAATAATGAGCCAATATCCACCGGTATCGATTCTCATCGACTGTTTCACCTTTTCTCTGAAGAAAAATGGTGATGCTTTTGGTGCAAAAGCTGTCGCCCGCGGGCCCAAACAGTCACTTAATGGTCATTCAATAGCGTTTCATGGGTCTCGTGTGGATTTTTCTTCCCCAAATGCAGCAAAACTGTTTGATATTGACGCTCAGAGAGTGTGAATGTAAAATGGGCCTCGTCGTCGGTCATTAACAAAAATCAGCTCCAGTGTCAACTATTCTAGGTTGTTCTGCCGTATTTCAAGTGATTTGTCTGTCGGCAAGATTCTTTGAATCAATTGCACTTTATTAAAAATCTTTCTTCAAAATGCCACACAAGGTGGAACCACTTACACTAAGTTGTTAAGCGCGGTGACGATACGACTTACTTGGGTCATATCAAACATCTACAACTGAATAACTTTTTTCAATGCACATCGTCGTTATTGTTTGTTTCAGAAGCGATTCATAGTTGAAATTATAATCAATTGTTTCAAAAACATGTTTTTTAGCCAATTGGGTGCAAAAAAAATTAAATTTGTTTATGTCTAGATTAGATACAATATGGCGCACGCGATACTTGCCTTAAGAAAGGTAAAAGCAAATTTTAAGCATATATGTACTTTGATCGGGTGGGTTATTCCTGTTCGGACGAAGCCCAACAATGATCAAAATTACAAGGCTCATTAGAAGTTGTGGCCATATGCTTTGTCTAAGTCGTCAGTTCTCAATAAGACAATTTTCTTTAATGTTTCTTCGAAAACAGTTCCACAGAAGGAGCGTTACATAACTACTTAGAAGATTCAATTTAAAGGATCTTTCTGAATTACAATCTTCCTTGATTTTATTGACCACGATGTCATAAACATGGCATTTACGGACAAAACCCTATAAAAACAAAACGCGAAATTGACCCGGTGTGCTTACTTCGGAAAATTTCTCTTCCTACATAAAAACGACGATGAAACAGTAATCTCCTCGATATGTACCTTCTCTCTATATAGGCTTAAGTGGAGCACTTCTTATTCCTTTAACTCTTAGGTATACCTCATCAATTCTACACTGTATGGAATGTAAGATCTCTTAGGTATCAGTCGCTGAAGCTGAAACATATTAGTTTAACACTGATAGCTGATTCTAAACGACTATGTTTATTCATGCAATTTGAAAACCAAGTGTCGGAGTATCTTTTCAGTTTACTATTGTATGATCCCAATTTACGTATTTACAGGAATCAATATTATGCATTGTATCAGAAGTTTCTATGGGCTTTATTTCGTCACTTTCAAAGCTCATCCGGGAAGAAGAATCAATTTTTGGTGAAATTTCAGATGAAGAATGGGAAGCAATTCGACTTACAAAGGAAGAAAAGCAAAATAAGCTTTTAAATTACACTCAGGTTTGACGCTTCATTATTGTTATTTCGATCATACTTTTAATAAAATTATTCTTAAAAACAGGATTACCTCAAATCTAATAGCGTTTGTTCAAGTTGCTCAAAATGGTGTTTCAAGACGGCAATATCTTGGGGAAAAACTCAAGAAAAGCATAAAAAATCTCGTCAATCTAGTAATCATTTATTAATAAAAGTTAGTTTTTTCCTGTTTCGAGTATACATATATTCCATTTTTTAGATGAAAGACAAATTAAAAACAAATACGAATTCATTGATGTTGGATATTGGAGTCCGATTCTTGGGTTTGTTACCACAGATGCAATTTTCCCGCATATTGAAGAAAGGTTTAGAAACATCACTTTGAATGTTGTTACCTATCATGTAAGTTTTTCAAGTATTCAACATATGTATTTTGGGATGGACATTGCAAAAATATAAATATTATGCATTAAATTTATTACATTCACATATGTACATATGTACATACATAGATTAATTATCTTATTAGACTTTTCTTTTTGCTGTAGGAATACTTCGAATGTTCTTAAACTTTGTTTGACCCCATTTTGCATGAGCTTTTATAATAGACCAATAGAAATAACTACCCAAGAAATAAATCCCCAAAAAACAAAATGAAACAACCCCCCAAATTGGGGCTTTATTTCATTATGAAATAAGTCCCCAAATTTGAATATGAAATAAGTCCCCAAAAAGCATGAAATAAATCCCCAAAAAAAAAAAGTGAAATAAGTCCCCAACTTAAAGAATTGTCTTACCATTTTATATATTTTCCAATGAAAAAAAAAATAATTAATAAGGCAAAATAAGATTTTAATATACAATTTGACAATAAGTTTTTTGACGAAATAAAAATCGCACGTTTTTGAGTGTAACTTTTAAATGTAACGTACATATGTATAAATAATGCTAACTTAAAAATAAGCAAAAAACAATTTTTTTGATAGAAACTTTAAAAGATATCAATTAATTAGTAATTTCAAGTGTTGGCATAAGTATTTTGACAAGTATGTAATACTCAGAAAAAAAAAAGTTTAAACTTAACAAAAGTGAAGAAATAAAAAAGAATTTAGTAGAATGTAAAACCGCCTTTGGGTTCAATATATTTTTTAAGGCATCTCGTTACTGAATCCACTAAATTTTGAAGGATCTCCGGAGGTATCTCTATCCAAAGGAAAGTGACCTCAGAATCAGTCTCTTACCTGGTATTATTCAACAAAACGACGTTCTCTTTAATGTTTAAATCTGGACTTTAAGGTGGCAAATCCAAAGTGGTAACACCAAACATCCTCTAAAAAGTTAGTTATCATCCGGTCTTTATGGCTTGAGACATTATCTTATTTTTGGATAAATGATACCCCAATAAGCCTATCTCCGGAAGGAAAGCCATTATCAACTTGGGTACTAATACATTGACTTCGGTTCATTGAACCGGTGATAGGAACCTAGTCACCCGTCCCATTATACGCAACACATCCCCATAACATGACATAGCCTCAACCATGGCTCACGTTTAGACAAACGGGCCATTTTGTTTGCTTTACTATCTTTGACAATCTTACCTAAAATTTGTTTTTGATGAGTTATTCTCAAGAGAGCGTCTACCTGTCCATAGAACACTTCTCCAGAACACCATTGGCTTGTGTCGATGTTCTTTTGCAAAGACCATTATTAGCTTGTTTGTCTTTGACATGTACGCACGTCCTTAGCTTTAAATGTCTTGAATTCTCTTTCCTTTAAACGTCGTCGTCGGACTGTGCGCACACTTATTGGATTTATTTATTTATAAAAAATAAAACAAATGTATCTTCTTTCATGATACAAAGAGGTGAGGTAACAGGCCCATGTTTGAAGGATATCCCCTCCCCAGTAGGCGTAATCCCTTTTAAATAAAAATCTAACGAAAATAAACATTTTATTCATTAGATTAATATACACAGTTTAAATTTAATTAACATATCAAAAAATTGTTTTGATTCATCTTTTATATAAAAGAACCTATCTTTTTTTCTGCACTTAAGTCATTTGATGATTTGTAAGCCATTTGGAAACACACAAAAATACACGAATTAAAAATATCAATAACTTAAAACTAAAATAAGTACACCTCATCCAATTCTTAAAATGTCACTTATCTTAAAAACAAAACTCAAAAAAATACACCTTTTAAAATACACTTCACATAAAACACTTAACTTCACATTAATATCACAATTTAAATTACAAAGAACACAGGAAATACCAAAAAACTGACCGAGCGCTAAGAAAACCTACGCAAATAAACGTTTTCCTTAAAGAAAAATGCTTAAAATTTTGTAACTGCATTTTAACTTATTTTTCACACATTAAAAGAAATGCTTAAGGTGAAAATAAGATCTACGCAATCCGCGACAACACTGATCATTAAGAACTTCTTTTTAAAGCTCTAAAACCAAAAGCTCATCAACAGAAACCCAAGGGAAAAAAGTTGAAATAGGGGTTGAATTTTGAAACAGCCAATCAGTGCACACTCAGATCTCAGATGTGCTCTGCATAAGTCGAGTAGGATCTACGTCAGATGCAATTGGAAATTCACTGGCGGGTAACAAATTTTTATGGGGGGGGGGGGGGTATTCAATTTAGTGTGGTGCAAAAATCTGGCACGCTACTCTTTTAAAAAAAAGCTTCCCCATAAGACGTGTACTGCCTGTTTATGTTGGCTAGAGTATAGTATAGTATATACTATGAGTATGAAGTAATTATAGGTACTGTTGCAATCAATGGGTACTAGCCACCGTTGCTATCTTCAAATTGTATTGTATACAGCTATTAGAAACGAAGTGTTGATGCACTAGATGGACACACAGTCAAAAATCATCTCCAGAGTACTAAAGATTTTATAAATACAATACTCCCAGTAAAACACACAGATTGAATGTTAAACTTATGCACAATTTTCGCTAGAAAAATGCACAGTTACCTACAATTGCAACTTCTTCGTTTGCGAAACTTCAGAGAAAATTAAAAATGGCTTTGGAGTTTTGGACTTATTATTTTGTTTATGTCTTTTCTTTCTTTCAAAACATTTCCGCCAAAATATACAAATGTCCAAATGTATAAATGTATTTACATATTTTTGTATACAATTTATGTTGTCGCATCATATCAAAAATAGAACCCACCTTGGCAAATTTTAAAAACTAACGAAAAAGGAGAGATTATCAAATCATCTGGAATTGTTATAGAGTTGCTGAAGGAACTATCACGAAAACTCAATTTTACGTAAATAAAGGTTTTTGACAGAGAAAATTACATTATTTAAAGCTAAATTTTCTTAATCAGGTATCGCCTGCATGATGCCAAAACGTTTGAGGATGAGGCAGGATCAAACGATAATGAAACGGTAAGTGCTTATACACAAATGTTTATCCATTTTTCTTGCCATAAAGGTAGATACTAAAATAACAAGTTATAGACTCGAACTTGTTGAACTTAACTCCAACGGAAGCGGCCGAAAATTTAAGAAGTCCTTACAACAAAATAGCAAGTACAACACATGCATATTTGAAAACGCTCACAATTTGAAGGCCCTTAGCCTTGCGGATTGTTAAAAAAGAACTATATGTTTACACTTTACAACAGTTAACATATTCCCAATCCCCATTACTTCATAAGTCTATCTAGTTTTTCGCAGAGGATGTCCTGTCCAGCCAACTAACCCTTTTTATTCCGTAATTGTCTGTTATTATCGCTCTGAAATACATCTTGCAGGTTTCCTCGGCAGAAGCTACATATATACCTAAGGAAGTGGATTAGTCCAAGACGTAAGCGCTTTTCCTTTCATTGAACTTTTAAGCCGTCTTATTTTCGGAATATGTCCACGATGAACGCCTCGATCGATTGTGTCTCGAATAAACATTTTCGAGATCATTACCCTGTTCATCCAGTAATTTCATCCACCGCATAGGTCTTTAGAACTAAAATATAATTTTTGGAATCATATCTTAATCGCTCATCAACGTTCATAAAATTTTGTAGATCTTTTCGATCAATTGCTTTTTAATGTTAGCTAGGTATAGTATTTGGTTACAATGAAAAGTTCCCTTACTGTCCTAAGGGAAGCGCTTGAGTTGTAAAATTCTTTTCTATATAAGATTTGAACAAAATAATACAAGGATCGAAATAAAAATCTTCTTCATACAAATACAAATCAATTATTGCTGCGGCTGGAGTCCGCAGTTCAAAGCTAAAAAAAACCAACTTATGATCTAAATTGTTTATTTATTTATAAAAACAAGATTAAAAACCATTCCTTTATCTTAAAGACTTTTACAGATTTAAATGGCAGCCTCACTCACTTCATACCACACTCAGTAGTTGAGCTAATTCAGAACAACAAGGTTAACACTTCAAAACTCATAATAATAATTGTTGTTTAAAAAAAGCATATAATTTCAATTTCAGTTCTTTATTGGTGCTGTTGCATGTACCATTGACGAACCTGACTCGAAACCATTTAATTACACAAATCCTGTTAGCGTTCAGAAGTACACCTTCCTATCAAGGCGACCCGATGAAGTGAGCCGAATCTACTTGTTCACGGCACCTTTCACGATTGAGGTAAAGTATCCCCCTTGAGCATGAGAAATATCCAATTATAGCAAGGGAGTTTGCAAATTGATTCGAAAATTACTCTTTCACATGCAAGACTTGGGCTTCGCTAGTAGGAGTCCTTCTGACTACAGCCCCATTGCTTTACATGATAAACGTCCTTGTCCCAACTGAAGAATTGCGCACAAAAGGGTTATGTAAAATTAACAGCTGTTTTTGGTACGTCTATGGAGCATTGCTACAACAAGGTAATTTTTATGATGGAACACTTTTTCAACAAGGCTGCTCAATTATGTTGGTTTATAATTATTTCAGGTGGGATGTACCTTCCAAGAGCTGATAGTGGAAGACTGATTGTCGGAGTTTGGTGGATAGCTGTTCTAGTTTTAGTCACAACTTACTGTGGCAACTTAGTTGCCTTCTTGACATTTCCCAAGTTTCAACCGGGCATTGATTACTTGTTTCAGACATTTCAGCACACAGAAGTGGAGCAGTTCGGGTTGCGGAATGGGACTTTTTTCGAGAAGTACTCGGGGGTGAGTGTTTTTATATGATATCCTTAACTATGTATTATCTAAAAACTAATTGAAAAATATTTTAATTTTGCTTTAAGATTTCCAGCCGAGAAGACTTTAAAAAGTTCATGGAAAGAGCCACAATCTATAATAATTTGAGTACAGAAAATATCGGAGCTGTCGAAAAAGGAAACCGCATTAACATAGATTGGCGCATCAATCTTCAACTTACCATTCAGAATCATTTTGAAAAAGAAAAGGAATGCAAATTTATATTGGGCAAGTTTTTTTTTTTTTTTTTTTTTTTTTTGATTTTAAAAATATTGTTTTTTTTATTTGAATGATTCAGGCAAAGAAGACTTTGTTGAGGAACAAATAGGACTAATTATGCCAGTAAACAGTCCTTACATTTCATTGGTTAACGATGAAATAAAACGTCTTCATCAAATGGGATTCTTAGACCGTTGGCATAAAATTAATTTACCGTTGAGGGATAAATGCAATGGAAAAGGGGTTTATAGGCAAATTACCAATCATAAAGTTAATTTGACTGATATGCAAGGATGTTTTCTTGTATTGCTTATTGGTAAGGATGTCCTTAAAAATATTTATACTATCTCATCTATTTTAAATAAAAATTTTCCAGGTTTTTCGCTTGCTCTGTTTATAATTTCTTGTGAATACTGGTGGCAAAGGCTTTATGTGTCGCAGAGAGGCAATATTGGACAGTATTCAAATTGATCTTACGAACTCAAATTTTTAAGTAATAAAAGGTGGATTAAGGACTAAGCTTGTTCCCAAGCTCATTTTTGCACTGTATCACTAGTTTAATTAATTAGTGTAGAAGACAAATTTTTCTCCATTAAAAAAAAAAGCTGACTTTTATCTAGCAGCATTGACATATACCTACGTATTTATGTATTAACATGCCTAATGAAATTTGGATCAGGTTTCAGGTCAGGTTCTTATGCAGGGTATTCTGCTTAAGGTTTAACAACAAGATAAAGCGTGTAATTTAAACACAACGACATCACTTAGGTACAATGCCATGCTATAGCTTTTTAAGCCGATAATCATTTCTGTAATATTCGTTAAAATTCAAGCCCTTCTGAATATCAGTTTTTGAAAACTGATTTTTCTCAAAATTTTACTTTTTTTGGTTAGGTACTATTTTTGATTTCTCGAACATTCAAGATCAAACATTGAAAGCCAAGAATTTTATAGCAAGATTCATACAAGAAAAGATTTGCTCTTTTTGTCATTATTTAAAAAAAAAAAAGTTTCATTGCAAAAAAAAAATCTGAACGCGAAAGGTTTGATCTCTGATCGGTTGGGAGATTTGATCTAAATACACACATACCTACATAGTCTTTTTTGTCAAGAAGCTAATACATAGGTACATTGAAATTTCACAATTTTCGTAACTAAAATGTGTTTTCTGTTCCTTTATTAATTTTGAATGAAATTTTCTTGCCGCCATGCCATTATTGTTTTCCGTCAAAGTGATTGACACTGACGTATTCGTGGACTGCCTAGAATTCAAAATCTAATCGAATTGTTTTATGAACATCAATAAAACATACTTAAAAAGTGCCAAATAAATTTATTTATATCACCCCTCCAAACAAAATTAGATATTGTGACGTCACACGCAAAGTCAACCTTTCATAAATATGTACCTATCCATGGCAATTTGTCTTTTTGTAATTTATCTTCATCATCCATCATTCATCAGATGAAGGACGAAGACGAAGCAAACAAAAACTCCACCAATTAAAATTATTAAGTTCGTCCCAGCAAGCATTTGCCTTCAAAAATGAATCATATATGATTCATTTAAATGAAGAAAACCTTCAGATATGAATTCGCTAACGATTCAATTCCAATCAAATCTCCTCAAAAATGGACATTCCACATTCATTTATGAATCTTTTAAGTGATTATACAAATGATTAGAGACACATTCACCAAAATGAATGTATTTGAGCACTTTTTTTACGATAACATGTGAACATTCACTTTTATTCATAAGAGTGAAGGAAATTAAGATAGATTTAGTATTAGATTTTTGTACATATATTTCTTGCTCGCAATCATTTTTGTTCATTTATGTGAATGAAAATCCAATGTCGATCTTCTTTTTAATTCGATAACAATTTTGATTCTTCACTTTACTGTACATAAAGAGAACCTTCATTTTTACTGAATAAAATGTTTGCTGGGAAGTTTCATTGAAAAGACCTACTAATTTGTATAGCAAATCTTTCAAATTTAAATGAAACTCGCTATTAATTTACAAAATATTTAAAGACAAACGAAACATATTGAAAGACAAAACAAAGCCTATCTTTCCTTTCAAAAAGCAAAAGAAACTGCGCTAGGTGCAGTTTAAAGTCAGTTTTTTTTTTTTTTTTTTTTTGTGCGATATATTTATTTTTGATATAATAGAGCTTTGCTGATCCAAGGTGCGAAATAAGTTAGCAACCACACTTTTTTCTTGAGTTTTTTTTTCGATGTATCTTAAGGGTGTTTAGTAGTTTAATTTCGTTTTGTGTCATACGGTTTTTAAATTTTTTGATATCGACTAGTATCCACCATGACCATAATCAGTCTCATCCCTAATCCAAATATTAAGCACCAAAAAGTATGCAATTAAGAAGAGTGGTTCTCAAACCATTTTATTTGCAAGGTAAGTTATGGATTCGTGCAAAATAAAAATTTGAGATATCAAAAAAACCGTAACATTTCGATGATAGGGATGTCGAAAAAGTGGGCCTGGAAATTCCATCATTGCAGGCATTTATTAATAATTTTTATTTTTTAATAAAAAGACATTTAAAGCTAAGTACGCGCAGTACATATAACAGACAAACAAGCTTAAAGGACTGGTCTTTGCAAAAGAACATCTGCACAAGCCAAAAGAGTTCTGGAAGAAGCATTCCAAGGACGCTCCGTTGAATATAACTCAAAAAACCACCTCAAAGTCCAAAAATTATTTATAAAGCCATTAAAAAGTTTAACTAAAAAATGCACGATTTTTATTTCGTCAAAATACTTTTGCCGACTATTGTATACTTACAAAAATATTTCTCAGCAAAAATATCTTTGTTTACAAGTTGGACATAAGTAAATACATAACATAATGTTTATTAAAATTTATTAAATTGGCACCCCTTTGGTCCCGACTAAAATGTCTGGGAATAGGTAAATAAACCATATTACTAATTACCTCAAATGCTAGTATACAAAAATTACGCTTTGCACTAATGACGTTAATGCATCATTTTTTTTTTTTTTTTGCGCCTTTGAGGATTAGCCACGCCACAGCTGGTAGCTGACCGATCGCCAGATGTTGATTTTATTGATTTTCAACTCAAACTTAACAATATAGATTAAAAATTTTCTGTGCACTAATGACGTTTCCAAAACGTTCACCAGCTCTCCGACTATCCTTTTTGTTCCTCAATTGAATCACTTATTATCAAAACATGATAAGTCCACGATTTGAACATTTGCAGGAGATGAAAAAAACGTTGTACCTATATTTTTTGCTTTCTACTATATCCAAAACGGCTTAACGGATTCTTTAGAAATTTTACATACCTATATTTATATATACATAGGTTAAGTTAGCTGAATATATACTGCATGCCAAAATAATAAATATAATTTTTTTTTTTGTATATTTAAAACAGTTTTTAAAATTTTCGTAAAAGGTTTTCAAAAAGTTTTTCAAATAAAATTTTGTTTCTAAAAAAACTGCTCCACAGATTTTTATAATTTTATTCTCATAAATTGAAATTATCGAAGATATAAAAAATGTCGTAGTTTTTTCAGCTCTCAAATCAGTTTAAGTATTTATTTAAGAATTTTTCAGAATCTTCAGACCCAAGACCACTGTAACACATTAAAGCAAGTTAATGCGACCCAGTCGTGCACTTTATTTATGTGGCATTGAAACGCATGCCGGGCATAATGCATAACTCGGCTGAATATCATCCGATTTGCATCGATACAACTAATAAAGATATGGCATTGCGCATGAACAATGAAAAACGTCAAAAACCATGGTGTGTTCATGACGTACAGCGCACAACACATTGACATACTATATACATGTAGAGTATGTCAATGTTTAGAACGTATAGAGAGTAGAACGAAACAAATGTTAAACGGGAAGGCGAAAACGAGAAGGCGCGAACTTCAGGTGTGTTCATGACGTAGATGCGCAGAGCAAGTCAAAAATGAAAATTGGAAGGCGTTATCTCTAGTAGTTATATCATGGCATTGCATATCTTATCTATACTTCATCATAAATAAAAATGAAGTGTCTGTTTGTAATTTCAAAATATCAGTTTTTTACTAAATGCGTATGAAATTATATACGGTACTTATAACAAAAACGCAATTTTTAAAATGTTTGTATGTCTGTCTGTCTGTCTATCTGTCTGTCTGTCTGTTTGTTCCGGCTAATCTCGGAAACGGCTTAACCGATTTTGACGGGATTTTCACTGTCAGATAGCTGATGTTGTAAGGAGTAACTTAGGCTATTTTAATTACTCGTGTAGGTGGCATTGCGGTCGCAATTTTCAAAAATTCTTATTTATTGGCCGATTTTGACGGGATTTTCGCAGGCAGATAGCTTATAAGCCGAATTAACAATTACACGGTATCTATATCTATACACATAAATGTAAGATATCAGCTATTAACTAAATGCATGTGAAAGAATTATTATTTTCAATACATTGAAGAATTTTGGCGAAACGAAGTTCGCGGGTCAGCTAGTATAAACTATAATATTACCACTTGAGGTGCGCCATCTATCGACGAAAAACTAAGCTCGAAAATACCATGGGAAGCAACAACAACAATTTTTTTTACGTTCCACCATTTTAATTGCTGTTGCTTCCCATGGTATTCTAGAGCTTAGTTTTTCGTCGATAGATGGCGCACCTCAAGTGGTAGTACTATAGTTTATATATACAATGATCATGGATTTGCATGGATTCGTATGGAACCAGGTAAACAAATTTTGAACTGAAAATTCAATTTTAGGCGGGAATTGGGACGAAGTTGGCCGGGTTAGGCGTCAGTTATAGCGACCAGCAAAAAGCATACGTAAAAATCAAAAACAAATGAATTTGGAGCTTTTTTACTGACGGTCGTTTATAGCGATCAGTAAAATTATGTCGGTAAAAAAATGAAAATAGCAACGCATCCTGACTTTTTCTTCTTCTTTCTGGTCGCAAATGTACCAGTAATTTATTTCCGGATGAACGAATTTATTCCGGATGAACGAAACAGTAAGAAACTAGAATGAATTATTGTTTCATTTTGAGTGACATGACAATCAGCTGATACGTAAAATGAGTTTTTGCCAGTAAAATCAAATTATTGGTTTTCCGTAAAAAATACATTACCAAATCAATATATTTTTTTTAAATAAATTAATTTATGTTATTCGCCACCGATTGGTATACACTTTTTGTTTCAAAACGCATTCAAACATATTAAATACTACAAAAGAAAATGTTTACTGATGCGTTTTACTGGTCGCTATAACTGACGCCTTAGCTAGATGCTAGAAGTGTATGAATTTTTTTGTATCATTAAGTACGAAACGTGTTAAAATGTACGGTACTTTTTTTATTTGAATTGCGTCAACATAACGAATTTTAAATAATTTAATGCAATGGAAGTTTTAGATTTCCCTAGCCTGCTACTGCACATGCACACCCGTGAAGCTGAGACGTGCATAAATAAAAGAAAAAAAAAAATTCAGAAATTTCGAAAAACAATAAAGGCCGTACGGAGTTCACCGGGTAGGGTCAGCCAGTTGTTTTATAAATAATTTTGGTAGTAAAGCACAATAACATTGCATACTTTTGGGAAAGATATAAGACTTTGAACAGATGCCCAGGGGCACCGATCAATGAATAATGATAGTATGGCAGACTAACTAGATACTAAAGGGGTTTCGTTGCTCTATTAATTGCAAACAATTTTTTGTAGCTATACTCTAGCCTACATAAATCAACGATTAATATAAAATGTATTCGCCAATACTTATAAGTACGAGTCATAACCATTGGACAACCGACTCCGAACTCAACAAGCTATGCATAATTTAAGCATCCATCCTTCACTGAACAATAATTCTTAGCCAGAGCACAGCCTCAGAAATTAAGGATCTGGTTTACATGCTTATTTTAAGATATTGTATTTTTAAACGCAATTTTGTGGAATTCAAAACGTTGAACAAATTATTTCCCTTAGCATCCTGTTTTCGAGATTTATGTTTTATCAGCGAAGATATTCCTTACTGAAGATATAGACCGACAATGCTATCCTATCCTGAAGAATATAACAAGTGCAACGCTACCGGTTAAGTAGTTATTGAAAAAATTTAGATATTCGAAGTGATAATTTCAAAACATTCATGGGCGAAGAGAAGACAGGTCTTAGGTATAACATGAAACAATCAATAATTGTATTTCGAGATCGTTTAGCAAAAAAGGCATTCTTGATTATTGGCATTATTAAATAATTGAACATCAATGCAAGGTCATTCGTTACACAGCATGGACAGCATTCTTTCATTTGATTTAACTATTGTTGCTGATTTTATCCAAGAGACTCGGTTTCCAATGGAATCCATTAGTTAAGCTAAGCCATTTCTATTAATTTTGGCCATATGTGTCCTTGCCTTGTGTCCTTGGAACAGACTGTGTAGTTGATTGCCCAAGTGTTGATGCCACTTGATGGTAAACAAAATAATAAAGCTAGAACATCCACTTTTTACTTAGCACTAAGTAAGAATCCAAGAAAGTAAAATATATACTGCTATAGGCTTGTGAAACGTATCCTCGCATGCGTTAGACTCCAAAAATATGGTCACATACTATTTTTGACAAAAAAAATAGTCATGCCATAAGATTGGACAAACGCTGAGGAAACTAATAGACATCATAAGAAAGCAGTGCTTTGAATGGAATCATCAAGATGAAAGGAGAGTTGGTTGCCACTCATCACCAGCTATTAGGTGTACCATACCACTGACCTGCCTGCTAATGGTCGTCGGAGTAGGCTATGTGAACTTAAGGCGTTACCTAATAAATTATAAAATGCAAATGAAAGAGAAATCATGTTAAAGCTGACCGTTGATAGAAACTTATATTGAGAGCAGGTACTTCCGCACTGAAAAAGGTATTAGAAAGTGTTTCCACGATTGATTTCCTTATGGCTGAATTCTAGTTCTGAATTTGTTTAGTCATTCCAAGCTCAGACACAAGAGCAACAAAGAGCAAATGTAAACACATCTCTCAGTACCACAAGTACCACTTCTGGGAAACTTCCAAATGATTTCTTGAAACTCTAGACTCTGAAAGTACTTGTAAAAGATAACATTATCAAAGCAATTGGCCACTAGTAAAATGAAACTTTGTGGATGGTTTTTATAAAATGTTGTTTTTTTTTATTCAAAAAAAAAAGGATTATAATGCGAATATTTAAGAAGAGTTAGCATTTGGACCACGACGACGACCGAATCCGTGCACGAAGTTGACGAAACGTCTGTTGTACTGGATCCTCCTCTTTGCGCGACCGGTCTTCTTCTTCTTCTTTTCTTGTTTCTCCACTTTGGGGGTCTGACCCTTGACCTTACCGGCACGAGCTAAAGAACCGTGCACTTTACCTCCGAGCAGTGGTACTGTCACGTCCAATTCGAAGGATGACAAGCTGTTCACACAGGCATCATTCTCCAATGCGTTTCCTTCACAGTTGAGAACAAACTCTTCGGTGATTCCCTTCAATTGGGTCAATTGAGCCTGGAAATTTAGAAAATTTCACATGAATAAAGGTTGGGAATGCATAGATTGATTTTTTTTTCCATTTTTTTATTGAGATTGAGATTGGTAATGGGGGCGACCCATGGAAGTTATGTTTTAGGAACTTACCTTGACGGAGGCAATTGTATCATTTTGAGAAACCTCTAGGGTCTCAACGGTGTCCAAACCACGTACAAAAAGCTGCATGTTGGCTACTTTGTGGCAAGTTCTGGAAATGGAGGCACAAATTTTCTGATTAGAACACGTGCAAAAATTTTCACCATCAATTTAGTGCAACACAAATGAGTAAAAAATAACAAATTTCGGTTTAAATGCGTACCCTCACAAATGCACAACTTACTGATTAAAAGATTTATTTAATATTTTTTGTAAATTATTAAAATATTTAAGAAAAATTTTCTCACCTTGTCACTTGTGTCGAGGATTTACGAAAAAGAAAGATGGCGCAACTTCAGTTTTGTGTTCACGTCGAATCGAGACTCGAATAGGTATTTTTTCGAAGTTCGAAATGAATGCATTCAGACTTGGTTGAAATGATGTATGTTGGATGGATGTGTTCAACAACAGAAGAAAGTTTGTTGATGTATTTAGGCGGAACAAACACTATGTTTCTTACCAAGAGGACTACAGATGAAAAATACTGGTGAGCAAAAGATCCATAATTTGCACTTGCAAGTGCACATTTCGGCAGCTTGCCGGCCAGCTAAGAAGCAAGTTTTATTGTTAGTAGTTCTGGAAGTTGGTTTAACAGGCTCTGTTTGTAATTCGAATTTGTGGACTTTGCTTTTGGGTATACATTTTAATACTGACTTACTTAATTTTGTTTTTATATTGTGCGTGTGCTACAATAGGTGTATAATGTCTGTTGCCACCCTAAGAATAAAAAGCCTCCAAGACAGCTCTGGATGACAGCTACAGATGTCAGAGAAAAGAAATATTTGTCCTCTGAGTTGTCAAGTTCCTAAGAGCATTTTGAATATTCTAAAATTATTATTAAATTATCTTGTTACTGCATTATTCAATAAACTAAATAATACTAAATTGTTAATTAACTTTGAGTCTTGTCTTTACATAGTAAAAAACACAACAATGTCTTTTTAAGTTCACAGCAGAGCCTGAATTGTCAAAAAAAAGTGTTTCTATTTTGCTTCAGAGACTTCAGTGCACAGAATTCGTATTTCTTTTCTCCTCCATAGTTTGTTCAGAGTGCGCTCTACGAACTGATACGAATTGATTTGACAAACAAATAGAAAATAAATTCATCCACTTCTTAATAAGGGACTTTAAAGCGACTTGCTGCTGTGCCTACCACGTCACAACAAATAGAGATTTTGAAAAATATGATGGCGGCATGTAAAGTGTGAAATTTCTGTCTAATGAAATAAAAACACACCATTTTTTTTTACTTTTTTTGCAGCTATACCAATCGTTTTTACTGTATTGCATCAGTTCGAAAACCTAACAATATCTGAACATTGGACTCGTATTGACCTGCTGCTATCGATCTTGATTGATGGATTTGTACTAAATTCGGATACGAATGATAATAGGTGTTTTTCCTTTTTAGTTCACAGCAGAGCCTGAATTGTCATAACAAAAACAAGTGTTTTTTTTTTTGCATCAGAATATTCAGAGCTTAGAATTCGTATTTCTTTTTTCCTTCAGAGCGTGTTCAGAGTGCGCTCTACGAGATCCAAATAAATAGATCGGGGAGCCTGAGCAAAAACTGAAAAAAATATAAACGTCAAAAGTGAGACGCTTCCAAACCAATTCAATTGATAAAAAGAACTTTTTAGCGGCTGCTGAAATTAAAAACAATTAAAATGGCCGCCGAATGTATTTTAAAAGTAAAAAAAAACGTTTTTTCAAGTTTTTTAAGTGGCATGAGGAAAGGAAATTAATGTTATATTAAATTCGTTTCATTAATAGTTTAGAGCGCTCTGAACAAAATTGGTTCAGAGGACGTTCAGAGCGAACTCGATATACTCGAACTCTGTTCAGAGCTCGTTTCTGAATGAAAAAAGAAAAACGCCCAAAGGTACCTTTACATGGAGCTGCAATCCCTAATCTGCAAAAAAAGAGGATGCAAAATCAACAAATCATACTTGTGTGATAGAGAGGGAAGGCAAAAATGAAGACGTCTTCATGGATGCAGATTATAGGAAAATTATAGATGCAGCTTGAAAATTATAGTAAAGACGAACATGTTCATCTTCATCGTCTGCACCACGGACCAAGAAGATACAGACCGCCAACTCACCATATGGTCTCTCTTTTTGCCACCAAGCTAAAAATCAGCTGATATGCCATTTATTTTGAGAGTGTGACGCTCTCCCTTGCTTTAAAACCCATTTAGCAAACACACCTAAAAAATAAATGGCATACGCAGGTATAGCTGCCATTACAAAATGCACAGAGAGAGATGTACATCTATTCACAGACAGGAAAAAATATTTCGAGGGTGTTTCAGGCAAGGGGAGTACGAGTTGGCGGTCTGTGTATGGTCTGTGGTCTGCACTATAAAGGTGGCTTTACATGGAGCTGCAAGTGCAGACGAAAAAGCAACAACAACAATAATGGCGCAGACGATGGAGATGAACATGTTCGTCTTCACTATAATTTTGAAGCTGCATCCATAATTTTCCTATAATCTGCATCCATGAAGACGTCTGCATTTTGGCCTTCCCTCTCTACCACACAAATATGATTTATAGATTTTGCATCCTCTTTTTTTGCAGGTCATGGCTCGCAGCTTCATGTAAAGCCACCTTAATTGTTGTTGCGTTTTCGTCTGCACTATAATTTGTTGCAGCTCCATGAAAAGCCACCTTATGGAATGACAGTCAGGGGCCTGCTCGTGGATTTGATCAATAATGTGTACACAAAAACGTCAATTGTACGAAAATAATGGCCTCCAATAGAGCATTTTCGGATTAATTTATTGAATGCTTTAATATTTTTGTTACTAGACAAATAAGAAGGGTGCTTCAAAGAGCTTCTTGAAATCATGGAAAAGTACAAACAAATCAGACATATCGGCTGTAAAAAAAATACCCTACTGATCACCTATCGCTGCTAGTTAATAAAAATAAATGTCTAATTGACATTTCAGTGCAATTCTTATAAGAGTTCGTACAAAATTGCACAAAGGGAACGTGGCTGCAGTAAATGCAACAATTTATGTTTGATAGTGCGTACACGATACTTATCCTTCCAAACTGACATGATTCCATATCCGTCGCTCATGATCGATAATGTGTACCCTGCATAAGATTATCGTGTACTCTCTCGGAACGAACTGTCACAACGTGTTTGGTTAACCATTTTCTTAACGTTTACTGCCAAATTTTCGACGTAAATATCGTAAACAATTAAGAAGACACATGTAAGTTATGTGAAGTTTTAGGTATATGCCACGATAAATGATAGGACAATGATGTGTTGCTGTTTCTTACAGCCTTACCAACAGCTGAACAACAACCTTTTTCTGAAGGGCATGCATAAAATACTAGAGTCGTAGGCTATCCAAAATTACAAATTTGGAATATTTATAACAACTTGCTCTACTACCAGTGACAACTATGGTATTCTTAAAATGTACCAATGTATCTATTCCCCTAGCCGACTGGCACATTTTACAATCGAATAGAGCCATTCTAAAAATGTGGACACTGGCCCGCGCTTGCCTGACCACGGGCATATTTTTTTTTTTGACGTGATAACGTCTAATAAATCGGAATATATGCGCATCACGCATGAAAAAAAGTCACAGTCAGTCACAGTCACGTTATATATCTGCTTTGAAAGCAAAGAAAAAGTCGATAAAGTGGGAGGAAAGGGTGTTAGGTGGTTGGTGATTGTAAGTGGTGGTGGTGGTGGTGGGTGTGTGTGTGGGGGGAGAGGAAAAATTGTCAAAAATGGTGAGTGAGTAGCAGGTGGCTGTAGGTAGAGTGAGTGGTTGAATTTGGTGTAATGGGAGAATTGTCAAAAATAGTGGGTGATTGGTGGTGGTTAGGAAGGGGGGATTTATTGTGTGGGGGAGGAGGAAAACATATTCAAAAATGGTGGGCTGTTGGTTGTTTGTGAGGATGGTAGGTTGGAGTTTGGGTTAAGGGGTGAGACAAAATTTAAAAATTGGTTGGTGGTTGTAGGTGGTTGGAGAGATAGAACCTACACATGAACTGTTTTGTGAACTGGTTAATACGTAAAATTATCATCCGTACACCGGCTTTACAGACAACCATGTTTTTTTTTTCTTATTCAATTGTCCCTCCCACCTATACGGGGGGACATAGGCCCCCTTTATCATACAATTATTATTATCTTGTCTTGACCCAACCTACACGCTCTAGATTTTTGGGACACCTAGGATGAATCACCCTGTATACGAAACGAACATATTTTTTTTAAACAATAAAAGTAATTATTTCCCCCACCTGAAAGGTTTCTGATTTTGAATGATATAAATAAACTAAAATTTCAAAAAATAAATTATCAAAATCGTAGTTGTTTCTGTGGACTTTTGGGTAAAACCTTCATTGACTCCACTACTGATCATTTGATCGTTTTTGTCTTGCAGGTAAATAATAAACACATCTTCGTTCAATAAATATAATATATATAGAGGCTGTATATTTACATGTATGTATACCGAATTTGTTTTTGTTTTAACAGTTAATTCTTAAAGTAAGTATTATTAATATAAACGACAACGTGCGTATGAAATAATTAAAACTAGGATATATTATAAATACTTAAAATTAAATGTTTTAGTTTACAATAAATTTATATATAAAAAAGTCGATGCAACAAGAAACTAAAAGAAACTATGAAAAAAATGTGTGTTTTTTTTGTAAGAAATCTTAAAATCAATTTTTATATTAATTTTTAGCGTCTCATTTTGGGGTTTGTTTTCACTTTCTTGTTTTTTTGTAAGTACAACAAATTAAGACAAAGACACAATTTTGACCTTTTCCTAGTGAACAAACTCATTCGCTATGAAATGCTGTGGTTCTACAATCACGCTTGTATATTGTGGCGGGTTAATATTTTTGAAACTATCACCGAAAGTACTTTCGACAGGATGATGTGCTTGTTGTTGTGAGTGATGTGCGGCGTGATTATGATGATTCGGCTGTAAATCGCCATTGTGATGATTATTCTGATGCGAATGTTGGTGTTGGTGATGGTGGTGATGATGATGATGATGATTATGGTTGTGATTCGAACTGTTGTCAGAAAAGTAGTTTAGTTCAAAATTGTGACTAAGATCACTGTAGGTGGTGTGCGGGGAAGTGTCATTGATGATCGAGGCATTTCCGGTTGACATTTGACGATCGCTCTCCGAGCTGCTGCTACAACTGCTCGAATTCGCCGAAAATGGTCGAATTACGTTCGCATCAACTGAGTCGTAGTAGTAGTGATTGTAGTAGTTACTACTAGTAGTGTCAGCAAACTGAATACTTTGGTTGATAGTGGAACTGACGTCATGCACAGGTGTGGGATAAACTTGGGCATAGTCGAAGCTCCCTTGTGACAGGCGGGACTGGAAGCACTGTTCTACCTTTGAGGTCAAAGTGGGAGTGATGGCTGTAGGTGTTCCCACTGTTGCCGGTGTTGTTGAATGGACCACATGTGAGGAAATCACCGGAGTGAGTGGTTCGCTTTTGACAGCTCCCTGAATCTCATTCAAAACGAACTCCTTCGCTTCCAATTCACTGAAATTCGCAAAATTAACACGATTCAATGATTATTTATTATTATTTTTGTTTCTGCACATAATGCTGCGATGCATGATGTCGATGTTTACTCACCTAAGTACGTAGTTAACACTCACAATGCAGTGCGGTCGAGATGAGCGGGTGTTATGAACAACAGTGGCATATGATTGCACCCAAACCCACCCTCCGCCCTTGGTTAGAAAACGATAATATTTGGTGGTAACTTGTCCTTTGTACATCACTACAAATAAAACAAATAAAAACCAATATCAACATGGGGAGTCCTTTATATTTTGATGGAAAAGATTTTATTTACATATTTGATGAGAACATCTCATAGGCAAGGCATCGGCAACGTGGATATATTGGTAGAGGGTTTTTTCAATCAAATCCTGGGGCTCGTATCCGGTTAGTTGTGATACTCTGTAAATAAATACAAAAAGGACAATTTGCTATAAAAATTCAATTATTCCGACTATGTATCTAAATCCCCCGTTCATTGGCCAAGCACCATCAGCTTGGCCATTAGCCCAAGGAGCAAGGACCAAGGACGAAGAAAAGATAACAAAAGAAATTAAATCCCATCAAATGATGAGGGTAATTGAGTGTGATAATGCCTAGCATAAGGTTTAAGCTGGAAGTATTTTATTTTATTTTTTGTCAGAGGGTGACTCGATCAAAGTGTAAGTAGATATATGTAGCTGGTGGATGCAGGAAAGTAAACAAATATTTGGGCAAGCGTATTGGATTTCTTTAAATTTGCATAAGGGTGGAGACAAGGTTTCCTTCGCCGTGCCATCCTCATCGTCGGCGTCGCCGTCGTAGAAGCTCAAATTAAGTGGCGACATTTAATTTGAAATGGTACGCACAATAGCACAATTTTGTAATGCATACCTAATATACCTACTTTCGAGTTTTGGTTTTGGTTTTTGAGTAGTTTTGTTGGTCGTCCAAACATTAACAAGGGATGTTAAATAGAAAGAGAAAAGAGGAGGACGATGAGAATCGAACAGGATCTGTAGATAACTACCTTGTCTTAAAACCAGTCTGGAGTTTGACTTGTGTACGTTAGAAAAGGACATGATTTTAGGGAAGCCTATCAAATTTGATTCTTCTTAAACATCCTGAACTCCAAAAATGCAACTATTTGCCAAATTATTCTCTCAAATGAATTTCATGATGTGTTGTTTTGTGATGAGTGGTGGATTTGATGAGTTGCGACGTGATGAGTTGGTAGTGATGTGTTGGGATTTGATGGGCTGTACCATTGTATACATATATAAACTATAGTACCTACTACCACTTCAGGTGCGCCATCTATCGACGAAAAACTAAGCTCAAGAATACCATGGGAAGCAACAACAACAATTAAAATGGTGGAAATTGTTGTTGTTGCTTCCCATGGTTTTCTAGAGCATAGTTTTTTCGTCGATAGATGGCGCACCTCAAGTGGGAATACTAAAGTTTATATATGCTGTACCCAAACCACATATCTACCTGTGTGTGAATAGATTTCCAAAATAAGCAGGATTTAACTTGGCGCATAACTGATGCAAAAACAAATGTTTTAATGTTTAATTCAGCACGTTCAGAAGTTGATTGGAAAGAATTGACAATTGCAGGAATGTATAGCTACAACATTAGACTAGGCGATGGTCTTGTTATATGCAAGAAGTTAAATTTGACAGTTAAATTGCGCCATATGTTTATCACGAAGCTTCTTGTCATCTTTACGAAAGATACACATTCCCATTAAATAAACCATATTGGAGTCTAGCTCCGTTTCGTTAATTTTGGTTCACTTTCGCAAACACAAACAGAGCCCCGAAGATGTTTATCTTTGCTTATGAGACTCGATTAACAATGATTGCATGATTGAAAAGCTGTGTCTGTGCCACACTTGAGCAAGTTGAAAAACTATGAAAGCGTTCAACGAAAATCAAATCACATTTTAAAGAAACAAATATGTGTTAAGCTAAAAATTACTGCCTTGGCACAATGGTGTAACTGCAGCGCTGCCAAAGTTATAAGTACTTAATTTCTAAATAGCACGGCTACAATTCAAGTTTTCGCAGTACCTAGTACAAGAAGAAGTCGAAGTTCAAGTTCGAGTAGACTTCAGCTGCAGCTACCGCAACAATATTGTGCCAAAGCAGTTACGCATGAACATAAAGCGGCAGGCAGATGACAGTCGTGGGACTTTTTTTTACTGACGTTGTCCTAGCAAAACGTACATGAAAGGTGCATATCTATACTATGACACTTTGCAGTCGCGAAGTTGTCATCAAGTTTTTCTAGTTATATTGTTTTTCGTAGAATTTGACTATCAAAGGATGTTTGAAACTAAGAACTTTTTAAATGGTACCTTTATAAGAAGAAGCCTATTACAAATTGGTTTCCTAGATTAGGTTAATTCGGGTTTTTATGTTCTAATTCCATATTTTGTCTCTAGATATCTATGACATTACTAACCTTGCATCCAGAAAGATCAATTTTAAATCCATACTAGCTCGGAACATGAACATATTTTGATGCAGTTTAATCTCGGTTATCGCTGAAGATGGCAATGAATGCCCAACAGCAACTAGTCCTAAATTTTGTATGCATCTTTGGCCATCTCCATAATCAGGAAATATTCTCGCTTTGAGGTAACCAGAGCAATGTATAACCTTTTATTTAAAATATACATATAAATAATATAAGTTGAAGAAGTAATTAATAATTATTTCAATTTAAAATCTTACCTTATATCCAGAAGATGTCAGTCCAGCGTTTCTCTTTGCTAAAACACATTTCATTCGCAGGAAAAATGTTTTCTCAATTTCTATTGTGAAAGAGCCTCTTTCACCTTGTCCGGAAACATAAGGATTTGGGGTGTTGGGTGGTAGGTTAAGTGAATTTATAAAAACATCCTTAAACAAAACAATTCATTTAATCAAAATTATAAAAAGTATGATAAAAAAACTTACAGGATTCTGATACATATCCGGCCGAAGTGATAAGATTGCATTCATCTCATCTTGATCGAAGTTGTGAATGTATTCGTATATTGAGTTTCCTGTCAGTTCAACCTGAAATTGAACAGAATTTGAATTTTAGAATTTCATACAATTAGGCTAATTTAAAGAGAAAATATGTGTGTAACTAGGAAGATATATAGGCCTACCACAACAGTCGACTTTTAAATCGATTAACACATTTTTTTCTTTTGGGCTAACTCCAATTGCGGTGATTCCGACAAGACTCACAGCTTTACTTTTAATATTTTTACTTCCCAAAACAGCGAATATTACTTGGTACATTAATCACAGTCATGTTCGTTTACACGCACTTATATCTAATCGGTAAATTTTGCACAGAAGAAATAGTTCAAGAGGAAAAACGTTCGACACTTCCTCTCTCTGCCGAATTTGGTTCTAGAACTTTCTTGGGAACGTATAGAGCCTAGTTTCTTAATCGCACTACGCCTCCATTATTCATTACCTACTTTTCCTATTCAACTTTCCCAAAAGTTCGGACTGTTTTAATTTATGTTACCTAAGCTGAGAAGTCGTGTTCAGGAAAGTAATAGGTAGGTTGGTACATATGTAGGCATATTAGAGATCGTTTTTTAAATCTTTTAACTAATTTGAACCAAATAGTTTCAAATTTGGGGAAAAGGAACATTCCCTACCCAAAAAGCTTTGATTTGAAAAGAACTATATGCGAAAATAGGATTTAATCAAATTTTCACAACAACGGATCTCATCTCTAATATATATGCATCACTTTCCCGAACACGAACTTTGCTGTTAGAAAACGGAGGATCAACATACGGTTTTGCAAAATCAAGGTTCAAGACTGATGAATAGTTAATCCACCGATTTCCAAGGTAAATAAAGTTCAAATCACCAAAGTTTAAATACAGTTTAAGTGAAATGAAATAATTCACCATAACTTTTTTGGGATTAACAGACGAATCGTACGAGCATCATCTAAGTATTAAGGCTCCTACAACTTCATCAATCAAATGTTTCCAATAAAAATCATGTTACTTTCTCTTTTTAAGACGAACTATAAGTATTCTCAGTTTTAGTAATAAAGTATTTAGTTATGGTGCAATTAAATGAGTGAAAGCTGTAAGGTTTTTCTCTTATTGTCTTTTTTTAGAGTGAATTGTAGAAAAATAAAATGCACGACTGGGTCGCACGAACTTGCTCTAATGAGTGACAGTGGTTTAGGGGCTTGAGATTTTGATAAAAATAAAATTTTCAAAATTCTTAAAAAAATACTTAAACTAATTTGAGCTTAAAAAAAAGTACGCCATTTTATTTCTTGGATAAATTTGAATTTATGACATTAAATTTATAAAAATCTGTGGAGCGGTTTTTGAGAAAAAAAGTTTTTTTGAAAAACTTTTTGAAAAAAATTTTCAAAAAATATTCAAAAACGCCAGTTCATAGGTATTCAGCAAATACATTTATTTAAAATTTTTAGAAAAAATTTAATAAGCAGTTTTTAAAATATTAATTTTTTAAATTTTTTTTTAAAAAATGCTTTTAAAAATACAAACAAATATTTTTCAAAAATATTGGTATGCAATACAAATTGAGCTATCTACAGCTATATGTGTGTGAAATTTCGTAAGAATCGGTTGAGTCGTTTTCGAGATAGTCGAAAGCAAACAAAACTGTCCTATGGAAAGTACCGTTCTTAGCCATTTTTTAAAACTTTTTTTTCAGCCATATGATTGGTCGTACCTAAAAAGCAACACTGATTTTTTTAAATAGAAATCGTTAGAGCCGTTTTTGAGAAAAATAAGCTTTAACGTAACGGTTGTATGGCAGGTACCGTTATTTTTTGAGCTAAAAAAAAAATTTCAATTTCCCCTCTGTACAATACCTAAAAAAGTCTATATACCAAGTTTGAAGCAATTCGGCCCACCCGTTTGGGCTGTAGGTCTCTATACATACAGACAGACAGACAGACAGACAGACAGACAGACAGACAGACAGACAGACAGACAGACAGACATACAGACGGACAGAATTTTTAGACCATCTTTTCTCGTCTTCGCTATCATCGTAATGTCATGTTTGGTTGTTATCTCAAAACTTTTTTTTTCGACGAATGCATAACTTGCCTTATAGTACCTATAATCGCAAGTAAAAAACTGCTCAGTACATTCAAAAAGATAGGTAGGTATACTATAAACTTCAAAAGCAAAGTCCTTTAATCATTGCTGCTTTAATCTTTAAAAGAACAAATTGAATTTCGTAACCAAATTATGTATATAAATTCAAATGGCCCGCTGAATGAAACTTGACTTCGACTAAAGTAATGCAATTTAATTTGAATACCTGAGTATCTTGTTGGATTTTGAGGCGTGTTCACTCATACTTTCTTCTCTCATTATTTCAGAAAACACAGATTTAAATTTATTCATAAAAAAAGATCAACCATCCCGCATTTTACATAGACAAATAATGAAATTGACAGATAGGTAGGTATAAGATAGATATATATATGTAAAAAAGAGAAGGATGCACACAAATCTACTTTCGTTCTTACCTGGCTCAATCCCAAGTGCACCGACGCCGTCTCAGATATGTACATAATTTTACCATCAGGTGCCACTACAAATATAAAACCATCCAAAGTCTGAAGTAGATGAGAGCCAAGTTCTTTTATAGCTGCTCCTCTCTGCATTGGCTGTGAGGATCCCCAAGCTTCTCCGAGTCCTTAACAAAAAAGAGAGAAAAAAAATTAATGCATATTATACCTACCTATACAAATTTGCATAAATATTATTCCCAATTAATCTCATTTTCAACAAAAAAAAAAAAAGAAAAAAGGGAAATCTTTATTATAAAAGTGAATGAATTAGCGAACGAAACACACAACATATCCTGGCAAAAACAATAGAGCTTCAGTGACGTAAAAGTGCCATGCCGACAATATTTTCATATCCCATTCATTGCTTCCAAACCGGCAGGGTTTATTATACTACGCTCATAATAATACAACCCGCTTAAGTCCTTAATACAATACATATACATACATAATAATATTGTGTTCCGTGAAGGAGGGTGGAATCTCAGTGAGACAAAAAAAAATATGTTTTTTCCCACACCGCCACCGTGCATCTCTTTGACGAGCGCTATTAAAATAATAAAAAGAAATAATAATAATTATAATAACAACAAGGATATTATAAGAGCAGAGATGCCAAGACAAAAAAAGGACCAAGACCACCACTCCTCTCATTGTCTTGTGTTATTCGGGGTTTGTCAGTGGAAAATTCACAATTCCACCCAACAAATTTGTAAAGAGCAAAGTCGATGACGAGAACGGTGATGATGACGAAAGGACGTCAAGCTGGTTCTTGTGTGTGAATTTAAGGACTTCACCGGTTATTCCGAACAGACTGAGACTTTATATAGGTACCACCCCAAGAGCTTCGTACAAGTTCTTATTTGGGGGTGATGTTGGCTGGTATGGTATGGCATGGGCTGGGCTGGGCATATTGCGAAATTGCCCAAAGCAATTTTCGGTTTGTGTTTTATTCTATTGTTAATTTTTTTATGCATCATGTCAAATGGTGCGAGATTGAAAGGCAACGTACGCTCAATGAACCGATTTAATTGTTCCAATTATTTTCATATGGAGCACGCATTTGACAATGACGGCGACCGAAGCGACGTCGTCGTCTGTCATTTGAGGTTTGTTTTTTAGACGCGCGTCAACAGAGAAAAACAAGCTAAATTAAGGACTAATATACACATTTTTCTTTAAACTTACCATCCGGAAAAACTTGTCGCATTTTAAGGTACGATGTTGTTAATCTTATGATGGACGCCTTGTCCAACTGCGATGTGATTGCACTTGGCAATGGCAGTAATTTGGCCAGTTCAAAGAACTCAGCATTTTCCTTTTCACGTCGAGTCCTTGCGGCATTTTTACTTTTCTCCTTCATTGCACACGTTTTCGCAAGACCTGTAATTTAACAAGAAATGATTTTTAGACAAAAAAAAAAAAACATAAGCGATCGCCTAACCACCCAACGCTACGGAAGGTTTGTTAAAAATAAAAATTAACTAACCCAAGAGATTATTTTGGTTGTAATCCTTAAGGATTTTTCTTTGAAATTTCATGTCTATTGGAGTGTTAAAATATAAATTTCCGAACCTGTGCACTCGTCAATCACCTGTTTCAAACTGATGAAAAATATAAAAATATCCGGGGTAATATGGGATTCCTGATCGGAAGGAAGTCCGAATATTCGAAGGATATTACCTGTTATCTTATTTCCCATTGGCCATTTAGCAGGTTGATTTAGAATAAAAAGAAATCGCATTGAAAATACCTTTCTACCTGATGTCTGTATCACATTTCACATCATGTGAAAAACGTTCTTCAAAATAAATTCATTCATAAATACATAACATAGGTGCGAATTATATATTGTTCCCACCATGGTGACTTGGTGTCTGGCAAGGTTCCAAGTGCATTCAAGGTGGTTTGTAAAATGAGTTTATGAATGAAAATTTTCTAATAGGAATATATCTACCTATCTAATTATTTGAAGAAGTCCTGGCATTGGCTGATATACTTTGTTTCTTATTTTGGGTTATTTGTTCGTCCATGAGAGACAATTTAATTTTGCGAAAATGAAATTTAGGATAGCTGTTATGTATATTGATGATGAGGACATTTTGAATTTTGTACGTGATAGTTTGAAAAGGTTTGAACCGACATGAAGTTTAAATTGAATGATATTGAGGACAAACGTGAGATTTATCTTAAATGCGAATTTGGCAAGCTAGATAGTGCTAACAATAATGGATAATTGATTACAAAGACTAATCTTGTCTAGGTACTGTTTGAGTTATTGTAAGGAAATTATTAAATTTTCGGAATCAGAAATCTCTCCTATAGATATATTCTTATCGTGCATTACCTATAAAAGTTTTCGCAGTCTTCGTAATATTTCGGAATAACCTTACTGAATACCATGCATCTGTTTACCAAACCAAATCTTATGAATCCTTGGATTAAGGATTGCAAATCGATAATAATTTGATTAAATGTTGCTGATATTGTTTTGAGAGGTTATATTATATCGTGGAACCCAAAAAGACAAAGTCCTTGACAATTTCAAAGTTAGGTATATCTGTCCAATGTTACGTTTTGTCCGAGCCTACGGTGATGATGTTCTGAACCCGAGGACAACATGCACTTTGTTTTATCTTCAATAGAAGCCAGACCCCATCTCACCGCATCCACTTCAAAACTTGGGAAAGCTCCACTGAGAGCGCACATCACATCATTTTAATATAGCCACAAGTATAGCCTCAGGAAAGATATGTTGAAGAAGTAACATCAAAGCTCGTCGGTCGTCGCCTTGTCTTAGGCCTCTCTTGATATCAAAGGAGTCGGCAACGTCGGTGCTTTTTCTTACCTCGACGTAGCACCTGAGCTTTCCATAAGTATATGCGTGGCGACATATCGCCCAACGACAAATCGCCCAAATCACAAAATGACACAACGCCCAAATAAATGTGTCAAAATTAAACAACACCAAAAAAATTAAAGAACGTCCAAATTGTATGTCATAACGCCCAAATTCAAAATATATTGTCTTTGTCACAACAACAACTTATTCGCAAAGCTTTTGGGCGTTATGTCATTTTGCGATTTGGGCGATATGGCGTTTGGCGATATGTCGCTACGCCCTCCATATAGTAATCCAATCCTGAACAATCGAACGAGTTTATCAGGGATGCCAAGAAGTGACATGGCTCTGTATAGCATGTTCCTATTCACGCTGATATACAGTCAACTTTAAAATCAATGAAAAGGTGGTGAGTATCGATCTGGGATTCTTGATGGGTCTTTTCGATGGATGAATTACCAGGCCTCAAACCACACGGACAGAGGTCAATCAGTTCAAAAAGGTTAAGCATGTATATAAATGTAAATATTGCCGTTGTTTCTTGAATATTTTTTTCTGTTTAAAGTCAATTTTCGTCACAGAATTGCCCCTGGCATAACTGGATGGAATAGACTCCCCTTCTACACTATTTTTTTCTTGTCTCGACTCGCGACCCAACGTACACGCTCTTACCTTACCGCGTGGCAGCCCGACACACTAACCACTACGCCACGGGGTATTACGGGGTTTTTAATCAAAAAAGTAAATGATGTTCACATGCATGAGGAGCCGCATGCATTTGAAAATCATTCACTTTGCCACTGTCGATCAGTGTTGCGCCCCACTATGATTTAAAAATAATTTAAAAAATTAAACTGTCAATGCAATCAAAAAAACTATCAGTCGACATTTTTGCCGACACTTTTTCAGTCGACATTTTTATAGTCTGGACTGTAAACTTTTTCTTTTGTCGATCTAACATCAGTCGACATTTTGCCAGGTGACGTGAAATAAGGGCCAACGAAACAAAGCCAAAAATGAAAAATTTGGACTTTTTTCGTTTTAAATCTGGAAATAACGCCAAAACCTTGATTTGGTTTAATTTCGTTTAGGAGTGAACATACTAAAACTGGTGATGACGTTACCCCTTTTGTCGAATTATGGGTCTCAAAGCTTATCATCATGAGGGAATTGAAATAGAAAAGATAGTATGAAGTATATACTTTCTTCAATCTTTGCAAGAAACAAATGAATGAAACTTATCTAAACAAAAAAATTCGCTTCAAATCTTAAGATTTTATGTTTTGTTGTCAAGTGTTTCGATAAATTTGTTTTTTGTTTAGATAAGTTTCACTCATTTGTTTCTTGCAAAGATTGAAGAAAATATATTTGATTTGTTGTTCTGTTAATTGAATAACCTATTATCTTTTTCCACAACGAAATCTTTCTTTCTTCTATCAATAATCATTTTATCTCAAATCCTTTTCCTCTCCACGCCGACCATGGAGCGGAAATTATATCGTTTCACATTTGCCTTATTTCCATTAATAAACTGGAATAAATCCAAATTTGAAATTTGGTCTTATTTCCAATTTAAATTTGGCCTTATTTCGGTTTGAAAATAGGAATACAGCCAATTCGGCCTTATTTAAATTTTAAAAGCGAAATAACGCCAAATTTAAAATTTGGCCTTTTTTCGTTTGGCCTTATTTCACGTCACCATTTTTCCAGTCGATCAAAGTTATGTATTTATCCAGTCGACATTTTGTTTTTCGACCATTCGTACGCTTTCCACCATCTAAGTTTTTAATGGCACTGATATCAAATATACTTTATTATTTATTTCGCTTATTGGATAGATATTGAGGTCAAAGACCCTTTTGTAAATCAATCATCTTTAATCCAATTACCTACTTTTTTTGAAAACCCAACCAAAACCCAATCGTTATCCTTCAAGAAAGATTATCATTAGCTCAGTTTTACATATAATTATAATTGTTTCCCGATTCTAGAACAAAATAAATAAACATACAACATTTTAGAAACAGGTAGGTATTAAAGTAGATTGCATCCAACTTTGAGTATATACTGAGGATATGCCACCAGCACCATGCCCATGCCTTAAAACTCTTCCTAGAGCCTAGAAAAAAAAGAACAACAACCAAAAAATTCATTCCCACGATTGCCGAATTCTCCTTTTTTTTGCAACAATACACATACTTGTTGAAAAAGTCCATATAAAGTAATTAGTGCTATTGTTTATAAAGTTTGCCTAATTTCGAGGCGTTTCACGCTCTATACGCTATATGGTACTTTCTTCAAACAATCGACCATAAAACTCCTGCCAAGAGCGTTAGGCGCTGTACACTGTTCATATTCACATATTGGCAGGTACACGTTACTTACTATACCCTTAGATTCTAAAACTACGACTCGCAAAGATTTTCTCACGCGGAAGACTGGGATTTTCCAGATATAGTCTGACGCTCGTTGATTTGAAAAATCTGGAATTCTAAGTTCATGATTTTCACAGGTATCTTAAAAACACCTCTCATGCATATCAGTAGGTATCAGCAACACCATCAGTTTACATTTCTTGTCAGCGCGAAATTCCCATAGATCACTAGAACTATTTTTTTGGTCTCACGCTCCTCTGTCCGTCCATATGTTGAAAACGGTGTGTGTATGTTTTGGAAAAACGACCATAAGTGTTAAATGTGCAGAACATATGACGACAAATTACCCATCTTACAAAGTGGTGTTGTTGGGTTTAGTTCAGAAGGACTTTTTCTATACCATGCACTTGCACATACAGCATATTACAGGGCAGACTGGTCCTGATGGTCCTGCAGAAACTATATAAGCCCACACACCCCTGATTAAAGTTATCTTCAAGTAACAGCAAAATAAACGCGATTCCGACCGCGTGTATCTTATATTCTGCCTCTGCAGCAGCAATAAATGGGATAGCATATCCGATTAACAAATAAGGGATTAGACAAACGCCAAACAAGCCAATTATAAGGGCGTTCTTAAGTAGCATCGCATCTTTTGATTTGTTTATTGAGCATAAAAGAATTATCAAACAGTACATAAGGTAGACATTGATATCCAAGACCTCTCTTCATAGACTATATAGCTTGGTTCTTGGGGTGAATGGTTGTTGATGTTCAACTTTTGCATAACCTCCCTTCCTCTCTGAGGAACGAACATGTCAGTCCATTACGATTGCGGATTAACAGTATACTTTGTGGATAGAAACCATTTAGGAAATCTGTTGCTCCAGCGCAGGCTGGTCGTTTTTGTTACGGGATATAGTATATGGAGGGTATATTATTTTTTATAGCGTTTATTCATATTGACTGTTGTATATCTACGTATATTAGAAATAACCTATACTTAGAATTATAACTTTCGATTTCGGTCCTTACAATTTTTGTTGTAATGCATCATATTTACGGTTATTCTTACGGATAAATTGGGATTACTGATGGCCATATCAATTATTATTTGTAATGTTCAAGGTTTTATATTTTTGATTTGTTGAAGGAGGGAACATTTAATATAGTTCAGTGCGATTGTATTTATTATTGTTTTAAAAAGATTTAATTTGGCGACGGTAAAAGAGGAATAGTTAGTTATTTGATGGTTCCATGCGCATATTTTCTTATAGACAAATATTTGATTAATGAAATGATTTATTGACTTGTTTGATGAGTAAAATTGTTTGATATCATTTAAATAGGTTTCAAGAAAAGTTTTACTTTGGCTTTACAAGACCCACGATTAGGCAAAAAGCTCTCTTAATATATGCTTCGCTTAGGGCTTTATTTGTATGTATAACTTTAGCCTTATTGTTTTAAGTCATCCAGTTTCTAGCCAACTGTTGCATTTTTCCTGCCCTGGCCAATCTTTTGACTCTCTCCAGAAAATGCATAATAAACATAACGTTTAACTTATTGTTTTTAATGAACGCAACAATAATAAAAATACAAATCAATAATAAGTTTTTCGGAAAAAACAAAATATTAAGCCCGCACCAGAAAAAATGTTCCCGTACAAATTTTATATTGTAATTTTTTCTTGAAATTTGTTTCTATTTGTTTTCAAATAATTTGCAACCTAATTTCGTCCAAGTAAAATAATTTCGAAATGAGATAATTTTGAATCTAATTTTAGGTGCTCATTTGCACCTCATTTTCCTTAATGAAAACGTAGTAGGCATTGATACAACTACTAAACATTTGGCATTGCACATGATACAAAAATGTCAAACTCCATTGAGTGTCCGTGACGTAGAGCGCACAACGTCATTGACATCTATATACATGTAAATTATGTCAATTTGTAGAACGTCTACAGCGTAGAACGAAACAAAAATTAAAACGGGATTCGAAAACGAGACGGCGAAAACTTCATGCGTGTCGGTGACGTAGATGCGCAGAACAAAAAAAAAATTAAAATTAGATGGCGCTATCTTGTTTAGTTGTATCATGAAATTTGACCATGCTTTATGACATTTTGGCGCAATTGGCGCAGAACGCGACTCAAATGTCAAACGAAAATTTTATATTTTTTCGTTTGAAAAAAAATTTCCTATATGGATCAAAATTCACGATGGTAAGTTTTAAGCAGGAAATACACGATAAAATCATCGTACGGACTTGAGTCGATATCGTTAACGATATCTTAAGGGAGCACACACACCATTCGATATACTTACGATTTCATGAATGTAGAAGTAGACGACATCTGGTTTTCGCTAGAAAGCATTCGACCATGCGATATCGGTACAGTGGATCATTTCGTGTACACACACGATACAATCATCGAATTCGACCCAACTTTTGTACGATAATCGGTACGATGATTGTATCGTGTATTTCCTACTTTAAAGCTTTGTTCACAGCAAAGGCTTTCTGGAGATGAATAACCTTCAACATCATTTCTATAGTCTTCCTTACCTTTCTTATCCGTGTATTTATGTCAAAGATCTAGAAGACCAATTATAAATAAAAGGCGTTTTGGGGAGAGTACGATAACTGATGCAACAAGAATTAGAAACGGTTTTTTGTAGAGGAGTTATATACAAGTTTTTTTTACTGCGGGAGTTGGATCTATCTCGCCCCGTTTAGGAGGTAAGGGTGATTTTCGAAAAAAATGTCTTGAATGGAAAAATAAATATTAAAAAACAATGGCAACACTTAGAATACATTATACTGTATTAAACGGATTTAAGAACCAGAAATCTGTTCTTTAATCCTACATTTAAATTAAATTACTTGTTACAATAGTTTTCAAAATATTCGCATTCAAACTCGAAATTTTGATAAAAAAAACCTAAGAAAATATTTTTAAACCAATTTTGTTCACAATTGTGAAACGGAAAATAAAATGGTCTTTCAGCGTTTTTCTTTTTTAGTTCACAGCAGAGCCTGTTTCTTTTTTGCTTCACAGACTTCAGAGTTCAGAGCATAGAATTCGTATTTCTTTTCTCCTTCAGCGAGCTCCAAATAAATAGACTGAGCTAAAAGCTGAGCAAAAATATAAACATCAAATGTGATACGCTTCCATAACCAATTCAATTGATAAAAAGAAGTTTTCAGCGGCGGCTGGAAATAAAAACAATTAAAATGGCAGCCGAACCTAAAGTGCTAAAAAAAATCTTTTTTCAGGTTTTTCAAATGGCATGAGAAAAGAAAATTAATGGGTTATTTAATTCGATTCGTTATTAGCTTGATATACCTACTAGAACCTCGAACTCTGTTCAGAGCACTTTTCTGAATAAAAAAAGAAAAACGCCTATAGACTCCTTCTGATATTTATGATTGATAAATGTGACTATGAGAATGAGCATTTACCGATTCAGTTGGCACATGTTATTTTTAGTCTAAAAACCCTTGTACCTTGAGAATGCCATTTAAAGGTCGGCTTCATTTTATTGCCGCCGATTCGGTAAATTTAAAGTTATTTCACTTGTTTCTGATGATCCAGGCTTCTCTACACCACATCTCAGTGTTGGATAAGTAGACAACGGACAACGGCCGATTTAATTCGTACTGCCGATTGATGAAGTTATGACTGCCACTTTGGGTGGAAAAGGAGACCTGGTATCCAATGGGGATCGTTTCGCAAGTTAACCCTTAGTAGTACCTACAATCGGAATTCTTTCTCCAGTGTTGATCTCCACATCGTATTGATCTGGTTGCCATATCACATATTATATCCAAAAACCAGTTAGAAGAACTGGACAAACAAAAGATGATATAAACAAGATACAGAGAAAGTGGTGGATTTGGATATACACTGAGGAATCCCGCAATGACACCATAGCAAAGCAGTCTGTTTAATGGAGTCCTCAAGGTATGAAAAGCGGGTTGGAAGACAAAAGAAAACCTGGAGTCTGTAGTTCAACTGCTTTGAAGAAGCTGATTCCCAGAATTTGGAGTCGTCATCACGTTCTACTTAACTTGCCGAAAAAAGACAGAGATGGATAAGGATCTGATGGAAGTGGAGAGTTAAAGTAGTGTTTCTGATGACAGTTTCAGTTCCTGGAAACGAAGAGAGAGATTATTTGAAGGTATGCCAACAACATCCGTTGTTTTGTCTATATATATGCCAGAAAATATTGTCAAATTTAATTGCCATTAAAAACAGAAAAAACCATAAAACAATTGTCTCCAATTATCGCACATTTTTAATGCCATCTTCTCCCAATAAACAAACATGATGTAATAGCAGTGTGTTGGTGGGTCATCCCCGTGGCGAACAGTACTAATTTAGCACCCAGCAGTGATTTCTCCTTATTCCCGCAAATTAATTAAACGTTTTTGGACGCTCAAGAAGCATTCAAAAGGTTCAAAATCAGAAATGCAAAACTGCTTCGAAAATTGCGGTCTAGCGCATGTACATATAGTGTTCTAATCTTCATGGAGAATATTTTGAAAATAAATAAAGGCATTCTTGATTATAAATAGGTATACCTACATAGACTATGGTTCATTTGAATTAGATATAATTCCACACAAATTCGAAAATTACCTCATTTTTACTTTGGCGAAATCGGCTTGCAAGTTTGATGAACCCATTCCGCCATCAAATTTTAATCTATTTTAATTTCTAGTGAAAGAGAAGAAACAATGGAAGAAGGAAATAAAAGAGTAAAAAATGAAGAAGAAGAAAAATGGCCGGCTGGCAAAGGAAACTTAAATGAAAAAAATGTTTGTACCTATGCTTTTTCAAAACTTCCACTTTTCGACTCTAATGAAAAACGTATGTACCTATAAGTATTGTTTGTTCAAGAAAATGACTGCATCCAGCAATCTTTATTTATATGTTACTATTTAAATCCTTCTCTGAACAGAACTATAAAACGTTTTAAGGTGTCGGGAAATTCAGAAGTTTGTTTGAATATATCTTATTTGACAAATTGTATGTGTAAACAATAAGTCAAACAAATTGGTCAAACAAACTACTGAATTTTCTGACACCTTAAAAGACCATTAAGAACCCATTTCATTTGACTCGTCTGATGCTTCAAACAAAGGTTATTGGTACCTATTAATATCTATCTATTTAACTAAGCGCTTCTTACGATTATTTGTTTTTGATAAGATCAACGGTCTGTCGCTACCGCCCGCCACAACAAAAGATCATACCAATACCATTTATAGGTTTACCCATAACCTTTTATCGTTGCTTACTAAACCGAACGTGACGTTTGCCTTGTGTAACAAAACGTTAACCTATTTCATTATAAAAATTTGAATTGTATTTTTTTATCCTAAAAGATAAATAGAATTCCATTTCTCAATAAATGCAGTGGGTACCTATAAAGGTAAGACAAAAAAATAACCTTCTATCGCACTAGAAGTTGTTGTTCACATACATGGGTTATAGGTATGCTTAACACAATCATATCGAAAATGAGAATGTTTTCCTTTCGAAAATCAATATGAAGTCACGTTTTCGAAAACATCACGTACCAACTGAACGCGTTCAGTTCTTAATATCAATTCTTAACATTTCGGGAATTCCACAATTAAATTTAAATTTCTTAAATGTGTATAAATATAGGTATACTACTCGTATAAGATATTGTTCACAATGTCTAACGCATATTTTTGAAAAATCGATTCGAGTTTTTCCAGACACCTAGGTTGCCAGGTTTCTGCTAAATAACCCAAAACAGTATTTACCCTTCACCAGGCAGCAGGTATAGTTATATCACTTTATAGAGGGCGGTGGTTCAAGGCAACTTCCCGCAGCCTAAGGGACTTTTATTATTTTACCTTCTAACTACTTCCCTATCCTCAAGAAAAAAGCATATTGGGCTTCTTATTGTATGTACCTATAGCTACCTATTTCCCCTTTTTATAGACTTCTTTTGGTGTATGCAATAATTTTATTGTAGAACAGGTAAGCCAGACATTTAAGCCCTACACTATATGGAAGGTATTATTTGCCCTTTAAAGTAATTTAAACAAACATAATGCCCTATGCCCTAACGCAAATACACACACACCAAACAAAGTATATACCTATTATTGACATCTGATTGGTTGGTTCTTGTGATACCCTAATACAATACAATACAATACAAAAAAAACCTCTACTGTTGAATAGAATTATTATTATGCATGGAGTTCATGTTTACGAGAAACCTGTTTGGTTGGCAACGCCCCTGGTTGAATATAACCACGCCTTTGCGTGTATACATGATGTTGCTTTCATTTTGGTTGACTCAGCGATTTTCATTCACTGACTGCTTTGGTTACGGTAAACCGAGGCCATTTGAGAAGATGAACTTTTTTTTTTTAATGTAGCGGAACGAGGAGTGGAGGATGTGCTCCGGGCATGCTCACTTTGAATTGATTCAATCTGAATCTGAAGTGAAGTGCTGCTAGCTAGCATTGCCATTTTGAATCAATATGTTGTGTTGTGGGAGTTAAGTGTTTTGTGTTTGCTTGGCAATTGTTGCTTAAAAAGTAAATTGAAAAACAATAAGGCAAACTACATTAAAGCATAAATCATTTTGATGCACCTACAAAATGTATCTTACTTTATGTACCTAATGTTTACTTACATATATTGGCTATAGGGAGGCAAATGCATTATAGGTAATAAACCTAATTTTCTTCATGTTTGTCTGTTATTTAAAGTATTAGAAAAGAGAGCATCTAAGAGTTATCTTCACGCCTGCCGGTGCGAATGGCTTTGGGTTTGGTACAATCGAAGTTTGGGTCTTAATTCACTATTGATCCATGATCAAAGTTTACAGTGGCGTAACTATAGGGTGGCAGGGGTGGCAAAATGCCAGGGGCCCCCGACCCGAGAGGGTCCCGGCCTAAGATTCTGCGAGCTCATAAATAACTTAACATTTTTAGCAAAATTTTAGAGCTAAGTACCTAAATATTATACATTTTAAAGTAGATTAAATAAAGCATTTGTTTTTTCACAATTTAAAATTTGTTTTTATTTGTTAAAAACTTATTAAGCCCACTCGTTTCGTCTTAGTTGGGACATCATCAGGACACTAAATTTAATATCAAATCATAGTGGTGAACATAAGTATTCGCACAAATAAATAAAAAAATAAAAAATTCATAATTAAAATTGAAGTTAGGATTTTAAAAAAAATCAGTAAAGATGGTTTTAAAATAGAGCTAAAAATAAATTAATAAGTTTAAAAACAACAAATTTTAAATTGTGGAAAAACAAGTATTTTATCAAATCTTTTTTAAAATGTCAAAGATTAATTTCCATACAAGTGCATTAAGATTTCAACACATTCAACACAATTTTAGAACGCATCCATTGCTTCATTTTTCGTCGTTGTAAATTGGTGGAACGGGCCAGCTAGTGACTCATTTTGTTAACCAAGAAAGTACTTTTTTCTTAGCGCTGCCGTTGGGCGAGCTAGCATCGCTCTCAGTCTCAGTGTTAGAGAAATTAAATCCCTGATTTCTATTCTCGTTTCCGAAGGGCTCTACAGCGCATTCTTTTTTGATTGTTATAACAAAATTGGTCATTTGTATCTTTTATTTTTCGTAGTTTTTGTTATTTATTGAACCTGGTGCAAATGGGAAGGCAAAGTAAAGTTAATTGTGAAAATAATATATCAACATGTCTAGTTTTAGAAAATAAGTGGGAGTGAAAAACTTAAGAGAAAGAAAGGAGCTTACAAAAAAAGTTACCTAAAATTATACAGTACCTACTTTAACAATAATGACTTTTTTGATGAAAACGAGAGTGAACAGTGATCCGAAAGTGAAGAATTGCACTTTACTGAAAGTAACAGAATAATTTATGCAGCACCCGACACTAGTGTTGATCCAGAACAACCACAACAAGGTATACTAGCAAAAATCAAAGTCAATCATATTTTAGTGAGAACATCATTGCATCTTCACCATATGTTTTTGATAAGGATAATTTTAAATAGGTATCAGTTAGATCAAGTGAATCGGTTCGTGATCGAAAACAGACATTAAATACATAAAACCTCTTTCTTTAAATATAGTGACAATAGATCTTTTCTAGAAAATCATTACTGTAGTCTAGCGTAAAACCTGAAAGTAAATGGCTTAACTTTACTACTTTATTTTTATTGGGATTGCCCCATTTTAAGAATTTGCCAGGGGCCTCAGAAGGTATACTTAGTTACGCCACTGAAAGTTTACCTACGAATTTCTGCGGTTTAATAATGGCTCCAGTGCAACTGAAGGTATACAAAATGCGACCAAAGTTAAAGAGACAACTCGAGAATGAATCCTTGGTTTAACTCTTAACTTGTACAACGGGCTTCTATGGTTATAAATATCTAATAATCGAAATTTTGTTTTATTATTGGTAATCAGGAAAAATTTGGAACAAAATATTTAATTTTAATTAAAATTTTACTTAAATTCGATTTAACTAATTAAAACAGATTTTAATGAATAGCTTATTTCCAATTTGTATAAACATAACATAACATACATTATGACAAAATTGTTTCACTGAATTTACATAGGTACCGCAGTTACATATAATTATGTACAATTGTGGTTCAGCATTGAACTTCGTTTTTAAATACCTAACCTCGAAATTGTTTTTTTTTATCTACAAAGTTGTTTTTAATGATGACAATTTCACTATAACCGAATTGTTCGTGAAAATATAAAACGTGTCTAATTATAAAAATATAAAATATAAAAAATACGAATTTTAAAAGAAATTGGTGTATAATTAATTACATATTAGGAGAAATTCTCTTCTTGAATCTGCTTTCTCACTTTTTTTTTTGTAAAACCCACCTCATATCCCATCAAGATTCATGTTCTCATTGCATTCTTATTTCGGGGAAATTAGGTTTCAAATTGGTGAAACCGTTTAGCACAAAACTTTATTCTCGTATCCTTTTAACTGAAAGATGAAGAAGTGAAGCTAAAAATGTAAGATAGAAGAAGAAGGAAACACATCGAGTTCTCAAACGAAATTAACAAACTGCAATGAAAACCACGTACCAATTATTAATTTGTTAAAAAAAAAAAAATAGTCCATCATTGAATGTCGTTTCAACTTTCTTTAATCCGTGGAAATCGGTAAGCTTACACTCGAATTATTCTTGCGCCACAGTCTAAGCTTTGATTATGCAAAAACGAAACGAGGTAAATCGTTTTTAAATTTTGATCCAGCATGAACTACTATAGAAGATACAACTGGCAATTCAATTTCATTAGCAAACGTAGCTAAACGGGGATAGCACAATTTATAGAAATAGGTATACTATTAACAATTTATTATCAAGAGATAGTCCAAAGTTTAACTATTATTTCACAAGCAACTGCTGCAGCCCAAGCTCAATGTGCAGGGACACGAAAGTTGCGGCTATACCGGCGGCGATTCAGTTTAAAATAAAGTTTCACGAAAAAGTAGATCTGTGTAACATTATTTTCAAATGCAGAATTCCCTATGATTAGATATTGTAATACCTACGAAAGTCTTAATTTTACCAGACCGTTTCTATCAAACCTATACTGATGCTGCACAAGACATCGATTGTTTGAGCTTTTCGAATTCCCTGACTGTGAGGATCTCAAAAATCAATGAATTGAATTTGAACATTGTACCTTTTTATTTATATAAAAACCAAAGAAAAATAATGTACACAACTGATTTCCATACGAAACTGCTTTACCGTGTCACAGCGGGCTTGAGATTTTGTAAAAAAAAAAAATTAGAAATAAAAAAGGAAACAAAAAATATGAAATTGTATATGTATAAACACCAAAAAGTATACTATTCAAAAGGTTTTTTTTTTTTTTGAAGAAAAAAACTTAGTACAAATATGTATGTATATAGGTCAGCCTGATTACTTTTCAGTAACAAAATTTGTTTTAAAAGTCAAAACAGCATTAAAAATTGTTGCACTTTTAAAAATGAAAAATTTTGAAAGAGATATAACAAACATTTTAATTGAAACTTCCCACATTAAAAATTTCATCTGTGTACATAAATCTGTCGAGTGGCTTGCTAGAAATTCTGAAGTGAATAAAAAAGGTTATATGGGAGTGACCGTAACTTGAAGATAGATAATACGGCGCAGGGACATAAGTCCCAGGACATATGTCCCAAATTTTATTTTTGGGACTTATGTCCCACTTGAGTGGGGGCATAAGTCCCAAAAATAAAAGTTGGGACTTATGTCCCACCGAATAAATTGTTTGTGTATAAGCTTAGAGAATTTCCTCACTAAGTTTTTAAAATTATAATGTTTCACTTAGTTTTAGAACAATTTTCAATAGTATATCTTCGCAAAACAGCTACTACACATCTTGCAATGGTTGCAGGGTTGAAGTAATACATTCCTTGGATTTTCGAAACAAATACCGCGCAGGTTATGGTTTCGTTATTTTGTTGTTGTCCAGGGTCGTTCGAATCATTTTCTTCGTTATTACTTGCTCATGAGTCAGAAACTTCAGAAAATTTAGTATTTGAGAATTTGAGAAAACCAATATCTGAAGTTCAGACAAACGACAAGAAAAGCTCCACGTATATCAACATCCAGACACCTAGTGTTGTTCGCCATCATAATCGTAATATGGGTGGTGTAGGTCTAATCTACTACTGGACGTTAGAACTTACAATGGGTTTCTAACGCATGGCTGCTTCAAAATATAGAGTCTGAAAATATAAAACAAAACTACTCGAGAAAACCATCATGGCATTGTCATTTTTGCTTTGAGCCCCCATGAACAGTCCGCCAAGATCAAATGGGACACTTGTCTGAACGGGCAGACAAAAAAATAAGACATAAATATTTAACACATGTTTTCCTTTATGACGACTGAATACGAATTTTAATCAGCTTTTCGATCTTCCAGACCATTTTTACAAGTTGTCACATCAATATAGCATCTATTGCAATTAAAGAGCTTATCCACAATTCTTGAAAGGTACCAATATTTTCAGTTTATAACCATAACATTCACAAAATGAAATTTTTTTTGGTATGGATTTCTGTTCATAATCAAATAAATTAGCAATTTCAAATTTCAATTGCCCACTGGGATAATTCCAATAAAAACATTAATAAGAGACTGAAATATCCTAGGTAATTTCTTTTAACTGATCTGACACGTTATATTTAAAAGATAGATACAAGGCAAATCCCAGACAACTAACCCCACTTTCCACACTTTATCCTCTGTTCGTATATCTTACAATCTCACAAGAGGACATAATATTTATCCATACATCGTATGTATCTATCGTAATGCTATACACTTGTCATTGCCCACTCATTCTGCCTTGACGATATGGATGCATCTTTTAAATGCTCCTTATTTCGTTGGAACAATTTGAAGAACAAACAAAGCACGTCAACACTAACCGATTTGAGATTTGACAAGCATAAAAAGATCACTTTGGAAACATGACACTCTCCTCCAACTCCATCATCACTCTTGTACCTTACAGATCCTATCCTCATTTAATTATTGTTTTCCTTGCTTACTTCTCGTAACTCAATACGTTAACAATATTGTTTTTTTTTTTTTTTTTTTTGAGAACATCAGACACAACAAATCATTACTTTTTGCATCCATATTGATTCAGCAGTATCTTCCCGGCTTCAATGCGGACAGGCATAGCTTTTGTTGATTCCACTCTCGCTCGGGACAAGCAAGTATTATGTGTGTTTTGAGATGCAAGCACGCCACGAATTTGTACTGTATCCGAATACGAGTATAGAATATTATGTATATATGCACTTATGGGGACGAGACGAATCAAATTATAGAAACACCGCGAAGCGAAGTCATAAACCGCACGTCATTTGTCCACCGACCGAACGAACTTACGACCTATTCTGAAGCCTTGAATTTAAACTCTTAGCACGAAAAAAACGCTGCGAGTATTTAACGCGCACCCAGATCACCGACTAATGTTTGAACTCAGACCCAGACCCAAAACTCAAGCCCTACTATACTGCAGCGCGAGTGCAGTGCCAGTTCCAGTGCCAGTTCAGTTCAAATCGCCATCGCCAATGTCGCCTTCATCACGGGCAATGTCACTAAATCAAAATAAACAACGACTTGTCCGTGACTTGTGCCAGCTTGCGAAAACTGCAAGTAGTAGTTTTTAGCTTATGTTTTGGTATATCGTTTAGCGCTTCATCTGAACTCTAATGTTCGAGTAATTTTTTTTTTTTTATTTTGATTTTCTTTTAATCACCTCGAATTATTAGGTCTTTTGTCTCTGAGCAGAATATTAAAAAAAAAAAAAAAACTACTGACAGAGGTTTTAATGATAAGTTGAGGGATGGTGAATGGGTTTTGACAAAAAAAAAAAAGATTTTAAAGCACGTGCTGTGCTGACTTATAACATTAAGACAAAATACTATCAACTTTTAATTTTTATCATTGAAAACCAGTGACTCAATTAAAAAGAAATAATCTCATTTTCAAGGAATTATGGCTCATGTTTTACAGAACTCGACTGATCGTTTTCAATCGAAATAAATTTGTTTTATAAGAGCAATATGAGATACCAGATACATATGAAATTGGATTTATTTGATCACTTCATTTGGTATTTTGGTTGGATCAAAGATAAAATAAAATGCACGACTTGGTCACACGTACCAACTTGCTCTGTGAGTGCAATATCACATGATAACACATTTTTTGAGCAATATAACAACTTCTCTGAATGAGCAAAGAAGTTCGAATTCAAATTTGTATATAATAAATGCAATTTTTATTCAAAATCGTTACAGCCGTTTTCGAGCGAACTATAGAAAAAAACGAAACAGTTGTCTAAAACCTAGTGGCTCGTTTGTAGGTATGTGAGCCACCGTTTAAAGGAGAGGATATAGATAGACTATTACCAAACAAAGATTGAATGAGTTCGTACCAGCCGTTTACAACTTATGGCCATTTGAAAAAAGTCGTTAGAACCAGATATCTGTGATTTGCATTTTGCCAAAAACTAAAAACCCAGTTTTCTTTACACCACCCAAGGAATATTACACAAAATGCTTAATTAATACTGTAAGAGCTGGTTTTGAGAAAATGAAAAATATCAAAAAAGTTGGCTAATAAATAGAGTGACTCTTTATATGGGCCGGACGGCGCGGCTGTCCTTTAAAAAACTGTAATGAACTATGAAAAAAATTAAATGCACGACTGGGTCTCACATACTTGCTTTTATATGCTAGATAATCGCTATGAAAAAAAGACATTTTGAAAAAAATTTGAAAATGTATTTCAAACCAAAAACCAACATTTGTTTTTGGAAAATTTTTTAAAATCAAAAAAAAAGTTTTTAAACATTTTGAAACGCAATATTAATTAAATTTTAAAAGGCTTCCTGCGATGAAATTTTTATTTAAATCGGAAGATCCGTTTACGAGTAATCCAAATTTGTATAAACCGGTTCTATATAAGAGGTATAGGTATACCGTTAAGACAAACTTTTTAAAATCTGTTCTAATCATAAGACAGATTGTCTCGAGCAAATCAAACCTCATGTTTATGAATGTATGGCAGGTAGGTACTGTTTTTTTGGAATTAGAGCAAAAATAAAAAAAGACTTAGGACGTAAGGAAAAATAGTTATTACGGAAAAACCAGAGCAAGGTCGAAAATTTTGCAGCTCGCACCCCCCCCTTCCTCTTTTCCACGGTGCCCTCGAGGTCGAAAACTTAGCAAAATGTATAACTATCCCTGAACAACATCCCAAAGTTTCACTAACTTTTTCCACCTAAAACCTACCTGTCGACTGGACTTATAATGAAGTTTGAAGAAAATCCGTTGAGCTTGACGTGAAAAAGCTCACAGACGAACAGACAGACACTTGAAAGCATTGGCATTGATGACATTTGTGATTGACGACTTGGCTTATCTATAAATGCCTTTAGTGAAGTGTGAGAAAGGAATAAATAAAAATAAATAAATTGTTGGCAAAGCAGCTCCAAGTGGGGCCGGGGCCTGTGACTTGCACTCTCAACCACTCCTATGTGTGCGTATATGCCGCCGAATCCGAACGGCTAACAGAGAAGCACTTTCCATTAATTACTCTTGGAGGATTTGTTACTTCCTCACAAGAGGCAGTACCCCGGAAAATAACTTATAGGTGGAGTTGTCCAGGGATCAAACCCAGAACCTTCGGCGTGGCAGTCCGACACACTAACCACTACGCCACGGAATACAATCAGGAAATGACAAATTACTTCTTGCACTTGAAATAAATCTATAATAAAAATAAACTTTTTATGGCCTAAGTCAAGCCAAGCTCAAAAACTTGCCATTAAATCCTGATATTCTCACTTTTGAAACATCAATTGAGACAGGGAGCTTTTGAGAAGAGTTAAATTTTTCTAGCACACAACTAACACACAATTTAAAAAAAAAATATTTTAACCTTACCTTGACTTTGCTTTGCATATCTGGCTAAGTTAAGACTAAGACGGAGGGAGTTCAAAATTCATTGGGAATTAGAGAATTCGAGATGTGAAGGCATTGAAAATACAAGTGCTAAGTCTTTTTTTAAACTAACATAATTCTGGAGACTGGAGGACTTGCATCATCAGCCCCATATCTTTAAATGGATAAGAAAACACCATTAGGACTGTTCCAGTGGCTTTGTTTTAGGCTGATTTTTATAAAATCAATCCTCGTGTGCCCCAAGGATTGAGGGTGGTTCCAAAAACAAGCACAGGCTTGAAATTTTAGTTTATTTTGAATTTTCGGTAGGTATTTCTCGCCTTATTTTTACTCCAGAGAGAGCACAGAGTTTCACAAACACCAAGAAAATCTGCAATTTCAATTTTCAACTGACCATCCAAAAACCAAGTGAGATTTGAGAAGAGGAGAGAGACCCTGGCTTAAATTGAAGCCAAGTAAAGGCCCACGCCCAACCATAATTGAAGAATGGGTACTTACGTTGCCTTACGAAACAGTAAAAATACATGTGATTTCTATACCCAACCCGAAATGACTTTTTGATAAATTTCGGCAAGTTTCGTTCACTTGCGTTTCCGTACGTAATGTACGCTTTCAGCCGAACATTTCGTACGAAAATCTGAAATTTCTTTTTTTTTAATTTGTTTGCAAAGAGAAAGAAAGAGACAAATGGTTCATATTTCTAAAGGCTATTATGGCCAACTGATGAATTTGAAAGATCGGAAAGACACTTTTCGTTCAGTTTTGACACTTGCTTCCATTTTCTTTCGCGTACTATGGTTGGGCCTACAAGATTGTTGTGCATTTTGTTTTGATTATGTTAAAGCTCTCCCTTAAGCGCACCCGTGAATTTTAAATGGGAACCAATACACGAAAAAATAAAATGCACATGCAGAGATACATATATCTACCGTGGCGATTAAAATATTTTAAGGGTGTTTTAGGCAAGAGGAGTACGAAAAGGCCTTGTTTTTAATGTTCTAGGATTAAGGTTTTGTGTATTTACAATCCTACTTGCACCTAAGTCAATATAAACCATGTCATGCTCATGACTCATACAAAAGAAAATTGTCCCCTCAGTTCCTGCAAAAGAAAAATGCAAACACAGGAATGTTTGAAAGAGTGGCAGATTACATATCAACGAACCACAATGAGAAAAAATTTCAAGGACGTATTGCATTTGTTTCCGTATAAAGTGCAATTGACTTAAAGGGGTATGGTTTGTTTAGTTTTTTTACCTCGATTTTTATTGTTTCGCCAAAGCGGTTTTGTTTTTTCGCTATTTCGCATTTTAGTTGTTTAATTTCTCGTTTGTTTTGTTTGTGTTTATTTCGAATAAAAAATTATTAGTCTTCTGCTTATATCGTTTTAAGTTCATTTCGTCTTTTATTATTTCGTTTTTTGATTATTTCGGTTTTAGTTCATTTCGATTTCGATTACTTCGCCATCGTTTGTTTCGTTACTGTTTTGTTTGAGAGACGAATTTTAATGCTCTTGGTCTCTTTACAAACAAAACAGTAATGAAACAAACAATGTCGAAAATATTTCACCCCAATTTGAAAAGTCTGGGCTCTTGAAATTAGCAAAAAAAAAAAGAACTTTTGATGGAAAAGCTATATACCTATGTACATTTGTAAAAAATCTTTGAATTCCAACAGAATGTTAACAATTCACTTCAAAATTAACATTTTGCAAGAAAAAAGAATTTAATTTAAACTAAAATTCATCTACAAAAAAGAAATTGATATGCTTATAATTTAGTTTCAATTATTAACAACAATTATTACAAACCTAAAAAAAACTTTTTTTAATGAATAAACTGGTATGTTAGTAGGGTTTCATTATCATAACCGATTCCGATTGAACTCGAGCAGATTGAACTGCTCTCAAAATAAACTGGAAACGAAAAAAACGCAATCGAGATAAGCTTTGCCTTAATGACGCTTTGCTCTTTTAACTGAAATGCAAAATAACCAAAAAACGAGGTAAACTGTAATAAAGTGACAGTAAAGCGAAGTGATCGAAAGGCAAAGTAAAAGAAAAACTAAATAAGGTTTTGGGAACTAAACAAAAAATATAATGTATGAAAACGGAACAACTGATTTCGAATTGAAAAAAACGAAACAATTTGTCCAGCCCGTCCCAAAAAAAGGTGACTCCTCCTCCCCTCCTCCTACCGACCAATTGCACTCTCGTCCCTTTTTTCCAAGGTCATGGAAACGCTGATATATCGTCAGCTCAAGAAATATCTCGAAGATCGGGAGCTTTTAAATGACCGGCAATACGGCTTTCGCAGCAATCGTTCCACTGGTGATCTGATGGCATATCTCACCGAACAGTGGAACAAATCAGTGCGTCACATTGGCGAAAGCAAGATTATTGCGCTTGATATTTCAAAGGCATTTGATAGAGTTTGGCATGAAGCTCTTTATCGAAAATGCGTGCATTTGGTATCGATGATACTCTTATTCGTTGGATTAGAAGCTATCTTCTGGACCGTTCAATACAAGTTGTATTAGACGGTTTCAAGTCTGATCTTCACCAAATAAATGCTGGTGTGCCCCAGGGCTCCGTTCTGTCTCCGACTCTCTTTCTCATTTTTATAAATGATCTCTTGTCTGTGACTTCTAATCTATTAAATTGTTTTGCTGACGACTCAACCCTCAGCTTTTCGTATACGTTTGATAATTCACGGCCTTTGCTTTCGGACGTCTTATTACAACGAAATCGTATGATAAGCTCGTTAAACTCCGATTTAAACATTGTGAATTGGGGTACTAGAAATCGTGTGGAGTTTAATGCGTCGAAAACTCAATGCTGTCTTTTGTCGTTGAAGCTAAACATACCCCCTATGCCATTATCCATGAATGGTACTTCCATCGAGGAGGCCGAAAAGCTATCAGTACTCGGTATGTGTATCAGTGACAATCTTCGTTGGAATGATCATATACTTGAGATTGCCAAGAATGCTGCAAGATGCTTAGGCTTTCTTAATAGATGCAAGAAGTTCTTCACCCCTTCTGATCTGGCTACAATTTACAAAGCGTTTATACGCCCTAAACTCGAGTATAACTCCCATCTCTGGGCAGGTGCTTCTCAAACTTTTCTCCATCTGCTCGACAGAGTTCAGAAAAAAGCGTTAAAATTGATAGGAGAGAGAAACATTATGGAAACATTTCCGTCACTCGAACATCGTCGAAATGTCTCATGTCTTTCCTTATTTTACAGGTTCTTTTACAAAAAATGCTCACTCGAAGTAGCCAGCTGCGTTCCACCCCTTAAACATTTCCCCCGTAATACTCGTCTTGCTAGGAACGCTCATCAGTTTACACTTGAGCCCAATTTCGGACGTACCGTGAAATATAGAGATTATTTCTTTAGCCGTACAACACGAATGTGGAATGGATTGCCTGGCACAATTTTTCCTTGCCATTTTGATCTTCAAACATTCAAGATCAATGTTCATCGACACCTCCTTTCCCTTCCTCCCTAACTTCCTATCGCTCGCGCTGTGACTTATCATTAAAAGGGCTATAACAAACCCCTTGAACGCCGTTTAAAAAAAAAAAAAAAAATAGGCACCCGACAAAGAATACTACCAGAAAGAGCTGTGACCGCCATGATTTTAAATACAGCCAAACAGTCACCGACATAAAAGATGGCGGGTCATTGCTGCCGGTAACGTTGACAGTTTTATTCTGTCGTTTGGCTTAAAATTATGTGTTTTTTTTTTTTGCTGGACACATTTTTCGATGTTCACAAAATGTTCGCTGTTTGGTAATAATAGATATTGGAAAATAAGTTTTTTTTTGTTTTTGTTAAAGGGTTTTTATTTGTCATTAGTCAAAGAATAATCCAATTTCCAATTGTGTTCAGGTTAAAAACAATTTATGTAGATGGACACGATTTCCTTCCTGTAGGTATCTGTTGAAGAACTCATTTGTGTATTCAGAGTAGGTATATGATCAATTACAATTATCAAGATGTTTTCATAATGTTTTATGTTAACTTCTTCATTTTGTTGATTTCACAGAAGCAATTTACTGGATGTATTTGACAAAAATGACGTTTTTGAAGAGCCTACCCCAATTTTCTTGAAAGTCTTCTTAAGAAATCGAAATTTCTCCCCTCCTTAATTTTTTTTTATTTTGCAAGATAAGTTTTAGGTAATCTTGTCATGACTCACGAAAAAATTCCATATAGAAAAATTACCAAATTCGAAAAATCTAGTGCCAAATAGGTAGTAAAGTTTTTAGGTTTCCATCAGCGAGGAAGCGTTTTTGATGAAAATTTTCGATCAATGAATTTTTGATAAACAAATAAGTAGGTAGAGGTACCTACCTTCCCAGAAAAGGATTTGAAAAATTGAAATTCACACACTTTTCAAACTGATCTTATAATTGACGCGATCAAATTATGTATTCCCAAAAAGCTTTGCATCATCTAAGTACTTTATTCATGAAACAATAATGTCTTTTGAAACCTAAACAAAAAAATGCTATAAAATTCCGTCTTGTTTTTTTATTTGAAAATCATTGTAATATCATATTAACGCATCCATGGTTAACGGCAAGGCATAAAAAGAAAACGTCGGCATTGTATCTTTTCACTCACAAAACAAACAAATAGCTAGTCTTAAAACGAACAAATAAAAAACTTCGTAACGAATTGTAGGCGCGACAAATATGATGACTACGACGACGACGACGACGATGACGACGACGACGACAAAAGGCTATTCCATACAATAAGTGAAATTTGAAGCTGTGACACCGCATTAAAGGGCTTCAAATTTATCGTTTTCGAATCTCCACTCCGCGCAGTTGTGTTCGCATAATAAAGAAAAAATTCTTAAAAATCATAAACGCGTTGACATGCGCAGCGCAGCGCAGTGTCTTGGCCATTCATAAAATTTCACAAAAGTAAGTATCTCTGCACAACGAGACAACAACAACACACACCAACATGTAATTTGCATTTAAATTCGAAAATCATAAAAATGTCAACAGAATTATATGTATGAGTCTTTTGTTGTTGGGAATTTTGTAATTACGCGGTACATTGGACATTGATGGAGCTGGAGCCCCGAACCGAAGAGTTGAGGCAGCTCTCCTCTAGCTAAAGACTTTTGTAACGCAGAAATGTCTGCACTGGCTGGAGAGTTAATTTAATCGTACCGAATTGTATTACTGCCGACCGACTCGAATGGAAATGGCAGAGTCGAGTGAATGCATTAGCTCGTGTATTCGCCGTAATTCTTATCGAACTGTTGGCTTTTCTTGTGTCATTTTCAAATACACCAAGAATTGTCAGTTTTACAGTACCTTCCTATACGTAGATAACATTCTTGATATCTATATATATCCGTTATCCTTTAAATACCATGCATCGGGTACGGATGTGAATCGGGATGCATGTGTGATCACGGATACTGATTGTTTTTCTTTTGCTTTTTTTTTTTTGGAACACACATTTTACGCTCAATGAAGTTTGTAATTGATCCAATGAGGGCTTCCGTAATGTGAGAACATCATCAGACGAAGAGGAACCTTATACAAAATGAGAAGAAATGATCCGAGAAAGAACAATTTATTTCCTTGCACATCATGCAGAGCAACGCGCGTTTAGATTTAGCTACATTTTTCCACCCAGTGAACTGCGCGACCAACGGCGACGGCCGTCGACTGACGGCGACGCTACCGGTGACTGCGACTAACGATGTCACAATTTGTAAATCAAACTGTGATGATGCTGGATATGCACACGGAAGGAAGTCCTTTTTATAGAAAGATTTGTGCATTCTTGTGGGTTGATTATTTCATTAGGTATATGAACTCATAAAACAATAAAGAATGAAGCAGTGATGATGATATGTTTTGTGTATACCGAAAGTAAGGGTTCGGAACACTTGCCCAACAACGAAGCTGTGTATTGCTATCGCTGTTTGGAAGTATAGAGAAGGCTGAGCACAACAAAAACAAAGAGACCTTTGTTGTTCTTGAACTAATTTTTTTCTCAAGTGCCTATTGGTATAGTCATAGTATTGTTCGGTGCTTAACGCCACATTAAGTGAAGCGATGCTTAATGCTTAGTAAGCATTTTACGACTTTCTATTTTAAGACGGGACATTTTTAATTTTTTTAAATAGTATAAGAAATACAACATTTTATTGGATCTTCATCTGCTAAGTAACAGCGCATGAATAAAACCGGAAGGGTAGGTATTTAGATATAGGTACTGTTACTGCGCTATATCGGTTTAAATTTAATTTTAAAGTGTGTATAAGGTTTATTCTTCTCAATCGCAATAAATATTTGTCATTTCATCTTCGAGGACCTTGTAAGAATAATCACAGTAATAACGTTAGAAGAGTGGTTTAAGATAGACCATATTATGTTAAGCTTTTATTTTGTAAGTATAAACCTGGGTACTGAAGGCAGTGGCTGACTAAGAGGGGGGCGGGGGCGGTCCGCCTCGGGTGGCAGACTAATAGTGGGTGCCATAAGTAAAAGCAAAATAACTATTTTGCACATTACGCAAAATAAAAAACACAAATAAAACAGTAAATTTGTTTCCAAAATATTGAGGTGAGGTAATCTTTTCTAGGGTTCTTTACTACATCTGGAAAGACTGCCAAAGAACTTACCGAAGATATCTTTAAACAACTAGTCTTGACATTAACCTTTGCCGGGCTCAGGGATATGATAATGCTGCGACTATAGCGGGTACCTTTTCATTGAGGTATTAAAAAATTAATTCGACAAATTAATCCAAAAGATTTGTTTACGCCATGTGCAAACCATTCCTTAAACCTTTGTGAAGTGCACTCTTCGGGAAGTACATCAAGCAAGTACAACGTTTTTTGGGACCTCTACACATTTTTCTCAGCATCTACTCATCGTTGGGATATTCTCATAAAAAATGTAGGTGTGTCAGTCAAGAGACTTGTTGTAGACACCAGATGGAGCGCTCATAGCAAGGCTGTTAAGCCATTAAAGGAAAATTTCTTGGATTTCTTTGTGATATAATAATTTATAATATTAGTGGATTTGAGTCGGAGTTTCTTAACAGACCAACGCTAAGAGGAGGTGGAGTAGTTGTATTTATAAAAAACGGATTTTCCACAGAAAGATTTTTTGTTAAAACCAATTTCTACGAAAACGTGCAAATATAGAAGTTAAAACCAACTTAGATGAATTTTCAATATTCGCTCTTACCGCCCATCGGGATTCAATATACCAAACTTCATTGATGAAATAGAAAAACAAATTGATGGAATTGACAAGAGAAAGAATATGAATATAGATCTAAACAAACGGAGTAACAACTTAGTCAATAACTATTCGACCATGTATGCTTCAAAAGGACTTTCGAATGTTATAAAAGCTTATACAAGAGTTGATCTTAAAAAAGAAAGTAAAACGAGAATTGACCACTGCCTAGTTCAAATGAAAAGTGAAAAAATTTACGCTTCAGTCATTGAGACTCATATATCAGATCATTATACATTTTTCTGTGGAGTTTCGAGAAATGATGTTGATACTACATCAAGCTAAAAAGAAAGCTTTTTTATCAATGAAAACTTGGTTAATGCATGTATTCAAAGTACTGACTGGAACAATGTAATTGAAAATTATACTAATACTCAACACAAAAAAGAACAACAAACACACGAAAAGCTTCAAACCCATGAGTAAATCCAGAAATACGTGAGATTTGCAAGCAAAGAGATATTTTGTATAAAAAATGGAAAAATAATAGAAGATGCATTCGATATGAAATCGAATACAAAAACTATCGAAATTTCGTTAGTAAAAAATTGACAAAACAAAAAGGAACTATTAACGTAATAAATTTTCCGAGTTTCGATTAGACACCAAAAAACATGGAACCTAATAAATGATATACACGTACTTGGAAGACAAAAACAAAACTTAGATGGAGTGATCGAAAGAAATGTTGGTAGTGACATCAGTTCGAATTTACTTGCAAACAATTTTGCTACAAGTTTCATAAATGAAAGTGAATCAGTTACACACAACTGCAGTATTAAAACCTTACATACCAAGGTAACTCGTTGCTTACAGTCAATTTTTATATCACCAACCACAAGGGAAGATATTTATAAGATTTTAATGAAATTAAAACTAAATAAATCACCTGGAACTGAAGGGATACGAGTTAAGGATATTCATTCAAATGCGGAAATTCTTACCCCCATATTAGAACGCATAGTTAACCTGAGCTTGGAGCAGTCATGTGTACCAGATGAACTTAAGGTGGCAGTAGTACGACCAATTTATAAAGCTGGCCCATTTCAATACTTCCAATAGTTGACAAAATATTGGAGCAGGTAATGGCGAAACAACTTCAAAACTATACATCAACAAATACCATATTATAAACAAAAACCAGTACGGATTTACAAAAAAACCGAAATACTATAGCAAACTTCTCGCAAAATTCGCAAATCTCATCAACACGAATCTCAATAAAAGCTATCATAACATTGTTGTATTCCTTGATTTTAAAAAAGCTTTTGATACGCTAAGATACGAAAAACTCTTTGAAATACTAGAAAAAATAGGAATAAGAGGATATAATCTTGATTGGTTTAAAAGCTACCTAACAAATAGAAAAATAAAAGTGAAGATATCCAATGCAGTTAGCGAAAAAAAAATCTTCAGTATGGAGTTCCGCAAGGATCTATTTTGGGACCATTGCTTTATACAGGGTGATTCACCAGCGTTGTGCCAAAAAGCTAGAGCGTGTAGGTTAAGTTGAGACAAGAAAAAAATCGTATGGGAGAGGGGGGTCTATTCCCCTCCGTTTAGCCGGGAGGGACAATTTTCTGAAAAATTGACTTATTTTGTAAAAAAAAATATTTAAAATCAACGGGTTCGTTGACAACACCATGTTATACCTTTTTGGAAAGCCAGAAACTTCTCCTTTTATTTTGTTTTTAAATTAAATTGTTTTAACGAATAGTTTAAAAAATATAAATTTTCAAACTCAAAATTTTGAAAAAAAATTTGAAAAAATAATTTTAAAACTAATTTTTTTCAAAATTTTACGTAATTAAGTATAATTTTTGTTCTCAGAATTCAACGCTTCCATTAATCTTTAATCCAACACTGAAAACCGTATGGCTCTACGACTTTTTGTTGCCAAGGTATTCAAAAATAACCGAACCTACTTCTTCACAAAAACACGAAAAAATTGGCTAAATGGTCACTTGTGCCATCCCGTAAGGCTAGGTTTTCTTGTTTTTGTGAAGAAGTAAGTTCGGTTATTTTTAAAAACCTTGGCAACAAAAAGTCGTAGAGCCGTACGGTTTTCAGTGTTGGATTGAAGATTAATGGAAGCGTTGAGTTCTGAGAACAAAAATTATACTTAATTACGTAAAATTTTGAAAAAAATTAGTTTTAAAATTATTTTTTCAAATTTTTTTGTCAAAATTTTGAGTTTGAAAATTTATATTTTTTAAACTATTCGTTAAAACAATTTAATTTAAAAACAAAATAAAAGGAGAAGTTTTTGGCTTTCCAAAAAGGTATAACACGGTGTTGTAAACGAACCCGTTAATTTTAAATATTTTTTTTTACAAAATAAGTCAATTTTTCAGAAAATTGCCCCTCCCGGCTAAACGGAGGGGAATAGACCCCCCCTCCCATACGATTTTTTCTTGTCTCAACTTAACCTACACGCTCTAGCTTTTTGGCACAACGCTGGTGAATCACCCTGTATAATATATGCAAACCAAATTCTCAGCGTGTTACAAAATAGCACCGGATTTGCTTTTGCGGATGACACAGCTATCGTTGTCAGCCATAGAGACTTGTCAGTAGCAACTAGCGTAATGCAGGGAGAATTTGATTCAGTGCTAAGATGGTGTCACGATTTTGGACTTATAATAAACACTAAAAAAACAAAGTTAATGCACATAAGACCTACGCATGTTCTGAAAACAATTGAGGGCCGTTTTCGCAAAACTCAACAAGGGCCAAAAATCGAAAAATGAGATATGGGTATCGAAATTTTCGTTATTTCAAGGCGCATCGACTAAGCTTAAAAAATTGCAAAACTCAACTGGTTCTATAAAAAAAAACTTTGAAATCTATGACGTTTTTTTTTTATTTTGAAAAAAAAACTGTTGATTTTTGGGACTCAATATTTTCTAGGTTCAATACTTCATTATTGCTATTCTTCCAGTTTACTATGACAAAGTTGTCTTAAAGGGGAAAGGCGTTTTTATATTTTTAAATATATTTTTTAATGTTTTGATACACACACAAAAAACCTTCTCCTGAAAAATTTACAAAATGGACTTGTTGAGTTTTGCGAAAACGGTCCTCAATTATACACATAAAATTTCACATTACAAAAAGTCTTCATCAAAATGCTAATGAAGGAACACTGAACTACGATGACAATTGACAGGAGTTTGTTGAAAATGTACAACATTTTAAATATTTGGGTGTTGAAGTTGACTGTTTTTTCAAATGGGATCTACACATTGCTCAACTCGGTAAAAAGCTCCGAAAAGCAGTTTATGCCCTTCATACATCGTTTTGAAGCAGTTTTTTTTAATCAATATTACGGTATGGAATACTGGCATGGGGTAATACCACACCAAGCTATTTACAAGAACTACAAAAAATACAAAATCGAATCGTAAAAATTTTAATAAAATCGAAAAACAGGATAAGCTCGGAATCTAATACGGGCCAACAAGAAACGTACCAGCAACTTGGACTGTTAAACATAAAGCTACTATTCGATCTGAACATTCTCGAAGAATACTACAAAAATCAGACCTATAAACGACCGATAGAACACCAATTTAACACGGGAAGAAGAGCACATGGCTTTTTACAAACATCAAGGTTTAATAACTCGTACGGACGTCAACAAATTTCAGTCATTATACCGCAGATCTTCAATCAAGTACCCAGAGAACTAATTAATATATCGTCTGATAGTCAGAGAAAAAAAATCCTGAAAACTTATCTATTGAATCTAAATTAGAAAAAAAAAAAAAAAAAGAATAAATAAATTTAACTCTTTTAAGATTACTTTACTAAAATATTGTTAATACAAAAATGTTAAACAACATTCTGCAGAAAAGCCTTTTCAGGCTTCGCAGATTTTTCTATGTAAACAAACTTTATAGTAAATTCAATAAAATGAAAAATTGAAATTGAAAAATCCTCAAAAGGAAAATTTGGATACATGAAAAGCTGCAACCATACCAAAAATCCGGGCTCACTCTAGAAAAAAAGTGTAATAAAACACTTTAAGGAACTCGAGAGTTTTCTTCATGAACAATTTGACAATTTGCGTCTCCGTATGGCATCGTGTGAACGAAGCTTTCCAAATTAAAATTAATTAAGACTTATTTAAGATCAACGATGAGCCAAAATATGTTGACTAATCTGATGGCTATACTTTCAATCGAAAAGGAGCACAAAAAAAATATAGATTTTAATGATTTCGAAACATTCAGAACAATAAAAGCAAGGAAAACACTGTAAAAAAAATCTTTATTCGTGTTTTTTTCTTAATTTTTTTAAGTGGTGTAAGCTTGCTTTACCGCCCCGGGTGCCACTGCCTCTTAGTCCGCCCCTGAGTGAAGGTTCATTGCTATAGGTGCACCGTGCACCCAGCAAAATGAAATACGTATACAATACATTGTAAGGGTTTATCAATAATAATTGGCGTGGGTAGATTTTGGCGGCTTGTGGCTACCATGTAATTTTGGTGACATCTGTCAAATCACAAACACATAATGCAATTGAACAGCACGTCCAAATGATAAAACTTTATTATTTAGAAAAAAATGTATTAGGTATACCATAAAATTTCGAGCGGATACACATAGTGTTTTAATGTTTTTTTTTTTTTTGGTGCCAAAAACAATAAATTTCTACGAATTTCAACCAAATACTGTTACACAAAAATTAATGTAGTTTTCGGCAAGAAAATCCATGTGCGTTTTTGAGTTGGTGTCGATATTGAAGTGGAATGCTTAGTCCACTCAGGAGTCAGGTGTCAGGAACAAGGACTTAAGTCTTGTTGAAAGATACACTGCACCAATCGACGCCAACGACAATAATATAACTGTTTGCTGCACTTATCCTTTTTTATAGCTAAGTTTTTGGAACATCTCAGGAAACTTATATTTTTCAGAGATATCCTCAAAAAATCATCTTTTAGTTATAGTCCAAGTGAGTAACAAACTCTTTTTTTCGAAAAGGAAGGAAGTAAGTGTTCTAAGAAGCCCTTTATGCAGTTCCCTTTTTCCTAAAGGTTTCCTCTATTGATGCGAGAAAATCATCATAATTTTCTTTCACTTCATCGAAATATTCAAGAAGTTGTTAAAGGTTTTCATCTTCTTAATTAAAGTTGGGGAAACTACTGCAAAACACTGCGATAAATAATTGTTTTTCTTCACGTTTTAAAGCTGTGGAAAAAATTTTTTGTTTAACGAGTAACGACTTTCTTTACTTTTTCACAAATTTTTTTTTTTTCTCTGTCTGTGAAAATTTGACAGTTTGTCCATTTTAACATACAAAAAGATAAGAAACAGAACACTTGCTTAGGGATTTCAATGTTGCCTGACATGATCCTATATAAAATTCAAAACTTACTTTAGAGAAAAGAGAACTTCTCAATCAGCAGTAGATACAGCTTATGTAGCCAACTACGTCAAGGACTCAGCTCTAGTTTTTTTTTTTAAATGCTGAGAAACGTTAAGCTCAATGAGGCACTGGATGAAGAATAAGAGGTTTTATATGAGTATACTGTATACTCTTAATAAATGGTACCTACATATGTACATTTTTTGGAGAATCCACATGTGCCCTTGAAACGCCATCACGAGTACATACACAAAAACTGACTGTTTGGTGTGCTCTATGGGCTGGTGGAGTCATTGGGCCATACTTCTTCCGAAATGATGCTGGCGAGCCAGTTACCGTTAATGGATACCAGTATTGAGCCATGATAACCGATTATTTTGTTTCCGAATTGGATGACATGAATGTGGATGAGATGTGATTCCAACAAGACGGCGCTACATGCCACACAGCGCACATCACAATCGATTTATTGAAGGAAACATTCGATGAGCGCATAATTTCGCGTAATGACCTGTCAATTGGCCACCAAGATAGTGTGATTTGACACCATTGGATTATTTTCTTTGGGGATATGTGAAGTTGCTCGTCTGCGTCAACAAACCAGAAACGTTAGGGAAGTTGGAGGCCAATATTCGTGGCGTTATTGCCGACATACTGCCCCAAATGCTCGAAAAAGTGGTTGAGAATTGGACCTCTAGACTTGGCTTTATTCAATCCAGCCGCGGCGGCCACATGCCCGAAATCATATTTAAACATTAATGGCATAAAATTGATGGACATTAAAACTATTTTCTTGTGTTTTATTTCAGTTCTTTTTTCATACTACTCATATAAGCTTAATCGGCGCAAAATAAAAAAATCGCGCGATTTTTTTATTTGGTTTTCTCAAATTCTCAAATACTAAATTTTCTGAAGTTTCTGAATCATCAGCAAGTGATAACGAAGAAAATGATTCGAACGACCCTGGACAACAACAAAATAACGAAACCATAACCTGCGGTATTTGTTTCGAAAATCCAAGGAACGTATTACTTCAACCCTGCAACCATTGCAAGATGTGTAGTAGCTGTTTTGCGAAGATATACTATTGAAAATTGTTCTAAAACTAAGTGAAACATTATAATTTTAAAAACTTAGTGAGGAAATTCTCTAAGCTTATACACAAAAAATTTATTCGGTAGGACATAAGTCCCAACTTTTATTTTTTGGACTTATGTCCCACTTGAGTGGGACATAAGTCCCAAAAATAAAATTTGGGACTTATGTCCCTGGGACTTATGTCCCTGCGCCGCTTAATCAGGCTGTTTAATTAAAACTTTTAAAACTCAATAACCGCCATTTGCGTTTTTCAAACTACTGTTCAAATAATATGACACATCGCTAGGCCCGTTGTCAAGCAAAATAAGAAAAAACCAAAATCAGGATGCTTAGTTGGTTAAAAGACACATCGTAATGCGATCGCATCATATAGGAAAGTATTAGACACATTTTACCACCCTAAGTTTGATGGTATTTGATCAAGCCGTTGGCATCGGGAAAAAGCGGTTAGGACCAGACTTCCATCATTAGTCTTGGAGCTAAAATCTAAAAACGTTTTTTTTTTTTTTTGTTAAATCACAGAACAACTGATATACCTACAACATTTCACAATGAATATTGAATATTTATTAGCTTTTCCTCTCAAAAATCTCACAAACCCTCCTTGCATACTTCAGACTTAACATTGAGCACAGTTTTATCGACGAATTGATAGCTCCAAAAGAGATCTTACACGAAATCCGGATTTCTGACTTAGTGGAAAGCTTGTAAATTCTTTTAAAGAGAAATTTGAGTCCAGTTGAAATGACAATAAGGCTAGCATAAGACGGTCCTTGTAAATGGTCCTTGCAATGTCACAGAAAATGTGTCCTTGTGCTGTCAGTGAATGTCTTTACTAGCTAAAATGACCATTACACGAATGAACCAAATCTTTCATTTCTTGTCCCAAAGTATACACAATGTCCAGCAAATTGGACATTGTTACTTTTGCGATTCGGTGTCCTTGCAAGGACAAGTATAACAATGTCCATTACCTACACGACATGACCATTTTGACAATTGGTGGTGAATGAAACCGCGCTGAAAAATGTAATTTCTTGCCGTGACCATTACACGACACGACATTTCTAACTTGGTCATTGCTAAAAGTAAATTTGACGTTTCAGGTTTCATTAGGGACGTTCCCATACTGTTCAAATAATCACTGTCTCCACAAATCTCATCACAAATCTCATATTCCATCCATAGTTTTATTTTGATTGTAAATCAAGATTTATTATAAAACTACTACCAGAATTCACAAAAATACACGAAACAACAAAGTAGCAAAATAATGTAGGAATAAATATCGTTGAACGTTTACAACTGATTGCCATATCATATCTTTCATTAATTAATTTTAACAATTTTCCCGATACACCAGAGCTTAGTCCGCGAATCTTCCGCAATACTTTTATCGTATGGAAAAGTTGACCATCCCGATAATGTTTGTTGATGGGCTTACGCATATACATAAATACACTAGCGTCAGTGGAACACAGATAGGTATCTGACAATTAATACATTTAGTAACTTGCTTGCCAGTAGCTGGCATGTGTTACGTCAGAGTTAATAAATTTTTGTTTGTATCCGAACAAAATCAGATGATTGTGACCTCACTTACAAACTTGGCATACCTTGAATTTCCTTAACGACGCTTACGATGATTCCGACAAAGTTTACGACACAAATTCATGTCGGACAGTTTAGATACGATTTGTAAAAGATTTTCCATACAAGTAGCTAGCTTAGGGGCCAACTATATAGCGATACGGAAAACCAAACCGAAAAAATTTCAAATGGAAAATTTAGTATGTTATGGTTCGGTTTAAAAAGCAAATATGCTACACTGATCGATGGCACCAACTCAGAGAATTTATTTTGCAAATAAAAAATTCAATTGAACTTGTACTTTTTGTACTTGTTTTTATTTCTTTTTCTGTTATACGTATAGTTCAATTAAAAATTGTATAAGCAAAACAAATTCTCTGAGTTATAGGAATCGATCAGTGTAGTATTTGTGATTTAAATCGAACCATAACATACTAAATTTTCCATTTGAAATTTTTTTCGGTTTGGTTTTCCGTATCGCTATAACTGGCACCTAACTGGAGCCTTATGACGTCGGAAACATTATGACGTTAACGACGTTTTCGTTGGTTTAACGAGGTTCCATGAATACCCCCAATAACAATAAAAATAATTTTTTTCTGCACATTACACGATTTTGTTATTTGACGAAAAATACCGTTTTAAATTATACTATACCACTTAACAATATTTTTATGTTGTTTCTGTATTTATAAAATGGAATTTTATTTCGTAATCGTTACTTATTCACCCACGAAAAACAAATTCATTGAAAAAATAAATAATTTTTTTTGCTCTTCTCTGTTCTTTTTGTTTGATCTTTGTTTCTTTACTGATGTTAAATGAAGTAGCGTATCACAGAAAGTTCAGAGTGGGAACAGAGTTAAATGCACGCCAGGTTGTCAAAATGTGATCTGTTACTTTGGGCAGCTCATTGAAATTAAACAAAACCACCATAATAAGTGGACACTCCAAACAACAATGTCCCGGAAGAAATTCCTGCCTTGGCATTGTTATGACATGGGGTTTGCAAAGACCATTTATCAATAAAATTGGTCCTTGAGTCCCATCAACAATGGAAGGGCCATTACACGGTCTTTGTAATTGGTCTTTGGAAAGACCAAAAAATTCGTGACATCGTGGTGGACATTGTGTGTATCCTGGCAAAGACCGCATTTTAGAATGTCCATTACACGACATGACGACTTTAGGACAGATAAATACGTCATAATGACGTCAGATGGACATTACAAAAACCATTACAAGGACCGTAATGCTAACTTAAATGTCGTATAGCTATGTTCAGCTATGTTAGAACCAACACATCGTAGGAATGGACGAGCCCAACCCTGATTGAAAATTGTAAGAAGCGTCCAGTAATTCTATAAGGCCGGCGGCGGCTATATTCGCAATTTTTTTTTTTTTTCAATTCCCGTCGCTTATTGTATTAAATAAATAGTTTTTCTTTTATCTTGCTAATAAACCAAATAATTTTCTGTTGTGCACAGCACAACACATCTTTAGTTGATACTCATTTTTATACTATCCACTGATTGCAACTTCCATTGACTTAACCTTTATAATTAAACAGATGCGTCACATTTATCGATTGTTCATTCAATTATTGTTTTCACACGCACGAAAATTTCAAAATTTATTCATGAGCACATCCTTCGTTAAAACATGACCCACAATTCTATATGTTTGTATATCCCTCCACCAGCCACAAAATATCCTATTTTGTATCTTCTTCCATATAAGAATAAGCAAAGCCTTTTTCACAAAAAAAAACAATTCATTGTTATCAACTTTATATAGTATCCTGTTAAAGATCCTTTGTTGCCTTCACGTCCATTTAAATCGAATCTGATCGATTAACGACACGAAAACTCGCGGACACACAAAAGGACATTAAGGTACATAACACTTCAAAATACAAGATGCTCTCCAGCATTCTTCCTGTTGCAAGTTGCGATAAGAAAAAGACAAAGTTCACATGCATAATATCGGAGAGATTACGTATGTACCGGCCCGCATCCTTTTTTCGAATTAAAAAAAAAAAACGCGAATATCATCTTAAGGGTTCGATATCGTGAAAATTGTCTTTGGGACCTTTTCACAAGGATCTCGCTAGAACCCTTCGATCGGGAATTTTCTTTCGGTGGTTGGGTCGGTCGAAAATTGATAAAAATATAGATACATAGATTGATAAGAAAAGATGACATGGGTCACTTTATTATTATTATTATTTTTGATTCTCAAATCTCACCTTCTTATTTGGAACTTGAGGTATCCTTATTTGAATTCTTCAAGCACTAATTGGAATACCAATTGGATTCTCTTTTTTTTCAAAACAAGATCACTGGACACTCATCACTCTCATTTTTTGTGTTTTATTTCACTTAGCACTATTATTTTTTTTCAATTATTTATGTGTTGCTTATAAATTACCGTTAAAAGAAAAAAAATTTGGTAGTTGTTAACTTTACAAAAAAAAAATTAACAAAAAACAGCCGCAAATAACCGCCGGCGGCTGGTAGGGATGAGAGTTTACAAGCTATATATGATATCGATTCCTTAACGACTTGATAGAAATAATCCAGCGACCGCGTTCACGACTTCAATGTTTCGCGGGATATGAATGTATCGTTGGTGATGTCGTCTTCGTCGTCGTCTTCGTCGATGTTTCCTTTGAATATTGTGATTGTCGTGTTGTGTCTCCGAAACCATAAACAGGGGTGAAAACGAAAAGCAGGGAACAGCCTCCGCGGCGTAAATGTGTACATAAAGTCCCCGACATCGACACTTCGACAGCCAACCCGATGCGGAGGAAACCCCGAACCACCGATATACTTCCGACTGATGATGTTTTATGTACACGCGCCTTTGTGTTCTTTTGTTAGGTCGAGTAGTCGTCGTCGACGTCGCGTCGGTCGTACCGTGTCGTCGGACTGATTTCTATACCTATCTATAGGGTAGATTGTTTAAACAAGGCATTTTTATCCACTAAATAGATGATGGGTTCTTTCCTCGTACGGTCGTACATAGGTTATTGCTAAGGGATATTATTATATATGTATAGGTACTTGTATGAAGGTATATGCTTTTTTATATTGATTTGTATTCCCTTTTATTTGCCAAAGGTATGTGTATATACCAGGATGACAAGATGACTCCTGTCTGTCTGTGGATTTTGTTTCTTTTTTTTTCTTAAACTTTTTTTTTCACTGATTCAACCGACAAGTAGTGTGATGGAGAATCCAGATGGAAGAAGACATTCTCTAGCTCTCATGGCAATTCGTTGACTGGCTTCGTCGACAATTATGAAACAGGAGGCTGCCCATAAATGAGGAAGAAAAGGCGCGAGTGCGCATGCATTAATTGTTGCGATTACAATAAAGATGAGCAGGGCAAGAGGGTCGTTCTTGTTATCGTTATGTGCTGGATGTTATTGTAGGTAAGTATATACAAAATTTTTATTGTCTATATCTAAAGATATGTACTTTTGAATTTTTAGTTTTTTTGTGTTTATTTTTTAATTTGGAAATATTGACTGGTAAAAATGAAGGCAAAGGGGTAATGCTATATTTTGTTGCTGTTTAAATAATACAAAAAAAGGAATAAAAGAAGCGGGTGAAGCCTTTTAGTATTTGTGTGATTTTTTTAATCTAATATACCTACCTACTCGTAGGTAGTACCTACCTAACCTACGTACCTATTTGTATTTTTAATCTTACGGTAGGATATAAAGATCAAACAGTTTAAATTCGAAAAAATGGTTTCAAATTGTGTAATGTGTATACCTTACGTAGCTAGGTCAGGTACCTATAATTTGTAAGTTTATACATACCTACCTACCATTCTTGGCTTACATTGTGATATAGGAAAAAAACCCATGTTAAAGATTAAGAGGCCATTGATTCAAAATAGCTTTTTATGGCCTTTAGTCCAACAAAAAATTGGCGTTTCATCCAGGAATCTCACTTGAAACGCCAATTTTTTGTTGGACTAAAGGCCATAAAAAGCTATTTTGAATCAATAATTCAACAGTCCATTATTAGTGCTGAGTCTTCTACTTGGTTGATTTTATTTTATTTAATTTATCAATGCAGTATATAGAGTTTGTATTAAGAAAAATTTAAAAACTGATTAAGAGGCCAGTTATAGCGATACGGAAAACCAAACCGAAAAAATTTTCAAATGGAAAATTTGGTTTAAAATAATCAGATTTAAAACACAAATGCTACACTGATCGATGGCAACCAACTCAGAGAATTTATTTTCCAAATGCAAATTTAAATTGGACTTGTACTTTTTGTTAAAAATGAATTTAATTATTTTTCTGTTCTATGTATAAAAGAAAAATAAAAAAATACATTTTTAACAAAAAGCATTTATTTAATTAAAATTATTATGAACAAAAAACATTCTCTGCATTGATTGCCATCGATCAGTGTAGCATTTGTCTTAAAAATCGAATCAGAACATACAAAATTTTCCATTTGAAAATGTTTTCGGTTTGGTTTTCCGTATCGCTATAACTGCCCCCTAAGATACCTACCTAAATTTCCCCTCAGAAAATTTTGTAATAGGTATGAATATGGTACAACTATCTAGTTTTGTAGCAAGCAAGGGGCTTGCTACAAACTGTTTGGTTATAAAAAAAAAGATTTTCGGGTAGATGAGTTTTTAAAATCTGATTTTTAGACTGATTGAGGCCATTGAATCTATACTTCATACCTTCTTTCCTATATTTATGAAAATATTAAATTTTGTCTTACCTGCACCTGCAGGTAATTGCCATGGCACTAATATATATCTACAGTAGTGCAGCTAGAGGTGGCCGGCCCGCCCCTAGTGTCACCCTATTGCCCAAAAAGTAAAAAAGTTAAAAAGTTAAACTTCTTTAAGGCCCCGACCCATAGAATCCGTTGGTCCGTTGCGGCAACGCATCCGTTGACGTTTGCCGGATCGCCGAATTGGGGGGACGAATGCGTTGACGTTCCATTTTTGCCTCTTTTTTTTCTTCGAACATGCTGCAAAAAATTATGCTTTACATAATTACAACTGTAACCAAAACCCTTAGAAGAAGAAATATATTCTCTTCTTCAAAGCCAAAACGAAACCACTTCAAATTGAAAAAAAATTGCTGTCAACCAGCTATCAACGGATTGCCGGAGAAGAAAAAGTTAAAAGTTCGGCTACTTCTGTCCGTTATGTCCGTATGTCCGTATTTAATCGAGCTGTCAGTTGATTTGCCGGACGCACGGACGCAACGGATTCTATGGGTCGGGGGTCGGGGCCTTTAAGTAATGTGCGGTACTCAACGATAATGCAGCTGATTTGAGCGGCATAGGTACATAATAGAGGAGTGTGAGCTATGATAAGGTCAACACTCATTTGCTCAAAACGCTTTTTTTAATGATCGAATTTGGCCAAATTTTGTTTTCTCGGTTTTCGCAGACAGGACAGGACCATAAACCGTTCGCAGAACTTGGCTCTCGAAGACTCCAAGTGACTTTTCATCCGAAAATAATTGGGACCGTTTTCGCAAAACTCAACAAGTCCATTTTGCAAATTTTTCAGAAGGTTTCTTGTGTGTGAGTCAAAAAATTAATTAAATTAATTAAAAAAACGTTTGAAACGAACTGTTGGATACCTTATTCCCTATATTTTTGTATGTGTATGCGTTCGCCCCCCACAGCAAGCCGCTACCTATTCCAGTTTCAGAAACAACATTCTTCTTTAGCAGACAGGAAAAAATTCAATATCATTAACTTTGTTTAGCCCTGATCAATAACTGCTTGCGCAGTAAAAAAAAAAGGGGTGTGCCACACCCGAAGTTGAGACTTTTAATTGCCACTAACTGAGCTTTGATCATTTGTCAATTTTTAGGCATATTATGTGTAAAACTACAACTGGTAATTTTTTTAACGATCTTACCTGCATAAAGATATTTTATAGATCTTGAAGATTGCCTATATATAAACCTACCAAATTTCAGCGGTGCAGGGAATTTATTCCACGGGAATCTGCTCCATATGTGAATTTATTCAACTTTTAGTGGGAATGTGCTACACTTTTCTTAAATAATCTGTTGTTTTTGAATTCTTATTTTTTATGATAAACCGCAAAAATAACGGGGTTTTGTTGACAACATTGTGTGAATAGTTGAGAAGAATCGATGTAACGGATTATTTTGAATGGACACATGGACAGTCTTGTTTAATCTTTCTCTGATTGAAGTAGTTAAGGTGTTAAAAGTAAAGAGTGTCATAATGGAATTTATAACCGGGCTTCGAAAAAACAGTGCGGTTTTGTAAATTTTTAGTGAAAAACAGCTTTATGTAAAAATAGGAAAACATTTCACGTTATTCTTGTTACAAGGGAGGAAACTGTAAGGCTAGCGTGATATTAAAAGCGGAGACTAAGGAAATAGTACGCGAAAATGGAACTCTCCACCTTCACCCGGACCAAGAGGATAAGATGAAAAAAATGAAATTAGTCAATTCAATCAAATTCCTCTGAATTTCTAAGCTGTTTTCAAAATGATCTGTTCATGAAGAATTACGGCATGCCTATAAGTACTCACAAATTGAAAGGTTTTATCAGCACACAATTTTAGAGGAAACATTTGCCTATACCATTTTCATAGAATCAAAGATAACAGAGTTGATAAATACCTACTCATTGCCGTGAACCTGAGAAAAGAAAATTTTTAGTTGATGGAACTTTTAATGTCGTGCCAACGTCTTGTGGGTACAAGCAGTTAATAATAGTTCACTTATCGTATGCAGAACATGTAAATATAGTTATAATACATATAATTTTTTTAAATCGCGCGATATAAAAAAGTTTAAATATTGCTCTCGAAACCTTTTAACTGGTTATATTTTCTTTCAGGTTATGACTTATAGATTTTGGTATATTAGGTACCTATTTCAAAATTGATTTGAGAGCAATATTAAAATTTTTGGGGCATAAGGTAAGAATATTTTCAAAAATTGCGCGAAATGCTCTACAGGAAGTGTTTCCACAAGCTGCAATGAAAGGGTGTTGGTTTCGTTACATTCGAGCGCTAAGAAGAAAATCATTCAAAATACGAAACTTTAAACGACAATGCGAAAAATTACGCAACTTTCAAAGATATTTAAAACATTTTTGGCGTTACCGTTGTTGGATGCGACCAATATTAGAAGACCTTTCTCTCTGCTTAAGACCGAAGCAGAGGAACTGAATCTTGGCTGCTTGAATTCATTTATTATTTATTATCAAAACCAATGGATGTTTAAAGTATGCAATTTTTTAAACCTTTAAAAGTAAATATTATAAAAAGCCTATTGCAGGAAACACCAAACACCGTCCAAGTTTTCAGTTTTTAAAGAAAAAATGAGAACAACCAGTTACTTGGAAAGATATAACAGCCGGTTGGGTAAAAAAATTATTAGGCATGGAGGTTTTCTTAAATTCTTGGATTGCTTGGTCGATGAAGAATATAATGCTGCACGGGATTGTTTGTCAGCTATTGATGGAAAAACTTCCTTACTTTCGAAGAACTGAAGCCCTTCTTTGAAGCCCGAAATAAAATTATTGACAGCCAAGCTCACAAAAGAAAAAATATCATTATCTGAGTTTTTGCCACAAATAATACAAATATTTGTCAAAAACTCTGATTTGTCCACCTTTCGGAAGAAAAGCAATACTAAATTTATCGGACTTACAAAATATTGATTCCCAAAAATAAACAGTTTTTTCAAAATAAATAAAAACTTCATAGATTTCAAAGTTTTTTTTTTATGGAACCAGTTGAGTTTTGTAATTTTTTTTTTGTTTGGTTTAGTCGATGCGCCTGGAGATAGCAAAAATTTCGATACCCTCATTTTTCGATTTTTGGCGCTTGTTGAGTTTTGCGAAAACTGTCCTTAATTGCTGTGTGAGTTGGCAACGGATGCAGGACTCACTCAAGTTGTAGCTTTATTAGTTCAGGTTTGCAAGACGAATACTTTGCTTTTGACGTTTTGAATAACACTTAAAAGTTGAACTTTTACCCGTATCAAAATTTGATAATTTTTATGATGAGGTACATTATATTAAAAAGTTCTCTCCAGCGGTACCCAAGCAGGTTAGTGAATAAGACAAAGAGCAGTCAATGTTCTTGTTTCAAACTGGGTCTCTAGAAATTTTGAAATTTATATTGGAATGGGATTTTGTGGAATCTCTTCCAAATCTTATATGGTTGCATTCAAATTATGTATGACAGTTTGCTTCGTTGTGAGAGAAGTTTCAGCAAACTCAAACTGATTAAAAATTACTAGCTGGTGACAATGACTCAAACATAACTTGCAAATCTTGGTATTTTAGCAATAGACCTATATTTTGAAGAGGGAATAAGATTTTCCAGTCAAGAAAGCTAGAAAATAATATAGTTTATATTGTTTTTACATATAACAATGTTTAAAAAGGGTGTTTTTTAGACGTATGGTTTTCAATCTGGCAATACTTTTTTAGAGTTGGTCTTTTTGACAGCTGTCACTTGATTTATGCTCAATTTGGTTTGCCATTTCATAATGAAAATAGACTTAGATACACTCCTGAACAACGTTTGCAAATCGTACAAATTTATTACCAAAATAATGGCTCAGTTCGCGCGACGCATCGCGCTCTGCGTCCAATATTTGGTCGACATAATTGCCCAGGAATTAATTCGAGCAAGCCGCGGCGGCCACTTGCCCGATACCATTTTTAAAGCTTAATGGCAAACCCTTATCTTTATTATAAAGCTTAATTCTTGGCCAACACATTTATGCATTTTATTTTTTTCTTGAAAACCACACAACTAAAAAAACACCCTTTATAAAGGGTTTTTCAACTGGAACGGGTAGATTTCGGAGAATTGTGGTGTTCATTTATTTTTTGAGACATCTATCAAATCAATTGTACATTGTCCAGTTACAGATGACAAAATGATAAAATCCTCAAAAAGTACCGCTTGGTGTAGATTTTGGACCAGCGTGGCGGGCGTGGGGGTGTTATTGGTCTTTCTAGTCTTTTGGGTGAAGCGATCATCGGCAATGGCTATCGTCACAGGCTACAGAATTATGATAACCATAACCAATTTCTAAAAGTCCAAATCGAACCATATATGGAACTATATAGACGACATTTAACAACATCCAACAAGAGAAACTTTAGTTCGATGTTAAAATACCGCGCTGAATTGGATGCAGATTTAAAACAACATTAAAAGGTCTGCTCAAAACGCACAAAGCCATTCGAAAGGAAACAGTTGACATTTGAATCAATTTGTCAACTTAGGTAGGTTAGTCACTGGTATTACCGTTCTGGTATCCATTTTTCAGTTAATGGCAAACATTATTCTAGAGAGGGTAAAGTTCATGATCGAATTTTCGTTCAGTAAGCATCATGGAGGTTTTCGCAGTGGTTGATCGTGCGTCGGCTCTTGCGAATCATTCTTGAACAATCATATGCGAGTTTCAGTCACCGCTTCATCCCATCTTTGTAGATTTTAAGAAGGCACTAGATCGGGTAATGGTGATTAATATTGTTTTGCTTTATACATCTTGATCTGCAAATTTCAAGAAAAGCAAAGCGGGAGAGAGCTATCTACGTAATTATACAGAAGAGTGAAATGATAAACACATATACCTACTTACTCACCAACATGAACATGTTTCTTCTATCTTGATTCCTACTCCTATGATCTTATAATTTTAATTTATCAAGATGTTCTGCATTTTTATCTATGTAAATCCGCCATAAGGCGTCAGTTATAGCGGTCAGTAAAACGCATCAGTAAACATTTTCTTTTGTAGTATTTAATATTTTTGAATGTGTTTTGAAACAAAAAGTATATACCAATTGGTGGCGGATAACATACTTTAATTTATTAAAAAAAATATATTGATTCGTTAATGTATTTTTTACGGAAAACCAATAATTAGATTTTACTGGCAAAAACTAATTTTACGTATCAGCTGATTGTCATGTCACTCAAAATGAAACAATAATTCATTCTAGTTTCTTACTGTTTCGTTCATCCGGAAAAAAATCGTTCATCCGGAAATAAATTACTGATACATTTGCGACCAGAAAGAAGAAGAAAAAGACAGGATGCGTTGCTATAACCATTTTTTTATCGACATATAATTTTACTGATCGCTATAAACGACCATCAGTAAAAAAAACATATAATTCATTTGTTTTCACTTTTTAAGGTAGTTCCACACTATCCCACAGTGTATTACGACATGTCAAAAAAAAGTGTGATGGAATGTGTGATGGTTTTACATTAAATCCTAAAAAATATTTCAGATCTAAACACATGTCAAATCGTATGAGATCTGCGCTGTCATATTCTGTTTCCACACTATTATACATCTGTTTCATCACACATTTTTGACATGTCGTATTACACTGTGGGATAGTGTGGAACTACCTTTACTGATGCGTTTTACTGGTCGCTATAACTTACGCCTAAGGATAAGGCATAAGGACAAACTAAGATTGATATTCTTGTCAGCATCCGATCAAAGTCAAAGAAACATAAATGTGTAGAATTTAAATCCAAGATCTACGGTCCCAAGCAGGGCCGTCGAGAGGGGGGTGGTAAGGGGGGGAATCCCCCCGGGCCCGGGATTTTTAAGGGGCCCGGAAATTTGAAGCCATACGTGTAATCGTAATTTTTTCATATAGATTTTTCATACCAACTGGGGCCCAGTTCCTCATCAACCATTAACATATTCTCGTGATTTTCAAGGGGCCCGAAATTAGAAACAAACAGTTGAATTGTAATTTTTGTTTGTAATTTTTTTTATTTGAGATAGATTTTTCATGCATCTTGGGGCCCTGATCCGCAAGCATTTATATATTCTCGTGATTTTCTAGCGGCTCGGAAACTTGAAAAATCAATCACGTTTTCAAAATCGGGGCCCTATGTGAACGTTATCTTAAGAAAAACTCACGCTTGCGGATTTGGGCCCCTGACTAATGTTGACATGTTTTTTTTTAAATATCTAGAGACAAATCGACTGACTCCGGCTATTTAAAGAAAATAATGGAAAATCGCATAGCTTTTATATATTAGTGAGCACAAACTATTTTGTAATTTAAAGTAAATTTTGAAATTTTGTATCAGCCTCAGTCTTAATAAGGGGCCCGGAATTTCGAAAAACACAAAATATATATTTTTTTTTATTCGGATTTTTCTTTATATCTATTGAATTTCTGTTTGTTACTTAGAAATTATTTGTTCTTATTGAGAAAGAGTTTTCGCTATGACCGTTATTTGCAAATCTCTATAAAATATAGCTGATTTGACTTTAAGACTTCGAAGTTAATATTGAATATTCTTGTGTAGAAAACCTAACTAGGTGTTAAAATATAAAATACAGTATTGATGAAGTGAGTTATAAACGTGTAGATTCCGCGGAATGTTGTACTGCGGCAATCACATTTTCGGAGTTGTTCAAAAGTGTTTCAACTTGTTAAGCAGCAGTGCACAAGGTTGGCAAATTCTTAAGGAAAATGTGCCGGGATTCCTTCACAAACTATCCGACACAAGATGGCCAGCTAGAATTGAAGCAGTGAAACCATTTGCAAATCATCTCAATAAACTAAGAAAATCACTAAAAGGATTTAGTGATCTCACTTTAACTGCTGAAGCTATAGAAGAGATGAACATGACGTATTAAAATATATGCACAAATTTGAATGTGTCCTGATGTCTTCAATCTGGTGCAAGGTTCTAAGCGCTTTAAATGAAAGAAGCATCATTCTTCAAGCCAGCGATATCACTATTGACGTTGAAATTCGAAACCTCGATAGTTTGATCTCCGATTTGCAGCTTTGCAAAGAAGTTGCGGCTGGATTGGGAGATATTTCCGAATCGTTCACATCGACCCAAAAAAAACAATTAATGAGACATTTCGGAGAAAGTCAAGGTGAAGAACAAACTGATACAGACGAAGGAACAAACTTCAAAAGAAACACCTTTTACGTCATAGTTGATTCTATTATATCTGGAATTTCTCGTCGGTTCGATGCCATGAAAATTTTGAATTCAACCTTTTCACTTTTATGGCAGTTTTCAACAATGGACGAAACTGAGATTCGAATTTCTGCTACAAGCTTTATTCAAAAGTACAAATCGCATGTATCTCAAGAATAGGAGGAAGAATTAATTCATCTGAAACACATGTATGAAGCCAATTTCGAAGCAGAACTTCCACCATTGAATCATGATGTATTTTTTGGTTGGTGTCTCCAAGTTGCGTGGAATTGAATATGAAATAAAAGATATTTGTTAAGTTAAACTTATAAAATCTTTATTAATTAAATTAAATCACTTATATCACAACTTTATTTTACTTTGTGCTACGCGTTTCGGAAATTAAATTTCCATCATCTGGCACTAATTATCTAAGAATAATTGCAAAGCTATCTTAAACTAAGTACTATTATGTTGAAGGTTTCTTCTATTGTGATCTTGACTGTCAAAAATTTTTTTTAATAATGATTCTTTTATAGATGTTTGCCTCTTTCTCTCTTTTGATTATTTGTATTTTTTGATTATTATTGTTGATTATGTGTTGTTTCATTTTTCTATTGTAGTTCTGACCTGCTTTGTTGAGTTATATTAGTGTGTGTTTGTGAAAGTGCAGTATCGTATAGTGTGTTCGTTTTGAATATTAGTTTGTCGTTTAAAAGTTTGTTTTCTTCTGTCTTATACGCTTTATATATTTCGAATTCTTCCAATGCATTTAATAGATTACCCTTTTTGATTATATGCATTGGAGATAGGTTCTTATCAAAGTTGGGAAAGCTATGGTTATTTTCGATTAAATGTAAAGCGTAATTAGACTTGGTACTAGGTTTTGGTTTGTGTTCATTGAATCTTTCATAGAATGTCCGTCCGGTCTGTCCGATATAGTATTTGTCACAGTCGTTGCATTTAAGTTTGTAAACTCCAGATTTCATTTTGGTTTCTATTTTTGGTTTCGATTGTAGGATATTTTGAATGTTGTTATTGGTTTTGAAGGAGACGTTGACGTTAAGTTTTTTAAATTTTTTAAATTCATTATTTATGATTTTTGGCATTATATTGGTAAATTCTATTGATGTGTATTTTGTATCGGTTGAGGTGGGTTTTATTTTATTAATATTGTTTTTTTGTTTTCTAAGAATTTTATCTATTTTATCTGGTTTGTATCCGTTAGATGTTGCGATTTGTTTAATTATGTTTAATTCGTTTTGGTAATCCTCGTCGTCCATTGGTATTGTTAGGAGTCTATGTATGAATGAATTGTATGCGGTCATTTTTTGACTGTGTGGATGGTGTGAATCATTATGTATTGTGATGTCTGTTGTGGTGGGCTTCCTGTATATTTTGAATTTTAATTTGCTGTTTATCTTTTTTATGTTTAGATCCAAGAAATTGATTTCATTGTTATATTCTGTTTCTGCTGTGAATTTTATGTTTCCATTGATGTTGTTTATGTGATTTTTGAGTATTTCAATTTGTCTATTTGTTCCATTAAATATGATGAAGGTATCGTCGACGTAACGTGAGTAGGTTATTATTTTCTGGTATAGGGGGTTTTGACTTGATAAAATATGTTTGTTTTCAAAATCATTGAGGTAAATGTCTGCTAGTAAGCCACTTAAAGGTGATCCCATCGCTAGGCCTTCAGTTTGGATGTAGAATTTGTTATTGAATGTGAAATAATTTTGTTGCAGTATTATTTTTAATGTTGATATTAGTTCTTTAATTTGTTGTTTATTAAGTTTGGCAGTGTTTGTGAGGTTCTCTTCTATTATTTGTATGGTTTCTTTTATAGGGATGTTGGTGTACATGTTCGTTACGTCGAATGATATTAGTTTATGTTGGTTAGTTATGTTTATGTCTTTTATCTTTTCTATGAGGTAAATTGAATTGTTGATGCTGTTGTTGTTGTGTATTTTGATGTTTTTTTTTTTATCAGTTTGTGTAGTGCTGCAGATATTTTGTAGCCAGGTGCTGTTTTGAAATTGATGAGTGGTCTAATGGGTGTTCCGGTTTTGTGAATTTTTGGAAGTCCTGTGAATTGCGGAGCTTTTGGGTTGGGTTGTTTTAATTTAAATTTTTGTGTATTTGTGAATAGGCCGTTGCATTTATTAATCATTTGGTTTATTTCTTTTATGTATTTTTTCGTTGGGTCGTTTTTTAGTAATTTAATATTGTTGTCTTCGATGAATTTGTTAGTTTTATCTATGTATTGTTGGTTATCGAATATTACTACGGTATTTCCTTTGTCGGCTTTTGTGATGATGGCGTTGTTCTCGGCTAATTTTACTTTAATGGTTTTTAGGATTTTTAAGTTTGTTTTTTGTTTTTTGTGGGTGTTGTTTGGTTTGGTGTTGTTGTTATTTTTTATTGTGTTTTTTAGTTTTTTATTGATGACTACTCGAAGTTCGTTTTGTGAGTCTTAGTCTGGTATTGTTTTGATGGCTGCTTCTGCGTTTGTGACTTCTCTGATTATGTTGTTTTTGTCTATTTTAGGTATATTGAATTTTAGTCCTTTGCTTAAAATGTTCGTTTCGGGTTCTGTGAATTGTATATTTGTGCAATTTACTATTTTTGGGTAGAAATTATGTTGTGTTGTGGTTTTTATATGAGGTTTTTGTTTTAGTGAGAGTTTTTGTAATTTTGTTTGGTGTTGATTTTTGATTTTGCGTATGATGAAGGTGTTCTGTTCTTCTATTTTCTTGATTAAGAGGTGGGTGGCTATTGGTACGATATACGATACCTTCATCATATTTAATGGAACAAATAGACAAATTGAAATACTCAAAAATCACATAAACAACATCAATGGAAACATAAAATTCACAGCAGAAACAGAATATAACAATGAAATCAATTTCTTGGATCTAAACATAAAAAAGATAAACAGCAAATTAAAATTCAAAATATACAGGAAGCCCACCACAACAGACATCACAATACATAATGATTCACACCATCCACACAGTCAAAAAATGACCGCATACAATTCATTCATACATAGACTCCTAACAATACCAATGGACGACGAGGATTACCAAAACGAATTAAACATAATTAAACAAATCGCAACATCTAACGGATACAAACCAGATAAAATAGATAAAATTCTTAGAAAACAAAAAAACAATATTAATAAAATAAAACCCACCTCAACCGATACAAAATACACATCAATAGAATTTACCAATATAATGCCAAAAATCATAAATAATGAATTTAAAAAATTTAAAAAACTTAACGTCAACGTCTCCTTCAAAACCAATAACAACATTCAAAATATCCTACAATCGAAACCAAAAATAGAAACCAAAATGAAATCTGGAGTTTACAAACTTAAATGCAACGACTGTGACAAATACTATATCGGACAGACCGGACGGACATTCTATGAAAGATTCAATGAACACAAACCAAAACCTAGTACCAAGTCTAATTACGCTTTACATTTAATCGAAAATAACCATAGCTTTCCCAACTTTGATAAGAACCTATCTCCAATGCATATAATCAAAAAGGGTAATCTATTAAATGCATTGGAAGAATTCGAAATATATAAAGCGTATAAGACAGAAGAAAACAAACTTTTAAACGACAAACTAATATTCAAAACGAACACACTATACGATACTGCACTTTCACAAACACACACTAATATAACTCAACAAAGCAGGTCAGAACTACAATAGAAAAATGAAACAACACATAATCAACAATAATAATCAAAAAATACAAATAATCAAAAGAGAGAAAGAGACAAACATCTATAAAAGAATCATTATTAAAAAAAATTTTTGACAGTCAAGATCACAATAGAAGAAACCTTCAACATAATAGTACTTAGTTTAAGATAGCTTTGCAATTATTCTTAGATAATTAGTGCCAGATGATGGAAATTTAATTTCCGAAACGCGTAGCACAAAGTAAAATAAAGTTGTGATATAAGTGATTTAATTTAATTAATAAAGATTTTATAAGTTTAACTTAACAAATATCTTTTATTTCATATTCCACCATTGAGTTTGCTGAATGCAATTTTTTCCCAGAACTTGGAGACGATTGGCAAAGTAATTGAATTTCGATGTAAATATAAGTAGTTTTGCTGCTCAGAAATCTAGGAAAGCTCGTATTCAATAAGGAAATATTTCGTCGAATACAAACCAACTCTAAAGGCAATATGTATTGTGATAATATTTTGAATGTAAAAAAAAGAATGCAAAAGTTGAAATGAAAACTTACAAGCATGCGGTTGGCAATAACGCACTGATTGCAGAGCTTGATTGATAACTTCTAGATGTGGATTCGAACCGATCTACTCGTATGCCGAATTATTTTCTTTACATCCCCTGTTTCAACTGGACGAAACCCGTGGGAATGATCAGATAATGGACACTTGCTAACAAAAAGTATTTCATCCTTTCTTCTCATTGTTACTAGTGCCATGCTATTAGCAATAGGTATTTGGCCGTAGCAGGAGTAGGCATGTAGTAAAAAAAATAGTATATATGAGGGGCCCGGGATTTGTCCGTCCCGGGCCCGGAATTCCTCTCGACGGCCCTGGTCCCAAGAATTTGTCCGTTTAAGAGATTTGTCCGCTTAAGAAAGTTGTCCGTTATAGGAGAGTTTACTGTAAATATGTTTGTATTTTGAAAGAAAAGTATCTTACATACCTACTTCCTAATAATTTTATTAGTTGAAATAATGAATGAATGAATTAATTAATTGGGGGAAAGTGCACTGCGACCTTTAAGATCTATTGTGCCCCCTTTTCTAAAGCGCTGGATGAGGATACTCATCCTACAGCACTTCCTCCAACTTGGTTTCTTTTAGGAAGCCAAGTATTTGAGGTATTTTTAGAGAAGGTAACCTGCCCTTCTCTATCTGGTAATTACCCAGGTGTTTTTGTCTTTTGTGCATAAGTGCACCACATCTACCTAGTATGTGGTCCGGTGTTTCTTCTTCTTCATCCCAGAATCTGCATGTTGCGCTGCTTGACAGCCCTAGGATATTAAGGTGTCTTTTTAGATTGCAGTGCCCTGTGAGAAAGTCCGTTATAATTCTCAGGTTGTTTCTGTTTAAGTTAATGCAGGCTGTTAATCTTTCTAGGTTGTACATTTTTGCCTGTCTTAGCTTTGGGAGTTCTTTCCAACGGTTGGATCTTTTGATTTCTTCGTTTGTTTTGATCTTGCTTTTGATCAAATTCTCCCCAAAACCGCAGTAGGGTTACGGTCCAAAAAAGGGTGTTGTTGCCCCTATTTTCGCCAGACGGTCAGCCTCTTCATTGCCTTCAACACCAACATGGCCTGGTATCCAATGGAGAGTGACTGTGTTTTCCCTGCCCAAAGTGTTGAGTTTCTCTAGGCATTCCCATACCAGTTTGGAACTGATACTGTATGAGCTAAGGGCCTTAAGTGCTGCTTGACTATCTGACATTATTACAATGTTTTGCTTGCGATAGTTCCTATCTAAGTTTAGTTCAGCCCATTTTCCTATCGCGTTAACTTCCGCTTGAAAGATGCTTGAGGACTGTCCCATTGGAACAGAGAGTTTAGTTCTAGGCCCAAAGATTCCTACACCCGTTCCTTCAATAGTTTTTGATCCATCAGTGTACCACTCTTGATGGCATTTGCTTTAAAGGTGTAGTTTTCTGTTTCTCCTAGCCACTCTTTTTTGCTACTTAACTTCGTTTCGAAGTTTTTCTTGAAGTTGTAAATCTTAATCATGCTATCTCTTGGAATATCAAGAGAGGGTATTGTTTTGGACAGGGAGTCTTTTTGTCTAAGACTTATTTGTTTACCTTTGCCGGTGGCCTCTTTTGAAAATCTCATGATTGTTCCCTCAGCTGCACTTTTTTAGTTGAAATAAACCAATCACAGTTCTATTTCTTAACCTTTTGAATTGTAGATAATATCTCATCAATAAAATCACCTCAAATACATCTAATGCACCTTGAATAAGATGGTTGAAACTACGACAGATAATTAATTTAAAGGAAAAAATGATTCTTTTTATGTTCATCCTTATTTAGGTATACTATATACATATTTAACATTACGTATAAATGTAAGTACATAATACTAACATGGACCTACATAATTCAATAAACGGAAACAAAAATATAAATGAAGAACATCAGACGCAAAAGACATTTTGAAATCTTCCCATTCTGATGACGCTGCAGAGGGGGATAACGACAAAATAAGCAGCTGTACGACGCGCCGTTCAATCAATAAGTAGACAAACTATACAAAATTATACATATTATGGGCTATAGGCTAGGCACTATTAATAACCTAGTTTAACATAGTGGTGTACCGCCCATCACTTCTCATATTAATCAGATTTAAAAATAGTTCCTTCATGTTCATGCCACACCAGTCTTAAATGAAGCATTACCGATTGGTTTTCTTTGGGGCTGCCCCAGAAAATGTTTATGCTTCGAGCACGTACGCCAACTCAACCCCTTCCAGGAAAAAATCACTACTTTAAAGTTTTTAACGATTTAAGTGGAATATCAATACATATATGAATGGAGGGAAGCAACGATTCCAACATCTCTATACATGATGTTAGTGATTAATATTTCACATCCTTTTAACCATAAAACTCTCAACGTGATTATCTTCATAAAAGGGATAATAATATCTAATTACCTAAAGAATATCATTGTTAAGATTAACAGTTTTCATGTCAACCTTATGTAATCCTTTCGAATTTGTCTTAATAGCGATTTTGTTTGGTCACCCGAAAACTTTCTTGTATGCATGTACAGGGTGGGCCAACAGAAGTCATCCACCCGATGTTGTTTGGCTCTCTTTTTTTTCTAAATGAAAAACTTCGATTCTGTTTTTTGATTATGTTTATTTGAACCTTTAGAATTATATTGGTCAAGTCGAGAAGATGATATCGGCCAAATGGGCGCCGCGCCGTCACAATTGATTGCTCGTTTTATGGCATTTTTCATCACTTCAGCGAGAACTTCTGGCGATAGATTCTCGCACTCGGTTCGAATGTTGTCCTTGAGGGCTTCCAGAGTCTCGGGATTGTTCACGTAATCACGGGCCTTAAAAAAACCCCACAAAAAAAAGTCTGAAACCTTTAAATCGGGTGATCTTGCGGGCCAGTGCAAATCGCCAAAACGAGAGATGAGGCAACCCGGGAACGCCGCGCCGCCACCGCCTTCAGAATATCGGTACATGCCGGTTCATGTATCGCTCCATGGCTTGTTCACTTGTATTCTGCATCTTTCTAGTCCACGTACTATACTTAAATACGTAAAATTTTTAAAAATTTTGTTTTTTCAAGGCTTGGAGTAAACAAACAAAAACAGTAAACTAAAATAACTTTGTTTAAAAACACAATAAAAGAATATAGATTTTTGGCTTTACAAAAAGGTATGGCATGACATGCTTGGAGTCACTTTTATTTTAAAATAATTTTTTTCCAATGTTAGTAATTTTCTTTTAAAATTGCCCCTCCTACCTGGATGGTGGGGAACTAGACTCCTACCATAAATTTTTTTTCTTATCTCGACCCAACCTTCACGCTCTAGCTTTTGTGGTACCTAGGGTGAATCACCCTTTTTATAAACAAACATAAGTGAGAGCTACAGTACGTTTGCAGCGAACTGTTGGATACCCTATTCCCTATATTTTTGTATATGCGTCTGCCTCCCGCAGCCAGCCGATGTTTCAGTTTCAGAAACAAAATTCTTCTTTAGCAAACAGAAAGAAATTCAATAACATTAATTTTGTGTGGTGTGATGTTCAATTAGTGCTGCCACAGTAAAAAAGGCGTGTGGCACGCCCAAAGTTCAGACTTTTTATTGCCAAGGCAATTAGTATGAGCTCAGTGACATTAAGTTTTATTCTTGCAGATCGATTTGAACAAAACAAGACAAATCTTAAATTTTTTAAAATTAGATTTTGAATATAAATAGCGATTACGGGTGTTTTTAAAAATTCTTGAACCGCACTCTGCTATACGAAACAAAGGAATTAAATCTTAGTGTTCATCTTTTTCTGGATGGTGGTTAACCAATTAAATGGAAGAAAACTAAAAATAAGTACATAATTAAACATTGGTGTATTGCACGACCACTTTAAACTACTTTTGAATCCGGAGACTCTTACACTTCCTATTCAATACGCAAAACCTACTCACTCTAATAACATTTTAGATAGTGTTATTACATACGACGAAGTAAATGATGTGTTAAAGAGAATAAAAGACGTAAAGGCACCAGGAGCTGATGGAATACCACTTGAGTTTCTAAAATATGGAACGGAAACCCTCGCTTTAAACTTAACTTCGGCTTTTAATATAATTTTGGATACTGGCATACTACCAGAACAGTTAAAAAAATCTTTTATTTTTCCCATACATAAGAAGGGTAACATTGATGATCCATCCAATTATCGTGGTATCTCCTTCCTTAACGCCTCCTGCAAGGTATTCACAACATTATTGAATGATCGATTGACCAGTTGGATACACGATAAAAAGTTGCTTGGGGAGTTCCAAGCAGGATTTCGAAGTGGTTACTCGACAATAGATAACATCTTTGTTCTGCAAACCATAGCTGCAACATTTATAGAACAAAAAAAGAAGTTATACGTTTTTTTTTTGTCGACCTGAAAGCAGCATTTGATACGGTTGAACGCAGAGCATTATTTTTCATGCTTTATAACCTGGGGATGTCAGAAAAGTTTGGAAAGGTTCTTGAAAACATTTATGATGGAAATCTGGCAGCTGTGTGGAATGGGTTTGAAAAGTCTGAGTGGTTTGAATCAAATATGGGAGTTAAACAAGGATGCAATTTAAGTCCAAATCTTTTTGCTCTGTTCATAGATGAACTGATTGACTTTTTACCTGGTGGAGTTGAAATTTCGAGGACTCACATTAAAGCCTTACTATTTGCAGATGACGTCATACTTTTTGCCTATTCGCCTGAAACTCTACAATTGATGATTAACCGTTTCGAATCGTACTGTCGGTTATGGAATCTGAGAGTTAATTTGAGCAAATCAAAAGTGATGATATTTTGCAAAGGTTCTGGTAGAACAGCTAGGAATGAGAAATGGCACTTTGACAGAGAGCCAATCGAGATTGTTAAATCCTACAAATATCTGGGACTTACCATAACCAGCAATCTTAATATGGAAACGCACCTCAAAGACAAGCTTATTAAAGCCAAAAGTGCAATATCAGCAACTTGGAAAAAATGTTTCTCAAACCAAATAATATCACATAGTGTCAAGTATAAAGTCTTTGTGGCAGTGGCTGAATCTATCGTGATGTACGCAGCACAGGTCTGGGGGGAGAAAAGTATGAAACGGTCGAAAAACTTCAGACGTTCTTCATTAAAAGATGTTTTCGTTTACCAAAAAACACCCCGAACTATATGATCACAATAGAGACAGGACTGTCACCACTTTTCGTCAAAACTCTTAAGTGTCATGTCGACTATATCACAAAAGTACTCAATATGCCTGACGGGAGACTTCCTAAGATTATAGCATTGCAAACAATTCAAAAAAAGAACCTGTGGTATAAAAAGATCGAAGAACATGCTGCTTATTGTCTTACTAGCTTTCGAGTGCTCGATGAAAATGGAAGATTTTAAACCTTATCTCTAAAGTAGATGAGCAACTTAGAATTGATTCCATAAATGAGTCTACGTCTTCGGTACATAGAGCAACCTACAACCATCTCAATCTCAATTTATGCGAGCGTAACTACTTCCGCAACGAAAATAAGCAGGAACTTATCTCAGCGATCTTTAAAATGAGAGGAGAACTGATCAGCCTTCACTACAATCCTCATCGAGAGGATTTACCTATCTATTGCAGCTTATGTAACTTAAGAGAAAGGGAAGATGTCATCCATTTCATAGGGATCTGTCCAATTTTTTATGAAATACGGAGAAATACACTGGACAGCAACGTGAAATCAGCAGACGAAGTAGTCGCACTCCTAAACTGCGAAGGCAACATTAATCAACTCTTCAATTTCTTTCGAACCGCGATGACCTATCGACCTATCGTACACAAATTTTAAACGAAGCATTTTAAAAGAAATCAAAATTTTTTATTTTATTGTTTTTTTCTCTTCAAAATCAATATTACTTTTGAATTACAAACTTCAATTAGACAATTTTTTTCTTACTTTTCAAACGGATGTCAATCGGGCAGACGGCAAAGCCAAGCCTAAACGATTTTATTAAATATTTTTTTGTAAAGGATGTATCTGAATGTAAATGAAAATAAATCGAATCTATCTATCTATCTATCTATCTTCATCTTTTTACTTCAAAACTGCGACCGATTGTTAAAAAACGTTAAAAAATTAATGCATTATACGACTTTTGACGGAAACGCCCGTGTGGGCGTATCTTATAAATTTGAAGCACTAACTGAGCTTTGATCATTAGTCAGTATTTAGGCATATGTGTAAAACTACAGCTGAATCGAGTAGTTTTAAAACGATCTTTGCTAAACAAAGGTATTTTATCAAAATCACGCCTTTAATGTTGAAGTTAAAAAAGAATGTTACCTTTCAGTTATGTTTTTAAATAATACCTGCTGAATTTTGTATTAGGGAGTTTTATATTTTTCTGTAAACTCAAATATTTTTTATTCGATTGATTTTTCTTTTCTCAAAAGCGTTTCTTTTATAATAAATTATTAATAAATATGACAGCACCATATACACCTCAACAGAATGGTGGTAGTGAAAGAGAAAACCGTACTATTGTTGAGATGTCAAGAACTTTTAAATATTCGAATTCGGAAATCCAGTTTCCTGAAGCAATCTGGGCAGAATTAGTAAACTCTGCAATATATATTCTGAATAGAACAGGCAAGTCAGCGGTTGATGGAATAAGTCCTTATGAACTTTGGATGAAAAAAAAACCTAGGATAAAACATCTCCGAATAATAGGATCTACTTGCTACACACATATACTGATTCAGAAAAGAAAGAAAATGGACAAAAAGGCAGTTAAAGGATTTCTTGTTGGATATGACGGTGATGAAAGTTACAGAATCTATGTCAAGGAAGATCATAAAGTGATTTTATCTAGAGATGTTTAGTTTCAAGAAAAGCCAAGAATTTGTTTAGACACAGCCAAACTATCTCTCCGTGATGTTAAGTACTCAGAAGAACAAAGACAAGACAATACTAAGGAATTAGATGTTTCAGAACAAGAAGAAGAACCAATAAGAACAGAAGAAAATTACGATGAAGAACACCAAACCGGCCATGACACTGATTTTGACGACGAAGTAGAAGATATTCAACAGCAATCATTAGCTGAACGTTTAAGAAATCGTGAACAATTGACAAAACCAAAGAAGTATGACGATTTTGTATTGGCAGCGGAAGAATTCGTGAGTGCTACAGAAAACCCTGAAAGTTACCAAGAGGCGACCAACAGCAAAAATAAAATAGAATGGAAAAAAGCAATGGAAAAGGAAATTGCTTCACTTAAAGAAAACCAGACTTGGAAACTTATAACTTTACCAAAAGGATCAAAAGCGATACCATGCAAATGGGTTTTTAATTTAAAGAAAAATCCTGATGGAAGTATTGACAAGTACAAAGCAAGGTTAGTAGCGAAAGGATTCAGCCAACGTTTAGGAATAGACTACTGTCAAACGTTTAGTCCAGTGGGAAAGATGGGAACGATACGGTCGATTTTAAGCATTGCTGCAAGTGAGCGGATGCATCTTGCACAATTCGACGTATCAACAGCATTTCTCTATGGAGAACTTGAAGAAACCATATATGTACATATATGAAACAGCCAGAGGGATACAATGACGGTACAAATAAAGTATGTGAGCTCAAGAGAAGTTTGTATGGTTTGAAGCAATCATCAAGATGTTTGAATAAACGTTTTGGAACTTTTATTTCAAAATTGGGGTTCAAAACCAGTGAAGCTGATCCATGTTTGTTTATTCGAGAGCGAAATGGAAATAAGCTCATACTAGTTTTGTATGTTGATGATGGATTGATTGGAGCCACCAACAAAAACGACTTGGATGTCTTCATAAACGAACTCAAGACAGAATTCAAAATTGTTTTAAAAGATGCAGTCTATTTTTTGGGACTTGAAATAGAGAAAAAGGACAAGAACATAAAAATTAAGCAGACAGCGTATTCAAGAAGGATTCTGGAACGTTTTAATTTTTCGGAGTGCAAACCAATTTCAACTCCTATGATAGCAAACCAAGAAACCATTAAAACAGGGAAAGAAGACATGGAAAATCACACATTTCCGTACAGACAAGCAGTTGGTGCGTTGATGTACTTAATGCTTGGTACTAGACACAGACCTTGCATACAGCGTTGGATTCCTATCAAGAAGTCTTGAGAATCCATCTATAGAAGACGTTACCCGAGTCAAGAGAGTGTTCCGATATATAGCAGGAACTTTGGACTTCGGAATAACTTATTATCATGGAGCAGAAAAAGGTATTTTACATGATATAGCGATGCAGATTTCGGAGGTTGTTTGAAAACAGGCCGTTCAACTTCAGGAGTAGTTGTAAAATATGCTGGTGGAGCTATTTCTTGGCTTAGCCAGAGGCAAGCAATGGTGTCCACATCTACTACAGAAGCAGAAATAGTAGCGGCAAATGAAGCAGCTAAGGAAGTCATTTGGTTGAGCAGACTGTTCAATGGTATTTTGCAACTAAAGGATCTTCCTGTTATTCAAGTGGATAATTCAGCAGCGGTTAGACTTGCACAAAACCCAGAGTTTCACCGAAGGACAAAACATATTTCCATTAAACATTTCTTTATCCGGGAAAAAGTTATTGAAGGAAAAATTTTGGTGCAACAAATATCAACAAAGAAGCAACTGGCAGATGTAATGACGAAACCACTTCCAAGTCCACTTCTTAACATTTTATGCAAACAAATGGGACTTATATAATAATAAAAACACAAAACTGAACTTTCAGGTAACAAGGGAAAGTGTTGAAGTTAAAAAAGAATGTTACCTTTCAGTTATGTTTTTAAATAATACCTGCTGAATTTTGTATCAGGGAGTTTTATATTTTTCTGTAAACTCAAATATTTTTTATTCGATTGATTTTTCTTTTCTCAAAAGCGTTTCTTTTAAAATAAATTATTAATAAATAAAAAGAGGATTTTATTTATAAATGCAATATTTAAAAGTGGGCGTATTGAAAAAATGTACACAAGAAAATGTAGAGATATATTTTTCAAATAACAAACGGAAGGAAAAACTTTTAAATTGAATATTGGTAGTACCTTAAATTCTTAAAACTACGTTTTTCGTTCTTTCATGAAAAATGGGCGTAAGACACGCCCAAAATTCAAAAATTCCTTTTCATACACAAACTTTTTAGTTTCTACTAAGAGACGCAAAATTTTGGCTTACAGATTCATTATAAATACCGTTTATCTACAAAAACAATTTTTTTTATAAATTCTAGTGAAAAGTGGGCGTCAGCCACGCTCAAAATCAATTTTTTTGATTTCATACACAAGATGTGTACAGTGTATGTGCAAGTTATACCCACAAGCCTGGTGCAAGAGCCACATACAATTTAAAATAAAATGCACGACTGGGTCGCCCGAACTTGCTCTAATGTGTGACAGTGGTCTAGGTGCTTAAGATTTTGATAAAAATAAAATTTTCAAAATTCTTAAATAAATACTCAAACTGATTTGAGCTGAAAAAAAGTACGCCATTTTATTTCTTGGATAAATTTGTATTTATGAGAAAAAATTTATAAAAATCTGTGGAACGGTTTTTAAGAAAAAAAGTTTTTTTTTGAAAAACTTTGAAAAAAATTTCCAAAAAAATTCAAAAACGCCAGTTCATAGGTATTCATTTATAATTTCTAGAGAAAAATTTAATAGGTAAGCAGTTTTCAAAATATAATTTTTTTTTTAAATGCTTTTAAAAATACAAAAAAAATGTTTTAAAGTATTGCGGTATGCAGTAGAAATTGAGCTACCTACAACTATATATGTGTGAAATTTCGAAAGAATCGGTAGTCGTTTTCGAGATAGTCGAAACCAAACAAAACGGCCCTATGGAAAGTACCGTTCTTAGACATTTTTTAAACCTATTTTTTCAGCCATATGATTGTTCGTACCTAAAACGCAACACTGTTTTTTTGCTCTATAGGGCAAGTATTGGTTTCGTGCAGAAAAAAAATCGAGGTTTTAATCAAACATGACATTACGATGAAGCCCAAAAAAAATGCGGATGTGCGCTTTTTCACGTCATGCTACAGCCTAAACGGCTTAACGGATTTTCTTCAAACTTGGTATAGGTATAGCAGTTTGAAGAAAAACGATTGTCGAGGTTTTTTTGTTTCGTTTTAGCCCGGCTCAAACTGGTACCTTTCATGAAACGGCTTTTTTTCATTTTGGATTTGCTCAAAAACGGCTCTAACGATTTTGATTAAACTTAGAATTTAACTTACCTAAGATATTTCTAACAAAATAGCGTTTTTTGTTCTTGGCTTAAATGGTCGTAACGAAAATCAGGTTTAACAGGGCTCTTTTTCAAATGGCCATAAGTTCGCAACGGCTCAATTGAATTGACTCAAACTTCGTTTGGCATAGTTCTTTATAGTGTTCTATAGGATGGCTTTATAAATTTTCCAGTGAAGCCTTTCTAAATGGTGGCTTCCATACAATGAGCCGTTCAGTTTTAGCCAACTTTTTTTGGTTTTTTCTAATTTCCTCAAAATTTGGCTCTAACGATTTTGATTAAACTTTGTATGTAATATACATAGACTGTTTTTAAGAAAACTGCATTTAAGTTCTTGGCTACAAATGATAATAACGTAAGAGCCGTTTTGAGAAAAATAAGCTTTAACGTAACGGTTATATGGCAGGTACATATGTACCGTTATTTTTTGAGCTAAAAAAAAAATTCCCCTCTGTACAATACCTTAAAAACTCTATATACCAAGTTTGAAGCAATTCTCCCCACCCGTTTAGGCTGTAGGTGTCTATACATACAGACAGACAGACAGACATACAGACGGACAGAATTTTTAGACTATCTTTTTTCGTCTTCGCTATCATCGTAATGTCATGTTTGATTGTTATCTCAAAACTTTTTTTTCGACGAATGCTTAACTTGCCTTATAGTACCTACATATAATCGCAAGTAAAAAAGAATAAAAAACAATTATATTATATTCTTAAAATAATTTTATTATTTCCATAAACATTTGTGGATCTTTCAAAGTCCATTATATGGAAACATTTTATGTATGCATAAGTATACATTATATATATTTTTTACATAAATATTTTAAAAGTAATTTATAGAAAAGCAAGAAAACAATTTTAGTTTTAATTATTAAAAACAAAACATTTAAACTATGCAAAAAGTAAATGATTTGTTTTTGCCATCGCATAAAGCTAGCTGTCGTTTTAGTGAATCCTCGTGAGATCTTCGACAATTTTTATGACATCATCAACATTTGCTGGTTTCCTTTGGCCATTTATATTTGTCTGTTGTGTGAAAAATATTAAGTTTACATTAACTTTAAGTATTTGTATCTTATTTAATTGTATACACTTACTTCCAAGCCTGTTACGGACTCTTTCATCTTTTCTCTGCTTAGATCAAGGAAACATTCAATAAGATCACCATCAATGAATCCTTCGCATGGTTCATTCTTCTGAGGTGTATTAAAACTACGATAGTATGAATGATCAATCTTTCCGACTGATTTAATTGTATTTGTAAGCCGGTCTTCAAGGCCATGCAAGAAGTCGTAAAAGTCCTGTGGGATTTGGGTAACAATTCCAATGCCTCCATTAACTGTTCCATAAAGAACACATCCCTGATTGGGTGTTGTTCGCTCGCCAACATTCTGCATAACTAATGAACCGTGTCGAAATACGTTGACAATGTCACCCAAATGGAAGCGTGCCACTTCTGGGAGTAATTGTCGTTCTTCGTCGGTGGTTGCGGCACTGAAATCAATTAAATATTGTATCAAAATAAAATATTGTAACACAGCATTGAGATCAATTACCTATCTTTTTGACAAACAAACAAGTTGCCGTTTGTTTCCGAGCCCAAGAATGTGTCATCGTCGAGAATTTCGACTGCGCGCATCCATTTGGGGTCACAATCTCTGGCAATTTCGACAAAAATTCCTTCCATCTGCTTATGCTGCAGAAGAGTCATTGACCTGATTAAGTCTCCGACTAGGATGAAATCGCCTGAAAAAAAACATGCATTGAGATTATTTTGTTCAACATGGACAGATGGGGCTAACTTAGTTTTGATTTCTTATATAATGTGCCCGCACTCCAATCATATATTGATACCCTTATCATATATTGACACTCTACTAGCTTTAAGGAAGGTTGGAAGATAAACTTAAAGTAATCCCCGTCCACATTGTCCACATTGTCCACATTGGGTTTGAATGCCTGTGTAAACAACACTGGGAGGACAAAAAAGAGCCGGGTAAAACATTCCACTGTTTTAGCTACGAACATTTGTTATCCGGAGACGTTCAAAAAATACAGCAATCAGATCAAAATTCAATACGTTTACCCTTTACGTCAAATCTGGGTATAAGGTTAATGATTACATTAAGAAGCTGTGGGATAAGGAAGTAACTCAAGAGTGCTGTTTTTGAAGCGAACGGTAGGCATTTAATGTCAATAAAAGACCAGTTGCGAAGGTGGAAGGATCATTTCCGGCAATGCTTACTGGCGACCAGAGTGCAAATGCAATTTATGTATGAACTTCTAACCATACACTGATCTTTCATGGGTATTAATATTGGCTCCCGCCCCCCTGACCAAATCAGAAATAAGAAACGCAATCCTTCGATTTCTAAAGAAAACAAAGCAGTTTTACATGGTGTCATATTCCTGAAAGTATACCTCGCCTCGGTATTCTGTATTTATAGGGTTGGGGTCTATAAACGAGTATAAAAAGCTGATCGTTCTCTTATCAGCAAAACAAAATTTAGTGGATTAGAGTTCTCATACAAGAGACATAATCTTGGTGGTACACCAGAGAAAATCAGACCGCAAAACCTTCCAAAACAACAAGACTAAAACTGTCGGAATTGAATTTTAGCAAATGCCAAAATGAAAAAAAAAACAAGCCAACAAAAACTCACAACTTACCCTTTGCTTTCAAATAGAGGACATTGATGTTGTTCTGAATATTACACTCCATGCGAAGTTCCTTTTCATTTGTCCATTCATATAGCCGAACAAAGCTATTGATTCCCGCTAGAACTTTTCCATTAAACTCCACCAGAGAGTGGCAAGCACCATCAATTTTCGTTTCAGCCACTTGCATTAGCTTACCATCATTATACTGGAAAATAATAATCCTACCCACTTTGGGTTCAGCTTCATCGCTGTATATGAGTGCTGTTGATACTACATAATAAGTATTCGGATCATCTCCTAGTTTTGCAGACATCAATGCAATAACATACTCAGGTGGCATAAACTGATGAGCATGCAAGACTTCAAAGGTATTCTGATCGATAATCAGTAAATTGTTTATATCCAATTCCTGGCCGATTTCGGCATTTGCCGAAGATGCATTTCCACCACCTGGCTTAGGGACCATATTAGTTGAATAAGTGATGTTCTGTGCCTGTGTCGAGGCACTCGGTCTCGACGGCTTTGGTCCACCGCGTCCTTGAACATCAATTCTAACAGTGGCAACTCCAAAAGATTGTGAGCTCTCCTGATAGGCAATTCGACGTGGACCCTCACCAAGGGGCACTGTTCTGATGTGTAATTTTTGGATCTCATCAATTTTACCCAATATAACCGAATTTTTGGTAGCCAGCGCTAAGCTATCAGGATATGCTTCAGCATTCAAGGAACACATATGATTAACTTCTTTCAAGTTCACATTGGAAAATACCAATTTGTGATTAGATGAGTAAATGACAGTTGGTCGATCTGAGCACGCGAAAACATTTGTAGTTGATAGTGATTTGAATGTTCGAAGAATAGTCGGTTGGGTTCCAAGAGTTACCTTCTTCTTATCTGTTAATTTGCCATCGGCACTATTTAAAATGAAATAAAACATGGATCCATCACCAAGAGCACATAGTAGATAATGAATAGACTCAAATGTTGTCATCAGAATCGAACGAGGAATTATTTCTGAAAGAAAAGAAGAAACAATCAATTAGAAATAATTTATAATAGTTTTTAAAAATTGTGGTAGCGGCTAAAACTTATTGGGTGATAGAAGCTCGGCTTTTCAATGGTCAGAAAATTTGAATTGTATAGTTCTAATACCAGGCAAGAAGAACCACCTGCTCTTGGTTATCTTAAAGACAGAAACGGCAACTGGACTCAAGAGTTGCTCAGAAACTCTAGAACTTCTAGTCAGCCCAAACTTTCCAGGGTGTGTAAAAAACTGACAATATCTCAAGTCTAGTAGAAGAAAATAACACAAATGATTCAGCAATTCCAGAAAGGACCAACAGCTGATCTTGAGTCTTAAAACAAAACTAAACTTGCTACCCACTGATCTGTACATAAAAAAAACGGCAACAAAATGTGCCCAATAAGCCAACCTCATTATTGGAAGAACTTCTCAGAGTAGCACTCAGAAATAGAAGGCTCTGCCTACATTATACCCCATCTTGATTTTGACAAACCATTTAAACGCATCTTTTCAAGCAGGGAGGACAGGGATAAGAACAATTTACCACAAATTTCATCTAAATCCATTTCCAACACAGATGGATAAGAAATTGACATTGGAATGGGAGCTGGCTTCTATTTGGAAGCTTTAGAAATTAGCAGCAGTGTATTCCGAGTAGAGGTTCTACCAGCAACAAAAGCAGCCAAAGAGGCATCGATGTTGGAAATACCGAGAGACGATATTATCATTTTTATCGATAGCCAGGCTGCAAAAAAAAAGTAATTTCGACCGTTAAAATATAATCAAAGCTTGTGAAAAGTTGTCGCGAAGAGCTTAAGGTTCCTGCCTCGCAACACAATGTCAGTCACAGGGGAATTGAGGGAAATGAAAAAGTTGACGAAATGGTAAGAAAAGGTGCGAAACTTGGCCTCGCAGATTCTGATAAATGATCTCTACACGTTCAGATGGGGGACCGGTTGGCTGGAAACAATATAAGGAACACAAAATTAGTATTTTAAGATGAGGAATTGGTAAACCCTCTAATATTGGTGAGTGTGGTGGAGTAGAACTTGTTTCCTGCCGCCAGTCAGCAAACCTAACCTAACCTAAGGGCTCCTATGATGGATTGATTGATTGATAGATGCCGAGTGTATCAACATACAAATGTAGTAAGGTGTTTTAATTGCTGTGGGTTCAATCATACAACCAAAAACTGTACCAGTGAAAAGGCTTGTAGTAATTGTGCTGAAAATCATGATGTGAAAATTTGTACGAAAAATGAAAGTAAGTGTATAAACTGTAGTAATGCAAAAACAAATCTTGGAATAGAGTTGAATGTCAACCTAGCTAGTGATGTAAATTGTCCAGCTTATCAAAGAAAACTAAAAATAGCGGAAGATAGGACTGATTATTAGCAATTAGACGACATAAGGTGTATTTATTTAAATGTCCAGGGTTTGGCAAATAATTTTGATGAGATAGAAAGTTTAGTGAAAAGTGAAAATTTGGACATTTTGGTGTTAAGTGAAACACATATTACAGACCCTAATGATTTAAAATATGTGCAACTCGAAGGATACTACCATCCATTTAGTTGTGAAAGCGAATCTAGTCATACTGGTGGAGTTATTGTCTATGTAAAAAATCATTTTAAATGTCACATCGTCAAAAAATGTAAAGTCAGCATGCAATATTGGTGTTTAATGTTAAAAGTGCAATACGAAAACTATCCGGTTTTATATCTTTGTGCGTTATACCGATCCCCTAGTCGTTTTTCCTCAAAAGTTGATTTTTGTAATGATTTAGAAAGTTGGATAGAATATTTATCACAATGCGGTAATTTCATTATAGTGGGTGACGTAAATATTGACTGGTTTGATAGAACGGACACATACATGCGACGCATTTCAAATATTGTAAACGAAAATGGTGCGGGTATGATTATAAATGAACCAACTAGAATAACAAGTCATTCAAAAACCTTAATTGATTATGTGATTACAAACTATGCTGACAAAGTTAGTGCGAGGGTGGACAAAGACTTAAAAATAAGTGATCATGAGTCCATTGAAATAATTGTGAAAAACCAGCATAAAACCCTAAACAAAAAAAAATAAGGTACTGTAAATACGACCAAAATATTTTCTTATCAAGGCTATCTGATGTACCTTTCTTTATAAATTTTAATTGTGAACAGCCACATACTTTAAACAGTCTATGTAATCAATTTGTGTTCAATTTTAAGAATGTTGTTGACACCATGGTTAAAGAAAAGCATGTACCATATAATAACGCAGAGTGGTTTAACGAAGAACTCAGAAGGGCAAAGTTAACAAAAATAAACTTATATAGGCAAGCAATGTTGACCAACGATGGAAACGCATGGTTTGTGTATCAACAGTGTAGAAATCAATTCAAACGAAACATTCGGCAAACTAAATCAAACTTTATAAAAAAGCAAATAGATTCGTCAAGCTCCCAAAAAGATATGTGGCAAAAATTAAAGAAATATGTACTTAAGAAAAATAATGATACAATATCGGAGGTACAAATAGAAAATGGTTCTGTGATAAATGATAGCGCAATTTGATGTGAAAAATTCAACAGTTTTTTTGTGCAATCTATTAATAAAATAACGCAATCTGTGATACACTGTGATTATACAAATTTAATAGAAGAGTGCAATATAGATTTTAAGTTCAGACTAGTCAATATTGAAAATATTAAATGTGCAATAGATATGTTAAACAAAAAAAGTGACTTTAATTTTATGAGTGTTAAAATGGTAAAGGACTCCCTTAATATAATTGGCCCAGTGATTGAAAGAATCATAAATGTATCCCTAGGCGCCGGGATTTTACCACAATCTTGGAAAGAATCACTTATAGTGCCAATAAAGAAGATCCAAAATGCAAAATCCTTAAGTGACAATAGACCGATAAATATGATGCCCCTATATGAAAAAATATTAGAAAAAACAGTAGTTATGCAGCTACAAGAACACCTTGAGGGCTATGACCTATTAGATAGCTATCAATCGGGATTTCGCGCAAAACACTCCTGTGAGACCTGTCTGAACTTTGTGTTAAATGATTGGAGAAGGGAAATAGACGAAAAAAATGTAGTGGTTGCTGTTTTCTTAGATTTGAAACGTGCATTCGAAACTGTAAATCATGAAATCTTGTATAAAAAATTAAAACGCTTCGGTATAAAATCTGTTGAACTAAAATGGTTTAAATCTTTTGTATCAGGGAGAACTCAACGGACCTCACTATACGGACATTTATCATCAACAACAACAGTCAATGTAGGAATACCACAGGGTACAATACTGGGTGTGTGGTTATTCTTAATTTTTATAAATGACATGAGCAAAATATTACAATCATCGAAACTTGTCCTATTCGCTGATGATGGGTTGCTCTACTTTTCTGGAAAAAATGCTGAGGTGTGCTTGGATAAAATAAATCAAGATCTTGAGAGAGTAAGCACATGGTTAAAAATGAACAGACTGGTGTTAAATGTTACAAAAACTAAGTGTATGATGTTCAGATGTAGTCCTATAAATTCATATCATATGTTAATATATCATTAAATAATGAACAAATTGAACAAGTTAAACAAATTAAGTATCTTGGAGTTGTCTTAGACGAAAACCTTAATTTTACTGAACATGTGAGCTATATATGTAAAAAAATATCTAAAAAAATTGGTGTCTTAAGAAAAATAAGAAAAAACATTTCAATGTGTACGGCAGTAAACTTATGTAATGTCTTAATTAAACCACATTTTGATTATTGTTCTAGTTTGTTGTATATGTGCCCACAAAGTTACAAAGATAGATTACAGATAATGCAAAACAAAGTTATGAGAGTTATTTTAAAATGTAGCAGATATACACCAATAAGATCTATGTTGAATACACTTAAATGGCTAAATGTAAATCAACGTCTCTTCATGTTATGTATGATATTTGTATTTAAAATTAAAAACAATATGTATCCCGGTTACTTATGTGAACATGTACAAACTAATGCAGTAGTGTACAGTGTACAGTGGAGATTTAAGAATAGAAAGATCAAGAACAACGAGAGGTCAAAGAACCATTTTTCAAATAGGCTTTCAAGGTTTCAATAATCTTCCGAGGGAAATAAAGAATATTAACAACATCAATGAATTTAAAAGAAAACTTATAGAGCATGTTCAATCTACTATATACTAAAACAAATTAATTATTTGTTATGTTATGAAGTTACAAACTAAAAAAATTGAAAATATAAAAAATTGTAACTATATAAATGTTTATTACTATATTACCTAACTATGTATAAGACTGATGTTATTATAATTTTATAAGAAAAATTGTAAACTAAATGGCTTTTTAAAGCTAAATAAAGTACATTCATTCATTCATTCATTGATTGATTGATTGAAGAATTGTGCTAACGAACTTTTTATTAAACACAAAGTCCACATTACCACATTGAAATCTGCATTGAAAAATTGGACACGACATTAGACAAATTAGAAGTTGAGAACCAACATCATTCCACACAATGTTCGAAAAAAAAAAAAACAAAAATATATTTTAAAAATTAAAACACTTCAAAAACTTACCCCCTCCTAAATTTTCTGTATAAATAGTTTCTAAGTTTGGCAGTGAAAGAATCACAGCCGAAATATCAGTCCACAAGCCAACAGCAACCAAATCCGAGTGTGAGCTTGATTCATCTAAAGGCGTAATGTCTAAGCAAGCAACTTCATACTCTAACGATTTGTGACTCTTTTCAACTAGTTTTCCATCCTCAATGGTAAGATAGAATAATTCACATGCTGAGGCAACAATCAACTGGGTTGTGTTGCAAGCAACAACACCAATTCGTTTTCCGCCTGGTGGCTGCCATTCTGCGACGAGAGTTTTTGTGCCGCTCTTAACTAAACGAGCAGTCAACGGTGTTATTTGAATTATCTAAAAAAAAATAATGAAAAGCATATTTTCAATATTTCACAATAAAAAAAAAACAACATTCCAATAATTACTTGATCGTGGTCAACATTAGAGCAGTGGAAAGTCTGCTGATCACTTAAGAAACCAGGAATGTCAGTTTCTTCGACTTCCTCTCCAGTCAGAGTTAAAATGCGAGTGTGTCCAACAAAAGCTAGAACTAGTGTGTTTTCGAAATTGCTGTCATCGATTCCGACCTTAAGTGACCACATACCCTTGATACCAGGTAGATCGATACATGCGTGTTCCTGTATTCCAATACCGATTCTAAAAATAGAATATTTTAATTTATTATTCCCTTACAGGGATTATTCATCAAGTAAATTATTTTACCTTATGATTCTCAATGAACCGTCTTTAAAGCTGCCAGAGCATGTAATAATTTGTCCTTGACCTTGTCGATCTAAATCAACAACTCCCAAATCCAGAATTGGACCTAAATTCGTAAACACTTCCATCGGGATTACATACGACCCGGTCTCGTTTGCCATTGTACTCAAACGAACCAATTGCGAGTCTCCATGTTTCGATCCAATAAATAAAAATCCGTTATCCAGATAAGTTATGCATTCGGGAATGGATATTTCACCTGAGAAGTTTTGAAAGTTATTTGTTTTAATCGTTGGCAAAATATTAAAAAAAAAACATACCCAATAGTTCGACTTTAATTTCTTTGACGACGGGAATTCCTTTTGCGTTTTCTGCTGTCTCCAGGAACAACATGAACAGTTGACCAAACATATTTCCCAACAAATAACGTTGGCCTTTGCTATCGACTCGAGCATAGCAGTTGATTGTACTTTGCTGAAATTTTATTTTTTTTATAGATTTAACTATAAATATTATATTTGTATGGTTTTTGATTAGAGTTACCTTGAATGTTGATGGTGCGACAGCGTGGTAATTACTTCCATCGTGATATACAATTGATTCCCTGCCAATGACAATTGCACCACCTATAAAAAATTTACAAGGAGAGGACAATTTATAAATCAAAGACAAAACATTTTAAATTACAAAAAATTGCTTTTGAATTTTTACTTAAAGACAGAAACTATTCTTCAAAGCAGCAGGAGAATACTTACAAGGAGCCTTAACCAACAAATACATATATGAACGAATTCTTATTGCCTGCCTAACACACAAGAACGGACATTTTTCATATAACAAAGGTATGAGGTTCTTAAGGGCTAACCATAATTGAAGAATGGGTACGTACGTTGAATTACGAAATAGTAGATATACATTTGATTTGTATACCCAACCCGAAATGACATTTTGATAAGTTTCGTTCACTTGCGTTTCCGTGCGTAATGTACGCTTTGAGTCGAATATCTGACATTCCCTTTTTTCTAAAGGGTATTCTTCTTCTTTCTTTCTTGTTATTTCTAAAGACTATTATGGGCAACTGATGTACTTTACAAATCGGAAGGAAACTTTTCGTTCGGTTTTGACACTTGCTTCCTTTTTCTTTCGCGTATTATGGTTGGGCCTTTAGTCGTTGCTTATGAAACCTTGTTAGCAAATGTGTGTGAACTCCAAAGCTCCCTCTGCAAAGAGCTGATCAGCCCCTTTCAGTGTGACTTTTAGCCAACCATCGAACTAACTTTAATACTCCTACAGATTTAAGAAGTCCAGAGCTAGGGACCAGAACGACTGTCTGGTTTATTGTGTCTTCAGCGTCATCCAAATAGCTTAGCTTGTAAAATGGGTTCCATTTGATACCATATCAAGTCTCTCATTGTTTTGCTGGCAATTGACGACGTCATGGATGCCTCAAGTGGGTAAAAATCAAAGACATGCTCTCCAAAGGAGTCTATTTCATCAACCTAACCACATAGCTGCCAAAGATATTCGTCTCATGGCGAAAATTACGGCTGGTTTAAACTAAATGTCATTCGCTGCAAATGAATGGAAAAGTGGCTGGCTTAAGAATCAATGCAATAAGATTTTGGTTTCCGTTGTATCAATCAGATTTTGCATTAAAAAATATTATTTTGATAGCAACAAAGCCCAGTTGTTTGCTAAATCGTCTAAAAATGAATAACCAACATTTTAAAGGATGAATTTCAATAACAGTTATAACTGGCTTCTTAGGGAAGATGAAATGTTCTACATTTAGGTCACTTAGCATTACCCGAGTCGAATTCACTCAGCCAATCAATTGGCACAAAGAATATTGGGAAATGCCTCGTGGACTATCTGGACAGCGGTAACCAAAGTTTCGATCCGAAACATAATCGGGGAGTTTTAATTTAGAGCCAGTATTACTCGGACGTCTTTTTAGTTACATTAACCACAGAATAAACAAAAAATTGAGAATCCTTTCTACTGAGTGGAACTTATACAAAATATCGCACCAAGTTGAACCTCTTCGTTCAACGTCCAACGTGAAATACAACAATATGTAGAGCGGAGTCCATGCCTTTTTTGCCCTTGTCTGCGGTACATTCTGAAGATTCGTGGAACAGGAACGGATAGAACAAATTGGATGCCGATGTCATTCGTTGGATAGACCCTATATTGAAAAAACCTAAGGACAACACAGCAAAGCAATCCTTTGAATGGAAAGTAGAAAGATCTTAAACAACTTCAAGATTACCTTTTTAAAAAGAACCTTGATTTCAGAGAAGGATCTTGTTATACCCTAAGCTCTACAAAGAGTTCAAACGGTGCTGTTCTTGCACTCGAACATAAATAAAGATTGATGAGAGATGATTCTCATGACAAAAAAATTGAGAAAGCAGTCAGACATGAGGGCAAATGACAATTAAAATTGCAACTGTTAAGTATTTAATTTATTTTTTAGTTAATCTCTTGAAAATGTCCTTCATCCATTGAATTTTCAGAGGTAAGTACAAATTAATCGGTGAAACCAATTTTGTACGATGGGAAAGCTGGTTGATAACCTTAATCAAGGCTTATATGAAAGTACATAGGTATCCCAGGAGGAAAAATAGGTAAGCCTTTGAATTACAGGCAAGTATAACTAAGAGATTAACATTTCAAGGCTCAGTTTGAATGATATCATTGAACAATGATTTGATTCCCTTGGGAATAAGACAAATTGTCACCCTTTAAAAAATATGAAGATATGACGAATACATTAAGAAATATCTTTTCAACTTTCGGTAAGCCTTCTTTTAACTATATTGGAGCGATGTGGGAGCATTTGCTATTGGCCGAAATACGACAAATAACGATAATGCATTTGGGACTGTCAGATGTAGTTTAGTCTCTTTTCGTTCCTGTTTAGTATAATAACAAAAAAAAACACAAAAATAATTAACTCACCCAAAGGAGTTGGCACTGGTATCAACAAGGTTGCTTCAGTTTCAACATTATCCTGCTTCCAAGCGATCTTCATGAATTCCTTATCTCGCAGATTAATCTCATGTGTCTTCACATGACGCCCATCATTGTCCTTATGTATTACAATTATTGTAGGGTTAACACATCCATAAAGGAATTCTACATCAAAAACCAGCAGTTCATCCATTCTTAAAGAACACATAAAGTAAAATACCTTTATATTTTGTTATTACATATTTATTTACCTTAAGTTAGTTGCCTTTAGTTCACTGGTTTCCTTGTCTAGTGGAATAATGGTAAACAATCCCATATAAAGACACATTCCAATGACTCGAGCTTTGGGGTCAATTACGGCAATCATGCCTCCTTCTGTTTCTCTTCCGACCTGATCGTAAACATTCCCATGCGCTTTTGTGTTTATGGTAATATTGTCGCCAACCATTTTGATCTCAAGAATCATCACATTATAACGTTGGGTCAAAATGAATAGCACATCTTTTTTGCTATCCTACAACCAAGATGTGAAGAAAATAGGATGAACAAAATTTTAGGGCAAACAAAAATAATATGACAAACAACCTGTGGCCGGAAATGTCTCATAACAGTGATTTGTCCATTGATGTTGACTTCCTTCAAAGGGCGCAGTCCCTCGGGTGTTACCAAATAAATGTCCAATTGATTGTTCTTGGCCACAACTAAGTTCAGATCTGTTGCCGATGTAAAGTTGCCTGGTAATTGTAAAAAAAAAATATTATGATAAACCATGTTGAATTTGTATGGCTTGTTTATCAAAAAAAAAAAAGATCACATTGCTTCCAACAAAATTTAAGGCATAAACCGCACATTTCGAAACGCGTTACATCCCCGAGTTGAGAAATACTTACCGGTAACACAAGCCACTACAGCTGTAGGTTTTTGGGCAGTCACTACGTAATGATGAGACATTTTTGCAGGTTTTACTGCAACTTATTGAGTATTTCCAAACTAGAATAAAATAGATTCCAAACTAATTAACGAATCCAATAAAACGGGGGAGCACAGATTGAATATTTCTTTTTAAAAACACCAAAAACTATGATGGTGACTGCCGCGCTTCGAAAAAAAGAAAAGAGTGACCAGATCTAAGTTGAATTGACTGTCACATTATGACACTAGATTGTAGTAGAGTCGAAAAAAGGTCTTTAATAAATACTTGGGCGTTCATAAATGCAGCCCATAAAGTTATAATTAAAACACATTTAAGTGAGACAGCACTGCACTACACAACATTTTTTTCGAAACCGCACTGGAGGTGCAATTAGCGACAGAACGTTATGTGGGGTACACATTATCAGTCATGACTTATCAATTTGGACTGAATTCGGATAAGAATGATAATGTGTTCATCTGAGTGATGGTTCGTCGATCAGGATGGATACCGCAGTATTGGAATGACAGTCAGGAACCTCTCGTGGATTTGTTCGATAATGTATACAAAAAAACGTCAAATATCAGTCAAAAGAGAACCACGAGCGCAAAGTTTGTGATTTGCTTATAAAAATGGACTCCGTTAAATAATTTTTGGATTAATTTATAGAATGCTATAAATAATCGAGTCGGCCACTGTGGGATGCTACGTGCGGTGAATATTTTTGTCTCGTGACAAAAAAGAAGGGAGCTGCTTGAAATCACAGACCAATACAGACCGCCAACTTGTATCTACTACTCTTGCCTGAGACACCCTCGAAATATTTTTTCCTGTCTATGAATACGTGTACATCTATGTCTGTGTATTTTGTGATGGCAGCCATCCCTGCGTATGCCATTTATTTTTTTGGTGTTTCTCAAAATAATTGGCATATCAGCAGATTTTCAGCTTGTAGGCAAAAAGAGAGACCATACAGTGAGTTGGCGGTCTGTATCTTATTGGGTGTGCTTGAAATCATGAAAAAGTACAAAAAAAGCAGATACATTAGGATGTAAAAAGAACTTTATCATACGGAGCAGCTGTCGCAACGAGTTAAAAATAACTCGTTCCCTTACGTGTTCATTTCTGTAAAAGTCTGAGTATAATTGACTTTTGTCTGTTCTATTGAATAAGAATTCTTAAAAAAAAATGGCAAAAAGGGAACGGGGCTGCTGTGCATGCCAACAAACTATGTTATCCTTCCAAACTTATCCTTCCAATGTGTACATTGCATAAAGTTGTTTTAAATATGTATGAAATCAGTTTTTATTATTTTTGAATATAATAATTTCAGACGCAGCTATTAATATGATAGATATATGAATACAGAATATCAATATGCCTCTTCGCCCGTATTTTACACCAAAATACGTGGCAGTAGGACATTAAAGACCGGCAACTCGTACTCCTCTTGCCTTAAACACCCTTAAAATATGTTATTCAGCAAGCTAGGAGGTAATATTATGTTTATCTCTGCCTATCGATTTTATTTTTATTCGTGAACTTGTTTACCATTTAAAATGAACGGGTGAGCTAAAGAGAGAGCTCAAACATACATCAAGCTTGAAGGCAAGGAGAGAAATTTGTAAGGATTTGAAAGTCTGTATTGTATGTCTATGCCGAAGTATAGATACAGTTTTACCGTTTGATGCCACTGAAGTGGAATACAAGGAATAATATGTTTAGTTTTATAGTAAGCAGTTAGATTTGGTGTGCCCGTTTAGGATTCGCTGGTATTACGTCATATAGTTACAAAGCGTAATAATTTGGATTTAAGGAACGCACCCGCTACAGCTGCAGCTACACCACTGTGTTCACACAGTAAAATAAAATGCTAAGCTTTTTTTCATGATTATGTGAAAGCTCTCCCTTGCATTTAAATGGATACAGTTACTACTACTAAAAGTGATACGAACACATATGGGTGTTTACCTGTTGAATTATTATACACGTATTCATGGACATTAAAAAAATATTTGAATGGTTTTTAGTGAAGGGGGTGTTTGTAATCGCTGGTATGTTTGGTATGTCTGCGTTCCAGAGTCACCTTTGATCAGCTTAGCAAACGTACCTTTATGCATTTGTGAACTCACCAGTGATTTGTGACAGGTGACAGCTGATAAAAATAAATAGGGTGCTGCTACCAGTTATCCAAATATCCACCGTCTTTGCTTGTTTACTACTTTATTTTGGTTGGTCAAATTTTATACACAATGCAAAGCCAAAGAAGAATTATTCACTTTATTAAATTTAAAAATCTTCAAAAATCAGCAGTAAGATATGCTTCTAATGAAGCTCGACGAGTTGTAGTAACTGGCCTGGGTGCAGTGACACCACTTGGAACAAATGTCAGCGTTTCTTGGGAAAAAATTCTCGATGGAAAAGCAGCGGTATCAAGTCTAGGAGAAGCATATAAAGGAATTCCATGTCAAGTTGCTGCTCAAATAAACAAAGATGACTTGAAAATTGAAACCAATTTCTCAAAAAGTGATATAAAGATAATGAGTCCAGCTACTATACTATCTGTCCTCGCTGCACAAGAAGCTCTAGCACATGCCAAACTCTTAGACATAACTGATGAAAAAGAAAGAAATAGAACCGGTGTCTGTGTGGGCATGGGAATGTTCGATCTCCCAGAAGTATATAATACTCATACGTCTCTTACCAAGGGATACAATCGAGTGAGTCCTTATTTCATTCCCCGACTGCTACCCAGTATGGCTTGTGGCCATATAAGCATGCGATTTGGACTGCGTGGTCCCAATCATTCTGTATCTACTGCTTGTGCCACTGGAGCACATGCCATAGGAGATGCATTTCGTTTCATCAAATACGGCGACGCAGATGTCATGGTAGCTGGCAGTGGAGAATCCTGTATAGATCCACTTGCAATAGCTGGGTTTTGTCGACTAAGAGCACTGTGTACATCATTTAATGACGAGCCAAGTCGTGCTTCAAGGCCGTTCGACGAAAAACGAGACGGTTTCGTCATGGGTGAAGGTGCTGCCATCTTGATATTGGAAGAATTACAGCACGCAAAGGCAAGAAATGCTAAAATCTTGGCCGAAATACTCGGGTATGGTTTGTCGGGCGATGCCTATCACATAACATCCCCTAGTGAAGATGGAACTGGAGCTTTTCTGGCCATGACTCGAGCAATGGCTGACGCTAAAATTGATCCTAGTTCGGTTGGATATATCAATGCACATGCTACTTCCACTCCAACTGGAGATAAAATCGAAGCAAGAGCAATCAATAGGACTTTAAAAGAGCATACCAAAAATATTAGAGTCTCGTCGACCAAAGGAGCTCATGGACATCTACTGGGGTCATCTGGTAATCTCGAAGGCCTGTTTGTGGTTAAGGCCTGTGAAACTGGAATATTTCCCCCTTCGATTAATGTAGACAAAGTTGGTGAGGGTATCGAACTGAATATTGTAACGAAACCAGAAAAATGGAATGACCAACGTAGAGTTGCTTTAAAAAATTCATTTGGATTTGGAGGCACAAATGCATGTCTTTGTATATCTAGTTTTGTAGATTAAATTATTTTGGTTATATTTTTTATTTGTTGATTATGTTTCGAGTTTGCTTGAAATAAAAATATTTGTAAGATATTTTTGTGTGTGAATCAAAAATCACATGTCATGGCCAGAAAAGAGAATTTACTCAAAAGATAAAAATGGAAGTTTAATGGTTTTTATGCTGATGGACAAAGTTGACAAATAGGTACATGATCATATTCGCTAATTAGCACCTTTGCATGGTAATCCGAAGCTTGTCGATTCAACGGTCGTACTAAACAAAATACCGTCTTTTTTAGAAGATGAACGGTCGTTTTACATTAAAAAACGTAAGTATTTGGAAGGCTTCCGGGTGTTTTTTTGTTACTATTACATTTAGTAGTTTCGTTCGTTGAGCCATTATTATTCACCTTTGACTTGTTTTTTCTTTGAAATCGACCTTATTCTCAAAATACAACAATGTATGGAATCGACCCCTAAAGTTTTTGACAAAGAAAAGTTCAAAAAGCGAAGCTACTAGTTTAAGGGCGACCCCAGGATTAAGAAAAAAGAAAACTCGTTAGAGCGAGTTGAGGTTTTTCAAAAATGGCTGTGTCGACCAGGGTGATTCTAGATTCTAAACGAACAAAGCTTAAGCCATTAGTTATAGGAGAATTTGAATTTTATCTGTTCGCAAGCCGCGACTCTGTAGCTTAAGTGAATATGGTGATTTTCATCAAACTTGGTACACAGTATTTTTAGGGCATCTTACAGAGGAATTCTTGGAATTAGCATTCTAGCTCTAAAACTATCGGAATCTGTCTATAATTTAATAAAAAAAAAAATAACTGTCTGAGGTGATTCTATTTAAACTCTGAATTTTGGTTGGAATATTCAATATAACCAGTTTAACATAAGCCTGACTGATTTCCATGAAGTCAAACTGCCCTATCGAGGTATGCGTCGGAGCGGACAGTTTTCCGCAAGTTCAAATTGTGTTCGAAGCATCTATTCAACACTTTCCTTAAATTCGTAAACAAATTATACCAAAAAGTGTACTTGATCGAACAACAAAGGAATTTGCAAATATTCTCCGAATCGTATAAAATAAAATCGAAGAATTTTCCATTCCGGAACGAAAAAGGGCCGAATAAGGTATTTATTTTTAAAATAATAATAAAAAAAATACAACCGTTTCGAGTTTTTTTCTAATAAAAACTATAAATTTACAAATTCAGACAAAACTTGAGATTTTAAATTAGGTTTTCATCTTAAAAAGAAATTATTTTTAATTGTTCAAATGAAATTGCATACATTGCCAGCTACTGGCATGCAAGTCACTACATGTATTAATTGTCAGATTCCTATCTGTGTTCCAATTGGCTGGAAGTATGTCTGTGTGAGTGAAAATGTGAGTGTATTACAACTGCCTTACCAGTAGCTGACATGTGTGGCGGGCTGGTAATATTGAATTCCATGGAACCAAAAAACCACTCTCAATTTGATCTCGAGCACTTAAGAATTTTTGCGAATCTCGATTCAGAGCCAGATTTACACACACTTACAAAATTGGCTTTTACTTAACGTCAGTTGGAAATTCGTTTTTCTTATTGTGGTGTTGTGAAAAGAAGTTAATTATATTTAGACAATCGTGAAGAAAATGTTAAATTTTCTCGAAGCAACAACTACATATTTTGATACTAATGGTCGGAACAATCTATCTTCTGGTTAGAATTGGCTTTTCTGAATTTGTCTTATATGTATCTTATTACTTCTTATGGAACCAATTACGCAATTCATATTGCTATTCAAAATGGTTTTTGTCAGATGGAAACTGCAGATTTCATTTTACTGGCGTGTACTCAAAAAAATTTCAAAATATTTTTCAAAAAGTTTAAAACAAAAAAAAAAAGGTCGAATGGGTTTCTATATTCTTTTTCTTAGAAGTTTGAAACAAATTGATATGTGCAGGCATTTTTTTAAATTTAAAATAATTTGTTACCAGAAAAACTACTAAAGAATTATTCATTTTTAAAGAAAACGGATATACAAAAATAAAATCCATTGCACATTTGTAAAGTGTCTTAATCTTTATTTGGAAAACTTCGTAAAAATTTACACGAAATAAAATATTATATTTATGTATACTTATTATTTTTTGTTTTTTTTTTTTTTTTTAATATTTTCATTATCCTTTTCATGCAACGCTTAACTGTGTGAACACAAGTACGAAATAGATAAAATTATTAATTATATCGCCCACAAATTGTCTGTGTTTATCTAGATGTGAGTTTTTTGTTTTTTTCTTTTCAAATGTGTATTTTACAATTTTTAATTATTTAAGAGCTTAAAAATATTCTTGTTTTTTTTTTTTTAATAATATACTAAGATTTTTTATTACACCTAAGATAATACAACTACACTTATAAAACACTATAAATATTTATAATTTTTTGTTTCGTATGTTTATGTGTTTGTGTGTCTGTCTGTGGTTTAATTTGTTTTTGTTTACTTTTTTCTATTGCTAAACAACTTCAAAAATGTATCCCACCATTATCGTTTCATTGAAGAAGCATTAAAATAATAATATTAATAATATAGTTGCTAATTACATAAATATATATATTTTTTATATATTTTTGTTTCGTTTTTATTATTAAAAAAAAAAGGCTTTTTAAATATTTAACTACTATCATAAAACACCAATAAAAAATTCATATTTTTTCACAAAAGAAATTGTACGAATCCACCTACGTATTTTTGGGTATATTATATACTTTTTTTTTTGCTGGGAAAAATTTATTATTTTTTTTTTAAATTTTAAATTTGTGTGTTTATGACTGAGAGTGTGTGTGATCTTTTATTTTTTAAGACTGAATTCTTATACGTATTTTAAAATTGCAAATAGCTTCAATGTTAAACAACTGATTTTATGCATATATGCGTAAGAAGGTAATAATATACTTTACATTTTATATATTTTATACTTGTAATGTTTTAATATGTTTTTGTTTTTTGTTATATATAATCACATAAAAAGAGGAAGTTCCCAAGTAGATTTTTTTGTATAAAAATATTTTTTACTTTAGATTTTGTTTTAAATTTAAATTTGAAAGTTTATATAAAAGGAGACAAATAAAACAACAAGAGTTTAAAAAAAAAAACGAGTTGATTGAGCTTTTTTTTTTTTATTATTATTAAATAGTAGCAAACAAAATGATTTTATTATTTTAATTGACAAGAGATAGATTCATTTTATTAAAAAAAAAAAAAGAAGAAAAGAAAATATTGCAATAAATTAAATGAAGAAAAATAAAAATAACACTAAATAAAAAAAAATTGAAAACAAAATAGGATACAAGTTTCTAGAGATTGTGTTTCCCAAATTATGTACTTTTGAAGTAACGAGCAAGGGATACACATTAAAATTTTAAAATTGCATCTAGTTGAAAATTAAATGGAATAATTTATGAGAAAATCGCAACATTGGTATATTCAATGTTTTCTTTTTTGTTTGTTTTGTGTTTTCTTTTTGTACATACATATATGACTATGGCAGAAAAAAACTAAGTTTGTTGATATTTTATAATTAAATACGTTAATTGTAGCGCTTCCAAACAACACTGTATTATTTCTACAACAAATTTTGCAGAATGCAGCAGGAAATGGTTAAAACAAAAAAAAAAACTAACATGAATTTATACTATCAATCTCAACAACCCCGTATGCGAATTCATGCTGGAGTAATAATTTTGATTGAGGGTTAATATAAAACAATAGCTATAATGTTTTTTAGTTTTTTTTCTTTCTTTCTTTCTTTCTTTTGTTTTTAATTAAGAAGCGCATCCATTGTATACGGATAGGGCTGTTGATGCTCTGTCGATGTAGGTCAGTCTAGTATCACAACCTGTGGATCAATTGGTCTGGGTACCATTGGTTTGATGGGTAAATTTCTCCATGGTTTACGGGCAGCTCGTCGTAGCTCGACTACGGGTAACACTTTTCTTGCTTTCCTATAATTCAAAGAGACAAAAATAAATATCAAAGAAATTAATAAGAATTTGGGTAGAGAGTGTGGATGGGTATTAACAAGAAAACAATCGGAGGTCTTTTACCACGTTTTAGGCAATTTTCCCCTGTTATAAAGACAACACATCAGTGACAACGCCATGCTATTATACCTTTGTTAAAAGGCAAATTCACATTTCGCAATTCTTGAAAAAGAAACTAAATGATGTTTTGGATCATTGATGGAGCTTTTAACGGAAATCTGGTTTTAAGAGCTTTTCCCAGATAGCAATAAATTGGCAACTGCTTGGCTTGGTCAAATATCCTCAAACTTGGTTTGACATGTTTTTTTTTTTAATTTTATAAAATATCTTAAAATACAGATATAGGAAATTGGTATAAGCTGTATTTAAAAAATGGTTTTGACTTGCTAAAGTACACTCACTGGCACAATTAATCGCCCACTTTTGATTAGTCTCACTATGTGTGTTTTTTTATAAATAACGGTCACTATAATGCATTTTTTTTTGTCAATTAGGTACTTTGAGCATGAATTAAACAGTTACTTATGTTTTTCTTTTTCTTATTTGTGCATGGTATGCATTTTTGTGATTCAGTTGGAATTAGAATTTCTGAGTGCTCTAAGTAGTGTGGTTTTTATTTTTGAATTTTGTATTTGTGGATATTGGAAAGCGGAAAATTAGTTTTTATAAACCTATAACAAACAACTGGAGTAGCGAAGGTCGTGGCTTTCGTGGATAGTGGGTACAGCCAACGTTGGATTGCTCAGACACTTGGTGTACCTCGAACCACTGTCCGGGATGCCATCAGACGATTTCGAGAGAGTGGATCATACACAAGGAGGCCAGGCCAAGGCAGACATCGATACACATCGGCCATAGACGACCGCTTTATTGTTAACAATGTGCTAAGAGATCGGTTTACCACTGCTACAGAAGCTCGTACTCGTCTCTTAGAAGTGCGAAATGTAAGAGTTAGTAAGCGAACAATAAGAAGAGGACTGGCAGAAGGAAATCTAAGGTCATTTCGCCCAGCCCGAGCCCTCGAGTTCCTCACACAGCATCGTATGGAAAAACCTCGTTTTGCCCAAGAACATGTAAACTGGATTTATTGAACAGTGGAGGAATGTACTGTTCTCAGACGAGAAAAGAATAACCTTAAGAGGACTAGATGGTCGTATGCGGGTATACAGACGGCGAAATGAGAGGTTTGCTCCATGTGCCATAGCCGCAACAGTGGGATATCAGGGAGGCTCGATAATCGTTACATAACTCGGTGGGCGGTTAATTGTGCCCTTGAGTGAATATGCATATATTTGATAGCATCTTCAAACTGCATTTAATATTTTCCATATAGGTGGTTCAATTTAAGACAGCTTCTTTTTACTAAAAACTTTTGTTTGAAAAATTTAAGAAATAATATTATTTCGTTATTAAAAAGGCTTCCACATTAAAAATTTCATCGAAATCCTTTAAGTAGTTTACAAGTAAATCTGATTGGAAAAAACCGGTCCTATGGGAAGTACCGTTATAAGACTGTTCCTGAAAAATCTATAACAACCAAAACATAAAGTTTATACAATAAATGAATAAATTGCTGGCACAAAAGTTCCAAGCGTGGCCGGGGCCTGTGACTTACACTCTCAACCATTCTTGTGTGTGCGTTGATATTCTGCAGGAATGGAAGGGACCTACAATTTACCGCCGAATCCGAACGGCTAACAAAGACGCACTTTCCATGACATTAATTACTCTTGGAGGATTTGTCACTTCCTCGCAAGAGGCAGTACCCCGGAAAAGAACTTAGGGGCCAGTTATAGCGATACGGAAAACAAAACCGAAAAAATTTTCAAATGGAAAATTTAGTATGTTATGGTTCGATTTAAAACACAAATGCTACACTGATCGATGGCAACCAACTCAGAGAATTTATTTTGCAAATAAAAATTTGAATTGAACTTGTACTTTTTGTTAAAAACGAAATTTATTATTTTTCTCTTATACGTATAACAGAAAAATAAATAAATACATTTTTAACAAAAAGTATTTGATCATTTAAAATTATTATGAACAAAAAACATTCTCTGAATTGATTGCCATCGATCAGTGTAGCATTTGTCTTAAGAATCGAATCAGAACATACAAAATTGTCTATCTGAAATTTTTTTCGGTTTGGTTTTCCGTATCGCTATAACTGGCCCCTTAGGTTGAGTCGTCAGGGATCGAACATTGAACCTTCGGCGTTGCAGTCCGACACACTAACCACTACGCCACGGGGTACTACATAATAAAGTGTATACAAAAAACACAATTCAGAAAGTTTTTTTTTTTTCAAAATTGTAGGAGCCGTTTTTGAGAAAAATTAATTTTTCATTAAAAATAAAATGGCAAGTACCGTTAGTTTTGGAGCTAGAGTTCTAATTCCAAAAACTCTGCAGGACGTCATAATAATACTATATACCAAGTTTGAAGCAAATCGGACCAGCCGTTTAGGAGGCTGTAGGCTGATACAGACAGACAGAACTGTGGCCCACTTTTTTAGGAATCTCTATCATCGTAATGTCATGTTTGATCATCCAATTTTTTACGAATGCATAACTTGCTTCATAGTTCCTTTATTAATCGCAAGTAACACCATGCACCAAAGTTAGCCTTTTCTTATATCCCCAATAAATGACATCAAAATTAGAGAAAGGACCTTACTGTATCAATTTTTTTAAGAATATACCCTACAATGATGCCCTAAAATATTGCCCACGAAGAAGGGGACACCGAATGGATTCTATTTCGATTTCCTTTAATTTCTTCTGATTCTTTTAAACAAAATTTTAACAAGGGCAACTTACTTGCTGGAATCGGTGGCTCTAAAGTAAACATCATCCGGAGCATCCATCCAACTGATCACTTGTTTTCGGCCTGAGCCGGTTCTTGACATTTGTGTGATTTTTGGTTTTCCATTTAACTGAGATAAAAAAAAAGAAATATTAAATATGTACTTTTAATTTCAATAAAAAAAAAAAAACTAACATGATGCCTAGCTAATGGTTGCCCAGAAGCTGCCATCATTGCAGCAAACTGTTCAGGACTAGGGCAATGCGAAGGCATTGGATCCTTGTTGGGTCGTTTTGTTGGCGGCCCTGGTATAACTGTAACTATATATAAATGATTGTACATATTTATTAGACGAACAGAATAATCATAATAAAACTAAATAAAAATAATGCATACCCTCTGCGCCATTCATTTCTTCAATTGGCCGCTTACGTAATATTGCAGGTGGTATAATTATAACGTCCTTTTCAATTTCAACAACTTTATTTGGAATACGTTCATAGAGCAAGGACCCATCGGGAGCCTTTGGAGGCTTTGGAAATGCCACCAAATCGGGTTGCGGCAATTTATCTTTGGGCGTCAATATTAGCCACTCGTGAGGGCCGGGGCCTGGAGATCCTAAACGATTAGCTATTTTCGTCACACTAATTCTATCTCTTTTCTTAGCTAATAAAATGTTCTTTATATCCAAATGAGATTTTCCAGTCAAACGTAAATTAACTATAAATGTATTAAAGTTTTTCAAAACTAGTTTTGGCATATGATTAAAAAAAAAAATTACATTCATGCTTAACCAGCAGCGTATTTATTGCAAATGATGTCTGCCGGGATGCTTTTTTAGTTTTGATAAACTTCCTACATAAAATTCGAGCTAAGCGTGTCATAGGATTTGTGTGGAGATAGAATGCAGTGCGAGTTTTCATTATGGGACGCGGGGATCCAGAACTGATGGCAATACCATGTGCTTGAGCATAATGCCGCGCTAAATGGGTTTTCAGTTTGAATTCTTTGCCACACCCAACAATTGAACATCTAAAATCAAGTTGATTTATGTTTTGAATAGTTATTTTGAAAACAAAACAAAATATAAAATGTAACATTACCTGTGACATTGACGGTTAGAAAGATCATTGATTTTCTCATCATCTACAATAACAGTTTCGGCGATAATTACTGGGGTGGGTGTAATAGGTCCTAAGGGCGTTGTAGCAGGTGTTGGTTGTTTCTTTTTAATTTCTGTATCACTTCCCTCGGCTAATCTCGTTGCATTTTTTAAACCTCCGTATTTCTTCCAGTAGTTGTAACAGTTTTGACATAATCGACAAGTCATGTGAGAAGGACCCCAGGGATACCACTGAAATATAATGAAGAAAATAGCATTAAAAGTAACTACAAATTGCTCTGAGGACTTGTCTAGGAGCAGAATAAATGGATACTAAAAGGTAGATCGAATTTTGAAAGCTTGGATGTCGACCTTTTAAGTTTTGTTTTATTTTGAAATGGTCAAATTTAATTGTACTTTTTCAAAACAATTAAGCATACAAAAAAAATCCGTTCAGTCGGTTAGGTGTAAAAACGGAAAAGACACACATATTTATGTATAATACTCGTATTAGTAGCATTATACTTCCCAGTCCTTGGGTCTGGTTCTTTATATGATGCTGAGATAAATTTGGAAACAAGAGATACTGTCTCTTGTGAGAAAATGTAAATTTTGATATTTTAGTCGTTCTGATTCGACAGAAAATTATAGGACCACCTTTTCGGGCGACTTGAAACGCACTCAAAAAAATGGCTAAGAGTTTACGTCACTAGACTCATGTTCCTCTGTTAGTGTTGTCTTTCTCCATTATTATTTTTGTATTTTTCGAAGTTATTATTATTTTTTAATTAAAAAACGCCTAAGCACACCTTAGTGTTGCTAAATATAAAGACAAACAAACCTGAGCTGATGCAACACTCGAGCAAGATTCACATGGTTTTCCATTGTTAGACAAATCAGTTCCACCATTAGTTGTTGTTCCATTAAAAACTCCACCTTTGACAGAGTTCATCGCCGGATTGCTCTTTGTGTATTGTGGAATGTAAACCTGTTTGAGCTTTAACTCGGCCTCCACAGCTTTCACTCGCTTTTGTTGCACATATCTGTCTGTGGTCTTCCACATGTAGTAATATTCTACAATTTGTTTCAAAGTTTTCCAAGGAAGCTGAAAAACCAGAAACAAAAAAAAAATAATAAAATATATTATTTTCAAGCAATCCAACATAAAATGGTTTAAAACAAACTAAACGTTTGATATTGTACTCACGAAATCCTGTCGAATATCATTGAAGTCTTTTCCATATTTATCAAGTGCCTCTTCAAATAAATTAGCCTCAGATGCACTCCAGTCCTCTATTTCATCCCTACAGAGCACCGGACCCGTAGAAGGAACTAAGGAACACATTGCATCTTCCATAGAGTAGTTGTGCTTGTGAAGAATATCCATGGCATGGAACTAAAAAAATAATGGAAACCAGAAAAAAAATTGCGAATATACTTAAAATCATGACGTTCTTAAATTGCATACTAATGTGATATCCCTACTGGCAGCAGCCGCTGACATATGCAACGAAGGCTGTTTAACCGAACTACTACAATCCAGCGCGCGGGCAAATGTTCCAATAGACCGTGAAACAACCAAGAACTGGTCTATCTTTCTGTCGGTTAGATTATGATTTGGCGTCCATACAAGGGTTTCGAGTTCTTCTAACTTTCGCTCGTCCAATTGCAAATCTTTTAGTTTAGCAGGAATTTCACTTTGATAACGACTTCCTACACGTATCTCACCCTTGTCAGCAAGGAGAGTTTTTTGATTTGGATCAAAGACCAAACAGTAAAAAAAAGTATCCTGAAATTGTAAATACAAAAATAAAAATAAAAGAAAGTATTAATCACATATTTTCAATATTTTGAAGCACTTCAAATATTAAATGTTAAATTATTTGTCGTTGCCACAATGGAATTGAAATTTACGACTCACGTCTTTATTTAGATAACTATTGAGCGATTCCGTTTCATTTAGCAATGTTACAGAACATTTTCCTCTTATGTGGGTGGCGGGCAATGTTTCAACTTGTCGGGATAGAAATAATTCTCGATGTTTTATTTGATGTCGTTGCTTGGATGACAGCGATTCATTATTCTTTTCCGATATGATATTTGCCGTTGATGTACCAATCGGGCTAGTTCGATCATCATCCAATGATGCTAAAATAGACAGATAGATAGGACATTTTTAATTTTTTTTTTTAACCGGACTGTTGATATGAACATGATGTAAGGCCTATGTCAACAAGCCATTGGAAACGCAGGGTCAGAAGCGTTATTTTCTCGCGATCACTTCGAGAAACCCCTTCTGGTTTAAATCCAAAAGCTAAAACGGAGGCCTACATGTCTAGGTTCAGAAGGAAAACTATAGGAGGCTTGGTCAGGAAAAAGAAAAAAAAACATCACCAACAACAACATGAAGTCGAGGATAATCAGAAAATATGTTTGAAACTTCTATAGTAGAGTGAATAAACATAAGGATTCACTAAAAATAATGTAGAAGATAATTAATCGATCATTTGTAGACACTACTTTGACCAGTATCAATCAATCTAAAAGACAATAGACCAATATCGCCCGACCAAAATAAGATCAATATAGATATTGCTTAAAAACAACGAAAGCAGCTGGACCCTTTCAAACCCACTGGAGATAACATGGCCAAGAGCGTACAATAACTCTTTATAAATTATGATGTGAGGAGAAAAAATCTGCACAAACAAAGGATGCCTAAGTCTGTAAAACATCGCTTAATGATCCTGTCTAGCAATTTATGAGATCGACTTAAGCAGTTTTCTGACGATCTTATCGCTAATGCTGATTAAGACCTGTAAAATCAATCTAAGAACAAATATTCGCATTCGGACAGATTTATAATTTATTACCTATTCATCGATTTTAAAGCAGCTTACGATGTTTTTGATTTTAAGTTAATTTTTTTGTAAATAATGCACTCGCACTGGAGGGGCTATTAATACCCTTTTTCGTGAATTTACACGGTGCGAGTGTTTGGGAGAGAAGGAATATAAAGATATGTATGTTGTACAGTGGTTTGAGATCTAGGTGATAGTTATCTCACAAAAATCCCACGGGTGGCATCCAGTTGAAGCTGGGGGAATATTGAAAAACTGCTGGCCAGGCTAGGGCTCGAACCCACAACTCTAGGCGACAAATTCGTTTTCAGTGATGGCTGGGTCATGTTGTAAAGCGAATCGACATCAACGCTCCAGATGAAAACACCAGATATATTAGAGACGATGCCAACGACAGTAAAGTAAAGTAAGAATTGAAACCATGAAGTTCTGCAGCTTTAACTTGAAATACTCGGAGAGGATGGTTCAGTTTTCTGGACAGAGTCCGGTATCGAATTAAAAAATTATTAAAATTTCTTTGAAATTTTTGGTTAGATCATGAATCAATAATGGAAGAATTTTAATTCGATAAAATAAAAAGGGAAAAATAATCGAGGAAGAATTGGAGTTATAGTATAGGAATTTGGGAATCATTCGCAACGTTTAGACAGCGCTATTAATTCGCAAACCAAAGTCCGGCATTTAATTTTTTTTTTTTTTGCAAATTTTGTTTCACTTAATTGACTTGTTCCTCTGAATTTTTTCTTTAATTTTTCGTTTTCGGCAACACAGAATTAGTTCTTGAACTTCCTCGGCTTCGTTTCTTTTCTGGCCTTTGATATTTTAAGTTCATGAACAACAAATCGAAAACATACCGTTTTTAAACCTTGCGTAAATAATCGAACCAATCATCATTGATGTTATTAGTTTAAGCAATGTAAAAAAATTCTTTACGGTTGGATAAAAAATCCAAAAATCAGATTCTGTTTTAATCACGAGTAAGAGGACCACATAAAACTAAATATAGATAACTTATTATACAAAATTTAATGAGTCCAAACAAAAAAAAGGCAGTATGTACATATTATGTACTCACCATAAAGTGAAAACATTAAAATTTAAAAAAAAGTAGATTTAACAACTAAAACATCTTTTTCTTTCTTGTTTTTAAAAGGTCCTGTATTATCAAAATTTGTAAAAAAAAAAAAAAAAAAAAATTTGGAACGTAATTTTGGAAACGATCATAGTCCAAAAGATAGTTGTGCGCATGATGGCCAATAATTTGTTCAAGGTAACCTATTGACTATAAATGAGTATCTGTGTCAGTTTTCTTTGCAACCCGAGAGTTGTCAAAATAACCGGTTGTTTTGAATCTTCAAAAAACACGTAGGCTGTCGATTGTTTAGCTTTACAATCCACTACATCTTATGATTTTATTTTGGTACACATTTTTTTTTTTTGCTTTTCAGTTGGTGGAAAAGAAGAGTCCAGAAATATCCAGAAGTCTTCCGAAACTGTTCCTTTGCAACACAAGTAACTCAACAGTTCTATCAGCTCAATTTTGATAAAAATAGACTTCAGTCGTTTTTCCTTTGAATACCCAAATGCTTAATTGAATTCAAACAATTTTAAGAGTTTGTCATTATTACAACAATTTATACACAACATGTATCACAAACATCCAAATGTAAAAATAAGAATTATACATGCGACTTCTAACACATCCAAAAACGCATAATTTTAAATATTTTAATTAAACTCAATGGAAGAGTCTTTAATTTTTAAAAGTCGACTGGTACAAAAGAATTCGAACTCAGCGCCAGTGATTTAAAAAAAAAAAAAGTATCACAACTACGAACTACGAAATAAAACATTTATCTACGTGCAAAATGAATTAACTAAACTACGTGCTACGTTTTTTGGTATTGAAAGTTAGTAGGTACCTATGGACGGATCTAAAACAGCTTGTGCCGCTTGTTCTTCTCCAACTGGTGTTCGAAGCCAAGTCTTCTTCAGTTTCATCGCCAGTGGTGAATCTTCGGCGGTTGCCACTGTTATGATGAAAATTAAATGATTTTTTTGTTATTGCTGCTTCAATATACATAATGATGTTTTACGTAATTTTGATCTGATCAGAAACGCCTGATATAATAATTTTGAAAAAGAAATTAAAAAGAACAAACACACATAAGAACATATCTTTTGAACAAATCTATCTAGTTATAATATTGATATGAATTTAAATGACACATGTATTTAAATTTCAAATTTAACCATTTAAAAAAAATTAAATAACAAAAATTTGATTGAAATATATCAGAAATCTGTTAATTTTCATCACATTTTATTCATGTTATTTTAACTTTCATGTAGGGAAATAAAATGTTATACATTCATAGTTATTAGGTTTGTTTGATGTCTACACTGAGAAGCACTGATATCCCTTACAAGTACTTAAGGGCTTTATGTGCACTATCACTGTGTTCGATGTAAGTCTGGTACATGCATTCGCTACGCATTAATACACCCCATGTTTATTCTTCGGTAAGGAACCAGAGTTGCCATTATATTATGAAATGGTATTTGTTCGGTAAGTGGAAAAGTAAGTTTGGTTTTAGGTTAGGTCGCATTAAATGTTTTGTATTTGCGTTTTTCTAGAATAAATTAGTTTGTATATTATTTTGTAAGTTGTAATGTACTGATGTATTGTATGTGTTATGACATTCGCAAGCAGGGACATAAAACAAGCCATCGGTCTGCTCTTAAAGTTTTGGTCAAATATTCTTTCATACTTAAACAACCAATAAGAATGATTTTTCTGAGAATGGTCTTTCATTACGAATGTATTCTGAGATGGGCGCTTTCTACTTAGCTTCTTCCTCTTTGTTTTTGCTTTCATTTAAGGGTATTTGGCTTTAAGCAAAGCCCTTTTCCCTTACATACTCATTTATTCATAGTATGCCCAATATGTAGTATAATAATTTGTACAATGTTAACTTTTTAAAATATTTGAAAAAATCATATTCCGGTTGAGAAGTAACTACGTACTTGCTTTTTAATAATCCTCAATATTATTGAAAAGCTGACAAAAATAAAAAATCGTGGAGAAATAAAAAAACAAATTTTAAATCATACAAAAAACAAAAAATTGAAATTTAGAGTTTGGGATTTCAAAAATGTATAAACATAAAAAACTTAAATGCATATTGCGTCATAAATAGATTAGATTAGATTAAAAAAGATTTTTATTTAAATTTCATATAATAATAATTAACAAATTGTAGCAAAAATCAAATATATGAGCGAATGCACATATCCATTACCATAACCTGGTGCCCCCACTGACGAATGTACACATGACAGTCATGTTGGCCTACCGTATGGACGAATATGCATCAGCCCACCGAGTATTCATTTCCTAACCTCAGGGCCAGCGCAGTGTTGGAAGGCCCAAATAAGATAGGAAAACTCTCAAAACAATGACTGGAATCATTACCGGACACTGTTCTCTGAAAAAACATAATCACAACATGAGACTAGCGACAGATCCCGTTTACCGACTCTGTTTCGAAATTGAAGAAACATCTTTGCATATCCTCACGGAACGCCCAGCACTTCTCCGCCGGACACTTGCTGATGAGATTGTTCCCTTGGAAAAACTTAAAACCCTCCACCCACAGAACATCTTAAAGTTCTGGTCTTAGTCTGAAGCAACAGATGTGCTCTTGAATGTCACACGGGTTGGCACAATAGGCATCATCGAGATACCGCAGTGATTGAGCTGTTTAAGCTCTCCCTACCAATAAATCTAATACTTCAACCAGTTTGGCGAGGTAACTAGTAGTCACCGGACTGGATGGCGGGGTATGTTAGTTGAGGCGTCGCCGTCGGTCCACAACAGATTGTATGAGCGACTTAAATAAGTGAGTAAGTAGTAAATTTCTTTTAGCAACAAAATAAATTATGTTCTTAAAAGTTAGACAAAAATAATGGTCGAACGATGTTGTTTTATTTTCTCTTATAACACAGTAAAAGGAATCAAAGGTGTACCCAATGTTTACTTGCGATTATAGGTACTATATGGACAATCAAACATAACATTACGATATAGGGAAGTCTGTATCGGCACCTACAGCCTAAACGGCTGAACCGATTTACTTCGAACTTGGGACACAGTATTATTATGACGTCCGACAAAGGGATTTTTGGAATTAGCATTCTAGCTCTAAAGCTGCCATACGATTTTTAATGAAAAATAATTTTTTCTCAAAAATGGCTTGCATAAACTTAATATTTTGGTTTCTATAGATATTCAGGAAAAGTCTTATAACAGTACCTCCCATAGGACCGGTTTTATTAAATTAGATTTTCTTGTAAGCCACTAGACGGTTTTCAATGAAATGTTTAATGTAGAAGCCCTTTTATAGACGAAATAATAGAAATTCTTAAATTTTTGAAAAACAAATTTTTTTTTTAGTTTTAAAATATTAATTTTTTTTTTTTCAATTTTTGGTTTTTTTCAAAAAATCATTTTCTCCAAAAAACGCTTTAACTAGTGATTTTTAAGTGTTTAATAAAATTTTTCAAATTTTTCTTTTTCCAAAATCTCAAGCCTCACCACCACTGTAGAACAAAATAGTAACAAGTTTGTACTACCCAGTCGTGCACTTTTTGTTATCCTTAAAAAATGGCATAAATATCATCTTTTATTCACAGTAAATAATTATCCAGTCAATTGCATTTAATTAAATACATCATTATCATTACTTCAAAACGCCATGTTTTTTTCTTAGCTCAGTATAAAATTTATTGGGCATTTAGAACATTATTATACTTAAAAGTAGATATTTGTTTAATTTTCAACGCGTTTATAAATCTGTATTTATATATTAAGCAATAATATGTTAATTCGTTATCTACTGTAACACACAATTCAAATCAGACGAAAGTAACCCCTGAATCTGACGACAAACGACACTTTTTATCTTCATAACAGCAAAACAAAAAAAAATTGATACAAATTAACATCCCTTGAGCACAAAAGTTATTTCCTTTACAGTTTTGTACTTTTCCACCTGCTACCCTCTCAACGCTAACATATGCATGTAGTTGCAAGCTCAGAGAAATAAGTTTCAATCAATATGCTTTTGATACACATTCGCATTCTTATTCAACAAAACTTGTGAGACCTCAAATATACTTAAGCATCTGCAGACTGTGGATACCTTCAACTTGAACCAATCCTTTTCTCATTTTATTAAATCTTTTTTGCATTCGGACTTAAACATTGAAAAGTTAAAAAATCATCCAAATATCGAATAAGGACCTTCGGCTGCTAAATTAAATATGTCCATCTGGATTTAAAATATGTACAATGAACCGCAACGATAGGCGTACGGACCAAAAAAAAATAATATAATAAAGTAATAAAGGACATAAATGTGAGAAAGAATAAAGGTACACACAAGCCAATGCACGTAAATAATTCGTGGGGGTGGAGGGGTAGTAGTCTAAATCCAAATCCGGATGTTGGTGTACATGCGAAATCTTTGAATTCTGTTTGGGGGTTGAATATTGCATGGAAAATAGAATGGATGTTGGGTCCTATGCCCAGGCAAAGTTGGTATTCGTATTAGAGGTAGAGGCGGCAACGGCAACGCTTAAAACTTATATCCATAGATACAAAGATACATCACATAACACACATATAGTTTGGTCATACTGTTGGTATGGCGAATAAGCAATGTTAGATTTGGTTTTCGGATGATGATGACTATGACGATGACGATGGTGTTGTTGTTGTTGGTATTGCTTATGATGCTATGGGTAACTGGGCCAGACTATACTAGGTACTTAAAAGTGGGTAGTAGACAAAAAGACAACCCTCTCGAAATAGAGGGTAGGGTTTCTCCTATCTTAACAAATCGATACCATGTTTCCTTTTTGTACTCTACTGTACGCTAAACAGATTTGTACCTTTTTTTAACAATTACACGAAAATATGGTATCTACATACATACATATACGAGAAGTAGGTACCCAACATTTAATAAGCCTAGATTTATTTCTACTTGCAATATTTTAAATATCAAATAAAATATTTTAATTAAAAATACTAACCGCAATGAACTACAGGATTCAAAAGGACTTTTTTAGCTTATACATTTGTGTTTACAAAGCATAAAAATGTGAAACACGGAATATTGCATGGCACCCAACCACAATGCTAACACCACCAAAAACATTTAAAGACACTTGAGTTACAAAGCCACACAAAAGTTAAAGGAAGCAAAGTTTTCTAAGATTTTTGCTACTCGTCCAATCAAATAATAATTAGGAATTATTGAACAAAATGTCAAACTAAGTTCTATGCAAAATTCAATATTTCGACCTCATTCCAAAATAGTTTTAAAAGAGAACCGCCGATAATTAAATAAAGCCCCGCTTGAACTTTGGTGGGGTCTTCAGTGCCTCAAGGTGGAAATCTTTGTCCGCTCCTATGTTTAATATCTATAAAGGTATTTCCACACTATCCCACAGTGTACGACATGGCTTTTGTCCGTAAGGCTAGATTTTTTTGTTTTTGTGAGGAAGTAGGTTCGGTTATTTTTAAATAGCTTGGCAACAAAAAGTCATAGAGCCATACTGTTTTCAGTGTTGGATTTCAAAATATTAGGAGCATTGAATTTACTTAAAAGCGACCTGGTAATTACAATCTTAATGGAGCCTAGCTGTGAGAACTTATTACATTATTTTATGACTTTTTAAAAGGAAATCATATTTAATAAGAAATGGATTTTAAAAATTTTTTTCTTTCTGTGCAATCTTAAACAAGAGTTCTAAATTTATCGTATTGTTGCAGAAGGTGCATATAAGGGAGGTTTCGTTTGGTGAGAAGAGGTTTGTGCGTGATTGAAGTGTGTCCAAGTCCTAGTTGAGCATTTTTTTTTTTTTGAATTAGGAGTAAGGATATCGAGGAAGAAAACTGTCGACATTTATTTCTTTGTGGTGGTGATGGAATTGGCTCTAATCGTTTAGGATTTTTTTTTATATCTAGTGTGGCAGATGTCCCTAATCTGCAAGAAAACAGCATTTTAATGTTTTTGACTTTAAATACATGTAACAGCAGTCTCGTTCTAATTGTCTTATCGAATTTGGCTTATAAGCTGACAAGACATTGTATTAAAACTAAGATTCGAACTTCTTTCCATTTGTATTTATAAAATGGCTTTGCATTCATGAAGTGTAACTGCCTTGGCACAATGGTTTAGCTGGAGCTGCAGCTGAAGGTGAGTTTACTTGAACTTCAACTACTTTTTGTACTACAGCGAGAACTTCAATATTAGCCGTTCTATAGGAATAACAAACATACGTTTAACTTTGGCAGCGCTACGAAATACAACTGCAGCTACACCATTGGGCCAAGGCAGTAAACACTTTTTTTAACAATTGACCTATAGAAAGATCCGCCAATAAATTTTAAATCAAGGTTTATTCACGATCTGGTGCAACATGAGTGAAATTTTATTTATTTTTTGAAGATCGTGAACGCACTTCTTTAGAAAAACTCACAAAAAAAATTTCAAAATCAGGTTGGAACATATCTCAAAATGAAGTACAAATCAAAAGTACAAACTTTGCACTGTTGTATAGTTGAGGTATAGAGTATGGATAAAGTGCAACAATGTAACAAAATGACATCATTGTTGTGGTGGAAGAAAATCTCGCACTTTTGCAATGATACAAGACCAGTTGCACCACATCGTGAATAACCCTAATGATTTTCGATTTGTTTTACATTACCGGCCTTTACTATAAAAGGCAACTGCTTTGGCATTTATGAGTTTGTTCCGAATTGCTTGAATAAATGATATGAAAATAAAATTAATTAAAATTCTTAGTACGTTATAACGAAACTCCGGGGAAAAATGTTTAACGGGTGCTAAAAATATAATTAAAGAATGTAAACTTCTTTGTTTATATTATACAACTTAGAATACTAGTATTGTATCTTGCTATTGCACACACAGAGCAAGTACGTGCCACCCGGTCGTGGATATTGGGTTTTCTATGAATCTTAAATCTTAAGGAGCTTAAAAAACAATTTTTTAAACCTGATAACATGATAGAAAAATTAAAAAAAAAAAAAAAATTAAAACAAATAAATAAAAGCACACAAATAATCTAAATAAATATGATCAAATCGTTGATTCAAAGAATAGTTCATATTAATACGTATTTTTTTTTTTTAATTGACAAATTTAATAAAAAGCATGTATACTCACATTGGTGTTTGTCCGCCAATTGCACAAGCGGGTTAGGCAAGTCTCTTCTTCTGTAGAAGCACATAACTTTTGCTTCCACATTGCCAGTTGGATTTTTGTTTAATTCTTCTATTCTACGTATCAGATATGGAGTTGATGAAGACGTTTCAAAGTAGACGTAGTCTGAAATTTTAAAATAAAAATTATGTATACATGTCAAAGCAGATTGCTATGTGTCGTCAAGTTTTTTTATAAGTTTTGGTCACGGAATGAACTGCTCCTTCGTAAGCATTTAACGGAAGAACATTTGGAAAGTGACTTGGAATGCATACATTATCTGCATTTGCACTTCCGTAACGTGTTCATTTGACAGAACTTAAGGGACCGTTTCATTCGGTTCTGCCATTAACTTCTGTTTTCTCCCGCCCATTATAGAGGGTTTTAAAGATTAAATATTATTACATATCTTAAGCTTATTAACCTTAAGATTCTCAGGCTTTTTTTCTCACAAAATCAGGTTTTGTCTAACTTAGCTCGGGCTTTTTGAATGTCTGTTTCAGACCTGGAAAATCTGCTACTGACCGACCATATCTTCACTTTGCGTAAGATCCTGTAGAAGCTCCTTGAATTTAATGTCGAGACTTACCAGTTAACACATATGTTCATCGATTTTCAAACAGCTTAAGACCGTGTAAAAACATAACCCGAATTAGAAATCTTGGCGTGTTATAAGGATAAATTGGAGAAATATAGAAACTAGTGATTCTCCTTAAAACTTTATCACTGTCAGAGGTTTAAGACAAGGCGACACACAATCGCGCACCTGGTCTCAACATTGTGCTTGGAAAAGTAGTACGCAACACTCGAATAAATCAACTTAATTACTTGGGTTTGCTGAAGACATCGACGTAATAGGAAGAAAAAAGCTAGCAGTAACCGGTGGCTCCACTACCGTTTAGCCAGAAGGAAACGGAGTGGGGTTGATTATATAAACGAGGACAAGACGAAGTTTTCCATTAATAAGAGTCGCATCCTCCGGCCGACTAGTCAGTCAGAACGTGATAATGGACAGATATAACTTTTAAAAAAAGCACGACTGGGTCGCACGAACTTGCTCTTTTTGTAGAGTATGCGAACACTTTTTGTGTAAATTCTTGAAAAACGTCAAATTCGAATTTTTTGATTGGTTCGCTCTTCGCTGTAAGGGTCATCTGCAACAACAAATGTTTACGTCATTCGCTTTTGACAGAGTTCAAGTTTTTACCAGATGAAATTTCACTGGGTCAAAACTTGAAAATAAATGAACGAAAGATTAGAACAGCTGTTATTTTCTTTCGTTCATCTCTCAGTACACGAACGCTTTTTGTGTTAATGTAAACGTATGAAATCGAATGCAAACTGTTTGATTTTGGTACGCGAACAAAGCTAAGATAATTTAGTTTCGTTCGATGCAGTATCACTTTTCACGAATATTCATACTAAGGTCGTCGTCAAAATTGTAAAAAAGAAGAGGAATGCCATAAGTTAACTTAACTTGAGCTTCACCAAATTTCTCGAACTTTTGGATTTCTGTTTAAAAGAAAACAACTTTCTTCAGAATAAAAATAATTTATACAAACAAATCTATGGAGTTACAATGGGTAATCCACTTTCATCCATAATTGCAAATCTTGTTCTCGAGTTTCTGTTGGAAGAATGCTTTACATCAATTAACCCACCTAAGTTGATAGTAAAATATGTCGATGATATTTTCGCGGTAATCGATCACCGTGAAGTTTATATGTGCTGTTGAGTCTTAACAATTTTAACGAGAAGATCCAATTCATGGTGGAAAAAGAAAAAAATAATGCAATTGCAATTTTGGGCGTTAAAAGTCGTCTTGTAAATGACCGACTTACATTTGATTGGTACCAAAAAGAAACATCTTCTGGGGGAATTATCAACTTCCGGTCAAACCAACCAAAACACATAATAATTACCTAACACAGCTTTCAATCTAATCAACAAGGTATGTATGATAAGTCACAAGAAATTCCACTCAAACAAGGTCAAGGTCATAAACATTCTTGGATTCCCGTAGAAAATTATCCGTGATTTATTTCAACGAAAAAAAAAAAACGCCGGTTTCTTTAAAAGTATGGTTTATGTGCCAAAATTAACAGATAGTTTCAAAAAAATAGTAGCCAACAAGGCTTAAGACGTCAATCTGGCAAACAAGTCGAACCAAAACTCACAACGACTGTTGAAGAAGACCGACCGAAGGACAGATGATGTTTACAAGGTCAACTGTTTGAACAATAAAGAAGATAGCTGCGAGTTCTGCTATATTAATACAACGAAAGAACTACTTAAACAACAAAAAGCTCCCAAGAAACTGCTCTTGCTTGTCAAAGTATTAAAAAAAACCATACTCCAGATTTCAAAAACACAAAAATTCTTCAAACTGAGAAGCATACATCGAACCGATATACTCTTGAAATGTTGCACATGCTTAACAACAAAAATAATATGAACCGTAAACAAGATACACAGAATATATCATCAGTGTATTGTTCTTTAGTGTCTACATAACTAAAATGTAATATTCTGTCCGCTAAAAACAACTTAAAACAGTTGCTGACAAAACTTCTAACAAAGAAGCGCTGATAGAGCTTAAATATTTTGTGTTAAGTTTTGTTTTATTTTTCACTTTCAATGTTTTACGTCAAAAAATACTTAATGTAAATTAATCTTTTATTTAAATCCTGGAATTGTAAATTTAATTAAAACTTTTGTTAAATTGTAGTTCATCTCTGTTTTTGTTTCATGTTAAATAAAAAAGCGCCCCAGAAGAAGACTGAAAACTTTGTCGAAACGTTGGAAAAACTAATGAACTTGTTTCATTAATTAATTATTGAGAACCTTAAAGCCAAAGAAGGGAACTCTTCAAAATCTTTCAGAAAAAAAATAGAGAAAACCGTGAAAAAAGGATTTTTTTTAAACGAACTCAAAACAAATATTTTGAAATGTGTTCGAGTAGGTATGTGAATTATATTCACATACAGTTTGTAGTTTGCATCTTAGAAGATAATGTACAAAAATCAATATATGTATGTACCTATTTCCAAAATATGCCATATAAACAGGATTATAAATAAATGATTTCCTGTGTCGAAAATTTTATTGAAATCGGATGAATAGTGTACGAGAAAACCTGATTTGAATATACCGTCATTAAAGGCACCGTTATAAGACAAATTCCGAAAAATCTATTCTAACGAAAGGATAGATTATCCTAAAAAAATAGCATTCTGAAAGTTGTATTAAAATCGTTGGAGCCGTTTTCGAGAAAATCAATCTTCTTCACGATTCGTAATTTTTGAGTAGAAATTTAAAAAAAACTTTCCGAGGGACACAACCCCAATTTGAAGCAAATAGGCAAATCCTTTCAGGCGAACAGACAAACGGACATTGTAGAACCAACTTTTTCCGGCTTCTCTATCATCATAATGTCATGTGTGATTATTCCAATTGTCTCAATTTTTTTTTTTTACGAAACGAATCCATAACTTGCCTTATGCTTATGCCTTAAAGGAGCTGCAATCGCAAGCAACTAATTGAAAAATGAATTTTTTACGGGAGAAAGACAGTTAATTAAGTTTTATTAATATTAATGGTTTGAAAACAATAGATTACAATTCAACACAAAGGACATACACGTACAGTAAAATCTTGAAAACATGAACGGTTCTAAAACATGAACAATTCGGAAAGATGAACGCTTTTCCCGTGTGACAATCTACTATAGAGCAGTTTTAAAAAAAAAATCTAAATAAGTTTTTACTTCTCATCAACGACTTTTGTATGAATTTATGTTGTTTTAATTTTTTTTTTAAATAAAATGATTTGTTAACAAATAGATGCAATATTTGTATGTATAGCTTTATGTTTTTCCTAAACTAATGCTCGATGCTTGGAAAGATGAACAATTCGAAAAGATGAACGGGGTCTGTTTTATATCTGTTCATCTTTTCGAGATTCTACTGTACTTTAAAGCTGTTGAAATGTTAAAGCATGATTTAATTTAAAAAAAATTTAAATATAACACCCTGTATTCTGTTTAAACCTTATAGTAAACTTAAAAACAATTCAGCACGTCGTCAAAGTGAAGTTGAGCCTGACGCTTTTAGAGATTTGTTTAACAAATCTGACAAGTGCGTGTACTCGATGTATTAATTCTGTCTGTATACTGTTCTGAGTTTCGAAAGTATATGGCTCGGACGGATGTCACTAAGCCCGAAAGGCTTGGGATTCATTAAAGTCTGAAGATTGGCCGTTTGCAATAAAATGAGCAGCTAATGCAGTTTTACCAAGATTGTTAGACTTTATCTTATACTTATTGTTGGGGATCCGTTGACGGGGAAACTATTTGGTAGTACCAATGTAGTATAGATGTAACCTATGCGGTTATCGGATTCACATATGATTACAATTTATTTTGTATATAACGTCAGTTGTGTTTGCTGGTTTAACTTAAAGGGGGTTGAAAACATTTAACCGGGTTCTTCCACATCTTTGGATTAGTTGGCGATATCCTTCTTTGAGTTTCCTGTCAGGTTTTTCACATAGTAGCCGGTAATTGGACTTTCGTTGTAGTTGAAGTTGTCCTTAAGCAAACTTTCTTCTACTGTATTCGCATAAGACCACGAATGATGGAACTAGGAAAGCTGTTGTCTTCTATAATCGTTGTAAATTAAATTTCATCATTTATTGTGAACACCTTTTAAACATACCGAGGTTTGCAATCTGCCGATTATTTTCTAAATATGAAGAATGCAAATAGGATCTTAAGATGGAATTTCTATGTTATTTTGAAAACAGTCTCAATATGTCGCTTGAAAGTACGTCAAAAATGTTATCAACGTATTTTCAAGTACATTTTTTTTGTAATTAAAGGATCTTTAACGCAATGGCTTGATTAATTTTTCACGATATTGCCACATCCCAACACAAATTATTATAATCTAGGAGACTCATAGAAAAGGTAACGTAGTTTAATTATCCGAACGGAACGAACCTGGATAGAAATTCGAAGTTGGAAATCACTTCAATAATTTTTTTGAAGCGGATTTCTTTTACAGAAGAGATATTTTATAAGCCTATCTGTAAGACAGAAACACATTTTCGTGGTCTTACAGCTGAAATAATATTTGGAGCTTGTGATTTTGTTATAAAAATATAAGTGAAGAAACAATATTGTATTAATCTTCATAATAATATGTAATATTTTTTGAAAAAAATAATAAAAACTGATTTCTATGTCTGTCTATTTTCTATTTAAGAAAAACAAATTTCAAAACCGTTCTTTTGTATTTCTTTTTTTTTTATTCTTTCTATATTCTTTTTTCCGTCTTAAAAAAAGATGGTTCTATGAAAGGTGCCGTTATAAGGCTTCGCTTATCTTGAAAATCTATTTCAACTAAAAGCTGAACTTTCATAAAAAAGACCTTTCAAAAAGTTTTATCAAAATCGTAAGAGCGGTTTTTCAGAAAAATTAGTTTCCCATTAAAAGTTATAAAGCAGCTACCGTAAGTTTTAGAGCTAGAATGACAATTCCAAAACCCCCTGTAAGACTCCCTTAAAATACTATGTACCAAGTTTGAAGCAAATCGGCCCAGCCGTCCGGGCTATTTGTGCCTATACAGACAGACGGACAGACAGAATTGTCTGACCCACTGTTTACGACTTATCTATCACCGTTATCATGTTTGATTGTAAGAAAATATTTTTATTTGCATAACTCGTCTTATACATATAGTATGTACATTGTACACAAACACAATTTGAGCCAAAAAATTACACTATAGAAAAAACGCACAGACATACCGGCGAACTGTATGGTGAAACCACTTCTTAGGGCTTCTACTATATCGTTATCGTAATATATGTATAGGTATTGGTATACCTATAGTTTTTGATTAAGACCTCGTTTTTTTGCTTAAAACAAATTAATTTAGTAACTGGAAAGGCCATGGTAAAGAGAACCGGTGTCGGGAATAGCAACGCAAAATTCGGGCAACTGGTGAATTTCGTCGTTTTCTATATAAAGGGTGTTTTTTTAGGAGTGTGGTTTTCAAGAAGAAATAAAACGCATACTTAAAATTTAATGTTATGGCCAAGAATTCAGCTTTATTATAAAGATAAGGGTTTGCCATTATGTTTTAAAAATGATTTCGGGCAAGTGGCAGCGGCGGCTGCCTTGTATGGCATGTAGCGCCGTCTTGTTGGAACCAAAGACATCCTCCAATTCAGTCACGAAAAAGTTATTTATAGCGTTCCCCATTGACTGTAACATTATGGCCGGCTACATTTTTGGACCAATGATTCCCTCTGCCCATAGAGCACACCAAACAGTGACTTTTTGGGGATGTAACGGTGTCTCAACATACACTTGTGGAGTATCATCACTCCAAATACGGCAGTTTTGTTAATTGACGTATCCATTCAACCAAAGGAGAGCTTCATCGCTAAACTAAAAAAATGGACGCAGCGCACTATGCGTCGAGCGAACCCAAATATTATTTAGGTAATCAATTTGCACGATTTGCAAACGTTGTTTAGGAGTCAGTCTATTCATTATGAAATGGAAAACCAAACTGTTAACTGTCAAAGAATTGCCATATTGAAAACCACACGTCTAAAAAACACCCTTTTTAAACCAAATAAAGTTCTATACCTATACTACCTTATGTACCTACATGCATATACAGGGTGGACCAAAAGAAATCCCCAAATTCGAAGATGCTCTAATTTTTGCAAATGGCCGCCAATGTCAAATCTGTTTTGACATTTGTGGACTAGACAGATGCAGAATACAAGTGAACAAGCCATAAGGCGATACATGAACCGACCATAAACTGATATTCTGAAGGCGGCGTTCCCGGGTCGCCTCATCTCTTGTTTTAGCGATTTGCACTGGCCCGCAAGATCGCCCGATTTAACCGTTTCAGACTTTTTTTGTGGGGTTTTTTGAAGTCGCGTGTTTACGTGAACAAACCCGCTGGAAGCCCTCAAGGACAATATTCGACACGAGTGCGAGAATCTGTCGCCCGAAGTTCTAGCTGAAGTGATGAAAAATGCCATAAAACGAGCAATCAATTGTGACGGCGCCCATTTAGCCGATATCATCTTCTCGATTTGACCAATACAATTCTAAAGGTTCAAATAAACTAAATCAAAAACAGAATCGAAGTTTTTCATTTAGAAAAAAAAAGAAGAGCCAAACAACATCGGATGGATGACTTCTTTTGGCCCACCCTGTACAACAAATTTTTTTTTTTTCCAAAAAACGGATCAATTAAGAAAAGAATATTTTTCAAGAAAAACGTTTAAAAATGTGGACGACTTTATGATCCATTTTCTAAGAAAAATAATGATTTTAGAAAATAGTCAATTTTTTAAACACAAAAAAGTTAAATAAATAAGATGACAACCTCTGTAGGTACCCGACTTAAAAAAAAAAAAAGATTGGTGTGATTGTGTGATGTAGTGATTTTTTAGTTGATTAAATAAAATTCCATATCTTTGACTTGTTCTTATGTCGTGACCACTGCCAGCCATAAGAGCAAGTTTGTGCGACACAGTTGTACACTTTATTTCACTACCTAATAATGCGATAAGAAATTCATTACAGAGCCAAAATTGAACAAATGATTCACGCAGCCAAATATTTTTATTAAACTTGGTACCTACAAGCATTCTTTCGATTATAAAATATGTTTTGCTAGCACGAACCCTTTTAATATTCTACAAACAAGAAGTATTCAAGCACATGCCTATGCCACACACAAAATCCAACATCAGTCGCTTATGAGCCTTCCCAATCAACAAATAGCCTCAATTTATTTTTAATAGCGAGTAGATACCTACCAACAACATAATAATTATAACTGCAAGCAACTATGAGTAGCATCATTCTCAGCGCTGCAACATACACCTCGTCGTCGGTCGTCGACATACCCACCTTTCCTGCTATCGCAACACAGGAATACAAAAAGTGCAATAGATAGACAAACTCGACCACGTAATACTTGTACTGCCTACATATAGGTAGATAGGTTTAGGTACACATCAATAGTCCCCGGCCCCTTGATCACCATTATTATTTTTTATCATCAAAAAACATATCACTCTCACTGTGTCGTCTTTTCCAAAGCCCAATAAATACAGGTGAAAACTACTGAAAACTGGGAACAATAATGCGTGGGCAGGAAAGTGTCTTTTTCAATCATACGCTTCACAAAACCCCCATCGCTATACTTCCTGATGACCTTAAACTCTTTATGATTCGCAGCGGTTCGTGGTTACTGAAATGGGAAGTCTTGTCGGTGTTAAGGAGTACCTGTGTGCTACGACTGCGATACTACTTATCAAGACTTTTTTGCTCTCATTTATATGTAATCTTCGCATTCGTGTACAAAACTTCTTCTAAAGCGCGTACAATGGCCTCCCGTTTCTATTTCTCATCTGCAATTTGTTCTTTGACGATGACGGCGATGTCGATGATTAAAAAATAAAAAAAAGTTGAAGTAGGTACCCCCATAGCACAGATCTTTATCCAAGAATTCCGCACAAAAACAATTTTAAAAGAAAACATCTCACAGGCACAGGACCAATTTTCAATGCTTAAACTTTACATTACCAAAAATCTAATAGGAAAAATTTAAAAGTAAATTATATGCGGCGCCCGATCACCGAAAAAATCCTTTTAGCTGCACCAGAACCAGCACCAGCTCAGTGAAGAAGAGGTAAAGGAAAGCATTCATTTTTTTTTTTTTTTTGGGGAAAGTTGAGATGAGAAGTTGGAACTTGGAAGAATAGGGGAATCGCTCACCTCCTACTCGGTACATGTTTGTGGCCATTTTCACATTTAATTAACACAAAATTTCACTTTCAATTTATTAATTCGATATTAGCGAACAATTTTAATAAGTTTTTATTAATTTCCCGACATGGCATTTGCGTAAAAATAATGTTGTTATGATTACAATCACACAAGACGCGTTTTTTTCGTCGCCATCTTAAAAAATTACTACTCAAAAAGTTTTTATATTTTTGTTCTATGGCAAACGGTTGGTAGCATTGCTTTTATTTCTAATGTCAGACTACATTACCATTAGGTTTTTAAAAGTGCTGCCAAAAGCCCATTTTTTATTACTTTCAAATATTGTAAAATTGTAAAGTTTTCAAAACCAAAGTAAAAGTATTGCATATTAAGGAGGCTTTACATGGAGTTGCAAATGCAGACGAAAACGCAACAACAACAATCATAGTGCAGACGATGAAGATGAACATGTTCGTCTTCACTATAATTTTCAAGCTGCATCTATAATTTTCCTATAATCTGCAGCCATGAAGACGTCTGCATTTTTGCATTCCCTCTCTATCACACAAGTGTGATTTATTGATTTTGCATCATCTTTTTTTGAAGATTAGGGCTTGCAGCTCCATGTAAAGGCACCTTTATGCTTTTATATAACTATTTCTTTTCATTTTATTAGCTGTTAACATTTACTCCAAATTTAAATCTTAAAATTAAGCCACCTTTACCAATAACAATACAAATACAAATACTTTTCTTCTTCAGAAATTAAAATTTGCCATAAAAGTTTACTTTTGAAACAAAATAGCCTATTCACACCATCATACTCGTTATGTTTCACCAACACGAGTTCAGCGTTCACACCGAACATTTACTCCTTTTTGTTTACATTTCAATTGTTTAATACTACATTTTCAGAAAAGCAAATGAGGTAATTTCGTAGCGAAATTTGATTCCAAACTATCTCATTTCCCCTACAAAATCAAATTTCAAAATTATCTTATTTATACTTAATTTGGACGAAATTACGTTGGAAATTATCAAAAACAAAATCAAACATCCCTAATTTCAATACCAAAATGTCGAAATGACAATTTTGAAACAAAATCTAAGGCAACGGCAGTAGTAAACAAAACAAGAGGAAGGAATTGAAATTAAGGAAGAAAGAAAAAGATGGAAGATAGCCTGGTGTCAAACGGAATAAGCAAACTCAAATAAAAACACTTCTTCTAATTTCGAAATCAACTAATTTCGTCACAAATGAAAACGTATTATAGATTCATAAATTTTATAAACTTGGAGTCACAGACCATACACAGACCGCCAACTCGTACTCCCCTTGCCTGAAACACCCTCGAAATATTTTTTCCTGTCTGTGAATACGTGTACATCTCTCTCTGTGCGTTTTGTAATGGCAACTATACCTGCGTATGCCATTTATTTTTTAGGTGTGTTTGCTAAATGGGTTTTAAAAGCAAGAGAGAGCGTCACACTCTCAAAATAAATGGCATATCAGCTGATTTTTAGCTTGTAGGCAAAAAGAGAGACCATATGGTGAGTTGGCGGTCTGTATCTTCTTGGTCCGTGCTTGGAGTCACTTCTTCCACGCTGTATAGTTTTCGTTAAATTTTTTCGATTATTTTCACTGTCGGCAAGGTAAATCTTTGTAATGTCAAACCAAGTGACGTGGCTGGGCTCGCTTAATATTTCTGTAATTAAGGTGGCGATTGTCGAAGTTCTACTTCACAATTTTTAATTTCTTGGTTTAATTGTGGAAAATTTGATAAACCTCTCGAATTTATCACGATGACAACCTACGAAGAATTTATACAGCAAAACGAAGATCGGGATGGTGTTCGATTGACATGGAACGTATGGCCTTCAAGTCGGATTGATGCTAGTCGCCTTGTCGTGCCTTTGGCTTGTCTCTACCAACCACTCAAGGAGCGCCCAGATCTGCCACCTATTCAATACGAGCCTGTTCTATGTACGAGGAGTAATTGTCGAGCTATTTTGAATCCATTGTGTCAAGTAGATTATCGTGCTAAGCTATGGGTGTGCAACTTTTGCTTCCAAAGGAATCCGGTAAGGCTAAAGTATTATTTTTATTGACAATTTTTATAAATTTGCCAATTAGATCAAAACAATTTAATATTTGTATTTGGGAAGAGTTCTCCTTTTAGTGTACTTAATATTGTGAAAAAATGTCTCGTTTTTCCTATTCCTATTACGTATTTTCCTGTTGACGTGTTCCCACTAGATTTCATCAGTTTTAGCTAAGGGCAGATGAACGACTTTTTTAATTGTTGGTTGTACCTTGTCTCCACATGAATCTTACAAAGCTGCTGTGAGCCATTACTTAAAAACAATAGTCTAACAAACTAATATAGACATTTAATAAGCATGATCAAAGCAGTGTTAAAAAGATCATCAAGAAATTGACATGAAGAATTTTGATTAACCTAATCAACAAAATAAAGTATCTAATATTTCTTAACATGTTAAACGTCATAACGAGTTAAAGTTCTATTCATTCATTTGCACAAAGAGGCCCAAGGGTTTTAGATTGAAAATAGCTTCCAGCCCTGCTGTAGGGGTGTTTCTTACCCGGTGTTGCCTGTACACGCCATTCTTTGTATTCTTGTAATGGTTTTTAGGTTGGAAGCAATTATCGTCGCTTGCCACCAGGCCAAATAGCCATTATGTCAGTATCGGTCCACTATTGCCGTATACATCCACATGACATTCTTAGGACTAGGCCCCAGATCTTTACTGGCCTTCTTCAGTTCAGTTCAGTTTTCTGCCTAGAACTACACCAAGGTATTTGGCGTGATTTGATAGGACTAAGTGGAACCCCTTCTATTAAAGGAAGATTAAAAACTGGTATTTTTCGTTTGTTTGTAAAAAGGACCACATTTCCATGTTTTGACCAAGGACAAGGCGCCTTCTGTTTGTTCACTTATAGTGGAGAGAAATGTTGTCTGTCGCCAGCAGAGCTAAATCATCTAAGTCTTATAAGAACCTCGTTAACCACGAGAACCCAGAAGAGGGGAAAAAGAACATTACCTTGTGGGATGTTGATACTTTAATCAGCAATATCAATAGTCAATGTAATGTATATATGTTGTCCAAGTCAGTTGGTTATTATTATTATTCCATTGTTAACTGAAAGTATTAGCGGGCATCGGTTAAATAAGTGTGTTGAACGCTTGCCTACAACTTATTATCATCGGCTTGTCCAGTTAGTTAGCTTGTTAAATACAATTGAAGAAGCTTACAAGTTCTGAAGCAGCCATCGTAACGGCATGCGGATGAAGCAATAACCCTTAATACCTATTATTCCAGTATTGTCTGCAGTTTCTTAAAAACTAAATTCGATAGAAATTGAGGTAGAACAACACTTAGTTTTGAAGTCATCATTGTTGGTCAGATTTTGTTTGGGAATTTTATTTTAACCATGGTTGATTTTCGGTTTTTATTGAACAAATACCCATACATAGCGATTTTGTATTGCAAAAATTTATATCGATTATGATTCTATCTATTAAGAACCCTTTTTTTATTTGAAAAATTTTAATGAAAATATCATTCCAGTTTCCCCCACAATATGCTGCCATCTCAGAGCAACATCAGCCGGCTGAACTAATCCCCAGCTTTAGTACGATAGAATACACGGTTGCAAGAGCTCCATGTATGCCGCCAGTGTTTATTTTCCTGGTAGACACCTGCATGGATGAAGAAGAACTCGATGCCTTGAAGGACTCATTACAAACGTCTCTCAGCTTATTGCCACCTAATACACTAGTTGGTCTTATAACATTTGGAAAAATGATTCAGGTTCACGAGTTGGGCTCTGAAGGATGTTCCAAAAGTTATGTTTTCCGAGGAACTAAAGATTTGTCTGCAAAACAAATCCAAGAAATGTTGGGAATTGGACGTGCTAGTAGCGGTGGATCCGCAGGACATCAAAATCCGACTCCAGGACAACCACCACAACAACGAATGCCACACAATACATCTGAACCACCAGCGAATAGATTCTTGCAGCCTATCAGCAAATGCGACATGGCGTTGGGAGAATTACTAAGTGAACTTCAGAGAGATCCATGGCCAGTGTCTCAAGGCAAACGTTACCTTCGGTCCACTGGAGCAGCCTTGGCAATCGCAGTTGGTCTTCTTGAATGTACCTATCCCAACACAGGTGGAAGAATAATGTCCTTTGTTGGAGGTCCGTGCTCCCAAGGACCAGGCCAAGTTGTCGATGATGAACTCAAGCATCCAATTCGTTCCCATCATGACATTACCAAAGACAATGTAAAGTATATGAAGAAAGCCATCAAACACTACGACTCGTTGGCTCTTCGTGCTGCTACAAATGGCCATTGCATCGATATCTATTCATGTGCTCTTGATCAAACTGGACTGATGGAAATGAAGCAGTGTTGCAACTCCACTGGTGGCCACATGGTCATGGGTGATTCTTTCAATTCGTCGCTTTTCAAACAGACATTCCAACGCGTCTTCGCTCGTGATCAACGTTCTGACCTGAAAATGGCATTCAATGCCAATCTTGAGGTCAAATGCTCTAGGGAATTAAAAATTTCTGGTGGAATTGGATCATGTGTATCGTTGAATATAAAAAGTCCATGTGTATCTGACGTGGAAGTTGGTATGGGAGGTACTGTGCAGTGGAAGCTGTGTACTCTCAATCCGAGCACAACAATGGGATTCTTCTTCGAGGTAGTTAATCAACATGCAGCACCAATGCCACAAGGAGGTCGCGGATGTATTCAGTTTATAACGCAGTACCAACATCCAAGTGGTCAGAGAAGGATACGTGTTACAACATTGGCTAGAAAGTGAGCAGTCTAGTGCTAAATTGTAGGTGATTGAAACTAATTTGCATTCTCTTTTTAAGTTGGGCTGACGCGACGTCAAATATTCATCATATTAGCGCTGGTTTTGATCAAGAAGCTGCGGCCGTTATAATGGCCCGCATGGTTGTTTACCGTGCTGAAACAGATGAAGGCGTGGACATCCTTAGATGGGTGGATCGGCAACTCATTCGATTGGTATGTAATTAATAAAATTAAATGAATTCGGATAATTTAAAAGTAACTTTTTTAATTTTCAATTGTAATAGTGCCAGAAATTCGGTGAGTACGGCAAAGACGATCCGAATAGCTTCCGTCTAGCAGAAAACTTCAGCCTCTTCCCACAATTTATGTACCATCTGCGGCGATCGCAATTTCTTCAAGTATTCAATAACTCTCCTGACGAGACTACTTTCTACCGACACATGCTGATGCGCGAAGACCTAACTCAGTCGCTGATAATGATTCAGCCAATTCTTTATAGTTATTCGTTTAATGGTCCACCTGAACCCGTTCTCCTCGACACATCATCCATTCAGCCTGATCGAATTCTCCTCATGGACACATTCTTTCAAATTCTGATCTACCATGGGGAAACTATAGCACAATGGCGTGCTCTGAAGTATCAAGATATGCCCGAATATGAAAACTTTAAACAATTGCTCCAGGCACCAGTGGATGATGCTCAGGAAATATTGCAAACAAGATTCCCTATGCCACGTTACATTGATACCGAACACGGTGGCTCACAGGCTAGGTTCTTGCTCTCAAAGGTCAATCCATCACAGACGCATAACAATATGTATGCATATGGTCAGGTAAATATTCGATTTTTGTTCTAGTCTTTTCTTTTTATTTTTATATTGAATGTTAATCTTTTTTTGTTTGTTTATCCTTTTGTTTGAATTTCCCAAAACAAAAATGTCCTTTCCAAATGAAATAATTTGTGATTCGCAGCCACCAATTGGCTCAACGACGGTATTTATTTTTTTTTCATTTCATTTCACTAGCTTCATTATTTTTGGTTTAGAGTATTTGGTATAAGGATACGGTTTGGCTTTTACACAAACACACTTACATTTGGTGTGGGTTATATTAGATAGTTTTTACTGGAATGGGTTCCAAATTTAGTTGTAAATTAATGACAAAAACTAAATGTATAAAGTCCGTGGATATTATTTATTTCACATTTGGAATATAATCAGTTTTTATTTATATAATAAGGTGGTATTTTTGTTAAGGCTCTGTGAATGGCTTTTCTAACTTCGTAGGAGATTTCGAATTTCACTTGAAATAGAACTAAATTGTAACAAAAAAAATATTACCTGTGAATCGGTGCACAGTTTGAAAAATCTGTTTTTTCGCTGAGTACCGACCAAACTTTTATCTCGACATGGACAAAATTATTAACTAGCTCAGGCTGACCATTCTGCCACCCATTAACTTTAATAGTTGGGCATAACGATTCGGGGATGAGATTGTATTTGTATGGTGTTAACATACGTTATGTACGTACATATTATTGGGGCATTGTTAAAAGATCTTTTATTTCGACCATTGAAATTTAAAACGATTTTTGATACTGCACCCACTACAGTTCAACATTTACTTTTCGGGTTTATTGTTATGATTCATCTTTGCGAATTGTGCAAATTAAAAAACTCGATTCGAATGATATTGTGGTCACTATTTGAGATTCGACTATGTATATCTTATAAATTTAAAAATAATTAATGAATGGTAGGTTAGTAATTGCTATGATTTTCTATTAAACTTAATGCTTTAAGTTCTAATTTTTTTTGCTTTTTGGAAGCTGCTGTTGGTAGCAACAATCGTGGAGCATAAATCGGCAACCATATCCTTCCATCTCCCTCTCTCCCTCTGTTCGCAGAACGATACCTCAGTCCTGCTGACTCCGAATACTGAAACTCAGCTATCTTGAAAAAAGTCAAATTACATGTTTTCTTCAGTGTTCCAACCCGCCATTCAAAGCACTGCTTTTCCATTGCTTCGGGCTTTTTCATTGAATGGTCAATCCATCACCACCCCCTTTGCTTGATCTCAAGATCCACTTTTGTTAGTACAGGGCAGAAAAGCAAGTATTTATATCATTTGATATCGAATTAGTTCTTGTTGACCAGTGTATGCTGCCATAAATAGTAAATAATTTAGTTATATTTTCGTTATCTTGTATGTTCGACTTTCTAAAAAGTTTATTTTCGTCAAGTTAAGAGAAACGTAAATGTTTGTATTATATTCAATAAACTATGTATTACCTTTTAAAGTAAACACTTTATTCATTATTTATCTTTTTTAAAGTAATCCTTTTTACTTCCTTAAAAGAAAATTGTAAATATACTTATCCATTTCCCATTCAATAATCCTTAAGTCCTAAAAAATGTGTGTAATAAAGTTGGTTATGGTGTGGTGAAAGCTTTTTGGTGAAAAGTTTTGTAAATATTATGTTTAACGCTTTTATTTATTATATAATAATATGTATTTTTTTGTAGGATGGCGGAGCCCCGGTCCTTACAGACGATGTTTCACTACAACTTTTCATGGAGCATTTGAAAAAGCTGGCAGTTTCTTCAACAACATAAATAAAAAGATTATTATAAAGTAGCATTATTAAACCTTAAGTCACCACAATGCTATAGTGTTACCTAATTAAATTTAAAAAAAAAAAAAAAACAAAACAAAAATTGAAAGAATGGTGAACAATATTAACAATCTACGTATGCAAAAGAATTAAGTCTTAAAAAATATTTATAAATATTTGTTCTTAAAAATAAAAAGTTATCAATATTAATTAAAAATTTCGTTTTAATTTGTATTTATGTATTTTTACAAACATATTTGTATTGGAGATAAAAATAGTTATCTTTTCAAATGATGTCCTGGTATTTGGGTCATGATAATAATTTTACCAATATTTATAACCTAGTGAAAGATGTGTTTTTTTAGTTAAATTTTTTATCGGGAATTTAATTATGGGTTAAGAGAGCGCAAACAAAATTTAGTTTTGGACTTCGGAGAATGCAAACAAAGAGGGTAGTTCAAGAGAACGAAAAAAAGACTAAAGTTTTTCGAGCGAATTCGAGTTAATTGATATTCATATTGGGTGGTTTTTATGGAGTAAACTCCAAACTCGTGTCGGAGCTGACCAGCACAATTTGTTTCTCTCAAGCATAAATAATAATTCCGTTTTTGGAGTGTTAAACAAATAACGTCATTGCTAATTAGTGAGGAACTTTTTGGTAAAGCATTCATTACAATGGTTTGCTGACAATATTGACGTGATCAGAAGAACAAAGCGACCAGTAAACTTGCAAGGAATGCCTAGTCAGAAAAATGTGTACCTATTCAACGGTTAAGATGGCTGGGCCAAGTGGAACGAATAGGCATAAACGCTCCAGGTCTAAAAGTGTTCAGAGCCATACCAGAGGTAGTCAGAACCCTAAAGCTACCAGACAGAGACAGATCTCCAATTACTTGGACTACCGAATTGGAGGCGGTACTCCTTTTACATTGCTGTCTATGCCTAAACATACCACCATTCGATCGTGAACCTCAAATCGAACAGAACAAGGCAAGAGCTGATACATACTATTGTAAATTGTTTTTATTTCCATCTTTATTCCATCGCATAAAATATTTACTTTAAAAAAAGTTATGTAAGCTTGAATTTAAAAACAGTGAAAAAAAAGAAATTAACTTGTGCATATTACATATATTCCAACGATTTTATTGAAAATTAAATTCTTTTTAAAGTACATGTCCACACTAAGCACTACTAGTTTTACTATATAGTTAGCCCCTTCCAAACATCTCAGAACAAAAATAAGAAACAACAAAATAAAAAAACAATACAAACAAAATATTTGTGTTCACACTTTTAACATAATAATTAAAAATAATACTTTGAACTAGCTAGTTTCTTTATGCTTTTTCTGGAAAAAAAAAAATTAGTTTAGAAACCGAATGGACATTTTCTGTTCCACATCTGTCCTTTCGAGTGCTTTACAGAAATCCTCAAATGAAATTTTTCCTTGGCAACACATGTCCGCTTCAAGAATTGTGCGTTCAGCGATGCTAATCAGCTGATCTTGGCTAATGTTCGCACCAACCATCATATGGAGGATGTTTAATAGTTCGTCACGGCTAATCACACCATCATCATCTAAGTCGTACATTTTGAATGCAACTATAAATACAAAAAAAAAGTAAGAATACTTTATGTTAAAAAATTAAGAATATGATTTTTACATTTCAACTTCTCCTCGCGACTGTTCAACTTGTTCTCTTTCTTCTGATTGATTGGCCGAAAATGTGCAAGGACTTGCATGAACTGTCGGAAGTTCACTCTGTCATCTGTGCTGTCGGCAAAGAACGCATGAACGATTCTTTCGCAGAGTGGATTAATAGCCAATTCTGGAACCCGAAGAAAATCTTCACGGGATAGAGTACCACAGTCACCACGATCCAAAGAAGTAAAACGTGAGTACAAACGCTCTATTTGATTAGGTGTAACTGAAAATGAGGACATAATTAGAGCAGTGTATGAACTAGATATTTTGTCTTTTCCTATATGACTAAGTAACACATTTTTTTGGAATGTAATGACGTTATAATCTTTGAAGCTATTTTAAAAAATGTCTTGGTCATATTGTTCACCAAAGACAATAGCATTTAATTTTTTTTTTAAGCAAAAATTATCAAGAAACAAAAATTCATACTTTGAATCACCCATCGAATAAAAGAGCTCCACAAAACTAGGATCAGACTACATGTAAAATTATTGTTTTGTCCAAGAATCTACAGCAAATAGGTATACGGCAATTCTACCGCTGAACAAGAAGTCGCTGGGTTAAATTGTGAGCCAAAACCAAAAATAAAACACCATACATCACAAAAGGCACCAAGTAAAGATTCTTTGAATATACTTAATGTTAAATCGGTTCTCTTATTCGACAGCGAAAAATCGTTGACCAAGAAGAAAACGTGACCAAAGCTGAAGAAAGTATCTTTCTTTAGACAGTGAAGGATGGATTAATTTGGTTGTCCTATGTCCCAGATGCAGTCAGAGGATTTAATGATGATTAGTCACTTTTTGGAAATAATATAATCAGATCTTATTATTGTTTTAGGGTAAAAAGTATGCAATTACATCAGATTTAGCTGTCGTTTTTAAACACCTCTTGGGTTTCACAAGGGTAAAATATCATAGTGAATTTGTAGAAGTTAGTAGGCATCAGTTTAAAAATCAAACGCTTCTAAACTTGATTTTAAAACAATTGACTTAGCCTTGAAACAGATTTTGAAATCAAAATCTTTTGGACAAAAAAGAGGCGTATATATTACGAGATCGTATTTGCATAAAAAGTATACTCCAAAGTGATTTTAATTATTTCCTTACATAATTCTTTTCACCTTGTTGGTAATTCATGGAAGGTCGAAGATCAAGTAGTGGAATCACCTCATATATTATTATCATATATCAGTGATTTTGATGGATGTTTTAGATAAATTACTTGCAATCGCAAGGAAGTCGCTTATCTATTAAAATTCAATAATTTATCAAAACTTTTATATTCGAATGTACATATTAATTTCAAATGGAAAACAATAAGGCGTGTTTTATGGAACCAATAAATAAATGAATGCGGTTTACTTACATCCTGTATCATCTTGGATTTGTGCGATTTCTTCTGGGCGAAGAAGTAATGATGATTTGTTTCCCATTGAGTGTATGAACGGTTATATCAACTTCACAATAGAGAATGTTATATGTTACTAAAAAAATGATTGCAAAGGAAGATTTAATTTTATTATATTAAAACCAAACGAAGTTTTTGACTGCCAAGAACGAACTTTGAAATTTTATGTCAGAAATGACGATTGACGACAAAATCATGATACAACTAATAAAACAAGATAGCGCCTTCCATTCCAATTCCCATATTTGTTTCGTTCTCAGCATCTACGTCACGGATACGCAAGAAGTTTTCTCCTTCTCATTTTCGCCTTCCTGTTATAGGTTTTTGTTTCGTTCTATACTCTATACGATCTACACGTTCGTTATGCGCTCTACGTCACGGACACGCAATGGAGTTTGACGTTTTCTATTGTATCCTGCGCAATGCCTTATCTTTAGTATTTGTATCATACAAATAAATTACATTTGGGAAGGCGTTTCTTGTTAAGAAAAAATTAGCTCAGTTCGTAGATTTTTTTAAAATCAACATCAATTCACTCTGATAACATAACAACATTTTTTAAGATTGGGAACTGAGCATGATACCACGAACTGGCTGCCCACAATGGTGTAGCTGCCGCAGTAGCACGTAGCAATGCAGCTACATCATTGTGCTCAGGCAGTTATGGTTTGGTGTGAGTAGGCTATAAACGGAAAAATTATAAGCTACTTAACTGCGGGCATTGTCGTTTAGCTGAAGTGCAGTTCCACTCACACCACATACATACATACTGTAATATCATAACAGCCTTATGTAGATGCTTAGTTACTAATTCAATACCTTGGACGATCGAATCGGGCTGTCAGAATAAAGAAAACAAGAAATAGGCCATCAGCCAATGAGAGAGCTCGTTCTATCGTCCAATAGGAAAGCTCGTTCTATTTAGTTTGGATGAAAAATATAAACAGATAAAAGGAGAAGCAGATGTTGTCTGTGGCGCAAAAATAGATTCATTAAGAAATATTCTTTGACGATAGACGAGACAGTTTGTATTATCAAGTTTAATTTAGAAAATATAAAAGAAAAGACACTTTGATCTGTGATAAATAATAAAGAATAATTAAATCAAAAAATTTGTCTCCTTTCAATACATACAGGCTATCACCTGATGAAAAATCAGAACATTTTGATTTTTCTTCAAGCATTCAACGCATGATACAACAACTAAAGATATTATGTCATTGCATATATGATACAATGCAAAACGTCAAACTCCATGTGTATCTCTGACTTAGATCACCGTAGAGCGCAGAACTAAACAAAAATGGAAACGGAAAGGCGCTATCTGTTTAGCCATCCTTGCGCGTGACATTTATTTTTGTCGTGATTTTACTGCTCCCATTTAAAAAGCAGGGGAGAGCGTAACACTCTCAGAATAAATGGCACATCAACATTTCAACATCAACTGATTTTAAGCTTGTAGGCAAAAAGAGAGACAATATCTTGATTTGGCGTTCCGTATTTCAATTTACAACACACAGTATTAAGGCTCGTCCATATTATGCCGATCGGCCTATGCCGGTCGGCCAAGCCGAAAAAGTATGGACGTGCCGAAAGCCATCCCCAACCGAACGGAACTCAAACCGAATCAAATGGATACTCGTTCGGCTTGGCCGACTGGCATAGGCATCGGCATAACATGGACGCGCCTTTACATGCTTGATTAGATTTTGACTAGTGTATATGCCGCTTTAGAAGGCAACCATCAGTCAAGGCCACCGACATTTTGAACGCACCCCAAAGAAACTATGGTCTTGTCTCAGAGGCCTTTAAACTGTGCTGAAAAAACTTTACAAAAAAAAAACTTCTTAATGTCATCTCTGTGCCTGAATTTTGACATATTTTTTTAACAAACAAACATCAATATTTTGTTAATTGTTTAGTAGTCGACTAATCTATAAAAACTTCGAGCAAAACTATAAAATGTCTTCTAATATGGAAAAACTTACAGCCACTCTTCAGGCGGTGAAATCTCTGCGATCAAGTGTCGGTCATTGTTTTGAACATCTCGCCGATGGTATGCGAGCCGAGCACGGCGAAGACAACACAGACAAATTTATTCGGGAATTTCAAGAATACTTTACAAATGTTAACGTGAACCTAAGGTTTTGTCCATTAGAATTTTGAACAATCAATATAAATAAAAATATACTTTTGCAGAGAAGTGGAGACATTAATAAGTAATCTTCCAATTCCTCCGGCACCCTACTATTTGGGCAACACAACATATCTAGCTCAAGAAACTACTCAAGATTGCCAGGCTTTGTATCCACAACTTGTAAATAGCTATAAATGGATAGATAAAGTATGTTAAATCATTTTTCTCACCCTTGAAGAGCTCTAGTTTATAAATGTATTAACAGGTGCATGAACACAGTTTGCTTGCAAACAACTTACTGAATGTGAACAACTTACGACGATCTTACACTTCAACATGTTCCAACAAACGTGGCCGCATGCCACTTTCTTCCTGCAATAATACCGACCCAGAGTAAGCTTACTATATAGTTTGGAATGACATACAGTAACTTTTGATTATTGTTTAAAGGCACACAGACAAGCTGCTTAGTGAAATCAATCTGAATTCAGCAACAACAAGCTATAAAGTCTGCCGGCCCTTTGGATCGAATGCTGTTGTTATTGTAAGTAATGGAAACAAATATCCAACTATCTCAAGTATACTTGCATGGCTTTCGATTACTCCTACAATACCATTCCTTCAAGAAAGCACAATTATTTATAAACCAGGTTACTTAAAAAAATCTGCTGGATCTCTAGTTCTAAATTTCTTCAAAGGCCCAATTACTAGAATGGACTTCGAAAACAAAAATATTTTGTCTAAGTCACTGCGATAGGTTAAGGTTTTGATGTGAATTCTACTGGAACTGCGGTTGGAAGACTAACATAATAATGAAATTTTGTAGCTCCCGGCATAGAAGCCAATACATTTTAAAAATTTAGATGGTCTTTGTAGTTTAAACCATCTCATTCACATCTGCTTTGTGTCTCTTGCTTAAACTAACCTCTTTGCAAATTCTAAGATTCCAGAAGTAAATGATTTTATAATATTGTCTTTTCGTAGAAAAACTTTTTCTTAAAGCATGTCCAATGTCACACCCTAAATAACTCATATAATTGAGCATTGCTTCTGCAACTCTCTTTAAGACCAAAAATAATTCTTATTCTTGTTTTCCGGAATCTGCTATTGGAAGCAACACTTTAACTCCTCCTGGAGCATAGGGTGGCAATTAGATCATTCCATCTTTCTCTGTTCCTCACCGTTCCTAAACGTTCCTTGTGACTAAGCTCTTTCGTCGTGATAGTTGACCTCCATGTTTTCTTTGGTTTTCCAATCCACCTTGCACATTAAGGATGGTCTTGAGGTTTCCTTAGTGTATGACCAGTTCAGCGCCACTTTCTTTGCCATCAAGTCATACATTTTTGTTTGTCCAGTCCTAAGCCACAGTAAATTGTTGGATATTAAAATGATTAGAGATACAAATTATATTGGAACAATCATTTCTCTTGCACATCGTTATTTTTATTGACAGTGATCTAACCCTCAATCACTGTTATACTATCGCTTTTGGGAATGCTCATTACATTAGCCTTGACTCCAACTTATGACGTCCTGTTTGGAACAAAGATTTGTTATTAGGCAGTACAACACGAATGTGGAAAGTTTTGACTTTTTGTTTTCCCTTTCGTGATATTCAGAAGTGGTTTTGAATGATTATCAGTATCTTCACTTTCATCTTTGATTCCATATTATTTTCCAACGCTCACTGTTAAATAAATCTAAGAAGAATCGTGACTCTTTGGACGGAGCGTACATATTTAAAAAAATTGTGGAGAAAATTTAGTTCGAAAATGCTCCACTTCTACTTAAATACATAATGTGGTTTTGTTTTTGGGTAAAGGGAACATTGAACAAGAGCACAATCTATTTTCCAGATAATCTTTGGTATCATAGTCGAAGTGGTTGTGCTGTTTGGTAAAAACCGGTGAAGTAGTTTATCCATAAATGCATGTTTACAAAGTACTAACAAATCTCAAAAACTGCAAGTCATTATTTATACAAAGTTATAATTTCCTAAACATTAAAAAAAACCGTCATAATTTTTGTTAAGCTCAGCAACGCAAGCCGGGTATTTGCTGCGAACATTTATTTTTCAGTTATTCAAATAATCTTTTAATGATTAGGTCAACATTGCTCGAGTATTAAAGGCAGCTATTGTATGTAAAGGAGTTCTTATTGAATGGGTCACCGTGAAGGGTGTCGATGAGCCTTTAGATGTCGATGATTTATGGGCAGAATCTAGATATGAAGTTTTTAGAAAAGTACAAGAGCATACTCATTCCGCCATGTTACATTTTTTCTCACCGACTCTTCCTGACTTGGCGGTTAAAAGCTATATGGTAAATTATACGATTCATCAGTCCTAATTAATGATATAAATATGACTTCTAATTTTTCAGACCTGGTTCAATAGCTATGGAAAATTATTCATTGAACCTTGCAGACGATGTGGAAAGCATGTAAATAATGGGCTCCCACCAACTTGGAGAGACTTGAGAACATTGGAACCATTTCATGAAGAATGTAGAAATTGTTAAAAAACGATTTTGTTTTCTTTTTTATTTTCGTACAAGAAAAGTGCACTTGCACTTGCTTTAAAAATAATAAAAAGCTTGTATTTTGTATATTTAAGTTAGACTTTTTTTTACTTATAACATTGTTTTTGATTTTTGTTTTAAATTTTATTTATTTATATCTATTACTCCCAGTTGAACACGCTTTTTCATACACATTGCAGCAAACTTTTGCTTCAGAGTTTCACGTAACTCCTGTCGCTGTTGGTTGACTTTTTCTTGGTGACATTGATACTCCATTACGACTTCATTGGGAATGTAACAGTTTTCTTCGTCTTCCATGTCATCGAAATCCTCCTATTATAGGTGTTAAATTTTAATTATTAAACAAGTAATACAGGTGAGGTTTATTTTGAAGACTTGTGTTCAAAAATAAACAGAGAAGCAATTGATTTGATGAGGTATGCATTTTGTTCGGAATTGTTTCATTCACATCAGGCATTAGTTTAAAAACATTATCAAGTCAATGTCAAACAGAACAACACAATTAATGAAGCAAGAACTTCAAATTAAAAATGAATTTGTTTAACACTTACAAATTTAATCAAACTCAATTACAACTACCATATATTTTAAAAAATGCAATACTCACAAGCATTTGCAGCAAGCTTAAATTCTTCTCTCGACCACACGCTCCGAATTGTTCATTTTCGAAATGATTGTTCGACGAATCAAACTTATCAATGACAAAATCCGTTTCAGTATTGTGCCGATCGTGATTACAAAAACCATCTGAACAAGACACTTCCGATCCCTCGGGAGTGCTTGCTGTGCTAGATGTCCCCGAATTGCCATTTGGATCCGATCCATACCCGGCATCCAAAAGCTTCGTACACACTTCGCCGTCACTTTCACAAGGGCAAATGGTAAGATCTTCACTGCAGTCGTTACATTTCTCTTTTTGCAAAATGCTCATTTCCTCATCATCTTCTTCGTGCTCGTGCTCAAGCTCGTCTACATCTTCCTCGTCTAGATCGATTGAATCGTCTACAATACTATTGTCACATGTCCTATAGCTATTCTTCTTTTCGTTCTTCTTTTTCTTCTTCTTGAGTTTTTTCTGTTCGCGCTTGTGCTCCTTGGCCTTCTCAGCTCGACTTATTTCATTGTATAGCAACTCTAGATTACTTATGCCTTGTTTCTTTTCCACTGACATGTCAAAACTGCGACACAAAGCATGAACGCCTACTGCAGCCAAAACCTGGCAAGCTCGTTCTTCTTCTCTCAAACTAACAAATATCCTGCGCAGACGCTCGTACATAATCATGCCGACGCATGTAAGGACCTCTTCTTGAGCGATCTCTAAGGTCTTCGCGTGACGCTCCCTTTGCTTGGTGTAGCTGGAAATTAACAAAAACATAATATCATTTTTGAGTTAAAAAATAAAACAAATATACAGAAATGTAAGGTATTGTATATGGTTTGAATTTGTATAGGTGTTCACAGATTCGATAGGAATAGCTTATGTCAAAAGCTTGGATAACTTTATGTCTACGTATACTATGGCTTAACGAAAACGAAACGGAGCTCGTCTTCATTATGGTTTATTTAATATTCCCGAATTCGACAATTCGCGCCATTGCATGCCCAAGCCTACTAAGTTTGGGTTGCTGTTAGATGTGGGAGTCATGCGAAACTAAACTAGACTATATTATGTCAATGTATTTTAAATCGCTTGTCTACGCTGAGAAATTATCAACGATTGAATATTTGGAGGCAAACATTGGTCGATGCGGAAAATTTGGTTTAACCTGACATGGATCTCTAGTTTATTCCAACATGACAGTTTTACCAGCAGGCACCTATAATGGCAACGTTCAACAAAAAAATTAAGATAACATTATAGCACTTTCCATAGAAAGACAAGAAGAGTACCATAGAAGCATTTGGGAGTTTTCTGAAACCGTTCCATTGGTACAAAAATGATACTTCTGACGATAAGGAGAAGAGAATTATTATACTTTCAAATAATCTAAACAAACAACAAAATTTTATCAACCTATGTTTATATTTGTAAGCTGAAAACTCTCCATGATGTGAGTTCAGTAGATAAGCTGGGGCACTGACCGAGAAAGTGATATCAAACCATCATCTAACTTTGCAAAGCTAATAACCAGTTTGCTCATGTTTTCATTTGTGTGTGATCCCTTGGGTTTCCAACAATAGGGAGTGTAAGGTCTCCCAAGCTTAAAAAGTTTATCTCTTCTTTAACATATAAGACCAGATTCCGAAAACCCCACAAGAAAAGTCGATTGATTATAGGATTTGAGGAAACTGTTCATCTATTTTCTTCTCCATTGGCATAAGTCAATAAAAATGCTTTATCATTCACATTCAATTTTATTATTGTCAGACGTTTAGAACATTGTTGTGTGAAATGACAATTTTGAGCTTAAATTCAAGGCATTGTAATGCCAAAGCCAGTTTTGGGACAAGACCTGCCAGCCCTGTGAACCAAAAATTATGCATTGAAGGGTATTTGCAGTTGGCAGCTCGTTAGCTTATCCGGTATTTGTCACAGCAGCTGGCCCAATTGGGCAATGTGAAATGTTTCTTTCAATACCCATGCTCAAACAGAAAAAAAAAATAGCCAGTGGATTAGGAGTAATGCCTGTGCATACAAATTCCAAGACATTGGCAAACAAATTTACTCTGAAATATTTGTGTGCATTTAATTTTGTTGATAAGGGTTTGATTTTGTTTTCCGACTTTTGAGAGCTGGTTAACTTTATCTATTTATTTGCTTAATTCAAGCTCATATATAATATAACAATATTTGGATAATTTAAACTCTAACATCAAGTTAACTTATTATTCTATCTTAAAACTAAATAGTAGGGGGGTTAAGGAAGATTAGAGTAAAGGTTTCTTCTAAGGGAGGAGAGACTAGGATTGAAATCAAGGAGATGTTGTGCACTGTTGGCTGAGCGTAACATTCGAGTAATTGGGTTGAAGTGGGCATAATTGGTACGGTGAGTAGGAAGGTAAAAGAAGGGGATAGATCTTAGGTTACGTGGATTGGTATTGACGAAAATTAATTCAAGAAGAGGAGGAGAATCGATGGCACCGGGGATAATTAATTGATAAGGGAACCGGAACATTACAGAAATGATAAGTACGAGATGGTAAAGGCAGGCGTTTACGGGAAAAAGTCATATGTTACATTTAGAGACATTGAGTTCGAGAAAATTTTTAGTGCACCATGTAAGAAAAGAATTCAAGTCATTTTGAAGCAGGGAAGAATCGAAAGGAGTAGATATTATTTTCATAATTTTCATGTCGTCGGCATAAATAGACAAGTTAGAAAAAGAAATAATGTTTTCAACATCGTTTATGGTAAGGATAAATAAAAGTGGCCCGAGATGACTGCCCTGAGGAACACCTGAGGTGGCGTGGATGGGATTGGACACAGAAGATCTGAACACAACACTATATTGGCGGTTTTCCAAGTAGGATCTCACCCATTGGATGAATATTGGAGGGAACCCGAAGGCTTTTAATTTAATGTAAATAATTTGATTACATCAACATCGTAACCTTTTTACAGGGCACAGAGGGTCGTTGAAACAAATTGAGTAAGATTCGTCGTGGTGGACCTACCCTTAATAAAACCATGTTGAAGAGGGAGAAACTAATGACTTACAATGGAAACAAAGTGAGTCGTAGGTGATGCTTTCAAAGAGCTTGGGTATTGAAGAAAGCTTAGCTATCGGACGATAGTTTGATATTTCATTTTTATTGCCCTTTTTAAGAATTGGAAAAATATATGAGTTTTTCCATAAGGTAGGGAAAACTGCTTGCGAAAGAGAGAGTTTAAATAGAGTTGTGAGAGGGTCGCACAGCGCGCTAGCACATTTTTTGAGAAAAATGGCTGGGAGACCATCAGGACCAGGAGAGAAGTCATCTTTAAGTAAACTTAATTTTTCACTGACCGATGAAAGAGAAATATCAAGAGAAACTAGTGAAGTTTGCGAACTGCTTGACAAGTACTCAAAATATTCTAAATCAGGATTATTAACAGCATTGCTATAAGACTGACTGAACAAATTTGCAAAAAGTTTGACAATTACTTCAGGATCAGCAGATGAGGTATTATTAAAACTGAAGCAAGAGGGTAGACCATCGGATTTTCTTTTTGTATTAATAAATTGATAGAACCGTTTCGGTTCAGAGATGAGGAAAGACTGCATTTTATCAAGATATGCATTGTAAAGTGAATCGCAGAGGAGAGAAAAATTGGAAGAAGCTTGTTCGAACTTTAAAAAATCTGAAAATTTTCGGGATTTTAAAACTTATTCCTTAAATTACGAAGAGTTCGCAACTCCTTGGTGTACCAGGGGGCTGATAATAAACAATTCTTTTGGGGTACGTAAGGGACACACAGGAGCAGGCACTCAAAGATAGCTGTGTAAAAGAATGTCAGGGCAATGTCAATAAGGGCGTTAGGGGTCAAAAATAAACTGAAATCAATATTGTTTAAAAGGATCTCGAGTTGGTTGAAGTTGGCTTTACGAAAATTGAAATGAAATGAGACTTCCGGTACAATGGTGGATAAACCTTGATCGACAGTGAAAAGAAGAGATAATGGAGGATGATATCGGTCAAGGGTGGAGAGAAGGATGAAACTTTCGGTGACAATTGAATTAAAAGTGTCAGAAGAGAATATTAGGTCAAGCTGCCTCTCCAAGTTATTAGAGATCCCGCTTATTTGAAATAGGCCATTTTCGAATAATCGACCTGGGAAGAGATTCTTTATCAGAAGTAGTATTGCAGGGAACAAAGTGTAATTCATCCTCTGATGGAATCCAAACAAGGTCAGGCAAATTGAAATCACCGACGATGATAAAATCATCACTGGATTCCGCAGAATCAAAAATCGAATCAAATGACTCAACTATTAGTTTATACGCATGAACCATGGAGTCAATAAAGCTTCATAGCTTTCAATTAATAATGATAGATTCAAGGATTCTTTTGCATATAATTAACATTTTCTTTTAAAAAGAACCTACCTTCCATTGACCTCCGGTTCAGCTCGCCGAATAAGGGTGTCGATAAAATCAGCCTTTGTTTGAACATGAATATGATGCTCGGGTTGGCACTTTTTGATATTAGCATACAGTGCTGCAACGAATCCTTTTTCTTTCGTTGTGGTCTCTCCTACCAGAATGTTATAAGCTTTTTCAATCTAAAATATAAATAGATATATATTCATATTCGTAAATTAAATTTAATTAATTAAAAATTTACCTTTGCTCTACATCCTTGACAGAATTTATGTTTCTTTAAATAATTCTCCAGCACTTCATGCAATTCGGTATCTTTAATCACAGATAATTCTTCACGGCACCTTTGTTTCATAGATGACCACACTTCTCGCCAAGTTTCCGAGAATGGCTTCGAGCGAAATGCATCCAAAGAATGCAGCACACACCTTGTCTTATTACGCAACTTACTTTCAACTAAATTGTTAAGAACTTCGTGGTGTCGATAAAGCAATGTCCCTAATGCTTGTGGCGTCTTCATTTTATCCTCAGCTATGCTCAGAATTACTGAACTCTTAAGAACAATCGGATCAAGTGTCGGATGCCCAGACAGTGTTAGCTGATAGAACAATCGTTCAACGCTGCGTCGACATCCGACACATTGAACACATTGATTGAGAACAGCGAGGAAAGCAGTGCTATCTATTTCGAGTGATTCTCTCAGCTCGTCGGGGGTAAGTAGATTAAATTTTCTTGTAAATTCCTCCAATTCTTTTCCCCTGATATGGGGGCTATCTATTGCGAGACCTTTGCTGTTCAGGTCCATCAGCATCTATAGATAAAAAAGGAACAATGCAAAATAAAATTTTAGATATTTATTATTAGATTACCAAGAAATGCAACGTCCCATTCTTTAATATACATACAAAACAATTAGTAGCTACTATTGTAAATACTTTTTAAAACAGAGGAAAGACTAAGAAGAATGTTGATAACTGTATCGCGGAAATTGTAAGTTTTTTTTTTTTAGATCGCTGGATGAGAAAAAGACACCGATTTTGTATTTTAAAATATCGGGGCCAGATCTTTATATAAGTGGACCAGTTCTTTCAAAAGCGAAGAGTCAAACATTTTAAAATGAATGACGAAATCTACGTTTTTAATTAGACATTTCGAGGCCGCAGCTAAAAAGGCAATATTATGCAACATTCCGACACAGTCGCGAAGGAGAAGAGGTGAGTCTGAGTTCCCTTGCTACGAGGAAATGCAAATTACTTTGGTACTTGGTTGGCCTCAGATATGGAAAAGTACAAGGCGGTTAGCTTGCCAACGTTTTCTCATCTCACGAGGTTAACAATAAAAGAAGAGAAGTAGTTTTAAATGAAAAACCTTCGAATCCAATGTTAAGTCTGCATTGTTTTATGCTTCGGAAATATGAAAACGCTCTGACAAAAACTCGAGCAGATTGCAAACCTTTGTCACCGGTTCTGCAGTATATTCTGAAATTTCGTTGTTTGCAATCTTATCATAGGACCGGACAGAAAAAAAGGATGCAAACATAATGCAACGGAAATGGCGTTTAAAAATGTATAAACTGAGGAAACCTGATGACAACATAGCGAAAATTTCCATGGAATGGAACCTTTGCCAACCATATCCCCTATTACCTCATTGCAAACTGGCCATCAAAAATGCAGCTACTCATGTTCTGGGTTGGTTTAGGCAACCTGTTTCGTTTACAGCTGGTTCGATGATGAGAGCAGGCTGGCACACACGGCCAGAATCAGAACCAGAGCTTCAAAGAGTGTTCCTCGTGCGGTCTACCAGAAAGGAACATCGGCTTTTCAGAAAGAAAAAGAGAACTGAAAAAGCGAGTGGTTGAATCTATGAGAGTGCTACGGCAGTAGCAATGTTCAAAAGATTCAACAAAAGGGTAAAGCATTCGTCCAAGGAGTACAAAGCTCAAGCGGAAGCCTGAAGAGACGGGGTGGGAATGTCGTAGTAGAAACGGAGTTGGTGACGAGAATTTGGAAAGAACACTTCAGAACACAATATAACTAACTAATCGGTCCACCCGACAAGGAAGAAGTTCGGGTAGCGATATCTAAGCTAAAATCCAACAAGGCTGTTGAAGTGGATGCCCCCCGGCCGAACTCTTCAAAGCAGTGCGAGATGGTTTGGTGAGGAGAATACACCAACTAATCTTTACATCTGGTCGGATAAATGAATGCCCGACGAAGTGGGCCCTGTCCACAAAAAAGAAAGGTAATCTGATCTAAGCCAACCACAGGGGTGAACCATTTCACGCGTGAATTGATTGGATAAGTGTAGTTTCAGGGCCGGTATATCAACCGAGAAGCATTATTTTAACACTTCGATAGAAAAGACCAAGGAATTTCAGATCGATACCCACCAGCCTTTATCGATTTAAAGGTAGACTGTGACAGCGTCAATAGGAACGAGCTGTACAGAGCCATGTCACTTCTTGGCATCCCTGCTAAACGCGTTCGATTTTGCAGGATGACTGTGGAGAACTCGCACTGCTCCGTCACGATTGGTAAGAACACCACAACTTGCTATCATGTAACCAATTCAACACCCTTCTTGATTCAATCGTACCACCAATGTGAACACCAGTTGTTCGATTTTTTTATAGATCCTTTGAATTACTTAGCTATGATGATCAAGAGAGATACGCGCTGACAGTGGAGAATTCGAAAGTATTGAAGTGGAGTATGTTGTCCTCGGGTGCAACGTCACAATGGACACATATAACTTTGAAGTAGCCAATGATTTGTATATTTGGGTTCCATTGTAATCGAGATCAGTCGAAGAATCACTCTTGTTAATCGCTGTTTAGGTCCATATATGTATCAATGGAGTAAAAGAGAAGGAGGAGATCAAATGACCAATTGTAAGGGCTATATAGCGACATTGACTTGGTCAAAAAGCTGAAAATACAGCGGCTTAGATAGCTGGGGCATATGGAGCGTATGGACGAATACGCACCAGAATGCTGTCTTCAATTCCAAGCCTGAGGGCCAACACGGTACTAGAAGACCCCATCAACCTATAAGTGGAGGACGACCATAATCAACTTGGTGTGCGCAACTGGAGGACACTGACTAGGGACCAAACAAGCTAGCGGGGTATGTCAGATTCAGCCGTGCTCCACATTGGACACGGTTTTCAGACTAAAAGCAATTTCGCTGTTTTCTTCAAAATCTTTTAAAGTTTTGGTATTGTCAAGGAAAGCTGGGTGGTCCTTGAGATACGCACTTTATTTTTGCTCTATTTGTTGGTGGAAATTATTGACTCCTTGAAACAAAAAGAGAAAGCCTTAACATTGTTTTCAAAGCGATTCTACTTTCAAACATTATGTCCCAAAAATGTAAACCCTACTCGAATGAAATGCCTTCTTTTCAATTGCTTAAACTTTCCTTATCCTCTAGAACGATTATACATTTGACAATCTCTGTGATTATATGAAGCGACTTGTAAATTAGCTCAAGAGCTGATGTGCATTTGCTCAACAAAAAAAAAAACAAAAGGTTCAATTAAAAGGTCATTCAGACAGACGACGGACCTACAGAATTCATAAAATGATTCCTTAAAGTTCTGCTTTGAAGCAACCAGAATTTCGCATTCATGCCAATGCGTCCAATTTGTTGTAAGTTTGCAGCTAAATTTTGGTTTAAAAATTTAGAATTGTATTTTGCTTGTAGATATGGTAAGAATTTTCACTTGAAATCGAGGTAAGTCATAAAAGCCTCAAAAATTAAAAGCTGTTTGTATAACCCCGGAAATTTTATATTGTAAGAACTAGGAGGAGACAAATTTATAAACCAAATAAGCTTACAAAAATCAGTACACTCAAGAATGCCGTGCTGTTTCGCTATCAAGAAGATCACACTGCCTAATAAATTGCTCATGATGACTGTTTCTCAGTTTCTATTTGCCTTCGGATTTTTCTTTGTGGATAAGGATTGGTTACTATCAGGAGTTCAGGTGGCCAGCCAGTGAAATGTTTGACTTTCATCAATAATGGAATTCAAAGAAGCACACTGCCCTAATCGCTTATGAGTTCATTAGATACGTCAAATTCATTCCATGACTGGTTTGGTTAGCAGAAAGAATTCGCAAGTAGGCCAGTCATGAAAATGTGCATTTGTTTTGTTTACGTTTCAAAACCAAATATTAAGTTTATAGTTTAATACCACATATATATATAGCTTCTGGAAGATTAAAGTGCATTTACATCACATAAGGACTTATGTTCAAGGCGTAAGATAAAGATTCAATCAAGTCAAACCAAAGGCGAGACAATAGCAATGCGAAGACTCCCAAACTGACGGCAGTGACCAACTTAAAGAAAATATTGAGATTATACTAAGCGAAATTGGGTGCAGTTTAGATAGAAATCAAGCTGACTGACAAGCTGTGATTATTCAAATCTATGCGAGTGATGGAAAGTTTAATTAAATATTTTATTAAAAAAAAGGTTAAAAACACGATTTTCGAAGAAATTGAAGTGTATTTTTGAGATTGAATTTTGTTCAGCAAAATCCCCAACACGACTGCATAATGTCATTTGTCCCTCTATCATTTCATTAGGTAAACGATTAATGATGAAAAATAAAAAATTTATTAAAAAAAAAATTCCAAGGTTTTTTTGTGGAAATTTTATTCTTTTACCATTAAATTATCGCCAGCAATTACGGGTAGCTGTCGCCTGCCGATTTTTACGCTATTTATATTCTCCGCATGGTACACATTCGTTAGACGTGCCATAGTGGATTATTTAGAACAAATTTCAGTTAATTTAAATAAGTTGAAAATACACGGCACAAATTCTAGATAAAAGGTGTAAATTGAAAAAAAATTATTTTATATTTGTCACAAAAACACGTAGACCCAACTCTAGTCTCTCACAATCGCCATTTATAAAAACCTTAGTGGTGCCAAGTTTCTTTTTTTTTTTAAATGAATCGGTGAAATTCGAGTATCGAAAAAAGGTGTGTTCTTTTTAATTTTTGTTTTGCTAAAAACGACAGCGTAGTAAATTTCGTTGAAATAAATAATATTTAGGTGGACTTACATTATTCTGCATTTTGATTTCTGCAAGAAAAGAAGGATACGGCATAATAAAAATCATATTCGTTCGAAAGAGAGGGGGGATAAAAATGCAGACCATCTTGATAAATCAAGATTATAAGAAATATGAGAAATAAAGATCAAGATTATGGTGAAAAGACGAACATGTTTATCTTCATTTAAGAATATTATTATTCATCAGCATTTGTAAGTTCCTAAAACTTTTAAAAATAATGGGTAGGCACAAAATCGAACTGTCTTGTACAAGCATTTCACTTTTCTCTGATCGAACTAAAGATTTCATTTTAATTTTATTTTATTCAAAATTATATTTATAAGAATACTAGCTGCCCCGACGGACTTTGTCCCGTAAATTATTTGCCGAAATTGGAATAAAATCAATTTTTAATCTAATTTAATAATATTATTTTATATTAAAATCTGAAAAAAAGGATGAAACAATGATTTTATTCAATTTAAGGCTGCATGATACACAACTTTTTTTCTTTTCTTCGGAGCGAAAATAAAGTGTGAGTATGGTTTCCCAACTCGTGAACACGCCACATATAACATATTAAAAATTATATTTATAAGAATATATAAAAAAATTAAAATCTCGCAAGCTAAAAAAACGAGTTCACTTTGAAAAGAAATTCTGATGAACTTTGTCACTTTTGACAGATCAACACATTCTCTACTTATGTCGTGCAGATGAGCTGGGTATTGTTACAGATTATATATAATTTGCGCGCACTCAAGAGGTTTTGTTAATAATATTAACATAAAGCGAGCTGTCAAAAAAATAAGTGTTTTTTTTTGCTTCAGAAACTTCAGATTGAAGAATTCAAATTTCTTTTCTCCTTCAGGGTGTTCTCAGACCTCAGAGTGCGCTCTATGAGCTCCAAATAAATATGTGGGCAGACTGAGCTAAATGACTGAATTTGGGCTGCTAATGACTTTTTTGTTGTTTGGTCGCAGTTTCCATTTTTAGCTAAGAAATTAATTATTAAATAATATTTGTCTACGTATAACCTTTTTGTGAAATTAAATTTCAATTTTTGCTACGGCTTTTTTGTTTTTGCAATTAGTGACAAAAAAAAAAATTCAATCTCAACAAATTATAGTGCAGACAAAGGTGCAGACGAAAACGTGATGAACATGTTTGTCTGCACTATACTTTTCAAGCTGCACAATTTGTATTTCCTATAATCTGCAACCATGAAGACGTCTGCATTTTGGTCTTCCCTATCTATCCCTATCTATTTTTTTTGCAGATCATGGCCTGCAGCTGCATGTAAAGCCACCTTAAATATCAATTAAAGGCAAGACCACAATAGGCGCAACTTCAGCGAAGCTACACTACAATAATTGAACTGCAAGTATTCTTTGTAGGAAATTGGATTAGTTAAATCGCATTGCGCTGCAAGCGAAACTGTATTTCAGTGACAGTTAAGCTTAGTCAAGATGCAGGCGAAACTGTATTTCAGTGACAGTTAAGCTTAGTCAAGATGCAGATTAATGTAAATCCACCATCTGAATTTTATATGTTGAATGTTGTATCCTTCATTTTTCACAGTAGTCTGGCCAACATGTTCCACCTAGTGCGCTCTTACCTTAATGGATCGCCCGGAGAAAACATGTTCAGAGAAGTGTATCAAAGGCCTCATCTTTCTGGACACAATTAATTATAATTTTTTTTTTAACGTCGAGTGTCAAATTTGACATAGAGAAGTATCCGAATACGTCAAAGAGAAATGTCAAAAATGTTTCCGTATGAAAACAAATAAATATTTGTGATTTTTGTATGCAAAAGCGATCGGACTTCCAAGAAAATAAACGAAAAAAATCTTCCTTTATAATTTAAAACAATTTTTTGTGAATAAACAATAGGTTAAATAGTGCCAAAGTGTTTTAAACAATTATTCTATAAAAAAAACTTGTATTGTGCGTTTAAACACGGAATAAAAGTGCGACTGGTTTTGGCGCGATTTATTCACTTTCGGTGGATTGATTAATAATTAAAAAATATATTTCAATAATATTTACTGTGTTTTTATTTATCGGGATAGTTGTTGAATAAACACAATAAGTTGATTTCAATAAAATAATATAGTTTTATTAATTTCGTGCTGCCAAAATATACAAACAAAGTTGGACATTATTTTGCCGCAATATTTTTTTTTCTTTCCTTGGCGGGATTTCACTCGCATCTTAGAAATGCGTTTCCATTTTGAAGAGGCCCATACGATTGGAAAAGTAAAGAAATGCTCTTCTTTGCTTGCAATCGAATTGCTACTACAACCGTGTACACAGCAATTTGTCGGCATATTGTAAATGCACTTCTTTATTGTAATTTAAAGAAAAATAAAATTCTTTGGAGAATCCCGCCAACGAAAGAAAAAAAAATATTGCGGTAAAATATGTCCAACTTTGTTGGTATATTTTGGCAGCACGAAATCAATAAAACTATATTATTTTGTTGAAATAAACTTATTGTGTTTACTCAACAACTATCACGATAAATTAAAACACAGTAAATATTATTGAAATATATTTTTTTAATTATTAATCAATCCACCGAAAGTGAATAAATCGCGCCAAAACCAGTCGCACTTTTATTCCGTGTTTAAACGCACAATACAAGTTTTTTTTTATAGAATAATTGTTTAAAACACTTTGGCACTATTTAACCTATTGTTTATTCACAAAAAATTGTTTTAAATTATAAAGGAAGATTTTTTTCGTTTATTTTCTTGGAAGTCCGATCGCTTTTGCATACAAAAATCACAAATTTTGATTTGTTTTCATACGGAAAGTTTCATTTGACATTTCTGAGCGAGTGAGAGGGAAGTATATTGCCGTTTGCTTAAAAGCCCTATTGCCGGAATATATTATTTTATACGACAGTTCAGGGGCGAAGAAAAAAATCCTTTCCCAGTGATTTTTTTTCTAAAATATTTCAATTTATTTACCACAAAATGCTTTCAACAATTTGTCGTCGCAAAACTTTAATATCCCTTCAACGGCAAATATCTACAACAAAATGCAACAAAGGTTATATAGTTCTGTAAGTAAATTTTAAATGCGATTATGCTCTACCAACAAAATGAAACGCATTATGAAACCCCATTTCACCATTTCAGGGTTCCAGAAATCGGTGAAGACGCGTGCTCCATAGAAGCACTACTTAAACCCGATGGATTACCTCATTTCGACACAATAACGATAGAGACCTGTATGGGTGCCATCGGTCAACAAGCCCTGGATGTTGAGAACACAGTGAAGAATCTAGAGGAAAGGATTCAAGCCCATGAAAGTATAAACACTGACAAGATATTTAAAGAACTCGATGTAGTCACTGGACCATTAGATACGACTTGGGGCATTGCAAAGGCATTATATCTAGGCAACAGCACCCTGATTCCAACAAAGTCCTACATAAACATCCACGATCGAGCGCGTAATGCCCGAGCTTCCAAATTCACCAATAAAATCCTTTACGATACAATAGAAAAAGAATACGAATCAAATCCGAATATAGAACCAGAAAAAAGTCGCTTGATGAAAAAGTACCTGTTGGAAGGAAAACTGAATGGATTAAACTTGTCGAGCAAGGACAATGACATTCTGAAAGAAATACTATCGAATCTGGGCAAAGAACGGGCACATTTCAAAAACAAAGTCAGCATGTCCGTTAACAACTTTATGCACAACATCAGCAACTTTAATATGGTTCGAGATTTTCCCCCAAGTGTGTTGGAATCCATAGCTGCGGACCCAAATCATCCCACCAATGGTCCATGGCGTGTACATCTCCAACCACAAATGGTAAAAAGTTTTCTCAAGTACTGTCCCGATCGGACAGAGCGTTGGAATATTTGGCAGGCCAACAGCCGCAAGGCTTCGGGACAGACGGAAAAATCCCTCGAAAACAGTTCGCATTTAGAAAAGATCCGCGCTCTGCGCAAGCGACAAGCTAATCTCTTAGGATACAAATCCTACGTTGAGATGTCAATGCAAACAAAGATGATTAAAGACGTTAAAAACGCCAAACAGATGTTTGCTAAACTCTTGCAGTATGCTGGTCCAAGACAGTCTGTAGAAATTCAGTCGTTGCAGCAATTCGCAAAGGAAAGTGGTTTCGAGCACCAGTTGGACCAATATGACATTGCGTATTGGCAGAGAAAATACTTGCGAAGCAAGTTCGACCTGAATGAGGAGGCAATAAGGGAGTTCTTCCCTCTTCCAAGAGTTTTTGGGGGACTATTTAAGTTCTGTGAAGATCTCTTCCACTTAAAGATCCTAGAGAGAAACAGCGCTGCTGTGTGGCATGCTGATGTAAAGTACTACGACGTTTATGATGCCAGTGATTCAGCCAAACCCATTGGAGGCTTCTACTTGGATTGCTATTCGAAGGAAAACAAATTTGGCAACAACTCCGGATGGATGGTGGGAATTAAAAACAGAAATGTTTTAGCTGGTAACACTCCACTTTGTGGCTTGATTTTTAATTTCAACGAGCCCATCTACGGAAAACCATATCTTCTTAGCATCGAGGACCTTCGTATGGTGTTTAAGACGTTTGGAACGACCTTGCAGCATCTTCTAACGCAAGCTAACTACACAGATTTAGCAGGATTGTCAAACATTGAATGGGATGCGTCACAAGTCAGCGGACAGGTTTTAGCAAATTTCTTAGATAATGATAAGGCTTTGAAAGAGATCTCTGGCCACTATGCCACAGAAGAGGCACTGCCCGATAAAGTTATTGGAAATATCAAGCTTCTCAAAAAGACTATGGCCGGCTACAATCTATGCGAGGAATTATATTTGTCTGATTTGGATTTGGAACTCCATCAATCCGATGACTTTTGGTTGGATGTTGTGAAGAAATTATGGCCAGTCTATCAATGTTTGCCCTTGGACAAGAAGGACGCACACCCATGTTCGATGGTTGATATCTTCTCAGGCGATTGGGCTGCCGCATACTTTAGTCATTTATATTCCAAAGTTATTGCAGCTGATATATATGATGCATTTGCGGATGAAAATAATAAGCACATGGAAACAGGTAAACGCTTCAGAGATACATTCCTCGCCTCGGGAGGCTCAGTTTGTACGGCTGAAGTTTTTAGACGTTTCCGCGGTAGAGATCCCTCAGTTGAAGCTTTGCTTAAATCTCTTGATTTGCTGCATCAATCGCAGACGATTTCTGACTTGTAAAATGGCATGTTATAATATTTTTTTTAGGCTTATCCAATTTTGTTTTAAGTGTAAACAATAATAAAAATCGTTAAATTTAAAAAAAGAATCAACTTCTTTTTATTAATTTAAAAATTTAAACAAATCTTAGGAAAATGTTCTCTGGATGGGATTTGCAAATCCTTTTTCAGGCGTTTCAATATACTAACTGTTTTTTCAGTTACAGAATTTTATATATTCAGCAAGGTGGGGTTGCCAGGGTATTCGTATATTCTAATTCAGCTTATGCAATCTCTGTACTCTTCTCTGTAGTAGTTCTCTAGTAATGTTTTTGCTGTCTTGCCCGAGGTGTTGAGTTTTTCAAGACACTGCCTTTCTAGTTTAGATGTTTGTCTGTGCACCGCTGCACTGAAGATGAGGTTTACCTTGACAATTGAGTAAGTCTGTTTAATTCTTTACAAGGAGCATTGTTATGAGGTTGTTCAGTCGTTTGACGGAAGTTTTGACTTGAGTTGTTCCAACAAATTCTGGAGCCCAATCTTTATTTTTAGTTTTTGAGTAGTGGCTATGCACAGCGTCATAGTTAAGAGTTATTGAAGTGTATTGTATAGAAAAGTAGAAAAAAATATTTTCCAGGCGGCTTTTTCAAATAATGCTTTCTTATTGCTGATATAAACCCTCCTATGGATGGAGTTCAAATTGGTTGACAAAGAAAGAGCAAGGAACAGAAAAATGTATTATTTCTCAAAATTTTAAGTTTTTGTTTACCATTTTTGATTTTTGTCGATTGCACAAAGTGTTTGACTTGAAATTAATAAAAATCCAATCCAATGATTAATAATAATGTTCCGAGAATTATGGATTTATCTTCAAATACCGAACTGTTTAAAGCAAACAGAAGTTCGGTGTAGACTAAATATTTAAACTACTTTCATGCATGGGGATTTTAAGGAAGATCTGTATAGCCATAACAGAAGGTTTGCAACCCAGGCAAGAGTAAAGCATTCAAGTTATTATTTTTATTTATGGCAATGAATTCAATTAGTACCCCGTGGCGTAGTGGTTAGTGTGTTGGACTGCCACGCCGTAGGTTTTGGGTTCGATCCCTGACGACTCCACCTAAGTTCGGGGTACTGTCCGTTTCGAGGAAATAACAAATCCTCCATCTCCAAGAATAATTAATGTCATGGAAAGTGCTTCTTTGTTAGCCGTTCGGATTTGGCGGTAAATTGTAGGGTCCTTAAATAAAACGATAAAAATAGAAATACATATGCAAATAAAAATGAAGTGTCTGTTTGTAATTTCAAAATATCAGCTTTTAATTGAAGATGTATTTAAGTATACACGGTACATACTTATAACAAAAACGCAATCTTTAATTTTTTTGTCTGTCTGTCTGTTTGTTCCATCTAATCTCGGAAACGGCTGGACTGATTTTGACGGGACTTTCAATGGCGGATAGCTAGAGTTGTAAGGAGTAACTAAGATTATTTTAATTACTCATACAGGTGGCATATTTTTCAAAAATTCTTTTTTATGCACCAATTTTGAATGGACTTTCACAGGCAGATATCTGATGTTCGAAATTTAATTAATTTGTTAAGTACCCCTAGGTGGCACTGGGGATCCTTTTTTCGAATTCTTACTTTTGGCCCGAATTGACTTAAAATCACAAAGTATCTATTCACATAATGAAGTGTCTGTTAATCTTTTTAAAAAATATCAGCTTTTTACTAAATGAGTATGAATGAATTATTATTTTCAATACATTAATGAATTTTGGCGCAACGAAGTTCGCCGGGTCAGGTCTCAGGTAGTAGTACCTATAACCGCAAGTAAAAAGAACAATCATTTTAAAAATAGAATTTAGGCCGGCTCGCTTAATTTTCCTATTAATTATTTTGGTGAAGCTTTTTAAAGGTACCCTGCAGGTCTGCTCAACTGAATTTCGTTAAATCTCACGAATAAACCTGCTGACTTAAAGATTTTTATGTTAAAAAGATATAATGTACATATATTAAAACATTTTTTTTTCAGTTGGAGTTTTTAATTAAAAACCATTGGTTTCATTATACAAACATAAAAATAGAAAATGTTACAATATGTACAAGTATGTTTTTGTTGTTTGTTTGCTTTTGTTTTTGTTGTTGTTTTCTTTTCTTCTTGTTTTTTTTTATAATTTTCTTACAATTAGGTAAGCGCTAGAGGATCAATTTAAAATATAATAATAATAATAATTAATTAATTTTTTTTATATATAATATTAAGAGTAAACAAATCAATGCTTTTACATTTACATAGGATATATTATGGGACATTTATGTATATGTATATAATAATATATTATTGAAAAAATAGGAGCGGGTGGGCAAGGGAAAATAGGATGCGCGACGCGAGTGAAGAGTAAAATAATGGGGGAAGAGAGTAATGCAAATAGGCAGCAGCGAGAGAGTGAAAGAAGTCTCTTTTTGTATTTTTCAAACTTAAAACACATGTGCGCATGCACGCACATGAGCTTTGAAAATCTTTTTCTAGCTTCTATCCATTTCGTTTTTTAAAGCGAAAAAAGAAAGAAAGACAAAAAAAAAAAAAAAAAAACAAATATGTAATATTATTTGTGGTCTTACATTGTATTATAAGCGGCTGCACTAAAACGTTGCTTTGGTAAACTTAGTCTAGCGAGAGGATGAGTTTTGCCGTGTTGTTGCACTCGTCGGTAGTTGCAGTTCAAGTTTTGAGTTAAAATGCTTTCTGTCATGGTTGAATGGTTTGAGGGTGTGTTGGTGGTGTCAGCGTGAGTTGAGTGATTCCTGGTCAATGGTGGCACCGGAGGCCGAGCATTGGTGTAGTCATGATGTATCTTTCCTCCTCCACCACCAAGTGAACCAGATTCTTTAAAATGGTGATGATGATGTTGGTGCTGATGCAAGTGCGGGCTTGCGGTCGTCGCTGTGGCCGAAGAGCAATGACTTCGATTTTCGTAATAGGAACGAGGGCGAGCTTTGTACGGGAGTGTGTTACCCCCGCCACTGCTGTGTGGCGGTGTTGTTGTTATTGCTGATGATGGCGTTACGGATGACGATGTCATTGGTGTGTGCTGCTGATGCTGGTGCTGTTGGTGGTGGTGTGGATTCGAATGAGATCTGCTTGACTGATATTTGTTCACTAAGCCTTTTACATTACGATCTTTGGATTCCCTAGTGATAACGTTAGTGCTGCTGGGGTGACTTAAACTGGGCATAGTCGTCGCCGACGTTGCCGATGACGTTGAAATAACTAAAGAACTAATTGTTGAGTGGTCAGCGTTTGCGACTGCGGTAGCGGCGACGGAGGTGGTGGTAGTGTCCTGATTACCTGCATCACTTGTAGCGTGATCACTACTACAGTGTTGCGCTACAGGCGATGATGGCAACGATTGGCCCTTCTTTGGTCCTGTTCCAGAAGTAGCTTTTGCTTCGAAATTTTTCTTTAGAATTTGAACATTTCCCGAAAGCTTTTCGTCGTTGGTGGAGGAGTCTTCTTTTGTTAGGATGGCAGTTGTTGGGCTTCTTCGATTGGAGACAGAAATATCCGTAACTACACTCTCCATGTCGCTACTACTCATCGTATATGAATCTGGAGCAGAAGCTGACAGTTCCTGGCGTACATCAGTACAGCCATCACCACCATCACCACTACATCCGCCACCACCACCCCCGGGTAAGATTATTTCTTCGCTGTTACAGCGGTTCGGGTGGTAACGCTGCCGCGAGGTGGCCGATTGACTACGGAATAAATTCGAGTTTCTTTTACTATTGCTACTACAACTACTGCTACTTAAAGATCTACTAGCTGATGAAGATGATGATGGATTAAGCATGATGTTTCCGCTGCTGATCGTGGTTATGGTGGCTGTCATCGTTGTTGAACTGTTTGTTGGAGTGATGATGTTGTTCCCTTGTTGTTGCTTGGATTGGTTGGTATTGTCCTGACATCGTTTCTTTAATACTGTACACTCCTCGAGTTTCTGTTTTGTCCTCTTAACCGTACCTGTGTTGCATGCAATGTCATCCTTTTTGGCAGTCTTGTTGCTAAGATTTTGAATCTGACCCTCGAAAATGGCAGAGTGGTGAAATGGATTCCGGTTTGTATCATATGAGCCCCAAGAACTGTTCCTTGATGGCAATACACGGTTATCGCCAGATCCCCAGGAAGAGTGCCGCGACGGTAGTTCACGTCGCTCACCTGGGTAACCTAAAACAACTGCCGAGTCTACGCTGCTATTCGAGCTTTGTCTTGACGATATGCAAGGGTCTATTACAACGCTATTGGGAGCCCATGAGTGAGTTTTGCGTGTTTGGCGCGGTTCTTCCTTCTCAAATACGTTGTCAACATGCGATGAAAACAAATCTTCTGTCTCTCGACGATGAAGATGACGTCCGGAGTTTCGGTGGATAACTCTAGCCGATGACATATCATCGATCAGAGCTGATTGAATATTCGACGTTTGCGTGATAAGTTTAGCTGAAGACGTCCATACAGGACTTCCAAGGTTTTTACTACTAATTTGCACCACATCATCAGTGCTTTCTAAAACAGCTACTGTTCTAGTTCCACTTCCACTTCCCTCGACTGAAATAGAACGACCGATCTGTAGATTAAGAGATTTTCTGTCGTCTGCTGTTTTCTTGTCATTCGATTCCAGACCATCGATGATTGTCTTCACCGATGTTGTGGGAGTATTCTTTTGTATATGCAAAACTTGGTTTTGTGTAACACTGTAATTCTCACCATTACTGCCGGGGAAACGAACATTCTTGGGCTCATCGGCGACACTTCGTTCAGGAGTGAGATTCTCTAGTGATTGACTTTGTTGCTTAACTACAATGGCGCTTTGAATGCTTTTTGGTGATGTGCTGCTGGATCGCCGAAGCACTTTTCGCTGCTTTTCGCTCGCTGATTTTTTAGATTGATTTAAAGCTTGAATAAGCGGGGTCGGTTCACTACCTGGCAGAAGTCTGGCATCTTTTGTGCTTTTCAGGTTTGTCTCACTCTTGCTGCGTTGTAACTTCTCTTTGTTTTTCATAGCATCCAACATCCCCCGATATGTTTCCAATTGCGAAAGAAAATTTTTATTTGGTTTAATGCAACTCCGGCGTTCCTTCACATGCTGAAGGGCTTGATGAAACTCCCAGTTATAGGCTTTCATGGCGTAGGCGATTACAACGGATGCAGATCGACTTACTCCCATCTTACAGTGGACAAGTACTTTTGAGCCTTCCGATTTGGCACGCGTTATGTATTTGAAAGTGTTGTCCCAATGTTTCAGTAGATTTGTCTTTTCATCATCGTATACTCGAACATTAAAGTAGTCAAACATGCCAGGAAAAAAATTATCAATTTCACGGGTAACATTCAAAATATGTCGAACTCTGTTAAAAACAAAAAAAAAAAAATATTGCTTCTTTTATGTTTACGGGTTTTCCTCAAACATTTCTATTTACCCATTTCTTTGTAATTCCTCCAAATTGCTAGCATTCCATTCTGAGCCTAGGTATACGTGTTCAAAGATTTCTGTTGGAGCGTCCATTTGGCCAAGTATAGTGAGCATTTCTTCGTCAATAAATGATTTGTATTCGCCCAAGTCCATGTCGAGTTGGTCTTCAAGACGTCCTCGAATGTATTTGGATGTTACCTCATCTAAATCAACAGACATCATAATTTCTTTGAGTTTCATCTTGATAACACGTTGTGTTTCCTCCTTTTCCCTTGGTCTGAAATTATCAAAAATGAAATAGAATGGTGTGCGAATTAACGACCTTAAAAAGTTTTTTGACATAATGTCTGAATTCCGAAAGGTTAGCGAGAGAACGATAAATAAGAGAAAGACTACGCTACAAAAAAATGAATCCAAGAGGACATCTTTTGCAAAACTATATATAGAAAAGCAGAGTCTACACGAATTTTGCTCTGAAAATGAACTCAGGCCACTCGCCAGAAAATAACAAGGTGATGAGCATTAGCACGAGATTTCCATATCTAGAGAACATGTTTCAATAGGACGGGAAAAATTTCTCCAATATACTGGATGTCCCTACTTTTCGCATTTTTGCAAGGTCATCACCGACCCCTATTTGGTTTGTGCCAGTCGAAAGCATTTCTGATTAGATAGCTTGGTGGGAGACTCTATACAATGTTTTAAAATATTTTTTTTTTTTTTTTTTTTTTTTTTTTTTTTTATTTTTATTTTATTTTAGCGCACTCAAGGGGTTATTAATACCCTTTAACATGAATTATACAGTTTGAGCGTTTAGGAAAATTGAATAGAAGATGAAAGGGGATATCGATGCACATTGATGTCTGTAAATCATAATGGGAGGGACAAATCGAGCCGGGTAAAGCGTTCCACGTTCTTGTAGTGCGGCTAAAAAAAGAGTCTCTATTATGTACAGTACGTCGAAAGTTAGGCTTAAGGGTAAATTGTTGGGCATTCCTAGCGGTGCGGGTGTTACGTTGAAATTATTTCAGGGGAGGAATGGATCTGCCTGCTGGAGCACTGTTTATGGAAATATCTATGAAACAAGGTAAGACAAGAAACATTACGGCGATGTTCAAGTGAACTCCTATCAGTTTTAAAGCTCTTTTTTGTATCCTATTTAGGAGGCGTAAGTGAGTAACAATAGCACCTGTCCAGATATGAGAATTATACTCCAGCTCGATCGAATATATGCCTTGTATATTGTAGCCAGATCAGAAGGGATAAAATATTTTGTACATCGATTTAAGAAACCTAAGCAATTTGCGGCATTTTTGGCGACGTCAAATATGTGATCGTTCCACTAAAAGTTTTTCGTAATACACATACCTAGAACGCAAAACTGTTCGGTTTCCTCAATGCAAGTGCCACTCATGGGTAGAGGCATAGGGGGTAGGTTATGCTTTAACGACAGAAGACAGCATTAAGTTTTTGAAGAATTAAATTCCACGCGGTTGATAATTCCCCATTGGACAATGCTGTCTAGATTGGAATTCAATGAGCTTATCATACGCTGCCGTTGCAGTTCCACATCCGAAGAACAGGGAAGTGAATCTGGAAACAAATATGATAAGCTGAGGGTACTGTCGTCAGCAAAACAGTTAAGTGGATTAGAAGTCTTAGACAAGAGATTATTTATAAAGATTAGGAAGAGAGTGCACACCAGCATTTATTTTGTGGTTAGCAGACAGAAAACCGTCCAAGACAACGCGAACTGAACGGTCCGAAAGGTAACTTCTAATCCAACGAAGAAGGGGTATATCAAAACCATATGCACGCATTTTCGATAGAAGCGCTTGATGCCAAACTCTATCAAATGGTTTGGAAATACCAAGCGCAATAATCCTACTTTCTCCAAAACGATGTAAAGATTGAGTCCACTGTTCGGTGAGATATACCATCATAGCACCAGTGGACCTATTGCTACGAAAACCGTACTGCCGGTCATTAAGAAGTTTCCGTTTCTCAAGATATTTCTTAATCTGAAAGTTTATCAGAGTTTCCATGACCTTGGAAAGAAGGGACGTTAGTACAATTGACTGTTTATCAGTTTCAATTTCATTGGAAAGAAGGGACGTACATAATTGCAGTTCGTTAGTAGTTTGAAGTGGGTTAACATACGAAATTTTTCAGGTACGGGCTGGACAAACAAATGCTGTTTTCAGCATCAACTTTGTTCGTTTTAATTTGCGAACAAATGAAAACTGTAAAAATTAGTCAAATGAGATAAAAATCTCTCTCATTAACCGAAAAATATGCGAAGACTTTTTGTGTTAATTCTTCTGAAACGTCAAGTGATGAAGAAGAAATAGACACCTATAGTGTATATATCCAGGATTTGTTTTCACAAAAACCGTAGCACTTGCTTAAGGAATTATTTTGAAATGGTTGTACCTCCATACACAGACAAGGAATTCCATGGATATTTTCGAGTCAACAGCGAACTGTATGAATATTCTATGTGCTTGAGAGCTGATAAACGCTGTAGTGCTCGCAAACACATTTCTGCTTTCCTTGTCGGCTTGCAGCCAGTCATTTTGCCCATTTGCGGTTGGAATTGTATAATTTCTTGCATTCAAGACTTGATTGGCAGTTTAGTTTTTGTAGCTTTAATAACTATTAATTTATGTACTTCTGTATATCAAGCATAATTAAGCAGTTCCAACCCTTTGTTGTTTTTAGCCATACCGTACGTCAGTCTGTATATTTTGGATTTGCTCGAAAACGGCTCTAACGATTTTGATTAAACTTTGTGTGTAATAAATATTCTTCTTCTAGTGTTCGTAAGAAAACTGCGGTTTTTAGTTTTTGGCTAGATATTTCGTCTTAACGGCATTTTTCAAATGGCCGTAAGTTGGCAACGGTTGTATTGACTTCACTCAAACTTTGTTTGGTATGGTTCCTTATAAGTTCCAGTAACTCTTTTTTAAACGGTGTCTGCCATACAACGAGCCACTAGGTTTTGGCCAACATTTTTTCGTTCGGCTTCGAGGAAAACTGCATTTTGTTTTTGGCTAATAACGGAAATAGGTTTTAATGGTTTTAAAAAACTGGCTGGCCATAAATGGACAACGACATTAACGAAATGGTCAGACTTGCTAAGGTATATATCTTTCATAGCAACCAAAAGATGGCAGCAACATTTTAAATATTTAAGGTTTCCTAACGGTAGCTCCCGTATATCGGGTATTCCAGCCAAATTTTTTTTTTAGTTTTTACCAAATATTTCAAAAACGACTTCAACAATTTTGATTTACTTTGTGAATATTTTTTGGGAGTATTTCATTGATAACTGCTTTCTTGAGTTTTGGCTAAAAATAAAAGTAAGGGGCATCTGCTTATAAAAGACTTAATTCAATTGGAGATCTTAGGCTGTGTGTCAATTGCGTTAAAATGCTGGCTAAATTTGACCCCATGGCTAAATTTTGACAGGTTAAATTGGGATATTATTTTATTATGTCTCCTTTTCTATTTAATCGAATGACTTCTGATACAACGTTGATATTTTAAAAGAATTAAAAGAATTATTATAAGATACTTTCTCAAATTATTGTTCATTTTGCTAACCTAATTGATTGTTTGATGTAGTCAACTCGGTTTGTCCTTTATGGATACTATATACAAGCTGTTCACAACTGTCCTTTTGAACCGACTCAATCGATGGGTCGAAGAAAATCAAATTTTGAAAGAATTCCAAGCTGCATACAGGCAAAACTATTCAACTGTGGACCAAATATTCAATGTTTCCTGCCTTATAAAATTACAAATAAATCAAAAAAAGAAGCTTTATGCTGCCTTCGACAAATAAACAGAAATGCATTGTTCCACAAACTGAAGCTTATGGGAATATCTACAAAAATGCTTTCAATACTAAAGGCTCTATATCACAACAACACTGCAACTGTATGGAATGGAACACATATTAGTGACTTTTTTCCTATCAATCGAGGTGTAAAACAGGGATGCGTTTTCAGCGCTCTTTTATTCGTCCTGTTTTTGAATGACGTCGACCTCGAACTACCGGGTGTAGTAACTGTTGAAGATGTATCAGTAAAAGTCTTACTTTATGCAGACGATATTGTTCTACTCTCTGACAATCCATCTTCTTTAAAAGCAATGATAAATAGCTTCGCAAATGATTGCACAAAATGGAATCTGCTTGTAAATTTAGGAAAATCAGAAATAGTGATTTTTCGAAACGGTGGACGACGTGCAGCCGAAGAAAAATGGACTTTTGATAATGGCGAAATTAAAATATCTAATAAATACAAGTACCTAGGAGTAGCACTTACTTACAATATGTCGTGGACAGAACATCTCACGCAGAAACTTGCAATGTCCAAAAACTCAATAAACGCCACCTGGTCGAACTTTATGAAAAACAAAAATATACAGCACTCAGCCAAGTATAAGATATATGAAGCTGCTTCAAAATCTGTAATGAACTACTGTGCCCAAGTTTGGGGTTATTCTGAACATGATGAAGTCGAAAAATTACAAAGGTTCTTTATTAAAAGATGTTTCTCCCTACCAAGTAACACACCAAATTACGTAATCAACTTAGAAACAGGACTTCCAAAAGCATTCCTTGAAACACTCAAACTTCATTTCATATACATTCAAAGAGTAAGCACCCTCCCCGAAAACAGATTACCGAGACACCTTCGGATATCATCGTGAGAAAACAGATCTACTGGGCCAATGAATGGTCAAATCTTTTAATGAACTCGACATTGAGTTTGACTGGTCTACAAAGTCTGAGTGGAGGACATTGCACACAGAAACTTGCAATAAACTCATAGAAAGACATTGGACAGAACACACAAATAGAGCGAAACAATCACGTTTCCACGACGAGTATTGTAACCTGGAACATGCAGAAGTACCAAACTACTTCGAAGACAGTTACTCACGCGAGATGATAAGTATGGTGTTAAAGTCTAGGTGCGGATTGCTCAATCTCAACGCCAGGGCATTCAGAAGAGACTCGGTAGGCTTTTGTACGATCTGCAACCTTGATGCTACTGAAAATACATACCACTTTGTAGGAGTGTGCCCTTGTTTTCGAGCACACAGGAGACAGTTCCTTGGAAGTGAAAACCTTAACCGTGACCAGTTCCTCAATATCCTCTACGGTCAAAATTACACTCAACTATACAATTTCTTAAGAAACGCTCTTAGATATCGAAATCTTATTATAAATGAATTTTCATAAAAATATAATTCCATCGCTAAGTTTCAATAAATTTATTATAGTTAACACTTTAACCTGACAGGCAACTTAAAAAGTTATTGTCATTCAATTTAATTTTAATGAAATGAAAACCAAACTTTTATATTTTCTGCAAATAAAATTATTTAATCTAAAAATCTTGATTGTTTGTTTTAAAATTATTATTTTTCTCAAATCACTTCTGTAAAAACTAGCGTTCACAGACTAGTAAATAAGTTATCTGCGATGGGAAATATTTTACAGAGATTTGGGATTGTTGTTTTATAAAATAAAATTGTTGGAGAAAAATCAAATAAAAATATAACTAATATGAGTTAATTATTATTTTGGTATTTTTTTTTTTTAACCTGTCTTTTGTATAAAAAAACTAATATACTTCATCAAGACACAATGTTTTCTTTAGGAAAACTTCGATGTTCAAGTGGGAAATAAAGGCGAAATGTGGATGAAAAATATCCTTTTTAATCCAATTAACACAGCAAAAAGCTAAAATTATGTCCATTTCGATGTAAATGTCAAAATTTAGCCAGCATTTTAACTCAATTGACACACAGCCTTACTATAACAAAATTCACGTATCTTATAAAACTGTCAATATACTCAAAATGATGGACACAAACAAAGAGTAGTTGTTATTGCTCGAAAATTGCGTTATCATCGTGCTATGACACCCAAAGAGCAAATACATATGTGCGACCCAGTGGTGCAATTTTTTTTTTTTGATTCTTGTAATGTCATTAACTTTTGACAGCGTTCTAGTTTGTTTGAGACAAAATTTCACAGGGACAAAACTTGAAAATTATATAACTCTCATTTTCTTTCGTTCATCTCTCAGTACACGAACGCTTTTTGGAATAGTGTAAACGTATGAAACCGAATTAAAACTGTTTAATTTTAGTACACGAACAAAGCTATTAATGGTGTACTTATCAGGGTGAGGGGTAAAGATCAAGTCAAGACTAGATTCAATCTCCATAGATTTGCAAATAAATTCCGAAATGACTTTTCTTTTGTCATTTTAATTAATTTAAATTTGTCAGAGAACAAACTTCCTCGCCCATACATACGTAGGAGGGCCTGTTAATCTGTCAACTTTTACGGTACGGTGGGGACTGTATATTCCAACAATGGTTCCACCTCACAAATATCAATTTTTTCCGAAGCGTTTTATAAATTGTTCATTTATTGTATAAAAACTTTGATAAGTAACGAACAATACACTACTTCACAAAATAAAAACAAAACTCAACTTCTAATCTGAGTTAGACAAAAAAAAAATAAATTAAACTTACTTGTTTCTTATGGCATCAGGAGAAGGAGGGCGTCTACTTTCTATAGAATCCATGGCATTCCACTCATTTAAACACGACTGTTCGGACTCAACACGACGTTCATAATTCGACAACCAATCGTGCGATGGCCCACCAGGATAAAAATTATTCTCACGAGCCTTTTGAGATACTTTATGAAGCGTTTGTAACGCAGACCTTGATTAAAAACAATAATTAAGAGGTGTTCAGTTTTCCGTCGAACATTAACAATATACCCACCACATTGCTTGAACAGAAACTGGTTTAAAAATATGAGTTTTTCCAAAAACACTCACACTGAATCCACTAAAAAGATAAATATGTATTCAAATCAAATATGATTATGATTAACAACAATTTTTGTTTTTTTTTTTTTTAAAAGATATAAAAAGAAACCAACCCGTCACCATCTAAATGAATCGTGGTATCAGCGAGTATTGGAACAACCAGGCCAATGGTGGTATTTTCATTACAGTCTATGCCTAGCAGACAAGATTCTTCTATATTCTCCGCACAGGATTCATATTTATCCGAATCGGATTTCGAACAGCGATTGGTCGAGAGCAATTGATTGCTCATTGCGGCTCGCCGTTTGTCCAACATATCGTCAAGATCCAATGATGGGCTCTGTTCCTGGTCCTGCTGCAGGTTTTCTTGTTGCTGTTGCTGTTGTTGTTGTTTGTTCTCATTGCTATTTTGGTTTTGGTGTTGTGAGTGAAGGTGATGGTCATGAGTTTTAGTATCATTTATTTGTTGTTTGCCACATTTCGATTGACATCGAGACGATGCTCGATGTTTTTTTTCCGAACCATTCCGAAGACAACAACGAGATGCAATTACTAGATATCGGGTACGATTTGGTCTCTGGGATTCCAGTTTAACAGCCTATTTTTTTTTTTGTATGAAATTAATTAACAGTGTAATTAAAGAAATTTGTTTTTAAAGTTAATTTTACCATTTTAAGAGTCTCTTCATGTCGAAGCAGATTAAACATAGACTGCAGGTGCTGTTGAATATCGGAATTATTGCTTTGGGTGCTATTGGTGGATCTTGTTGAATCGGTACTCAGCCGACGTTCGGCATATTGAGGAATATCTTTGAGGGCCAACACCAATGCTGTGCCTTTTCCAGCAAAGAAGCATTCACTACAAACAAAAAGGAAAATGTCGGGATCAGAACTTGGCATTATTTAATGAGTTAAGAAAATCTTACCTTCTTTCATATTTGCAACCATCGTCTTCATCAGCCTCGCCGTCCTGGGGACATAATATAAAAAAATGTACTTTTAATGACGTCATAGATGCGTTGCATTAAACAACAATTCAAGGAACACTCAATTTAAAATGACTAAGAAAAAGCAAATTATTTCTGCGAAACTAATTAAATAAAGATCTTGATTTAATCAAAGATGACAACGATTACCAGTCACCAAATTCCTTCTAAATTTAAATTTCCAGCAATGGGCTCAGGCTGCTGATTGGATTTACAGAGGGGCATTCCTTTATCTTATGAAGCTTTAGATTCCGGCACCTCTAAATACACACAAGGAGACTTAGCGGACTCCAAATCATCTAATCGTGGGCTAATTCGATGAAATTACGATCGAAAGCGGGTACGCCACTAGCATCTTGGATGTCTTCACGCCCCTAGAGGCGAACAATGATTCGCACTAACGGGAAGTTATTAAGTTATCAGCATGCCTTTCGAAATGCAACAGACAGAAAAGGGGAACATCAGACTCATCAGACGGGGGCTACGGCTTCAAAGTTATACCAGAGTACCAGGATGAACTCGGAAACGCTGCTCGTTTTATCATAAACAAGTCGTTTACCAAAACAAGTTGTTTATGAAAATGGTATGGGAAAATGAAAAATCTTAAGCATCAAAACTAATGTTTGTATCGATTTAAAAGCTATCTATGGTCAGACCATCTCTGTCAAACTCGTTCGAATGGGCAGGATCGATGATTATGGAGAAAACAGTTTTATTAAGATCAATAGGAAACCCACCGTCTATTTCGAATCTTACCAACGTTTTACTCGAGGCAATTGTAGGCAACTTGCAAGTTTACGCCGGCCGGCAGTTCAATTTTCTGTACGTCAGTTAAATAACTTGGCTAAGCTGATGGTATTAACATAATACGAAGATGGAAGCAAGCTGTCGGTTGAGAGTCTGCAAGGATGGCCTTGGTTACAGATAAGCACAAGACAAAGTATATGCTATCATCGGAAATACAGGCGGCTCGACCAAAATGTCACAATAGACAGATATAACTTTGCTGTAGTCAAGGATTTCGTCTATCTTAGTAATACATTTCGCGTAAAAAAATAATGACGAATGCAACAAAACAACAAAGTTTGCATCCTCGCTGAGCCTTTTTAACCAGCTCATTAAATATCTGCATAGATTTTAAACGAAATCATCACGCGGACTTGAATGACGAAAGGCTTTGCTATACTGATAAGTAGAAGAACGAGAATATTATAAAACTCCTTTTTACGAAAACTGATGGCTGGTTCAAAACAATAAGATAAATTTGAGCTATTACATCAAAACCTTCCTTACTTGTTGAAATTTTTTAGTATGAGAAGTTCAAGTGGGGTTCTAAAGGCATTGATTTTGATAATTTTAGCTGTTTTATCAAGACTCTCGTCGGTTTCAAAGGTGAGATGAAAGCTCTGCCAGGAGAAGCGTTAGTTCGAGCCAGAGAATATCAACAAATTGTGACCTATATTATGTGGGCTTTAACGCCAAAATTTGGGAGAAAGTGTATCTTTGGTAAGACAACATCAATTCTCTCAACCGACAGAGAACTCAATGTTGAACCACTCCGGAGTGACGGCCTCAGCCTCGTTATAAACATGGACGGTCAGTGTCAACTAGCCTCCCAGAAACCCCTAAATTGTTTGGCAAGTGGTCAGCAAAATAAAGCCAAAATGATGGCGTGCATTTCTTGGCTCTGGAAGGAAACTGGAGCGTTCCGTTAGCTGTACGATAAGCGAAGGAAACGCCTGTTCAGGATTAAGAAAAAAGACCAACGCCACAGTCAAGCCTAGGAGATGTAGAGAAGCTTTAGCAGAAGAGCATTCTAAGCCGTTTGGTTGTGACCTAAATGGTCCTTATCAATGCGGCTTCAGACCTGAAAAATCTATCTAGAGAAAATCCAAGACCCGCTAACTATTCTTCGATTTTAGTTGAGTAAACGACAGTTTAAACAGGGAGGAATAATACAGTGACACGTAGGTATTCTGTTGAAAACTCCGACACGACCAGAGATTGACGCATTGTCAATTGTCATGCAGTTGTTTCAACTTTGAGAACAAACGAAATATATTATTTCATCAACAAAAGTCTACTCCCACCACGGATTTGGCCAGAACGTTACCATTGATGGTTATAACTTCTTAGAACAACACTGGCTTATCGCTGTTTCTTTAAGAAGTAAGAAATAAAACTCAGCATGAAGGTTCTGATATATGGTGCCGAAAGTCGGATGAAAAGTTTAGCGATATCTAAACCAAGCGAAGGACCAACAAGACACTTTACAAGACCACTGAACGCTGACACAAACAGATGAAAAGGGGCTGGTGTGCTTTGAGAGAAATATTCTTCGGGTGATATTTAGTCCTGTATGTATTAATTGAGGAGAAGATTCAATAACGAACTGTACGGGCTGTATAGCGACATTGACGTATGTGGAGTACGCACCAGTCCGCCGAGTTTTCAATTCCGACCCTCAGTACCAACGCAGTACTGGAAGACCACATCTAAGGTGGCGCGATCAATTGGAGGACGACCTCAACCCTCTTGGGTGCGCAACAGGAGGCCACTGGCTAGCTGGTGGGGTATGTTGGTTGAGGCCGTGGTCCACAACGGATTGTCTGCTCTATCTTTAGTAAGTATGAGCACAACGCTTTGTCTTCCAACGAAAGTTAAAGTAAAGCAAGTTTCGAATTGTCCTTTATTGCTAACAGCCGTCTTAACCTAACCTAATGAGAAGAACCCAGGAAGGGCAAAACAAAGATAGTTGGTTTGGCAATAATATATGATTTTGAGAATATAATATTTTCAAAACTTTGTATATATAAATAAATATGAATATTTTCAAAATCGCATTGTCACCTCCACGCGGTGCCAGCTGGATAGCTGAAAGATGAACTAGCGACGACCGTTGGATCCATCAGATCCATAGGTTGTAGATACCTGAGTTCTCTTCTCAGGAACCAGGAGCAGAAGGAAAGATAGGCTCTGAAGATCCAACCACCAACACGATCTAAACGTCATACACAGGCCTCACAATGTTGTGATGAAAAATGCAAAATATGCCTTGGATGACCAAACCAAAAAATGACGAAGAACGATTTACGCATATGCACGTGGAATGTGCGTACGCTAAACAGGCCGCGTAAAGCCGAATAGCTAGCCAAGACGATGCGATGGGATGGACCGGGGATGAGAATTACAGAGGACTGTAATTTCTACTATGTGAAGTCCACCTTGATGGAGATCGCGGTTGTTTGGGTGCGGATTCGCTGTCAGAGGAAGACTAAGGCAAAATGTCTTGAGCTTTCGCGAAGTCAGCAAAAGAGTGACAACGATCCGCATTAAGGCAAAACTCCACCACCTAAGCCTTATAAGCGCCCATGCCCCATACAGAAGAGAAAGACGACGCTAAAAAAGAAAGTTTCTTAGAGCTCCTCGCCAAAACCATTGATAGGTATAACTTCGATGGTAATGCTGTAAACACAGGCAACAACATCAGCGCTGAAATCAAACGCAGAATAACTCTTGCTAATTGGGGTGAGTAAGCAATTGAGGAATAATGCCCTATCGAGAAAAACCAAGGTGACATCATCCCGGTCCTGCTATATGGTGCGGAAGCATGAACTCTCTCCCAATCGGATGAAAAGTCACTTGAAGTCTTCGAGAGAAAAGTTTTACGTACGATTTATGGTCATGTCTGCGTTAACTGAGAAGACAACATTTGGCGAAGAAGATGAAAACTATACGTGCTGTACAGCGACATAAGCCTAGCTAGAAAAATTCGAATTCAGCGCCTAAGATGGTTGGGCCATGGAGAGCGAATGGACATCGGCGCTCCAGCTTGTAAAGTCTTCAATGCTAAACCAGAGGGAGTCAGAAGCCAAGGTAGACCTCATCTTCGATGAAGCGACCAGGTAGAGGGAGACCTCTCAGACAACTTGCAGTGTAAAATTGGAGACGGCAGGCTAACAAGACCTAGGAGAACAACACTCTAGTGGCGCCAACATAAGTAAGTATTATTTTCAAAGAAAGAATTGTAATAACTGGCGTGGGATTACCATTTTGACAGTATTTCCGAAATTAATGGCAACTATTATTCTCGAGAGAATAAAATCTAAAATCGAGTCTACTTCCAAGAGACATCAAGCGGGATTTCGCAGTGGTCGATCATGTGTCGATCACATTAACACATTATCCTTGAACATTCATTGGAGTATCAATCGCCGCTTTACCTCATGTTCATGTTGATTTCGAAAAGGCCTTCGATCACGTTAGTCGCGATGCTATCTGGAGATCGCTTGGTGCTAGAGTTATCCCGGATAAAATTGTTGCTCTTATAAAAGAATCGTACAACAACGCAAGGTGTTTCGTTCTGCACCGTGGACAGCTTTCCGACGCATTTGAAGTTCGACAAGGAGTGAGACAGGGTGATGTTCTGTCACCGATTTTATTCTTACTTGCAACCGATGATGTTATGACTGCCACGGTGGGTGAAGGTGAGAGACTTGGTATCCAGTGGAGCCCCTTTCACAAGTTAAGCCATTTGGACTATGCTGACGACATATGATTAATGGCAAACGGAGCTGGAGCCCTTAACCAAATGTGTCACTCCCTTCAACAGAATGGTGAGGTAACTGGCTTAAGGATTAAAGCGAAGAAGACAAAAGTAATGCACACCAGCAGGAACCAACAGCAGGTTATTGTGAGGCAGGAGACAATAGAAGAAGTCACTCAGTTTAACTATCTGGGAAGTTATCTATCACCCGACGCACGGTGGAACAGAATTGGACGTCAGCAATAGAATAGAGAGCTCTCCAAAAATATCACTTCGTACTATGTTGAGACTCTTTGAATCCTATGTTAAGTCTGTGCCGCTTTATGTCTGTGAAACGTGGAAATGCTCTCCTAACATGTCGAATAGGTTGCAAGGCTTTGTCTGCGTTACATCCTAAAGATCCGATGGCCACAAACAATATCCAACAATGATCTGTGGCTTAGAACTGGACAAACAAAAGTGGATGATGACATCAAGCAAAGAAAATGGCGCTGGATTGACCACGCACTGAGGAAGCCTGATGAGAACATAGCAAAGCAGTGCTTTGAATGGAATCCTCAAGGTGCGAGGCCAAAGGGAACATGGAGGTCAACTGTCATGAAGAAAGCTCGGTCCCAAAATTTTGCAGTCGTTTGCACAGCTGAGGTATCGTGCTAGGAATAGAGAGAGATGGAAGGATCTGGTTGCCGCGCTATGGTCCAGTAGGAGTTAAAGTGTTGCTGCTAACAGTAGCTTCCGGAAACTAAGAAGAAGAAGATTTTCAAAAACTCTCTCATTCCAATGGATGTCATATCCATAGTGAAGTCAGTCTAAATAATTTTCCTCGAACATTTTCTTGATATTAAAAAAAAAATATATATCAATAAAAGAAACGCCCCCAAAAACACAACAAAATTGTCACAACAATATAATATTATTCATCGGAAGTAAATATTTTGCGTTTCAATAATAATAACAAAAAAAAAAATAAACTTATTTTGGACACCGACTATGACTGACTCTTGGCGATGACACTCCAATCAAACTTGATGCAAAATGTAAACATATTTTTGCCAGAAATATACAAGTATAGGAGGAGTACCACCTACCTACCTACAAAAATATCATAAAAAAAACAGGACTGCGCACAAGGTCTTTTTATTAATTTTCTTTTTGTGAGTCGAGTTGAGTTGAGAGGCCAAGCCTAGTAAAAACAAAAGAAAGAATAATTTTCCAATTTTCCACATGAAAAGAGTTTTCATACATGAAAAGTGATTGACGGCGGTGGTGGTGGTGGTGGTGGCAGAGGCCGCGGTCGGTGGATGTTGAATGATTATGAGGAGTAGACAGGAGACGACAGGGCACAGGGGCTCTTTTATTTTATTAATAACAAAAATATTCCTTGCCTTGAACAAAATACAAAATTTAATTTTTGAATAAAAAACATAGCAAACACACTCTTGTATTGGATTCGGCGGTGATTCGGCAAATGCAAAGGCGAAACCGTCGTCATCCCTGTCGCTGTCGGTCGTCTAGTCTGCGTGAAAACAAAAAAAAAAAAAAAAAAGAGCGAGAGGAGGCGCAGTTTATAATGAAAATTTAATTTTAGACTCGTTTTATTTTTTCTAGTCAAGGCGACCAAACAAAAATCACTTTTCTAGTTCTACACTCGATATTCTCGAGGAAATTTAGAAACTTGTATCCGTTGTGTTTGTTTCGGCGAAGACGAAGACTCACCATAATCTGGTCCGTTTGTCGAAATTATCGACGGCCATCCCCATTGTCGTCATTACTTTTGGCAAGGAACAAAGGAGATGATTTTGAGGGGGTGGGGTGGCTATTGAGGCAACAATATGCGAACTGCGAACGAAAGGCGTATTGTTGTTATTGTGCGTACGCCGTCGTCGTCGTTCGTCAGTCGTCACCGTATAAATAGTCGCCGCCGTCGCACAACAACAACAACAATAGCAAAATAAAAGAACTCTTCTATTTCCTTAATCAATCATTTATCATTTAAAGACAACAAAACAAACAAAAAAACACAAACTCTTCATCATCATAATCGCGTAAATAAATTGTTTCCTTTTTTGGTAGCAGAATCAGGCAGTAGCTCCGAGATAATAAAAACGAGAAAGGAGGAACACAGCTCGAAATTTCCACACAGCACGACGAGCACAGGGAGCAGAGGTTTTTTTTTTATTATTTTCTTTGCTTTTATTTTATAATATTTTTTTTTGTACTTTATTTTTTATTTTTTTTTTTTCACTTACCGAATTGGAACATTGTGGAGAACCAGTAACACTACTAGGCGATCTTTGCACTGTCACCAATGCCATTCTTGCAATTGCATTCGATTTATCTTGTGAGCTTATTCATTTTTTGGTTATTTTGTTGTTTTTGAATAAATATATTTATGTATTGTTGTTTTAAAATCTACACACAATCGTTTTAATAAATAAGAAATATATAAATCTACAGAATCAAATAACAAAATTCTACGAGAAGACAGAAGAAGACATTTTTAATGTGACGCCATGTTTGATTTTTTTTATTCAACTGTTTTTGATTTTTTTGACAGTTCGGGTGGTGAATAGGTGAAAGAAAAAGTGACATGCGACGGCGGCTAGTGGCTTATTATGAATGCACATTAAAGGCTAGGTTACATTAAGATTGTTTTCTGGATCTGGTCGTTGAAAATATTCATATAGATACTTTCTTATTCTTTAATTATAGTAAATGATATGAAGCTCGTATTCACGGAATGTTATCAAACCACTCTTTAAGTTAAATTTTAAAAGTATAATTCGGTGACAATTTTATTGACTAAGGTAAGGTGGGGTAAGTGCGGCCCATAAAATCAAAAGTTCAGCTATAAACCCTTGTGAAAAACTGAGTTTTTAAAATCGATACTTCCCGATGGTGTTGCCTTAAAGCCTGGTACTCAGATCGCGCTGAACTAAATTTTATCTTTACAATATTTATCTCTACACACCTTTGCTAAAAAGGCGCGCTAAATTTTGAAGTTGGAGAGATTAAAGACACTATAAGGCAAGTTATGGATTCATGCAAAAAAATGTTTGAGACAACAATCGATGATAGCGAAGACGAAAAAAGATGGTCTAAAAATTCTGTCCGTCTGTATGTCTGTCTATCTGTTCGTCTGTATGTTTGTATAGACACCTATAGCCCGAACGGGTGGGCCGAATTGCTTCAAACTTGGTATAAAGAGTTTTTAAGGTATCGTACATAGAGGAAATTGAAATTTTTTTCAGCTCAAAAAATAATGTTACCTGCCAAATAACCGTTACGCTAAAGCTTTTTTTTAGAATAAATATGGCTGAAAAAATGTAATAAAAGTCCAAAAACGTAACTTTCTATAGGACCGTTTTTCTTGCTTTCGACTATCTCGAAAATGGCTCAACCGATACTTTCGGAATTTCACACATTTATAGGTGCAGGTATATACTGCATACCAATACTTTTAAAAAATAGCTCCCTGTATTAAAAAAAAATAAATTAAAAAAAAATTATTATTATACTTTTTTATTCAAAAAAATGAAAATAATTGCCAATAAAACTTTTACTTTTTTTTGCTTTAGATTAATGGACGGCAGTGCTTGGCACAGCACAACCGTCCTCTCAAAGTTCGTGTGGTCTTCGCAAGACGTTCTGACAACAACCGTCAGAATTTATCTTGTGAATTAATGTGTTTTACATTCTTTCGCAAGCTAAATTTTGTGGAGACTTTTTTTCTTAGCCGTTAGCCTGACACCTGGAATTTAGCTTGAATTGAGTACTACTCAGCTAAAACCCAAGCCAAAATGTATCTTGGGTGGAAATTTGTATGGAAGATAAATTTTAGCGCGATGTGAGTACTAGGCTTTACGGTAAGTTTAAAAGCTATTTTGTTGTTTAATGCATACCATGGCCAAAAACGTAGGTATCTATAAAAGTAAATCAGCAAAACTGAATACGTGATCATATTAAACAACATTTAAACAAAATACTTACCGCTTTTTTTCTTTTTTTTCCTTAAAATATATTAACAATCGGATTTAACTTTAAGGTGGCTTTACATGGAGTTGCAAATGCAGACGAAAACGCAACAACAACAATCACAGTGCAGACGATGAAAACGAACATGTTCATCTTCACTATAATTTTCAAGTTGCGTCTATAATTTTCCTATAATCTGCATCCATGAAGACCGTCTGCATTTTTGCCTTCCCTCTCTATCACACAAGTATGATTTATTGATTTTGCATCCTCTTTTTTTGCAAATCAGGGCTCGCAGCTCCATGTAAAGGCACCTTTACACACAGCTAACTTTGCAGGCGACCAAAAACAAACTGATTTTTAAATGTCAAAAATAAATAATGAAAAACATTTTTTGTCAGTTCTGCCAAATGTTTTGTTTTATAAAGATAACATATTTATCGTCCGTTTTCATAAGTAAATGTGCATTCAGAATGCACGCGTGACTGCATGCATCAACGCACCTAAAACAGATGTGCATATTCTTCGAAAAATTTGATGCCTACTTCTGTCAAAAATATTTTATTCTTTGTCTATTCGTACGCACTAGTGTCACCAGTTTCAAAAAAGGTACGCTAATGTGAATAGCCATCTTTTGTGAATAAATTTATTTTTCGTAGCCAGTTCCCATTATGCAATATTGTTACTTCTCTAAAGTTGTCTGGCTAGCACCCTACTCAACAGTTTTTCAATTCAAAAAAATTTAACCGTGTCGACTTTATCGAAACTGGTGTAATTTAAGACACTCGTGCGTGCGAATACATGCTGCCTTTGTTTGAAGAAGTACAGGTACTGTCAAAATAAGTGATGCCAGATAGCAATTATTTGCAGTTTTTTCGTTTGTTGTTGTGGCTGCAATGAAACTAGGCATCCAATTTTGGAATACAGACTTCGTGCATTCACTGCAACCCCTGCATATTTTTGGTGGGGATGTCCCATAAGAGGCTGTGTAAATTATTTTGACTGCACAGAAAATTATGCACATCTGTTTTGACCATAAAACTTTTTTTTAAAATTTAACTGTAGCTTTGTCGGGCCGGGTATGCACTTACCTCGGATATGCACTTACCCCACCTTACCTTACTTCAAATACTCGAAAAATGGCTGTTCCCTTTTTCGTATAAGAACCCTCCCACATTTCCTTTTGAAATAAATAATCAAAAGTCAAAATAAATAATACCAAGTCCATACCTGTTGGGGAATCATTTATGTATATATTAAAAACTTACTTACATATTTACTGTATTCCGGTTCGCAGTTTTTAAACTATCTATATAACGTATATATATAAAACTATCTATGTATATATTTTATATCAAAATGAACCCCTATTATTCCTTGACACGCTATAACTTGAGAACGGCTTTCATTCATATTTTTACTTGCGATTATAGGTACTACAGTGAAACTTCTCTTGGCCGGACACCCACGGTGCAAAATTTTTTGTCCGCCCAAGAGAAGTGTCCGTCCAAGAGAAACTCTTATAAAAAAGATATTTGTAATTAAAAGAAAACGTTTATTTTATATATATATATGTCAAGATGAAAAGATTTTTCTTAAATTTGGACAACAAATTATATATTTAATCTTTATTAAAAAAGGAAAAGGAAAAATTCATTTGCGCAGAAAGCGACTTAACTTCCAGAAACCTCGTTTTAGAATCCTCATAATATCTTCTCTATTATTGTTTCCATCAGTTTGTTTAGTTATTAAAACTGTTGCCATTGACATCCGTTTCCATGTGTACGATTATTGTTTTATAGCCGTACATCTGTTTCCATGTGAACGACTATTGTTTTATAGCCGTTGACAGCTCGGCCTCTCCTGGCATTTCGTCCTCATCGGACGAATCTGCATTTTCGGGTTCAAAATCTGGTTCACTTTGGTTCACGTCTATATCAGGGCTAAGCCTGCACCACGGCTTCAAGTGATCGCTCGAGATGACATTGCTGTACCGTTTTTTCTTCAACTGATTGTCTGGAAGATCTTCAACGATGTATCTATCGAGATCCAATACCTTTGTAATGATGTATGGACCCTTGTATTTCGGATCGAGTTTATGTGATTCTCCTGTTGCTTGAGAAACATAATCTATGACAACCAGGTCACCTTCGGAATATTTATATGGCTTCTGGTGTCGTTTATCGTACCGTTCTTTCCATTTACGTCGTTCCTCCATAATACTGGTAGCTGCATTTTGCCTCTTCGCCATAACATCTTCACATTCGTCTGTTGCATCATTATCTTGTATCGCTTGAATTAATCGGTTTTGGCTGACGTCTCTTAGATTGAAATTAAAAACTAGTTCGTTAGGGCTGTATTTCGTTGTCGAGTTTGGTTGTGAGTTTAAATTCCATTGAACATCCGGCAATGCTGAGTCCCATTCCTTGTTAGTCTTGATTGAGCATTTAAGTGTTGCTAGAAGAGTTTTGTTCACCCTTTCGACTTGACCATTTGCTCTTGGGGTACGTACGGCTGTCTTGACATGCTGTAAGCCATGCTGAGCAACAAAGTTACTAAATTCCCGCGAAGTGTAAGCTGTACCTCTGTCTGATGTGATCCGTAGAGGTTGGCCAAAAATTGACATGATCTCTGTCATCAGATTAGTAACGTGTGCTGTTTTCGTGTTCCTCACAGCTTTGAGGATAACGTACTTACTGAAAGAACATACAAGAACAATTATGTAAAGGTTACCTCTTTTACTCTTTGGAAATGGTCCCAAATGATCTATGTGGACACTTCGAAACGGAATCGGCATAACTTCGGTAACATGGAGCTGACTTTCAATCTTACCACCTTTGACTTTATTCAAACAACATTCTGGATACGCTGCAATATAGGATTTCACATATCGCCTTATTCTCGGAAACCAAAAATGCTTCGTAATACGTTGTATCGTTTTATCGATTCCAAAATGTCCAGCTTCGTCATGGCAAGCTCTACATATTCGCCATCTTACCAGCTCTGGTATCACCAGTCTTTGCGTCCCACCAATTTTGCGATGTAGGCGTCCAAATTGCATCACATAATCGTTTTTTGTCTGCTTCGTCATTGGTTCAGCTTGAGATGTTTCGGTTTTGAGGACATTGATGATATTTACAAGTTTCTTGTCCTGTAGTTGCATGGCAAGTATCCAGTCATCATCCAACGTACTTATCTTTAAAACGTTATCAGCTACTGTCGATGGTTCTCTTGGTGGTAAAGTTGGGATCCGACTCATTCCGTCAACATGCTGCATTCTTACTCCCGGTCGATGGACACACTCGAAATCAAATTCCTGTAACCTTAACCACCATCTCGCTATTCGTGGCGGTAAGGGAGATGTTGTTTTAGTTGTGACGATTGCATTGCAGTCTGTGATGACCCGAAACCTTGTTCCAAGTAGATAATTTCTGTATCGTCCCAGAGTTTCGACGATAGCCAAGATCTCTAATTCATGACTGGCAAATTTACTTTCAGAATCACTGCATTGACGGCTAAAATACGACACCGGTTTAAATCCGTCGGATTCTCGTTGCATCAAGATTCCAGAAAGTCCAATGGAACATGCGTCTGTGTGTACTTCGTGTTCTTTCTTCACGTCAAATAGTGCGAGAACTGGTTCCTTAGTGATGGCAATCTTTAGACGTTCGAATGCTGCCTGTTGATCCGGTTCCCACAGAAAATTGTTTGTTTTCTTGAGAAGTTTCGTAAGCGGCTGAGAGATGTGAGAATATTCGTGCACAAATTTCCTAAAGAACCCCGTGACACCAAGGAATTGACGTACCTCAGTTGCATTCGTTGGTCTTGGAAATTCCTCAATGCACTTTGTTTTGTTTTCGCCTGGCCGTATGCCTTCAGGTCCCACAATATGTCCAAGAAAACTAACTGTCGTCGCCATGAGAACACATTTTGACGGTCTAAGTGTAAGTCCAGTCCGTTTCAACGCTTGTAGCAACTCCTCGAGTACTTCCATACCCTCGTCAAACGTATCTGTTGCTATGATCAGTTCATCCACGTAATTTACCACCTGTTTGCGATATTTGAGATTCTTCACCAACTCCTTCATAGTCTCTTGGAAAACCATCGGTGCATTCACTAAACCAAATGGCATAACATTGTGCTCAAACAACCCATCTGGAGTAAGGAATGCAGTAAGTTCTTTGCTTTCTTCTTTCAATGGGATCTGATAATATCCGGCTGTCATGTCCAAAGTTGAAAAGAATTTGTTACCTGCAAGCTGAGATAACTGTTCCTCTACCACTGGCATTATGCACTGTTTTTTTACCGTGACTGAATTTAGTGCACGATAGTCTATGCACATTCGACTCTCTCCATTAGATTTTGGAACTAACACCACTGAAGCAGCGTGTGGTGAATTGCTTGGACGAATGATATGGTGTTTCAAAAGATTATCAGTAATCGCAGATAACTTATCCCTCAACGCAAATGGAACCTGGTACCGTTTACCAACAATAGGGTTAGTAGTGTTGACTTTAATTTCCATAACTTTGGTGTTGCATCGACCCAGCTGAGATAAATCTTCACCAAAACAATTGTCAAATCTGGCGATCAGATCCAAAACCTCTTCTCTTAGTACTTCAATGACTTCCTTCGATTCTACAATTGATCCTCCGAAACCTTTGAATTGTTTTGTAAGTTCCTGACGTACCAGCCCTTTTGGAGATGTTGTTTCGTTGATAAGTGAATAATCACTACCCGTGTCTACAAATGCAGAATAATTATGTCCTGATATAATGACGTCCTTCATAACTGGTGGAATTAACTCTGCTACTACTTCGTTCTGCTCGACCTTGGCGATGGTTGACTTGTTTGCACGACAGTTTCTTGAATCGTGGCCTACCTTATTGCACACCGTACATCGTGCCTTCTTTGGAGGTTGAGGACACTTCGAAGATATATGCCCCATCTCGTTACAATTGTAGCATTTGATGTTCGCTGATTTTTGAAAACTAGTCGCACGTCCAACGTCTGGTACCCGTTCTGTTGCTTCAAAACCTCTTGCCGCGGATATAGATACATTTGTCAAACTATCTAATGACCTCAGAAGATGGTTGCACGTGAGAAAATTCATAGCCAGTAGCGTTCGGGTGATGTTAGGATCATTTACACCATTAATTATATAGGAATTAAGGGACTGATCATCCAAATTACCTCGTTTTCCGATGGTAAGCATAGCATAATAGTACTCAACTAATGATTCACCTTGTTTACGTTTACGTTTCATCAATTCTCTATGTACCGCTGCAACATTCACAGTGCTAGGAAAATCGTTGAGGAGAGCCCTGGTAAAATCTGACCAGGTCTGGAATACCGGCATTGCATCAATCCATTCCTTAGCTATTCCTTTTAACTTGTGCTGTACTGCAAAGAGAATTAATTCATCACTCCAACAATATATACAACGTATTTGTTCGCATTTGTTGACGAATTGATGTGACGATAGAGTCCGTTTGATTGGATCGAACTCAGGGAGGACTCCTATGACATCGTGGGTGTTGTTTGGAAGACGCATTTGAGTTATGGCTGGCGTTGCAGCTATTGGAGAGACACCAACGTTATCCTGTTCCGTGCGACATTGCAGTTGACAATGATGTGTTCTGAATAGTTTGCTGACCTTCTTGTCTGCTTTCCTTAGGCTGCGATTGGGCACCTGTTGGATTGACGTTTCTCATACTTACAGCCATTTCACCTACCATTTTCGCCAGGTCTATCATCGTACTCTTCAAATCATCCATTTGTGTCTGCCAAGATTCTGCCGTAGCCATCTCGCCCGCCTCTAATTCTTCAGAATCCAATTCCTCCGATCCATATATGTATGTAGTTCGATCAATTTTGCAACTTTTTGTGCTTTATTTCCAATTCGTGGTTGGTTTTTCATTTGCAGAAGGCAATTTAATTGTGCCACCTTCAAACTATCGAATCTTATCATGTTTTTTTCCCTACCAAATGATTGGCGTCGTTGATTGTTCTCGAAAAAAAAACTTCCTTTCGTTTTGGAATTCGTTGGTATAAAAATCTATCTCTTCAGATTTTTCCGTTTATAGGTTTCGTTAGATTTTTCCTTACGGTTTCGTTTTATTTTTCCCAAATAATCCCTGTATTAAATTCGTATCCCACTTCTGAATCTGTCAAGATGAAAAGATTTTTCTTAAATTTGGACAACAAATTATATATTTAATCTTTATTAAAAAAGGAAAAGGAAAAATTCATTTGCGCAGAAAGCGACTTAACTTCCAGAAACCTCGTTTTAGAATCCTCATAATATCTTCTCTATTATTGTTTCCATCAGTTTGTTTAGTTATTAAAACTGTTGCCATTGACATCCGTTTCCATGTGTACGATTATTGTTTTATAGCCGTACATCTGTTTCCATGTGAACGACTATTGTTTTATAGCCGTTGACATATACATACATATATTATTTATTTATATAAGGAACGTAAACCATTTAAATAAAATTCATTTCTTTTAGAACATAAAATTTCTTTCAATATACATAAATAAAAACTTTAATTTCTCCGAAAATAAAAAAATCTAATGTAAAAAAAACTTTAAAAAAATAATACTCTGAATTTTTATGTTTGTAGTAAAAAGTCTCTCATATTAGTTTGTTTTGTTTTTGCAAACATAGCTCTACTTTGGAACCTATTTTGCAGATCAATTACCCTGCAAACGTAGAAGTACAGAAATAACCAGTGGAATATGTATGTACGTAAAAGAAGTACTTCCTTTCCACTGAAAAAGGATAGGCGATCGGGAAAAAATTCAGTTATTTACCTACTGTATATAAGAATATATGAAGGCACTATCTCTTTCTAAAAAAGCAAAATATCAAAAAAGTACTGCACTTCCCCGCCAATAAAAGTACTTCCAAAGCACATCCAAAGTACTTCTGGGGATGCACCTACTTCAATGGATGTACATCTGAAGTACTTTTTTGAAGCGCATATTCCACCAGTTATATTCGTACTTCCAAAGATGCACGCGCTGTGAATGTAGAACTACGAACCGAAATAGACATGAAGTCAAAAAAAAAAAAAAAAAATAGGAAAAATGCATTTTTATGATAATAATTTTATTATTAAATATATTATATTATTATTTACATTTGTATTATTAAAATATATTTATTATTAAAAACAAACAAAAATATCACAAAAAAATAAAATAACTTACATAAAAAAAGGATTCGCCATATTCTCAAATTATACACAACTCAACTTAAAAACTGTTAATTATGTTTTGAATCCACTCTGACAAAAAGACAAACGACAACAAGAAAAAAAGAGACAACATTTTGCATTACATCCTGGATTTCTCCTTCGCACAGTTCAAAAGGGAATCGTTAATTGTTTTTTCAGGAGAAACCAAACTACTTCCTTTAATGTACACATTTCATCGATTGTTACCGTACTTTCTTGTTTGCAGGGGTATACTGTATACTCTATGGCGCAGGGGAAGTAGTAAATAAAAAAACCCACACATTCGAAGGATGTATTTTTAGTTGTAGTAGTGTTTTCTAGAAAACTACTGCGGTTTGGTTTGCAGGGTAGAATTTGCAATGCTTCACCTTTTTCTTTCAGGCTTAATGTTTTTCTTTTTGGTGGCATCCTATAAAAAATGCTTTTTGTAAGCAAATTAAACAAACAAAACCGCAATAAAGAAAATACAAACCTATTTAATAAAACAAAACAAAAACTAGCAAGACAATTTTCACATAACTGACCGAAGCCGGTTGCACCAAACGAATGAGGAAAAAACAATAAATTACGCAAACGCATTGTGTTTTGTTGTTCTTATTCGTTTAATACAGCTGGTTCTCACCAATACATTCATATAAACTTGTTTTATCAAGGTATGTATGCAAAACATCCCTTAAGGCCCCGACCCATAGAATCCGTTGCGTCCGTGCGTCCGGCAAATCAACTGACAGCTCGATTAAATATACGTGTTCTTAAGAGAAGTGGTCCATAGACAACGCATGCGGCAACGCAACGGACAGAAGTAGCCGAACTTTTAACTTTTTCTTCTCCGGCAATCCGTTGACAGCATTTTTTTTTCTATTTGAAGTGGTTTCGTTTTGGCATTGAAGAAGAGAAATATATTTCTTCTTCTAAGGGTTTTCGTTACAGTTGTAATTATGTAAAGCAAAATTTTTTGCAGCATGTTCGATCCGGCAAACGTCAACGGATGCGTTGCCGCAACGGACCAACGGATTCTATGGGTCGGGGCCTTTAAATGTAGTTTTTATTTGGAAATGGATCCCGTTACAAACATTTCTCACTCTTTCTGTCCTGCCAAGAGAAACGAATTTTTCAAATTTGCTTGTTTTCGCTGTCCGTGTCCGTCTAAGAGAAACAGTTTTATATGTAACTTATATGGAGCAAATTCCGTTCAAAAAAAAGTGTCCGCCTAAGAGAAGTGTCCGTCCAAGGGAAGTGTCCGTTAATAGAAGTTTGACTGTATAAGGCAAGTTATGGATTCGTGCAGAAAAAATAAAATGCACGACTGGGTCGCACGAACTTGCTCTTATGATAAGCAATTGCGTAGTGGCTGCATATATGGATATTAAAAAAAATTAAATAATTTCGAAAATTCTTTTATTTTTTAAATTAGTTTAAGAGTTTTCTCGGAAAAACTAAATATGCAATAAAATTTCAAAGCTATACGTCAATCTAGGAAAAAAAAATATTGAAAATCGTTGGACTAGTTTTTTTTTTTAAAGGTTATTTTTGAAAAACTTTTTAAAAAAAATATTTTGAAATTTATTTGAGTATGCAAATATATGGCAATCTGTAGTTTACATTTGAAAAATAATTTAAAAAAAAATCAATGTACCCGTTTCCAACATATTTCGAAAACCAAAATTTTTTTTGAAAAAATTATAAAAAATCAAAAAAAAAAAGTTTTTGAAAATTTTGAAATGCCATATTAATAAAATTATGAGTGACTTCCTGTGGCCAAAATTTTATTGAAATCGAATGTATAGTTTACGAGAAAATTTGATTTGAAAATACTGGTTTTATGAGAGGTACCGTTATTAGACAAATTTTGAAAAAAAATTTCAAACCAAAAGATAGATTGTCTTGCAAAAATAGCATTCTGAAAGTTTTATCAAAATCGTTAGAGCCGTTTTTGAAAAAATCAGTTTTTGTCTTCAAGATTGTATGGCAGGTGCCGTTATTTTTGGACCTAGAGCAAAAATAAAAAATATGTTCCGAGGGACGGCCAAATAAATCCTAAATACCAAATTTGAAGCAAATCGGCCCACCCGTTCAGCCTCCAGAGGCGCGAACAGACAGACAGACAGACAGACAGACAGACAGACAGACGGACGGAATTTCCAGACCCACTTTTTTCGACTTCTTGCGATTATAGGTACTATAAGGCAAGTTATGGATTCGTGCAGAAAAAAAAATTTGAGATAACAATCACACATGACATTACGATGATGGAGAAGTCGAAAAAAGTGGGTCTGGGAATTCCGTCCGTCTGTCTGTCTGTCTGTCTGTTCGCGCCTCTGGAGGCTGAACGGGTGGGCCGATTTGCTTCAAATTTGGTATTTAGGATTTATTTGGCCGTCCCTCGGAACATATTTTTTATTTTTGCTCTAGGTCCAAAAACGATTTTTATAAAACTTTCAGAATGCTATTTTTGTAAGACAATCTATCTTTTGGTTCGAAATTTTTTTTCAAAATTTGTCCAATAACGGTACCTCTCATAGAACCAGTATTTTTAAATCAAATTTTCTCGTAAACTATGTACATTCGATTTCAATAAAATTTTGGCCACAGGAAGTCATTCATAATTTTATTAATATGGCATTTCAAAATTTTCAAAAACTTTTTTTTTGATTTTTTATAGTTTTTTCAAAAAAAATTTTGGTTTTCGAAATACGTTGGAAACGGGTATATTGATTTTTTTTAAAATTATTTTTCAAATGTAAACTACAGATTGCCATATATTTGCATACTCAAATAAATTTCAAAATATTTTTTGGAAAAGTTTTCCAAAAATAACCTTTTAAAAAAAAAAGTGGTCCAACGATTTTCAATATTTTTTTTTTCCTAGATTAACGTATAGCTTTGAAATTTTATTGCATACTTAGTTTTTCCGAGAAATTTCTTAAACTAATTTAAAAAATAAAAGAATTTTCGAAATTATTTAATTTTTTTTTTAATATCCATATACGCAGCCACTAGAGCAAGTTCGTGCGACCCAGTCGTGCATTTTATTTTAAAATATTTTTCAATACTTTGTAATGAAGGTTCGTACATAAAAAAATTGAAAAAATTGACCAGAAAATTAAAAAAAAATACTGATTTCATTCCACATAATGAATTTAGACCATGGCAGAATCAGAATATTTAAATAATAAATTCGGTAAAAATCCAAACTCAAGTTTAAAGATGTCAACTTTGATGCCTCTAGCACGTCTACGTCTAGTTTAGCCGCAAATCGCGTTCAATAAAGATAAAAGTCGATTTTTTATTTATGTTGTTTTAGGTTTTTAAAAAAAGTTAATTTTATTTTAAAATTTTAGGTTTTTTTTTTTAATATTTTCAATTGTTTGTTTTCTGATAAGAACTACAAACTTCTAGATGTTGTCATACTCAAAAAAACTTTTAAATTTAATGGTGATTTTTATTGGTAATCCTAGGTTTTAACGTCAGATGTTTGATTTTTAAACGAGATTGATTTTTTTTTTTGTAATTGTGTGTCAAAATGACAATGTCACAAAAGAATTGAATTCTCGCAATGCTAAAAAAGTCTGCTGTACGAAAAATGTCAAAAAGTATTGTGGTATGTGTTAAATCTCGAAAGTAAATGAGATTTAAGATATTGATCTAAGATCGAAAAAAAATTGATTTGTTGACCAAAGAAAATAATCAAAATTTAGCTGTCAGATCAAAAAACATTGATCTTAGATCAACAAATATTGATCTAACGTGACCAATAAAAATCGCCATTAATTTAAAACAGTAAAAGAAATCAGATGGCTTATATACCTACTTCATTTTATCAAAAAAAAAAAAAAAAAAAAACCTGTTAACTAGTTTTCTTTCCAGAATCTGAAGTCCCAAGACTACTGTCACACATTATTACACGTTCGTGCGAACCACAGCCTTGCACTTTATTTTTTATTAATTGTTGCTTAGTACTAGTCAAGTATTACTAAATGTCGTTACAAAGAAATGAATTTAACGAGTTATTGTTAATCGACAAAAAAGCTTGGCCTTCTTATAGTTTCTAGCTGCGGCACACAATAAAGGATGCTGACGATTTGTTTGAGTCCTTGGAGGTAGCCTCGACGAGCTATAACTAAGTATCAGAACAACTGCCTGGCTATAATCTGGTTGCGTTGATTGCTTGATTGTCTGTGAGATTGACAGAATCAACAGATTGCTGGATTAACGGATTCCGATATTTCCTGTAATTCACATGAGCAATGCTAACAAAGCGGAGAATCATAACGGTTATGGATTTTAAAGTCATGAGCTGCCATAATTATCTTCCTACTTCCTACAATTGGTTTACATGGAAGTTCCAAATCCGACAAATTTTAGAAGCCAACGAATTATTCGACGTTGTAGATGGAACAATTGAAAAGCCAGAAGCAGTTGCCGGAGGAAATAATGCGACTGGGACTACAGCATGGAAGAAATTGGATGCAAAAGCACGACGAACGATTTCAACAGCGTGCATGAAGCAACCACTTTTGCAAATCATGAATTGCGAAACTGCTAATAATATGTGGCAAACACTCAAAAGCTCATACGAGCAATCCTCGAAATCCAATGTTTTGTTTTTACAACAAAAATATTACAGTTTTTCTAAGGAACTGGGAGATGATATTTCAACTTTCTTTTCGAAGCTGTTGGAAATTGTGCAGCAACTTCGGGATCAAAAAGAAAATATATCTGAGTCAATGGTTATGACGAAAATTTTGATGGCGTTGCCTGCTGAATATAATCATTTCCATAGTGCATGGGAGTCTACAAGTGCAGATAATCAGACGATGGCTAATGGCCAGACGAACTTTTTGAAAGGAGACTTTCAATATGAAAAAGAGCAATTCGTTAAACAGCAAAGTGACAAAAAAAGCCGAAAAGCCGAAAGGTAAGTGTTTCAAGTGTGGCCAAAGCGGCCATTGGAAGCGGGATTGTACATGATTTACTAAGAAAAAAGAAGAAGAAACGATTGACGCTTTTGTGTGCCACGGCTCGACATCAAATGAAGATAAGGACACATGGATTTTGTATTCAGGGGCAAGCGATCATATGATCATATGGTAAGAAAAAAGAAGAAACGATTGACGCTTTTGTGTGCAACGGCTCAACATCAAATGAAGTTAAGGACACTTGGATTTTGGATTCAGGGGCAAGCGATCATATGAGTCATCGACGTGAATGGTTCGAAAATTTCACCGAGACAGTGACCTACGTAACAATTGGGAATGGTGAGAAAATAATGGCTCGAGGAAAAGGCAACATCAACATTCAAGCATTCAATGGCTGTGATTGGATCAGTAAACGCATGGTGAATGTTTGCAATTTGACCAAAAGCATATATGGTTTGAAACAGGCGTCACGTTGTTGGAACAAGAAATTTACTTCATTTGTAAACAAGTTTGGTTTCAAAGCATGTGAATCTGATCCATGTGTATTTGTTTGCGGTGGTCAGGATGGAATGCTAGTTCTGGCTATTTATGTCGATGGTGGATTGATAGCAGCAGAAAGAGAAGAAGCTATAATACCAGAGTCAAGCATCTGCAAATAGAATTCGAAATCATATGAGTCATCGACGTGAATGGTTCGAAAATTTCACCGAGACAGTGACCTACGTAACAATTGGGAATGGTGAGAAAATAATGGCTCGAGGAAAAGGCAACATCAACATTCAAGCATTCAATGGCTGTGATTGGATCAGTAAACGCATGGTGAATGTTTTATATGTGCCAGAAATGCAACTAAATTTATTTTCATCTGGAAAAGCTATCGATCTTGGATATCAAATGCAATCGAATAACAAGCGTTGCGAACTGTTGAAGGGTGGAAATATCGTTGTAGTTAGAGTTCGCCGAGAAAAATTATTCCAGATGTTATTCAAGGTAAATGTACTTTCACAGGTCAAAGTAGCCCCTACAAATATAGCAGTCAAGAAAATTTCACTTCGTTCATGGCACCAGAGGTTGGGACATCAACGCATCGCTCATGTGAAGAAATTTCTGCAGAAGAGAAATATCATTTTCATTGACGACGACTTTTCGTGTGAAGCGTGTATATGTATATGGGAAACATCATAGAGGCAGCTTCAAGAGCCGCGAAGAAAAATCAAAGAACTGCGGTTCTGTATCATCTGTATTAAGATGTTTGCGGACCGTTTCAAGAAAGTTCGATTGGAGGCTCCAGATACTTTTTGTTTTTGAAGGACGATTATTCACGCTTTCGTTTTGTGTGTTTTGTGCAGCAAAAATCAGAAGTTGCTGCCAATATCAAGAAATGGGTTCTATTAATTCAAAAGGAGCATGAACACAATATACGTTTTTTCAGATCAGATAATGGCAATGAGTTCGTTAACGGAGAACTGAAAACTTTTTTCGATGAAATTCATCACCAGCGAACAGTGCCTTATACGCCTGAGCAAAATGGGTCCGCGGAAAGGGAAATGCGTACTATAGTTGAGTCAGCAAGAACCATGCTTCATTCAAAACAAATGTGCAAAAGGTTTTGGGCAGAAGCAGTAAACTCAGCGGTCTATGTGCTCAATCAAACAGGAACGAGTACCGTTATGGATAAGCCACCGTATGAACTGTGGTATAACAAGGAAGCCAAAGTTGACCATCTGAGAACTTTTGGTTCAGAAGTTTTCATACACATTCCAAAAGAGAAACGGCTGAAATTGGATGCGAAAGCCGCTAAATGTGTGTTTGTCAGATATGATAATCAATCCAAGGGATATCGTGTTTGGAATCCGAAGACAGACAAGATTGAAATCGCACGAGATGTCATATTTCTTTTAGAGGAATCCATGTTATCTTTGAACACTGAAGATGATAAAAGAAATACCTCTAACGAAACATCAGACGAAGATCAATATGAAGAAATATTAACGCCAGCACAACATGGACAGCAAGGTGCATTGTGTGATCTTGACAATAGAAATATTGTCAGAGGACGTTTACGCGATTGAATTGCAATCATGACTCCACGGCACTTATCACCGTTTACATCGGAAGGTCATTCGGCGATGGTAGCAGTTTGTGACGAACCTGGAACATATGAAGAGGCAATCAAATCCGATGATCACAAACATTGGGAGCAAGCAATGGATGAAGAATACGATTCTCTCATTAAAAATCGCACATGGATTTTAGTGAAGCCACCAATTAACAAAAAGGTAATTGATAACAGATGGATTCTTAAAATTAAACAGAAACCAGATGGAAACATTGATCGCTATAAGGCACGATTGGTAGTGTGGGGATTTACTCAGGAGTACGGTGTTGATTTGTGAAAAAGGCTTTTCTAAATGGTGTTTTAGAAGAAAATGTCTACATGAGTCAGCCTATGGGAACGACGGCAGTAAACGAGTTTGCAATTTGACCAAAAGCATATATGGTTTGAAACAGGCGTCACGTTGTTGGAACAAGAAATTTACTTCATTTGTAAACAAGTTTGGTTTCAAAGCATGTGAATCTGATCCATGTGTATTTGTTTGCGGTGGTCAGGATGGAATGCTAGTTCTGGCTATTTATGTCGATGATGGATTGATAGCAGCAGAAAGAGAAGAAGCTATAATACCAGAGTCAAGCATCTGCAAATAGAATTCGAAATCAAGGTTTGCGAGTTAAATTGTTTTTTGGGACTCAAAATTGTTCAACTAGAAGACTCATTAATACATATGCATCAACAAGGGTACGCAAGAAAGATACTTAATCGGTTCAACATGTCAGATTGCAAGGCTGTATCAACACCATCGGATATAGTAATCAAAATCTTGGCGATTTCGAGGCTGATGAAGTAACAAACTTTCCATATCGTGAAGCAATTGGAAGTTTGATGTATCTAGCGGTAGCAACAAGGCCGGACATCAGTTTCGCAGTTTGAAATGTTAGCCGACATTTGAAAAATCCTGCTCCAGCGCATGTTAATGCGCAGTAAAACGCATTTTTAAATATATTCAAGGCACAATGGATATAGGGATTCGTTTCAAAGGCGGAGGCACTTTATATTTCTGTGAATACAGCGATGCAGATTATGCTGGAGATATAGAAACAAGAAGATCAACATCCGGTTACGTTTTTATGTTTGGAGAAAGCATTATCAGTTGGGGCTCAGAACGACAAATATCTGTTGCTCTATCAACAACAGAATCCGAGTACATGGCAACAGCACACGCTGTGATGGAATTGGTGTATTTGAAAAATCTTTTAAGTGAATTGCTTAAATTTAAACTGGATAAACCAACATTTTACATGGATAATCAGAGCGCCATACGACTTGTAAAGAACCCAGAGTTCCACAAAAGATCCAAACACATTGATGTCCGGTATCATTTCATTCGTGAGAAATTTGAAGATGGATGTTTTGAGTTGAAGTATGTGCAAACGGATGACCAAGTTGCAGACATCATGACCAAAGGACTGCCTAGAAAAAAGCATCAACTTTTTCGTGACATGATGAACGTTAAGTTAAGAACAACAAAAATAACCTAAATATATTTTTTTTTTGTTATTTAACTTGAATCAAAAAGTGGGAGTATTGAAGTTTTATAACAAAAACACTCAGTTATTTTGATCCAAGTTCACTTTGATATTATTATTTGCTTTTTATGTCAAATCAATAATAATATTCTTTATTCCAAATCTGTATTTCAAACAATAAACATATTCAGTAAGTTTTGTTCAACGGAATTTTTCTTTTTGTCTTGAGATATTTTTTTTTTGGATTATCACAAGGAACAGCTTTTATTACAAAACTTTTAAGTGTCGTTTTTCGTTTCATTAAAATCATCCAAGTAACAACGTCACTACTAATGATGTTTTCAAATCAAACATAGTTTTTAAAATGTTCTATTTCTTAAACGCATAAAAACAAAACATTTTGTTTAAGTTCTAAAAACACCGTAAAATACCGTCAGTGGACTGACACGATTTGTTTGACGTTTCAACGAATTAGCTGTCACTTAAGCAGTTTTTTCGCATTTTTGAAATTGAATTTAAAAAGTTGTTACATTTTTATTTGCAAATAAAGGTAAGTATTATAAATAGATTTGATTTATTGATTTTTGGTTGGTAAAAATAAAAATGTATTTGTTTTGTGTTTTAAAAACGGATAGCCAGTTATACAATACTAAAATGAGTGATAATAATATCGTCGAAAAACCACAAAAAAAAAAAAAAAAAAAAAAAACAACTGTTAGGCGTGACCGCTCAACGACCCACAGCTGGATGTTTGAGCAATAGACGCTTCTCATATTGGCTGTTGAAAAGCGACCACCGCTTTGGAACTGCGCCCACCCCAACTATATATGTCCACACGTAAAAGCTGAATTTTGGAGGAAGTCGTGGGGGAGCTTAACATAGAGACGGTGAAGCTGGACGAAGCCAGAAACAAATGGAATATTTTGCGGAGCAATTTCAAAGCGTTTTTGCGCAAACAACCAACGCACCAAAAAATCTAGGCAAGGTGCAATAGATTCTACTGCTGCAGTGAAATATCGGGAGATGTTGTTCATCGAGTCGGCCGACGTGGAACAATCGTCACAATCACAATCGATCTCGACGCTAGAATTGGTAATTTGAGTTTCATTTTCTCACATACATATGTACATATGTATTTGTATAAGTTAATTTTTCAGGATAATGCAATGACGCCTACTGTCTCAAATTCATCCATCATGAAAGACACGGCACTCGATTTGCTTAACAAATTGCATGATAGATCCCAGGCCATCCAACGCCAGGGCCATTTTTCTGCGTTTGGTGATCTCATTGCAGGTCGTTTGTAAATGCTTAACCCGGAGCAAGCAGAGCATATGGAGATACTGATGAGCAATTGCTTCACTGGCGTAAAAACCACGTCAGTTTTCGTGATGACACTACCTGCCAGTGGTCAGTGAATCTATGGTGGATTTACAGGTAATCTTCGACGTCTGCATCTGCAAATTTGCAGAAAAGTAAAGAAGTGGGAGCTATACGAAATAACATGAAAGAGTGAAAGAGTACACCTACACATACACCTACCCATATTTACTTGCTATAATTTTTAAAGCCCGGTGACAGATGTCGAAGTCATCTGTTTTGTTGTAGTAAAAAAAATAATTTTTATCACGAAGTGTTTGTTTTCTGTTTTTAAATATCAAAATTGGAAGAGTCTAACAAAAAGAAAGGTATAATAAGCTTGCTTTTGGCCTCTTTAATCTTTGACGATTTGCCACAAGAACGAACAAAAAAGAAAACAAAAAAGTTTTGGCTTCACCTATACCTCAACAAAAGAACCGTAACAAATACATTCAAATATGGATGGTTTTTTACTGCTGCGGTTGCCATATTTTAAAATTTTAATTTTCAAAGTTAATGGCTTGCTTTTGCAAATCAATAATTATTAAAAAAAGGCGATTGTTTTGACAGTTTAACAAAAAAAATTATGGTGCATGAAAAAACTATGGTGCAGATGAAAATGCTATACAAAAGATTAACATGTTCGTCTTCGCCATAATTTTCATCTGCATGAGTTGAATTTCCTTGTAAAATGTAATATTTTAAATAAAAGTTAAATGCCGACGGGGTTTGAATTTATTAATATGTAGATAAAATAGATATTTTTCAATTTAATTAATATGTAGTCATTGTAGTCATCTTCAATAATTTGTTTTAAAAAGTATTTCATTTTCGATTATTATATACAGGGTGATTCACCAGCGTTGTGCCAAAAAGCTAGAGCGTGTAGGTTAAGTTGAGACAAGAAAAAAATCGTATGGGAGGGGGGGTCTATTCCCCTCCGTTTAGCCGGGAGGGGCAATTTTATGAAAAATTGACTTATTTTGTAAAAAAAAATATTTAAAATCAACGGGTTCGTTTACAACACCGTGTTATACCTTTTTAGAAAGCCAAAAACTTCTCCTTTTATTTTGTTTTTAAATTAAATTGTTTTAACGAATAGTTTAAAAAATATAAATTTTCAAACTCAAAATTTTGAAAAAAAATTTGAAAAAATAATATTAAAACTAATTTTTTTCAAAATTTTACGTAATTAAGTATAATTTTTGTTCTCAGAATTCAACGCTTCCATTAATCTTTAATCCAACACTGAAAACCGTATGGCTCTACGACTTTTTCTTGCCAAGGTATTCAAAAATAACCGAACCTACTTCTTCACAAAAACAAGAAAACCTAGCCTTACGGGATGGCACAAGTGACCATTTAGCCAATTTTTTTTGTGTTTTTGTGAAGAAGTAGGTTCGGTTATTTTTGAATACCTTGGCAATTAAAAACAAGAAAACCTAGCCTTACGGGATGGCACAAGTGACCATTTAGCCAATTTTTTCGTGTTTTTGTGAAGAAGTAGGTTCGGTTATTTTTGAATACCTTGGCAACAAAAAGTCGTAGAGCCATACGGTTTTCAGTGTTGGATTAAAGATTAATGGAAGCGTTGAATTCTGAGAACAAAAATTATACTTAATTACGTAAAATTTTGAAAAAAATTAGTTTTAAAATTATTTTTTCAAATTTTTTTTCAAAATTTTGAGTTTGAAAATTTATATTTTTTAAACTATTCGTTAAAACAATTTAATTTAAAAACAAAATAAAAGGAAAAGTTTTTGGCTTTCTAAAAAGGTATAACACGGTGTTGTAAACGAACCCGTTGATTTTAAATATTTTTTTTTACAAAATAAGTCAATTTTTCATAAAATTGCCCCTCCCGGCTAAACGGAGGGGAATAGACCCCCCTCCCATACGATTTTTTTCTTGTCTCAACTTAACCTACTCGCTCTAGCTTTTTGGCACAACGCTGGTGAATCACCCTGTATATATTTTTGGTCGAACTATTTTCAATATTTTTACCTGCGATTATAGGTACTATAAGGCAATGTTGGCATTAATCAATTAATTTTTTAATCAATTAATTAATTTGATTAATTTTAATCAGATTAAATTAATCATGATTAAAAAAGTAATCTTAATCATGATTACTGTCGTTAATCATTAATCACTAATCAGTAATTGATTAAATTTAATTGTATCTAGTTATCATCGCGCTATCCGCCAGGACTGTTAGTTTAAGATCAAAAACGTGATTTTAATACCCTAAATCGAATAATTTTCTGAAAATGTTCAGTTGAATGCCTACGATCCGAAAAACAAGTATCACTTGCATCGTGGTTTCATAAAACCACACAATTTTAAATTTGATTATGATTAATTAATCTTAATCAAATTGTTTGATTATGATGTTTAATCATTAATTTTTAATCGTTAATCAGATTAATTATGGGCCAACACTGCTATAAGGCAAGTTATGCATCCGTCGAAAAAAAGTTTTTTTTATATTGTAGAGTTTTTTAGATAGGTATTGTAGGTACAGAACTGAAATTGAATTTGTTTATAACAAAAAATAACGGTACCTGCCATATAACCGTTAGCTTAAAGCTTTTTTTGAATGTCTAAAAAAGGTACTTTCCATAGGACCGTTTTTTTGCTTTTGACGATCTCGATAACAACTCAACCGATACTTATGAAATTTCACACATGTAAAGGTGTAGGTAGCTCAATTTATATTGCATACCAATATTAAAATATTTTTTTGAGTTTTTAAAAGCATTTTTTTTTTAAATAATATTTTGAAAACTGCCCATAAATGTTTCGAAAAGTTTTACAAAGAAAAAATTGGTCGAACGATTTTCAATATTTTTTTTTCCTAGAAAGTTATTAAGCCATGAGCTATTATATATAATATTATAGCATTCTTAGTTTTTCCAAGATAACTTTTGAAAAAAAATAAAGATTTTTCAAATATTTCCTTTTTAAAATACATAGTGATTATCTATCATAAGAGCAAGTTCGTGCAACCCGTGCATTTTATTTTTTGTTATGTATTTATCTACTCTTTTTCTTAACTAAGACATTTTTTTAGAAATCCACAGCCAGCTATTTGATAATTTGCTGATATTAATAAATTTGTTTTTTTTTTTAAACAAAAATTAAAAAAACAGAATGTTCGCTTTTTTAATAGCCAGAATTGAAAGAAGCAACATTTTGACGCTCCCATAAAAATCGTTGAGCGTTTTTTGAGCAAATTAGTAGAACGAACACATTTGTGGCTGAAAATATACCAAACCAAGTTTGAAGGAATTCAATACAGCCGTTGCCAACGTATGGCCATTTTTAAAAAAGCTGTTTAAACCTGATTTTTGTTATGAACATTTAAGCCAAATACAAAAAAAAAAAAAATAAAAAAAATTATCGAAAATGCCATTGGTTTGTAAAATTTTGATATATTAAGTTAGAGCCGTTTTCAGGCAAATAAAAAATGAAAAAAAGCATAACTTGAAAAACTGCCTTTTTTTTTTAAGAACTGCCTATCGCTGAAGCTAAACTAAAAATTTAAATAAAATAATGTTCGAAACGATCGATGGTAATTTCAAAAGAATATAATTTTTTTTATACAAATCTAAGGGAAAATAGTGCGGTCGTGATGCCTTATCCATACCCAACTTTTCATTAGATTCTGATTCCGAAAATGATGACTAAATGATTATTTAAAAATTGTTATCATTTGTTTCCCTTCAAACTAATCTTTAAGACAAACAAAACATACATATAAATTAAATTAAAGGTGCCTTTTTAATAATTAACCTTTTTCTGAAAGATGAATGTGCCAAATGTAGGGAAAGGGAAGGGGTGGCAATACAAAAACTATTTCAGGTTGAACAGCAAAATAAGGAAGTAATTTGCAAATCAAAATTTGTTTCAGAAACCAAATTTTTTAGTTTTACGAGAGCAGTTAACATTCAGACATGATTTTCCAAAATTTTCATTTTTGCACATTCATGTTTCTGTCATAAGAGGGACGATATAATATACAACCTGCATATTTTAATGCTTGAAAAAAGTGATAATTTTTCAGAGCCCCCAAGAGATGACATAAACTGTTTAAATATTAAAAAAATTTAACGGTAGCTCCCGTATATCGGGTTTTCCAGTGTTGGACAACTTTTTTTAGTTTTTACCAAAAAATTTCAAAAATGACTTTAACAATTTTAATTTATATTTCATTGAGCTCAAGTTTTGGCTTATAATACAAATAACGGACATCTGTATACAAGCAACTTTATTCCATTACAGGTTTCAGTTTAACGAAATAACTGGCTAAATTTACTTATCTGACACTGTCAAAATGCTCAGAACGTCAAAATATGGGACATAAACATTTCTTAAACAATGAATTTAAACTTCTATGCTCGGAAACTGTGTTATGTGATATAGTGCTATTGCACCCACAGATCAAGTACGAAAAAATGTAAGCATTGAAATTTAAAGAAATTTTGCTGCAGCTCTTCAACCTTGAAACAACATTAACTTAAAACATTATTGTACACTCGGGCGTATGCGTACTTTTCTGACTTTAATTAATTTAATTAAAATTTTATTAAAAAAATCGCATAAATATTCTCTTATTTTGGGAAACTAGTTCATAGGTATTCAGCAAATACATTCATTTATAATTTTAAGAAAAAAATTTAATAAGCAGTTTTCAAAATATTAATTTTTTAATTTTTTTTAAACGCTTTTAAAAATACAAAAAAAAATTTTTTTAAGAAAATTGGTATGCAGTACAAATTGAGCTACCTACACCTATATATGTGTGAATTTTCGAAAGAATCGGTTGAGTCGTTTTCGAGATAGAAGAAAGCAAAAAAAAAACGGAAAGTAACGTTCTTAGACATTTTTTAAAACTTTTTTTCCAGTCATATGATTGGTCGTACCTAAAAAGAATTTTTTAAATCAAAATCGTTAGAGCCATTTTCGAGAAAAACAAGGTACCGTTATTTTTTGAGCTAAAAAAAAATTTCAATTTCCCCTCTGTACAATACCTAAAAAACTCTATATACCAAGTTTGAAGCAATTCGGCCCACCCGTTCTCTATACATACAGACAGACAGACAGACATACAGACGGACAGAATTTTTAGACCATCTTTTTTCGTCTTCGCTATCAGCGTTATGTCATGTTTGATTGTTATCTCAAAACTTTTTTTTTCGACGAATGCATAACTTGCCTTAAAGTACCTATAATCGCAAGTAATAAAGTGCACAAATGAGTAGCACGATCTTGCTCTAATGTGTGACAGTGGTCTTGGGGCTGCCTCCGTAGTCAGAAAGCCTTTGAAAGATTATACGCAAGAGATCCAATTGTTCTTCTGTGGCCTTATTTGATCAACTTATGTAAAGCAAAATTAAAGTCCAAATAAATCCATCAAGCGTTGTGAAGTGTTTTCCTTCGTCCGAAAGTCATAAACAGAAACTCATATGAATCAAATGGGGTTGTGATTGTAATTTTGCTAACATCATCTGAGTTGATGGGAATTTGTTGGTATGCCTTCAATATGGCACTTTGCTTTCACAAATATTATGGATGAAGTCATGGATTTGACGTGACGAGTACTTATCTGCGGAATAGTTCAGGGTTCGGGCATTCAAAAAATAATGCAAACAAAAAAACAATGGGCACAACAGCTCCAAGCGTGGCCGGGGCCTGTGACTTTCACTCTGAACCATTCCTGTGTTTGCGTTGATATTCTGCAGGAATGGAAGAGACCTACAATTTACCGCCGAACCCAGGGCCGGCCCGAGCTAAATTAGCGCCCTGTGCAAGCTTTATCATTGGCGCCCTCAATTGCGGTGATTTTTGGAAGAAGTCATTTCCTCATTACCCAAGGGGTATACTTTGCAATGCGTTTTTTTAAATAAAATTAAGTCAAAAAATATATTACAAAATTATAGGAGATATACAAGATATATTTGAGGTAGGTTGTGTAACGTACAGTTTGTGAATTTTCATAGGCGAAAGCTTATGAAGGGTAATTCACTTAAGGTGTGCCAAACTGCTAGAGCGAGTAGGTTGGGTTGGGACAAAAAAAACTCATGTGGGAGGGGGGGTCTATTCCCTTCCGTTTAGCCGAGAGGGGCAATTTTCTTAAAAAATGACTTAAATTGGAAACAAAAATTATTAAAAAATAAAAAAATACCTTCTACAACGCCATGCTATGCCATTTTTTAAGGCCAAAAACCTCTTTCTTTTACCTATTTTGTTTTGAAAAATATTTATTTTAGTGAAATTTTTTCAAAATATTAATTTTCAAACTCAAAATTAAAAAAAAAAAAGTTAAAATCAAATTTTCAAACTAATTTTATTTCAAAATTTTACCTTATTTAGTATTTTTTGCCTAAATTCAATGCTCTTATTTGATTCAAGTCCAACATTAAAAACCGTATGTCTATAGGATTTCTTGTTGCCAAGCTATTCAAAAATAAAAGAACCTATTTCTGCAAAAAAAAAAAACACGAAAATCTAGCCTTATGAGATGGCACAAGTAATGCAAATTTTTGTGTGTTTCTTTTGAACAAGAAGGTTCGGATATTTTTGAATAGCTTAGCAACAAAAAGTCATAGAGCCATACGGTTTTCAGTGTCTGACCAAAACTAATAACAGCATTGAGTTTTGACAACAAAAATAATACTTGAATACATCAAATTTTGAAAAAAAATAGTTTGAAATTGTTTTCTATTTTTTGTTGCTATAATTTTGAGTTTGAAAGTTAATATTTTGAAAACTGATCACTAAAATAGCTTTATTTAAAAACACTAAAAAGGAGGAAATTTCTGGCTTTACAAAAAGATATGACATGGCATTGTAGGAGTTACCGTTATTTTTTAATTATTTTTGTTCCAATTTAAGTCATATTTTTAGAAAATTGCGCCTCCTGGCTAAACGGTGATAAATAGACCCCCCTTCCATACGATGTTTTTCTAGTCTCAACTCAACCTACTCGCTCTAGCTCATTAAACAACCTCACACCAAAAATAATACAACAAGTATTTTGTGTTATATTAGGTATCTTTGCTAACACCGAGTACCCTGTATTAGTCAAAAAATTCTTTTTTTTTAATAGAAAAAATGACTGGCAGCGGCAGACAAGAACAAAAAACGAGAAAAAGAAAATTGAACAAAAAAGATTCACTCAATAACGACAAACGACAAACCTCATCATTAGTCATCGCATCATCATCAGTCATCACTCATTATTTCCATATTTAAATTCCAACTCAACCCTTTGTCATCTCTCATCTCTCCAGACGAGTGATAAGATTACACTCATAAAGAGAAGCCATTGACAAACTTAAACATAGTACAAAAAACACTCAACCGAAAGAGTTAAAATTCATAGGTGCAGTTTTTAATTTTGCACACTGTTGTGTACATGAGTATGAATTTTGTACCTCAGAATTTCTGTTGAGTAACTTTGCTCACTTTGATTTCATATAGAAGCACTGACATCGTGTGCATGTTACCAACATGCACACTGTTAATTATCTGTATTTATGCTGTTGACATTTTTTTATGATACACTGCATAGGGGTGGGTTATGAAAATAAAATAAAATTTCTCATACGTGGTGATGCCTTATAAAGAGAAAAATAGCATATAGCTAGGTAGGTAGGTATCTATTGAAGCTAACTTGGTAGATAAAGTTTTGTTTTTACTGTGGGACTGTGGGGTGGGTGTGAATAAAAAGGTAAACATGGATTAATTTTTGGAATAGTTGATATTATGTAAATACATAATTGTATATCTGTCATTAAATTCAAATTAGCTGTTAGTTATATATTGAATATCAATATTGGTGTGAGCTACAAAAATAAATGAGAATTAAAAAAGAAGGTAGTGGTTACGAGGTGACTATTTAAACGCTCGCCGAAGGCGCCCATTGGTTTCAGCGCCCTGTGCATTTGCACCGCTTGCACGTATAGCTTGTCCGGCCCTGGCCGAACCCAAACGGCTATAGCAGAAAAGCACAGTGGCAGTCCGACACAATAACCAAAATTTGGGCATTCAATGTTCGATAATCTTCGCAAAGACGCTACACGTCGCGTCGTCGCTGTGAAAGCCATGGGTTGTCTCTGCAAATTCCTTCTTGGCCTGTCCTGGAGCTCAGCATTTAGGACAAGAATATACTGAAGGGCCTGTAGTTTGTATGTGAAATGTGATACACAGTTTTTAGTTTTACAACTTTTGGCAAAACAAGATGGTTTGTGAATGATGTCAGAAAAGTAGTGCATGGTGAGGAAGTGTGAATCGTTTTAACACTGTTCTGCTTAACTATAATAGTGTGTCCTTTTGATTGAAGACCAGTTCCTATATGTATCGATCAGGCGCTTAGACTGACAGTCCGGAAGAAAAATCTAGTGGGCAAGGAAATGTAAACCAATTAAAGAAAAGCTAACGCCGCCGTCATAGCAACAACAAACCTCCCCACGAAATATCGTCTTAGTTCTAGATTCAAATCAAGTTTCAAAAAAACCAAAAGTGTTGAAGGTGGTAAGAGAGGTCAGATCCGGTGTCGATGAGAAATTGAGTTCTGGGTCAGTAACGAAGAGACGTCTTCCAGGAACATAGCCATAGTTCGCCGTGATTACGAACTGTTGTTTGCGTTTTCCTGAAACTACATGGCTTATTATACCTACGTGCGTTAAATCAATATATTTTGAATGCTACCAATGGCATCAAAGAGCGTTTGCGTACTAGAGTTAGGATCACTTACTGACCTATAGCATGGCCGCCAAAGGTATAGGTGGCGGAGAAACTTCAACTATCTTATCAGCAGCTTGAGAAAATTACTGTGTATAGCTCATCTCTATTATCACTGCGTCAAAGGTGACTTCAAAAAGCAATACAAAATGCAGAGTAACGATCTCGAAATTTTGGGTCCTTTCAAAAAGCATCATAGTCTAATGTTTGATTTTCTATTAAAACACAACAGAAGCTAAAAACAGTAGTAATTTTTCATAAAATATTTATTTGTATAAAAGGACACTTACAATTATGCCGGATAATTTCATTTTCATAATATTATTACATATATTATAATTTGAATACAATATCCCATCGATCGTGTATACTTAAGATTTATGTCCTCAAAATTTTACGCAAACAAATACACAGTTTTGTATTTATTTTATTTATTAGTTCGTTAAAGTAAAGTAAGTAATTCTTTTTTTTTTAAATAATTTAAATAAATACTACATAAAAAATAAGCCGGCGAATTTTTTATCATTTCCCTTACATGTGTATTACATATTTATAATTTTTCTGTCGACAAAAAAATATATATTTATATATCAATGTATAGTAAAAAAGAAAATTATACACTAAACTACGTGTTTTTGTTTTGTTTATTTTAAATTATTTATTCCTATTTACTTTTTTTTTTTTAATTTAATTTATAAATGGTTGTGCGCTTGAAAAGCCCTATTTAAAAAAAATTATAACATAAAATTTGAATACTAAATTAATCTACAGGCGACTTGCGGAAAACATACTCTCGCACAATTAACACACTTAATATACAACTAAATCAAATATTTATAGTAAATATGTTATTAAATAAAATAGTAAGAAAAAAAACATCCTAAGCTCAAGTAACTGAAAATCATTTCATCTTGCATGCATTTTTTTTAAATTATTATTTTTATTTTTTTTATTTTATAATGCTTAACTATCAGTTTACACGTTCATAGTTTAAATGCGTTGCCTTCATTTTTTCCATTTTTTTAAATATTTTTTTTTGTATTAGTATATTTATGTTTTTAGTAAAAAAGTAAAAAACTATCATTGGATTTTCAATCAGTCGAACAATAGGATGTTCCATATTGTGCATATATGCATTATGCATAACATTACGCTTCATTTCTTTATTTTCTTTAATTATTACTATGATTATTTACTTTAAATACAATAATTAAACATACATAAGACTTTATTTGTTATTAAATAAAGTATATTGAACTTCATTTAGGTATATCTATTTATCAAATAGATACGCGTAAACAATATTTTTTCATGTTTTATTTTTCGTTTTATTCTACAAGTTTACTTATTATTTTGTATTATTTTTTATTTCTCCTAAAGTCATTAAATTTATAATTTATAGGTCGTAGTAGGAAAGTAGACAATGCTTTAGGTATAAAGAACTTGTTGCTCTAACAACAAAACAAAGAAGACTAGAAGAAGAAGCAACAATTTACAATACAATACAATACAAAAAAAAAACTCATAAAACTTAAAATTTAAAATTAATAACATTTTATAGTTATATTCTAAGTTAATCATATTCATAACGTAATTTATTGATTGCCGATAAGTTGAGTTTGTTCTAAACTTTGCAACAAAAAATCACGTTACAAAACTATATAACGCGCGTCTTGTTTATTATTACATACTAATTTTTTTTTTTTTATATTTAAATTAAAATAAGTAAGTGCGAGCTAAATTAATTGCACCTATACTATGTATACAGCACAATATCACTGGTTGCTTCTGACATTAATAAACTAAACTCTAATTAATCAATATGTTTTCTGGTGCTTTTTCGTTTAAATAAAAAGTTTTTTTTTCGTCTAAATCAATTCAATTCTCATTAATTATAACTTTTTTTTGTGTGTATCAAATTTGTGTGTTTTCTTTTGTTCTTAAAATAATTACTTATAATTATGGAATTGAGATATTTAGTATTACATTTTTATTCCGGTGTTAATTGTGTTGGCACCTTAATATAATATTGCTGCATTCTTTGTTTTCTAAAGATTTATTGATGGCTAATTCCTCATCTTCGGCGTGACGCAACAACGGCGATCATTTGGCGAAGCATTGGTTCGGGGGAGCATGTTTTGGGATCACACTTCATCTGTCCATCGCCACCACACCTAAAATGTTTTTTAATATGATTTTTATTTATTTTCACATATTTGAGGATATCATTTTATTTTAAAAAGATGATAGAATCCAAAGATACAATGAAGCCATGATACAATTAAACCATTGTATTTATATTTTTATAGTAATTTCATGGAACATTTTATTTTAGTTCTGAACGTCGTCAATGGCGGCACTAGTTGTCTTGTCTACTTTACATCGAATTTCTTCTATTGTTGTTTTTGCTTTCCATGGCAGTTTAGACAAAAACCACTCAAATTTCTTTCGAAGTTAAGCTTGTGAACGTCGTCGCTAGATGCCGCACAAAACGTTCCGCTTCTTGGGAATACTATAAAATATAAATACAATGATTAAACCAGTTAGCGCTGTTCCGTTTGCATTTTTGATTTGTTTACGTCACTTTTACGTCACTAACGCCATCGCTATTGCATTTCTGTTTTAGTTTTGTTCTGCGCTTTACGGAACAAATGGAACAGCGCTGCCATTGTATTTATATTTTATAGTATTCCCAAGAAGCGGAACGTTTTGTGCGGCATCTAGCGACGACGTTCACAAGCTTAACTTCGAAAGAAATTTGAGTGGTTTTTGTCTAAACTGCCATGGAAAGCAAAAACAACAATAGAAGAAATTCGATGTAAAGTAGACAAGACAACTAGTGCCGCCATTGACGACGTTCAGAACTAAAATAAAATGTTCCATGAAATTACTATAAAAATATAAATACAATGGCGCTGCCCTTATATATATATTTTTATAGTAATTTCATGGAACATGTTTTTTTAGTTCTGAGCTTCGTCAATAACGGCGTTAGTTGTCTTATCTACTTTACATCAAATATCTTCCATTGTTGTTTTTGCTTCCCATGGCAATCTAGACAAAAACCACTCCAATCAAGTGTTTGTAAACTTCGTCCATAGATGGCACACCGAACGTTCCTCTTATTGGGAGTACTATAGATTACAAGTACAATGCCGCTACCTTGTTTAGTTGTATCGTGCATGGTAGCGTTAGCTAGTGTCAGTTTGTCAATACCGAACGGAACGGAACGGTTCCATTTCCATCCCTTCTGTCAAATGAACCCGATTACGATAACATGCGGCGGCATTGTGTTTTTAATCTATAGTACTCCCAAAAAGAGGAACGTTTGGTGCACCATCTATGGACGAAGTTCCCAAACACTTGATTGGTGAGTTTTTTTGGTGTTTTTTGTCTAGATTGACACGGGAAGCAAAAAAAAAAACAATAGAAGACATTTGATGTAATGTAATAAGACAACAAGCGCCGCCATTGACGAAGTTCAGATCTGAAAAAAAAAACATGTTCCATGAAATTACTATACAAATGGATATACAATGGCGGTTGTTAACTTCCGTACCTTCTGTTTTGTCTAGAGAACTATCCATTGGAGACCACCTCATGGCAGACAAACAATCTGTCAAAACAGAACTACCCGGTTTTCTGCAGGGTCTTTTTCGTGGACAGCTTTTTTAAAATTTTAACTAAATGCATAAGGACCTCAGGTCTTTTAAATGCAAATTGCACGGCATTACTAAGAAGGAATAGCGATATAGGAAATAATTTTTGGTGGTATGAGATTAAGGTATTATTTATCTCACGAAAATCCCACTGTTTGCGTCAAGTTGAAGCTGGGGAAATATTGAAAAATGGCTGCCCATCAGGCTGGGTCTCGAACCCACAACTCTAAGCTAGCATTTCTAAGCACTACATCCACTATACCATTGCCAACCGTAAACTCCGACGGATTAAAACATTTCATTTGTCAAAGTTGAGATAAAATTAGAAATTGTTTTGACGAAAAATGGTCGAAACTGACAACATACCAGTTGCCTGAAAGACCATTAATCTTTGATGGTGATGCTTACCAATATTACTAACTTTCTCGCCATTTTTGTGCGAAAATGAAAAAAGAAAAAATTTTACGGGGATTGGTAAAAATCGTAAACATTGGAGGAAATTCTGACAACTTGTCAGTCGTGTAAATGAGGGGTAAAAAGTTGTATTTGACGCAGCTGGTATCTATTTAAAACGCTTCCCGCTTGTCCCGACATGCATGAATCTATTTACGCTGGTGACAACTTTCGCCAAGGTAAAAGCCAATTTGCAAAAATTCTGACAACTTGTCAGTAGTGTAAATGGGGGGTAAAAAGTTGTATTTGACGCAGCTGGTATCTATTTAAAACTCTTCCCGCTAGTCCATAGACATGCATAAATCTATTAGAGCTGGTGACCACTTTCGCCAAGGTAAAAGCCAATTTGCAAAAATTGGTTTAAAAAATGCATTAGAGGTTGGTTGCTCAAACAAATTTTGTTGTAGTTCCCCATAACGAACTTTACAACCGAAATTGGTTAACATTCCACTTAAATTGTTAGGTAGTTTTTTTCTTGGCAACATGTTAATTAGAAACTCGAAAGTAAAAGTGGTCTATTATGTTTGGGAAACCAGCAAAAAATTAAAATATCCGTAGGTTTTGCAAAACTGTATCGTCAAAGTATTTAGTTTCTTGGATTTCATCTTCTTTTAAAATTTTATAATACACATTTAAAAGTACTTACGTGCAATGCATGCATGGTCCGCTAGCTGAGTCGATTTTATCGCCCACCTTATAAGACTTTCCACTGATATGGCACCCATTCTTTGCTGCCGCTCCCCTGTACGCATGATGCAGGAAATGAGGGGGTAAAGTCGTGCTTGTTGTTGTTGTACTAGTTGTTATATTAAGTGTGGTTGCCATTGAGACAGGACACTCATAACGTGGACAACAGAATCCACTAATTGGTTCCTCATGGCATCCCGAAATTGGTGGTGGGCAGGATTGTTGCAAGCAAATAATATCACTTCGGAAGCAGAAACAGAAATCACATGGATCATCACGAGGTATCTGTTGAGCTGAAACAAATAGTTTGCCACCATATCGACAAGTGCCAGGTCCGAATACTTCGGTTTCATCTTCGTCAGTATATTCATCTTCGGCGTATGAGGGATATTGTGGTGGAACTTGTCCATACCCAGGTGGTTGGTAGTGTGATGTTGGTGCATTTGTGATTGATTGTGATGTTGTGGGTGGTTCCGTTGTTGGAATTGATGATGATTGTGAGTCATCAATAGGATGAGCTTGAGCTACTGATTCAGTGATCTTATCATCAATTTTGTCAGTGGCATTAGGCTGTGGTGGAGAAGTTGTGCGGTCGTGTTCAATGTGTGGGAACAGTGGATGAACTGTCGTGGACAGTGGAGACTCTTCTTCTGCAATTGGTTTGTCATCCGTGACCATGGGTTTGGGTAGATCTTCGGCAATTTTGTCATGTACGGATGGTGCAATACTGGCATTGAACTCTGGCTGAGAAGTTGTGTGCTTGTCTTCGATGTTTGGCAACAGTGGATTTATTGTAGTTATCGTTTGATTATCATCTACTATTTGTTGTTCATCAGACACAATTGGTTTGGTCAGATCTTCCTCAGTTTTGTCATGTACGGAAGGTACAATACTGGCATTGAACTGTGGCAGAGAAGTTGTGTACTTCTCTTCGATGTTAGGCAACAATGGATTTATTGTCGTTGTCAGTAGGCTATCTTCCACTGGTTGTTTATCAGACACAATTGGCTTAGCCTGATCTTCGTCAATTTTGTCTTCTATCGAAGGTGATATTGGCTTTTCTGAAGTCGACTGAATGAGTGAACCCTCAGTGGGTTGAACTTGTTTTTTCTGATCTTCTTCAGCAACTGCGGATAGTGTTTCAGGCACTTGCGTCTTGTCTTCAGTGTCCTCAGGCAATATTGTTGGTTGAACTGCATGTTTGTGATCTTCTTCAATTACTTCGGTTGAACTTTCAGGCGCTTGTGTTTTCTCGTCAGATTCTCCAGCGAGTTCTGATGGTATAACAGGTGTCTGTGTCTTTTCTTCTGATTCATCAGTCGAAATAGTTGGTTGTTGTTCTTCTTCATCAGTTCCTGTTTGAATTTCAGGAGCTGGTGTTTTTTCTTCAGATTCTTCAGCTGGTGTTAAAGGAGAAACATTCTCAATCTTAATGGGTACTTGTGGTTTTTCCCTTTCTTCTTCCTCAGACGATGATGTGGTCGATTCTTCCGATAATGGAGAAACTGGGTGATCGGAAATAGTTTCCTTGTCCATGTCTGAGTCTTTAGTTGGAAGCACAGTTATCAGGTCCACACGTTCGGTCACAAATTCAGCAATAGTTTGAACCTTAGCATCATCCTTTGGAGCTTCGGTGAGTTCCTCGCCTTCATGTGATTTTTCAGTTGAAGTGTGTTCAATACCAGTATGAATATCACCAGTCGATGGAGTGACAGGCTGCATCTCAAGTGGTGCAACTGTTGAGGAAATCTTATTATCACCTTCTTCTTCTTCAGATTCTGCTGAGTCAGTATCTTCAGCAGGTTTTCCGGTCGTGATTGTTTCAGAAGAAACATGGTCTGTGGACTCATCTAGTACAACAGGTTGTTCGGTTACTGAAATCGTTACATCAGCAACGTTAGATGGAACTGTTTTTTCTGGCAATATGGAGCTCGGGGCTTCGGTTTGGGCAACTGGTTTAACTTCTTCTGGTTTATCATTCTCATACGAATCTTGTTCCTCAGATGATATAGAAACTGGGCTTTCTGTTTGAGATGTTGGCTTTGGTGTTTGAGCTGTCGGCTTAGGTGTTTTGCTGTCCATTTCCTCAGATGATTCGTCTTCAATAGAAACTGTTTTATCAGGTTTGTCATCTGTTTCTGATATGTCAGACACTATTGGTGCATTGGTTGTTATGTTAGATTCTTCCAAGGAAGGCTTCTTTCTATCAGTAGAGCTTTCGGTTTGAGCTGGAACATCTTCGGCAGAAGGAATAGCAGTTACCATATCTTGGATCAGAATTTGATCATCGGACTCTGGCTTTCCATGCTGTGGAATTTCTTCATGACTGGATATTATCAGAGGCATTATTGTAGAATCTGTAGTTTCACTCTCTTCGTCTTCTTCAGTTGAAACTTCTTCCTTTAATGTTCCTGGTTTTTCAGTTTGTACTGAAGGCTTCATAGTATGTTCTTGGACTAGCTTTTCTTCGCTATCAGATTCAGATGAAGTAGTTACAGTTTCTTCACCTGGAAGAGGACTTTCAGTTGTAAGAAGAGTCTTGTCAACTTGTGGTTCTTGAACATCAGTATTTGGCAGCTCAGTTGGTAGTTCTTCATGTTCATCTGCGCTGATTGGAACTTGAGTCTGAGAAAGTATTTCCTCATCCAACTTAGGTGTAGCCAAAGTAACAGGAGATGCAGGTTCACTGTCAACTGAAGAAGATTCAGAAACAGTTGGAGCATTAGTTGCCAAAGACAGGTTGTCTTCATCCAAATTTACTAGAGGAAATTCTGTCCCTTCGATATTTTTATCAAAGCTGTTCATTGGCTTAGCCGGAGTGGAACTTGATGGGAGCTCTGTAGTATCCAAACTTGCATCATCAGAAATAGTCTTGATAGGAACAACGGCAGGAATCTTTTCTGCTTCTTCTTTGTCCATAATTTTGACAGGAGTTGAGATTTCAGGACCTTCCGTGGTACCTGCGAATTCATCTTCCAATCCTTGGGCAGAAGTAACCTTTGTGGGAGTCTCCGTTATATCAGTGCTTTCTTCGCTTGATTTGGTTGGGATAGATCCTTCTGTAGTTTTCTCGACGTCCTTTTCTTTATCCTTTATTTCTGTGGAAATTGTTGTGATATCTAGTTCGTTTGCTCCTTCTGAAGTTGGAACTGATGCAGTTGGTTTTTTGTCTTCAGGAAGTTCAGTTTCTACAAACTTATCTCCAGCCACAGGTAATACAGTTACAAAGTCAATTTCTTTTTCCACTTCAGGGGCAGATGTTGAACCATGTGGTTTTTCATCAGTTGACATTTCTGTTCCGTCTTCGAAATCAATTTCAGTCTTATCTTCATCAGATTCATCTTCGTCAGAAGACGGTGTACTTGGTTTTGGTTCTGCACTGTCACTTGGTGCACTTGTTTGAGTGGAAATATCTTCTTCAGATTCAGTGCCTGAAGCTGGAACAAAAGTGTTTGCAATGGGGGCAATTGTTTGAGAATCATCCTCACTAAGTGGGGTAACAGCAATTTCAACAGAATCTTCTTTTGTTGTTGGGGTACTAGTTGGAATCTCTGACTTATCCTTCTGTTCATCATATTTCTCTTCAGAAATAGGTGCACCGCTGCCTTCAACTGGATGACCTTCACCGATTGGTGAAACAGTTACGTCAGTCTTATCTTCTTCCTTATCCAAAACAGTAGGTTGATAAACAATAGCTGGTGCACTGGTTTGGCTAATGACCTCATTTTCTTGATCAGCTTCTTCTCCCGAAACTGGTGAACCACTTCCTTCAACTGAGTGTTCTTCAGTGGCTGGTGCAATAGTCTTGTCTTCTTCGTCTGGAACTAAAACAGGAGATTGCTTATCGATAGACGGAGCATTGGTTTGACTTATAATATCATCCTCTTCTTCAGAGATGTGTGCACCACTTCCTTCAGGTAAATGTTCGTCAATGGTGGGTGCGCCAGTCGGACTAATGTCAAATTCTCCTCCTGGAATAGAAGTTGTACCACTGCCTTTAGCGGTATGATCATCAGCAGTTGGAGCAATTGTCTGATTATCTTCTATAGATTCATCGCTTGAAGCTGGAGCAAGCGTTTGGTCCATAGTTGGAGCGCTAGTAGAACTAACACCATAGATCTTTTTCTCATCAGACTCTTCTTCGGCAATGTCAGCACCACTTCCTTCAATGGCTGGGACGCTAGTAGAAGATATTTCATCTTCTTTATCTTCACTGGGCTTAGTGCCCCCTGTTGGAACAATGAGTTTCTCTTCATCTAAGGCAGGAGTGCTTGTTTCGATCGGAATTTTGTTCTTTTCTAAATCAGACTCATCTACAGATACTGGTAATGGAGATCCTGTTTGGGTGGCGATTTCATCTTTCTTCGGCTCAGTGGCTGTTTCTGAATCTTGATCTTCTTCAGATTTATTTGGTGAAGCAGTGGGAGAAATTGGTGTTGCTTCATGTGGTGCAATATGTTCAGTTGATTCATCGGTTGTTTTATCTTCGTCGGATTCTGAAGATGGGATGTCGTCAACCTTATTTGTCTCTTCTTCATCTGGTTTAGCATGGGTAGTAATAGTGGAAGCTGGAGTCGTTGGAGCCTTATCAGTAACTTCTTCACTTTCTTCACTCTCTCCTGATTCTACAACAGCAGTGGGCTTGACAGGTTTTTCTTCTACCTTGGTGTGAGAAAGGTCTTCTGGAATATCTGGTTTTTGGTAGTGTATTTCAGGAACCGTTGTACTTTCATCAATAGGTTCAATATCACCTGCGTGCTCAGAAACAAACGGTTTGGAAGTGGTTAGTTTTTGGTCCTCTTCTTTCTGAAGTATTGGTGATTTTGTATCTTCTTCGGACTCGGTTTCTTCTCCTGATTCATTAGAACCTTCATCCGAAGTTTCAGGTGTCTCTTCACTTTGCGCCGAATCGTCTCTGTCAATTAAAGTTGGTTCTTTAGAACTTGTTTCAGGCTGTACTGCTGAAATAGTTGTAATTTCTTTTTCAAGAGTGCTTTCAGTGGTGGAAATATTTTCGTCAGTTTCAGAAACATCCACACTTATGGGAGATTTAGTTGAGATTTCGCCTTTAGGAGAAATTGGTTTGCCCGATTCTGTGGCAACATCAGCTGCAGGGGAAATTTCATGGCTCATTGGTGAATCAGTAGTTTTTTGTTCATCTTCTTTATCAGCTTGCCCAAGAGTTGTACTTTCTTCTGGTTTTTTCGTAGGAATACTGAATTCTGGTACAGAAGTAACCTCCATAGGTAGTTCAATATCTCCTGTGACCTGCTTAGTTGGTTTTGTGGTAATTGGTTGTTTCGTTGTTGTTGAACTTTCAACAGTAAAGTCTTCCTCAGAATGTTCAGTTGACGCTTCTTGTACCTTATCGTCCTTAATATGGGACATAGGTTTTTCAGGAGTTACAATCGGCAATTCAATGTCAATTGACGAAGGTGTTGTGGTTTCATCAGATTCATCAGGTTTTTCAGTCTTAGTTGATTCGTCTTCATCAATTGGGTTTTCAGCATATATTATTGTTACAACTTCACCCGGCTTTTGTGTTGATGCTGCTGATTCAGTTGAAAAATCGGGGTATTTCTTCGCTGGAGCCAATGTGGTAAATTGGATTTCTTCATCTTCAATGTCTTCAGGAGTTGTTGGTCGTTGGCCTTCGCCAAAACTGTCTATTCCACAAATGTATTCTGGGCAGCACTTATCAGTACTAGCTACATCCAAAACACAATTGTTTGGCTCTGGTGGGTCATTACAATTAACTGTTTGACATACGACGATACTGCTAATGCAAGTACAGGAAATTTCACATTCATTAGAAATCGGAACTGTAGCATTATTAGCAAATGTTTTGCCATTTGCCAGACAATCTCCTTCACCAGGGATCGCCGAGGGGATAATATCATGTGATAGTACACCCGTAGTCTCAGGGATGTCAGTAGATTCTGAAGATAGCTTATCTGGGTAGGCATTGGGAGAAATTGTTGTTCGTAGAACATTATCTTTTTCAGTTGGTTGTTGGTTTTGATCAATTTCCGTGCTCGTTTCATCTGAATCGATTGAATGTGGAATAGAAGCTGTTGGAACAACACTTTCTTCGTCTTCTTGGGAAATTGGAGCACGTGTTGTTTGGCTTGATGTTTCAGAATCAATAGGAGATGAACCCTTTGCTGGTTGTTCCTTTGGCTTTTCTTCTTCAAGAATCGAAGTATCAGAGCTATCAGTAGATGGAATAATCGTTGTAGTTTTAAGCTCCTTATCCTGATCACCTTGCGTGGTAGATGTTTCAGTAATAACAGGAAGAGAAGATTTGGTTGAAGAATCAAAAGTTCCTTGTTCTGGTTGCCTTTTGATTTCTTCTTCATCGATAGCTTCTCCAGAATCAGAAGATGGTAATACAGTAGTTGAATTACCAAGATCTTCATCGGATTCTTCTTTCACTTCTTCATCTGAAGCAGGAGCAGGAGGAGTAATAGTTGTTGAATCAGTAGACTCTGGTTGTTGCTTAATATTTTCTTCTGAGTCAGGTGCTTCCTGTTCAGATGGTTTTTCTTTATGTGTTTCTTCAGAAAGTTCTGTTCCAGTTTCAGGTATGGAAGGAACAATGGTTGTTGAGTCACCGATTTCTTGTTCCATAATCTTCTTATCATCTTGTTTCTGAGTGACCTCAGGTTCGTACATAGATGAAACAGTAGGACTTAATTCTGACACAGAATCGGAAATAGATGGAATGACTGTTGTTGTATCAACGATTGTATGATTCAGTTTATCCTTAACCATATCACCTACTTCGGCACTTCCAACTTCGGAATCAACAGCAGCTGGAATAGCTTCTTCACTACTTGGTGCATCTGGCTTGGATTCTGAAGAAGAAGTTGTCGAATCAATAATAACAACTCCTGACTGTTGTGTTACATCACCATCTTGAACACTTGGGGTTTCAGAATCAACAATAGCAGGTATCTCAGTTGAGTCAAATTGTGGTTTGACCGTTAATTGGTCTTCTTCAGTGCTTGTTTCCTTGTCTTTATCAATATATGGATGTTCGGTTGTTGATTGAGATGGACTCTGTTCCGTTTGTTTCTTATGTTCTTCTTCTTCTGTTTCAGAACTAATTTCTTCAGAATCAGTTACTGATGGAGTAGAAGCTGATACTTGATCAATACCATGTGCTGGTTGTATCTTGTCCTGTTCTATTTCTTCTTCAACTGATGGTATAGACGTTGTTGAATCATCAGTATCATGCTGCGGTTTTCCCTTCAACTCTTCTTCCTCAAATTTGGGTGTTCCAGTCTCAGTAATCGAAGGAATAACGGTTGTTGATTCAGAAACATCGTGTTCTAATTCTTTTTTAGGTTCTCCTGAGTCAACAGCAGATGGAGTTGACATATCAATATCTTCTTTGACTATTTCTTGTTCTTCGGATGGAGAAGGTGTTGATGAGGATTCAGTGAGGATTTCTTTTTCAGGTTTCAACTGTTCTTTTTCGGTGCTTGAAAGTTCGCTATCAGCAGCAGAAGGTGCTATCGTTGTTGCATCTTGCTCTCCCTTGATTTCCACTTCATCAGATTTAACAATAGATGACGCAGTGGATGTATGATCGATTGGAGCTCCACTGTCTTCTGCTTCTTTTTCAGTAACGATTGCAATGCCATCAGCAACAGAAGGTAAAGAAGTTGTAGAATCAACATGTTCTTTTTCAACTTCCTCTGATGGGATGTCTGTAGAGTATTCTTCTTCAGCGATGTGAATTCTAGTTGGTCGGCTTGTGGTTGTTCGTTTTTCAGTATCTGAAGATTCTGTTGAATGCACATCATCATCTTTTTCGTCACTTTCGGTGGCTTCGTCAACGTCGGACTCCCTAGCAGGTAGTGCAGTGGTTTCACCAGATATATCTTCTTCTTGAGAAATATCTCCAGAAACGGGTTTATTGGGAGTTTCTGTAACTTCTTGAACAACAGCTGGAATCTCATCATTTTCTTGAATTGGTTTTTGAATATCTTCAATGGTGCCTTGAGTGCTCTCATCTGATGTTGATTCAATAGTGATAGACGGCTTACGTGTTTTATCTTCTTCAGATTCATCTCCTTCCATAAGTGATTCCTCTTCAGAATGAGGAGCACCTTCACCTAATGGCGAAATTGGTTTAACAGTAACCTCAATTCCTTCAACTGTGGCTGATTGAACAGTTGTACTTTCAGTTATGACTTGTGGGAGTTCATCTTTAGTCTCATCTGAAGCAGTTGGCACAGTTTCAACTGACTCTGGTTCATCTTTTGGTTTTTTCTTAGGTAAGGAGGACTCAGTTTTGTGATCCCCGATCTCTGGCATACCAACATGGCTGTCATCGCCTTCAGTAATCATCTCGTAAGCTGGTGACTTTGTAGAACTTTCAGTTGAAGGAACTGAGTCATCAATCTTATCTTGAAGTTCGACTGTGCTGGCTGGAGTTTCTTCGGAGAACTCTACACTTTCTGACGAAGTTTCTTCTTGAGGTGTCGTAGATGTCTCAGGTTCAATTTGTGCTTTTGTTGGACCTAATGTAACCGCAACTGGGGTTTCAGATGAAGTTTCTGGTGCAGCTTCAGTGGCTGGCGTTTTTTCGGTATCTTCAGATTCTTCATCGGAAGTAGTTGGAGTGAAAGTGATTGGTTCGGATTCGATATCTGTCTGACTAGACGATGTAGTTGGTTTCACGTCACTTTCAGCTTCAGGAAGTGCCGATGCGCTTTCAACTTCGTGTGTTTTGATGTCTCCTTCCTTTGGTGGCAATTTATCTTCTTCAAGTAATGAATGTTTAGTAGTTCCTTCAACTGGGGATGTAACAGGAATCTTTGATGGCTTCTCATCGTCTTTGTCTATCACCTTTTCTATATCTCCTACCACTGGAGAAACTGTGGTTGTAGACTTTTCAATTTCATCTTCTTTCTTATTTTCGTCTTCTTCAATAGGAGCTTGAGTAGATTCATCTTCTTTTTCTTGATGACTATCCAGAAGTTCATCTTCAGTCTTATGTGTTGTGCTATGTTCGATTGGTGACTGTGTTATATCGTAACTAGTCTCTTTGATAGCTGATACTGTTGTCAAAAGAAGCTTGTCCTCTTCTTCTTCCTCTGAGTCCTTAACAGCTTCTTCACTCGGTTGTTCGACTTCACCAGCGATTGGTGAAATTGTTGTTGGAATCATCTCATCCTTCTTGTTATCATCTTGACTATCTACAGATTTTTCTGGCATTTCTGTAACTGCAATTTTATCATCAATGTGTTCTTGAAGTTGAACGTCCTCTTGTGACACGGATTCATGAAGATTGCTTTGAATCATTGGTAGGATTGTCGTCATATCTTCAATCAATGTTCCTTCAGTTGTCACGCTATCATCATCACAAACGTAATTGCTTGGACAACATTCTCCAGCAGCTGGTGGTAGGGCACGGCAAGTCTTGGCACCTGATTCCAATGTTGGCATTTCGCACTCTTGCACGGCGCAAACTATATCACCACGCATACAGTAACAATGTTCACATGAGCTTTTCCCAGTAATTGATGCTCCATCAGCATAAACTTCATTATCGTGGAAGCAGTCAGTAGTGACAGAGGGACTAGTTGTTGATTGCAATAGATATCCTTCAGTTGGTCGAATTGTTGTAGTTGTTGTTGAGAAATCTTCAATTTCCAAAAGTTCGTTTTCATGATCTGTAAGGATTGCAAAAAAAAAAAATGCTATCATGAGCAACCAAATAAAGTGATATTGACTTGTCTATCTTACCGCAGTTATATCTGACCGGACAACAGGATCCTTTGTTATAAATTGGCTGACATCCATCAATGTGTAGGGTACATTCTTGCATAAGACATGAAGTACGGTTTCTGATGCAATAACAAAGTTCACAAGGTTTGTTTGGATTCGATGGTACTTGAGCACCTTCAGCATAGAATTTGTTATCAATACTGCAACCGTATTTTTCAGGTATGCTTAGTTCTGTTCCTGGTGAGCTAGTTGTAAGCTGGTGACTGTGGTGTGCAATGTCTACTGGCACTATTAAGTTAAACAAATAATCATATATTTAATTACAGCAAAAGAAAATTTACTCTTTACCTTCAGGACATGTAACAATCGGACAACATTGATCCTCACGCTTCTCAACTGTGCAATCATGACCAATAGGTTTTGTGAACGGGCAAACCCTCAGGTAGCACATAAGCATTCTGTTGTGGCACGTACAATTCAGACATGGTTCATTTGTTAATATTCTATCACCTTCGCTATAGTGGTTGTAGTTGTAATAACATCCTTCTGAAATTTTAAGGAAGAAGTAAGAGAACGTTAGCCCTGAGACTGGCCTAGAATATATTTATCGTTTGTTTTATTGATAGAAACCTAACACCTTAAGAGACGTTGTTTACGGTAACCCAAATAACTCAACACTTAGAAATCTAACATTTGATCATGAACTTTTCCCAGGATAAGTCATGGTTTCCTTGACAACCACAAGAACTCTCAAAAAAGCAATTCTTATATATGGAGGTAGAACACAATAAGAGGAGTTGATCCATACCTAGATCCAGTTTAATAAGACCCGCACCAAAATCTTTGATATTTTTACATTTATCAATCTTGCATTAAATCACCCCTTTTGGACTCGTAAGTCCATACTAAGATTCAATGCATATTTTTCAGCAGGTAGCACTGAAAAATACTTTTGAAATGATTTTTTGCAAGCTCGAACTATCAATTTGCATCCAATTACCCTCCCACGCCTGAACCTCTTCAAACCTGTCCCGCCTATAATTTTTATATATATTTGCATCTACCGACAATATCAAACAAAATATTGGTAGAATGAGTGCCATAATATTTATGTCCTGAATTTAATAGCACTATGCCTCGTAAAATATTATATACCCACATGACCAATTAATTAACGAGATTATTGACACCGCGAATCTCCCGTCGACAATGTATGGAGTTGGCAACAGCCCGCCGCACCTGTGCTGTCGGTGGCATCGCAACTTCCCCATCACTAGCACCATCATAGTCATAATCACCATCATTTTTATCATCATCAACTCCGTTCGCTGTTGCTGGAATTACATTTCAATTAGTGTCAACCGTGCAATGGAAAGAATCACTATCGCCATCTCGCGTTAGTGCCGCACAGCATCAGTGTCACATCCGTATCCTCTATATTTGAACACGATGCGGTCACATTATCGTTGATATCTTAGGCCAGATTACATGTAGCCAGCTGTTAGGCAGACGGACGACTTACCTCGACACGCCATTCCAGCATCGCAGACTACAGACTACCTGTTCTTCTTTTCGAGACATTTTTAATTGAAGGAACAAGGAAGAAGCGTCTCACAACAACACATCACACAGACACTACACTACTCACTTACTATGTGCTTGCTTTGATTATTATCATTGTTTTCTTCATTTACACAAAATGACAAATTTTATTAATTATACACAACACATACACGGACTTAACAAAGGTAGCTGAAAAGATTTATTACCGTTATCCCTTTTGGAAACACCTCTAGGTACATACCCATATATATTCTTTAGTGGTACGAGTACATGTCCCACAGATTTAACTTCAAGTCGCACCCTAAGTATGCTTAAAGCTTTGATTTATGGAAAGTGTAAAGGTCGTTCGAACACCATAAATCAATTTCGAATATTCGATGACATTCCAATTAGGTTGTTCGAAATCATGTCGCATGCAAATAATGATTGTCTCGTAACGAATGCAATGCAAGTAATGTATGCAATGTGATTGCGATGTGTTATACATTTTTGAAATGTATTCAAAATAATCCGCGATTTACTTTGTTCAAATACAATAAATACAAATTGGAACAGAAGTCCATGTGAATGATCTTGACTGGGTGTTTATGCATCGACAAAAAAAAAAAAAACAAAAGAACCATAAATGCAGCATACATATAGGTGCAAGGCAAAGGCAAGTTCTATAGAAAACTTGGGCAAGTGTTGTTCTATTGTTGGAGCCTGGAGGGTTGCAGTTGCAAGAGACTCTATTTTATGGTAAGATTGCATTATACATGGATTCTCCTTGTAAGAAGTTCTGCTTTGGAAGCAAAAATATATGCTATAGATCAGAGCCTTAAGCCAGTTGTAGCATCATGACATGTATTGTGTATAATAATTCGATCAAGGAAGAAGGCAGAGAAGTCCACATGGTTTATATTTTTACAACTCAAACCATGCATAATGCATTTGAAAGTGCCTCGCAGCATTTTATCTATCTACTACCGGCCGGTGGTTATTTATTTTAACTATTATTGCACTTGTAAAATGTCTTTTTGTTGAATATTTTACTGGTAATAACGTATAATAGGCAATTTATGAGCAATTAGAACTTTGTATGCTTATGAAAAGGCATTTTAAATCAATTAAATGATTTCATACTTAAAATGCTTTGAATACTATATTATCCATCATATAGTTCAATTCAAACGAACTGCCTTGAAAAGTAATAGGGTTTTCACACCGAGCTGAAAACACGGTTTTCGTTGAAAAACCTCCAAAACCTGAACGAAAAAACAAGTTTTACCATAAATTTTTGCTAAACACAAGTTTTCGAAAACAACTAGTTTTATATAAAACCTGTCGAAAACTTGTTGGAACACAAAGTAAACACACCTAAGTTTGTTGTGATTCTTTCAGAACACACCTAAGTTTCTTGTGATTCTTTCCAAACACACCTAAAAAGCGCATAAACGTCAAAAAATAAAATCCATCATAGCAGCCGAAAATATTTTCATTTCAAAAAACCGGGTTTTCGGCTCGGTGATAGATAAAGCATTGCAAGTTTTTTGATAGCGCCGATTACACTTATACTAGCTTTGTTTGTTGAATCAGCTGTTGAAGTGACTTTTGCTGTCAAGCATTTATTGTGTATTTTTCTTTTGTATTTGATTTTTCATCATTTTTTTCAAAAAAAAAGTAAAAGAATCGCAAGTCAATGCATTTATTTTGAAGAAAATACAAATCGAACAATTAAAGCACAATGGATACTTTTGATTTTTTTGCTTTGTAAAAAAATATACAATCAGCAGCCCTTAAGTGTTTTTTGAGAACGGGAAAACCCAGGTTTTTTGACAACTCTTGGAGTTGTTAAAAAAACCTTGGGCAACCCTGGGTAAAGTTCAACAAACAAAGCTATTTACACTTTTACCAAAATTCATACACCTACACACGGTTTTGATTATTGTTAACACTGTTAAAAAAACGTCAATCTAGCTCACTTTTTGTTTCGTTAAGAAATTTGAACTAACTATAGCTAACAATTGTTAAGTTTCAAAGTTATATGAAAATTTGCCGCCATTTGCAACAATGAATGCATCTTCAGATAGGGCGATCTCAATCACTTTTACTTCACCTGTATTTATAATGAAAGGACTGTTTCGTGAAGTTTTCGATAAGTTTTACATATGTAGATAATACATAAAACGGATTCGTGTTTGAACTTCTTTTCTAAAATTTTACAGCTGATTCTAAAAGCGCAAAATACTGAATCGTTTTGTTTTACCAGATGCTGCAGTGCCAATCCGTCTATTTTGGGAAGTGTGTATTTTTTTCACAGAACACAAAGGGAACATTTTCGTTCAGTTCTGACACTAGGCTCCGTTCGCTCTCTCTTATTTTGATTCGTTTAATTAAATAAATTGATTGTATTTTAAGGAACATTTTAAAAATAAGTTTCTTGAAAATAGATTCGTGGTTGGTATTTTAGTTTGTCAAAAAGGGGGAAAATAAACTGATTAGAGTTGAACTCATACCATTTTCGAAGCTGGACTTTCTGAGAAACAGTCAGCTTATTTAGCATTTATTCATATAAGCCGTAAAAGATGTAGAAACTATGTGTAGATTTTATTGCTGCTATTCATGCTATTGGTACTTATATTTTTATCACCTTTCGAACTTACCTGAATATTTTTGTAGATCGTGAGATTCTTGAACTGGAGCTGAAATTGAAAAGAAATTTAAAATTAATGAATAATGTAGAATAAATTAAACTAAACATTTCTTTGTAAATAAAACAATTGCTTGTAAATCATTAATATGGAAATGAAATCATCATAGGGAGCAGTTACAAAAACTGCAACTCTTTCCGAATTATATCTTATCGTTTGATAATTCAAAAACGAAAAAAGGAACGCTCAACTCAAAGAAATCCTACAACATCCCAGAAATAGAAACAGCCAAAAGATAACTTTGGACAACAAGTCAGAAACATCACCAGCAACAAAACGAATTCTCGACAAGTGGGGTCCAAGTTGTCGCTAGCGCAGCGTGTTCTTCATATATGAACTCTTGCAAGTTACACAGGATTTGTAGTATGTGATTTCAAGTAGACGCGCGTTTGATAGGTATCCTCTCTAGGTACACATAGTCAATATCATTGAGATACCCGATCTGGGGCTAGTACACACTTTTTGTATGTTTTTTTTTTTGCTTGATTCTAAATCATGTGTGTTAGCCTGTAGTGGTAGTAGTTATACATTTATGCACTTTCTTACCAAAACAACAACAACAACAGCCAAAAGAAGCCGAATGGAACGAATGCTTAAAGTGGTCCTAGATCTTCTCTCTGTGACTTTGACCAAGAAATGGCTCTTCGTTGTCGTATATGTAATAGCCAGTTGCTGCTGCTGCGAAATGCCATAACATAGTCAAAGGTAAACGAAAGCAAGAAAATGAAAAACGTTGTTTTCGTTGTTACAACCAACTTAGTAGGTCCAACAAAAAAAAAAAAAAAAAACTAAGAAGAACATTAGCATTACACCGAAGGTACAAACATCGAGGTACAAAGATGATCATGACGATGATGATGATGAAGAACCAAAAGACGCGAAGCACCAAGTAGAAGAAGGTGCTTCTTGGGCACATTGTACTACACTATACACTACACACGTATGGACGTGTGCATGAGCAATTTTCCTATTTTTTTTAAGTTGAATGACCCATGTGTGTGCAAATGTAGCTTCTTCCCAGAGCCAACAACAGCCCCCTCTCCACTCCCACAGCTAGACTTGGGAAGTGTATAGTTTTCTTAATTCCTAAGCTGAACTTGAACATGAAACACATCCGTGCTTACTATCCAAACTCTTTTGAAAGGGCCGGACTATGGATGCTTTTAAGACCCGTAATTTTATTTAGTTTAAATATTTTTCAAACTTAAAACGTTTCTTTTTCGATCGAATTTATAGTACCTACTGTCATGGTAGCGATTGTTTTTAGCGCCATCTATAATTCCAAACTTTGTTTCTAACAGATATTATAGTAAGATATAGCGATAGCGCCCCTTTGGATGACAATAGATATTGCTTTCTCATATAATAGATAACAGAACTGCAGCTTACAGCATGTTATTTAAACGAGTTTCGAAAAAAAGAAAAAAAATTTCAGTAACAAAGTGGTGTCTGTTTCATACTCTTTAACTAAACTAATGATTCATATTACTCATACTACTATACCAGGAGCACACATACTTGTCTGTTTTAGTATATTGCTATTTAGTAAGGGCGAGTAAATTTTGAAGTGAACACTCGTTTTTATAATATAGCTTCATCATTTTGATCGTTTATCTTTTTATCATCTTTTGATTTGGCAACTGAATAATAGACAATAAATTTGACAGATGTCACCAAAACAATATGGCCATTTGAAAAACCAATATTTGTGTTATACTCTAATTTTGTTTTATAATGGTTGTTCAAGTTATACCTTCTTCTTTACAGTTTTTGAGGAGTTCAGCATTTGAATCGCAGTGACATATTAACTGTCAACCCAACGAATTTCTAAACAGCATTTTACAGAGACTCGATACCATCTGTCATTGTATCATTTTATGTACAAACATTTTTATAAATTAATTTTATAGTCTGTTCAAGCAACATCTGTCTAATTTATATAAGCAAGAGCTTAACGAAACTTAACGAAAGGGCATGTGCGTATTGTAGCCAATGCTAGATAAATGTGATTTGATTAGTAATGCGATTTTGAGAGTAGACCATGATTGGTCATGGTCATGTCAATTATATAGTTGGGCCTTAAGTTGGGATTCGCTATCATACGTTCTAAAGCTATTAAAAATATACCGAAAGCTTGCTTATTGAAAGCACAGAGCCAAAACCTGATTTTGGCCGTTCTTGTAAAATTAAAATCCGCCCCAATTTCCTATTAAATACTTTATATGATGTCAAATACGGCCCTGAAACATTGTGTGTTGGTTTGTTTTTCGTTGGCCAACCAATTTTAATAGACAATTTATCACTGTGCGAAAAAAAGTTACCATGAAATTGAAACTTTGCTCGCCGGCCGCGGAGCTTGGGGGAGGATTTGGGTGGTCTAGGTCTAGGCTATACCTTCCTCCTCCTACCGTGTGTGCAATGTTCTGTTCATATATATGTATATACGAACGAAGAAGACATCGGCCATCATCAGGAATCTTTACGGTGCGTGTGTTCCTTCCAAAGGAGCATCATTGCAAGCACACAAATTACACGAGATGGTCTGTTGCACATAGGGTGAGGTAGGTTAGCTTGGGTGCTGGTGCTGGAGCTGGAGCTGGATCTGGCAATGGTAGGTAGGTTTTATAATGTATCTCTTGCATTAGCACCCCCATAATAGTGAGTTCCTGTGTTGAAAAATCATTTTCGCCAAGGCGGCTCTGCGGTTAATTTATTTTGTTTTCTTCTTTATTGCTCGTCTGGCAAAGTGAGTGCTTTTGTACCTACATATATGGTGAAGTCCATCTTTTCTTGGAGTTATGTTGGAGATTCTTATGGAGTATCGAATTTGTTATTGTTTTTTTTGTTGTTGTTGTTGTTAAGTTTTGTGTTCTAGCGTTAACTAGGAGGAAAAAGAAAACGAATGCGAAATTACAGATGCATAGAATTTTCATTTTCCTTCGAAACTGATGTAATTTAGTTGATTATCCCTGGCGATATGAACCGTCAGCGTCGCCGTCTCCGACGTTGGTCTTGGGTTGCTCGTTGTATAGTATAGGCAGAGTGGAAGAGGCAGGGCAAGGTTTCACGTTTCGCAAATTATGTGAAAGAATTACACACGGGCAGGGTCGAGAAGATGCGGATGGTATTCGCAAAGTCATCGACTGCTGTAATAACAAAAGTCGTATTCCATCCAACTTGGACTGCGCCACATCCATAGCCACCACCACCACCACCATCGCCACTGCCATCATACCGCCAAACTGCAATACACTGTCGCAGCCATCACCGCTCACCGCTCCAATATGTCGAATTACTTAACTTTTGCGAATTTAAACTGCACGCGATTTGTGTTGTGTGTCTTCAGAGGTTCTCGCGATGATGGTCATGCATTAGACCGCATAGATTGCATCTGTAAAGGAGCGTAGAAGAGTAGGTGTCATTAAGTGTGCACTAGAGCCAACAGAGGCTAGAACCAGCTCTAGCTCTAGCAGCAGAAGCACAGCAGACAGCACATTGCATTAGGTAGAGTGTAGGTACTCTCTCATATCTCTGATCGATCTAGAACAATTTTCAACGAATCTTCTTATCTAATTGGATAGGTGCACTCGCCTCATCAGGAAGAAAAGGAAGACATTTTGTTTCTATTACTATGCCTACATGCTCAAGTAGACTCTTCTATGTCTGTACGATTATATATGTATGTATAGTAAAAAAGATTGTCTAGCATGTTATCCTTGTTGTTGATGGCTGGGAATATCGTCACAATCAATTAAATGGTCACTGGCATTGACCATTAGGATATTCCATAGGCCAACTATACCTACTCTTATAGGAACCAGATGGATGTTGGATGCTTGATTATATCAGGAGTTGTTTTTTGTTTTTGGTTTACAAAATCACGCTGCATATAATTGCAGTGTTTATAGCAACAAGATGGGCTTGTAATGTTGAGAAGTTTTATTTCGATTGGACATTTGATTACTGTTTGATGACTACAACATAGTATAACATGTAGTTGTGAGGATTTGTTCTTATTTGAATGATACCTAGGCATAAACGTTAAGGAAGTGATTTGAAACGCTAAGCTTTATATTCTTACGAAGCGCATTTCGACTTCTCTAGAAATATAAAGAAATTATAAAACAGTAAACCAAGACTCTTTCTGTGCCGCTCTTTTGGGGGAGCCACAGCCTCTGAATTATTTTCGAAATACCTACATTTCCTACATATGTATGTAACTCAATTAAAAAAAAAAATGTCACCGACAAAATGTGACTTAGGTATTTTGAAATTTCCGAAATTATACTTCTTCAAGTACCAACATTGTAATATGTAAACAACTTGGATAACATAATGACATGTTTGTTGTCATAACAACGAGACTCGAAACAACTCGAAATATCCTTGATGTCATTGTGACATTTTGTATACCAGCTCGAATGAAAGAGTAAAAGAAAACGACCCCGCCAGAATGTTTCAATGAATTTTGTTATTTATAGTAGGATGAAAGTCTTTCTGTGTCCAACGACCAGAGTGTAAATGCAAATTACGTATACGTTGATCTTCTAACGGTTTCCACATTGGGCATCCAAAAAACGCAGAAATAAGGGCCGTAATGCTACTTTTAAAAAACAAAATGCAAAAATTCTTAAAAGCGAACCCCGACCTGGCAGACTGTGTTTTGTTGCCACTCTAAATCTAAAATCTAATCGTAAAGCTTCCGAAAAAAATGCAGTGGCCACACTTTCTGAGAAATCGTGCTGCAAAAAGATGGAAGGATCTAGTCACCTCCAATAATAGAAGGAGTTGCAGTGTTGTTCCAGAAATCAAGAAGAAGGAGAATAGTAGGCTAGGGGAATAGTAGGTAATAGATTTCTCAGAAATGTCAGAATCGTTTTGGATGGCATTTTAAATTTTGATAGTTTCTGCCGTGATTTTTTCCCTTACTTTTCCCGGAGGTAAAAGTATTGTGCCTTATCCGCATGAACCCAATAAACTAAATCCAAATCCACTTAGCCGGGAAGGCTTGATTACGAAACAAAAAATAGGAATATCCAAAAATCTATTATGTACCCATACTTTAAATATGATTTTTAAAATAGAACTTCCGTTTTCATATTTGAGTTATTCTTCATTGTGGTTCCGATCACCGACTGATGGCATAAGGCTTCGCACCCAATCTCTCTCTTTGTTGAACCAATCCCCTTAAGCTTATATGTTATGCTCAGAAATGGGTTAGAAGTACGAATCAAAAAGTAGAAGATAACGAGCCGTTCGTATGTTAATAAATTCAGCATATTATGGGAAATGTGGTATATAACTGTTGTACTCGTAACAATACTAAATGAATGTTATCAGTAGCAATACAAGCTGGAATTGCTAGGTCTATGATGACGTCACAAGATCAAAACTATTATGTTTTTTCTTTCATGGGTTAAAAGTTACCTTGATAGTCTTTATAGGATTTGAATAGCCTATTTTGTTGATGCAAATTCTATCAGATATTTTTTGTTCCGTATAGTTGCTTGCTGGTAAGATGAAAACTTGGTATTGACCACGGAGAATAAGATACAGACCGCGAACTCCTAGTATGGTCTCTCTTTTTTGCCTACAAGCTGATGTGCCATTTGTTCTGAGACTGTGACGCTCTCCCGTGCTTTTTAAATGGGAGCAGTAAACACACCACAAAAATAAATGGCACACGCAGGGATGTACACGTATTCACAGACACGCAAAATATTTCGAGGGTGTTTCAGGCAAGGGGGTACGAGTTGGTGGTCTGTGTTAGTCTGTGGTATTGACATTGCTCAGGATCATGTTATCTTCGTACCTACATTTTTGTACGAAATTCCAAACACAAATAAAAAGCAATATTTTTTATTCGATGTAATAGCTTAATTTTATCAGACTGAACGAATTTCCAACATTTTCGAACTGCATTAAAGCGTAATTTACGACAATTGCCTTATTTGTTTTCCAATTCACGAAACCCATTGACCCAAAAATATATTGAAGAGTCCTCTGTTTTCAAAACGAAAAACAAAAAAATAAACCTTACTCCAAATGATTCACCCCCAAAAGTCAAGTTAATATCATTAACAAAAATTCTTGACACAGTTTCTCTTAGCCAGCCAACAAATTTCAGGTTTAAAAAACAAAAGATAGGTATAAGTTCTCTGACTCCTTGCAATATAAACATAAAATCAAATCAATTTAACAACAAATCATCAGCAAGTGCCTGAACCCGTTTTGTTTCTTTCGACATCGTTAACAATTTTGTTGAGCGCCAGAGCACACGCCAAATCGCCCGCCCGCCGCCCGTATCCGCACAGCTGCGCCGCGCCGCCACTCCGCGCCGCCGCCACCACCATCGCACTCAGCGACATTTCACGCACTTTTGGAATTGACTGTGGTAAAATATTTCTTTCGGTTTATAGTTATTTATTGCGAATATTAAAATCAATATTCAGATGAACCAGTTAAGAATAACGGATATATTCTTGTTCGAGGCAGTTAATCCTAGTGAGTGAATTTCCTGTTCTCACATTCTCTAAGCTATAGGTAAGGTATACCTACAATACTCGTATCGTATGTTTATAAAAAAAACCTGCCCGCTTTTTAAAGCTGGTTTTATATTCTATTTTAGGATCCGAAAATAAAATAAAACCAAAAGAACTGAAATAAAATGTATCTCTCACACGATAAAAGGCTGTGTAACTAGCCACTTCCGACACTTGTGTTAAATTGCTCACAAATTATCTTTGAGATGTGTTTCGCTTGAATTGATTAACTACTGGAATTGAAATAGGTGACATGATGGATGATCATCGAGTGCTAACGCTACCGGGTACCACCCGAAATCTGGTCTCCGTCGTCTGCGGGATCAGTGCTAATCCGTATCCGATAAATTGACAGCAGCTAGTCAGTCGATGAAGGTAAAACGAAAAAGAATTATGGCGACACAATTAGTTAGTAGTTATAAAAAAGGAACTTGATGAACGACTCGAGATACGGACGGCTAATACGCGAGTAAATAAATACCTTGAGAAAAATGTGAACTTTTTTTTTTTTAATGACACCCTGTATGTATGAGGTGTCGGTGTGTGTACAAAGGGTGGTAGATGGCGCTAGTCATGCGATCGTAATTTGTTCTTTTCAACCCGCAGCATGTTACTGGGTGTTCATTTATTTCTTCTTTTCTTTTTTTTTTAGTATTTTTTTTTTTGCAAAGATAGTAATAAAGTTCGTTGTTCGCATAATGAATTTTAATTAAAATACATTATATCTCAACATTTATCGTGCTGTAATTAAAGCTCCAGCAATGTACGAGTCTTCATCATGTATGTACGAGTAGGTACCTACTTCGAACGAGTTCAACGATCGACATAGGTATCTTAAGATTCTGAACTTAGCACACCTCCTCCAATGAGTGTATTGGTAGGTCTAGGTATACTTATGAAACGGATGAAATAGCGTGAGATAGTTTTGTAGCACCTTTCTGCATTCTATAAAAGAGTACACTCATCATTGTCAGACCTAACACATTTAATGAGAACAAAAGTAAAAAATAAAATAAAATGAAGGAACTTGGGACATGGAGGCACTGAAAAAAAAAGGAAGACATGTCTTGTGACTACGAAGCGACGACGGAAGTGATCGCGCGAATTTATAAAAAAGGGAGCAAAATTCCTGCCGAAGAATGGCGAGAAGTACAATGTCTTAACTTAAAAGGTATACAGGGCAAGGAAGCGTTGAACAGACCCAACAAAATGTATAAATCGCACTTACAAATATAATGCAAATGAGTGAATTTTTGAACATAAAAATAAAGTGCACGAATTTGTGAGGAGAACTTTTGGAATGGCTTATATTATGTAACTTTTGTTAATGTCTTGAACGTATCAATAAGAATTTTTTTGTAGTAACTTTATGCATACTCACATGATTAAGACGCTTACTGCATGAACAATGAATAGGAACACAATGAGCCAAAGAAACAGTCGGAATCGCAGTCGCAGCACCTGTCAGAATAATGAACTATGCATTTGGTGAAAATATAGGTGAAATTAGTGAACCAGGGTAAAAATAACTTCTTATTGAACAAGTGCGGTTTTAAAAAACTTTTCATCACGCTGTAAGACTTTTTTGAAGTTTAACAGACAGTGCTGAAAGTTTCAGGCAGTAGTCAATCTAATGAAAAAGATGTCGGTCGAGAAAAAATTGGGGTAGCGGTATTCAATAAAGTGAAACTGTTCGGGCGAGCTGTTCGTAGCAGTGGAAGATTATTTGGAAAATTATCAGTACAATTTGGTCGAATCAAAAGTATTCACGACAGTTAAAATACTCACTTCAAGGGAAAAAGAGAAAAGAAGAATTAACCTTACTTTCTGGTAGTTCAGAAATAATTCGGGAATAATAGCGGGTGGCTATGGTACATTGGATGTAGTGCCTAACCGAAGCCGGCTAATTCACTGTGCACAATTCACCGTGCACAATTCACTGTGCACAATTCACTGTGGGGACACTTCACTGTGCACAATTCACTGTGGTACACAATTCACTGTGGCGGGCAATTAACTGTTATGGACAATAAATTTACAGTGGTGGACAACTGTGGTGGGGTTATTCACTGTGGCAAAAGTTGAATAAATTCCACCTCTATAGTGATGAGCAGACATTGAAATACATCAAATGGAATATGATTTTCCTTATGTTGTGTTCGTTTTATTTTCTGAATATGACCTTACGAAACTAATAAAAATTTTAAGTTTTCGACATCTGACAATTTTCGACCTGGTTTCAATTTGTTTCAATAACTGAAAAAATTATTACAATCGGAACCAAGATCTGTTAGATTTTTGTTCTCTGTTTATTGATTTAATGAAAAAACTTTGTAAAGAATAATACTAAACCGTTTTAAGATTTAGGCATTGGGGACAGTTCACTGTGGTGGACAATTAACTGTGTGCATTTCATTGTGGTGTACTATTCGCGCGCGCGAATAGTACACCACAATGAAATGCACACAGTTAATTGTCCACCACAGTGAATTGTGTCAACAGTGAATTGTGCACAGTGAATTGTCCCCACAGTGAATTGTGCACAGTAAATTGCTTAAAAGTTAAAAAAAACTCCTTTATTGATTTCTCTTATATAGCTTTAAATACCAAAGGCCTAAAAAATTCACTGATTTATCGAGTTCCTATTTGAATTGGTTCTAAATAGTATATTATTTAAACACTTCCCTCTGTTATAGGATTATTTTTCGTTCAACGATCACCTTTTAAAAATAACCAGCGTGTGCACGCACCTTTAATATGATCCATCTTGATTACATGTAGTGTGACAATGGTAGATATGAATACATGTATTTGTATGTACGCATGGTCTAATGTTTTAGCTAGCCTTCCTTACCAAACTTCTACTCTTACCAAAGAGTATCTATAAATAAATAAGAAAATGTCCAAGTAAAAAGGTAGACCAGGGCGAGAATTCAGGAAAAAGGAGAAGATGATAAGTCATCTAAACTATAAGTAAATATATCATATGCTTTTAGCGATCAGATGATCCAAGACGTTATAAGTACTTTGTGCATATGTGTTTTTGTTTTCTAGAATTCCTTCTAAAAAAATGGCTTTAGTGACCGAGTATTGGTATATGCACACGAGAACAGACTATTCAACTAAAGGACGGACATTGAGATAATATAACCTTAAAAGAGATGGAAATAGCTGCAAAAGCGATAGATACTTCAGAGTTTGAAGAGGACATAATAAAATAATCCAATGGCAAAGATCACGACTATGTGCGCGTGCGCCACCATGCCACCAATCGAATAGTGTTAGCAAAATTCTTTTACCAGACCGTGAAATTCGTGCGCGCAGCAAGAAAAAAAAATCAAAAAAAGTGTCCGTCGTCATCGTTGTTGGGTCAGTTACAACTTCGCATCTGAAAGATATACCTCTATCCACGGGGATACACAACACATACAGACTGGATCCAGCACGCTAGAAAAATTGCTTGGTGACGCGACAACATTACAAAACATTTGTATAGTTGATTTATTCTGTTATCAATGAATGTGAAATTGATTAATTGATCTTGATTTAGCAAAAGTTTAAGAGTTACACTAGCCAAGTATCGCATCGGCTGGAAATCGTCGCCCATCGCACGTTTATGATAAGTATTTTGATATAACATTCCACAGTCAAGAGTCGGGCTCGGACTGGACCTTGCCAACATAAATATTTTTTTGCTCACACAAAAGGGTTTATCGGATACGGAAGAGATTTTCACGTTGCGATTTCAATGGCCAAATGCTTAGACGAGTAGGCTTACTAAAAGGGTTTATATAGGAGAACTTTGCAGATACATATTAGCTATAGGAGCAGGTTTGGAATTTAATAGAAATTAATGCATATATGGGAAGTGTCAGATACATTCTTGTTTTGGTTTTGGTTGAAAGATTTTAAAGAACCACTTTTCAATTCCTTACATTCTTTTAAAGGAGGCAAGTTAAAGCTAAGTAGTTGCTTGTTCACCTGGAAAATGGATTGTAATTTTTTCATGTGGTTGAAACGAAACTATGAAAAGATCTTTTTTTGTTATGAGAAAATTCCGAAAATCTTATGAAACCATAATGAACGCAAACTCCGTTCGTTAAGTGTCGTTCGATTTCGTAAATTAAAACACGAGCACTCGACGCACACAAAACTTTGACAGTTTGTCGCCTTTTGGTACATACATATGTATGGGTGGTTCTATTTTCACGCAAGTGAAGCAGTTATTTATTTAATAAAGAAAATTTTGATCAAGGGCGCCTGTCTGGGAACTGGACATACCTATTCAAAACAAATTTATAAGAAAGGACTTGAAATTATTTTACTTGAAAAGTGAGCCTCGGTGAAACACTTGCTTAGCTCATGTGTGCGAGAAAAAAACTCCCTACATAATTATTTATTTGGTCAACAGTTAATTATGGCCTTACCACGTATTTTAGCATGCGTTTTGTTAAGTTTTGACATAATCTTGTGACTTACATAAGATCATAATTTATACCTTTGTACATACATACTATACCGCGCTCTTTAAGATCAGAATGAAGTGAAGGGGCAGTTAGAGTAAAATGCAAAGACACCAAACGTCAGGTTGACAATTGAAAATTATGTATGAGTGTTTATCATAAATATTTGTATGACCTGCACACGCATGGCTTCTTGGCAGAAGCTACGAGTGGCATCCAGTTGAAACTGGGGGAATAAATAAAAATTGCTGCCCAGGCTGGGTTTGAACTCAACTCTAGGTTTAGCAATTCAGCACTACATCCACTGTACCATTGCTACCCGCTTGGGCAACAAATCTGTTTCGAATCTTAAAAATCTTACCTAACCAACCTTAACTTCAACATTAAAATATGAATAAATTATTATACCTACCAAGCTGTATTTATTTAGCAAAAAAAATATTTTTCATTCAATGCCAAACCTGACGAAGGATCATTTATTTTGATTGAAAGCAAAACTGATATTTTATGCAACTATTGACGTCTCTGTGGGACACCATTATATTCTTTCCAAATTCGTTTGACATTAACTGTCAAAATGACAGATGCACACCTATCAACTTTTCTCACAATCGTAATCATTAAAAAAATGTTAAATAGAAGTGTCAGTGCAAACGACCCCATATCAATTCATCTAACTGTTAATCTCCGCTCTAAAGATCTCTAAGTTCTGCCCCCCAAAATGACCAAAGGCCGTAAACAAAGTGGGAACGTTATAACTTTTTGTTTTGTCTAGAGGCCAATTTGTTCACCTATTTTGTTTTATCACTGTTATATCACTCACAATAATAATAATTATTACCCTGGCTACTTTATTAGGTTATGCGATGTCAAATTTGAAAGACACTAATTACATAAAAAAAAAGAAGTATAGAAAAGACGGGGTTTTTACGTCTGTGCCCTAAAGATCTGGATTCTATGGAAGATGACTGACCTTAGCGGTATGATAAGTTTTGTTGTTGGGCGATGCTACTCGAGCGCAAACAACGAAAGAGAAGGAATATGATTACGCATTTGGAATCAAGGAACCAAAGAGGTTTTTGCCCTCAACCCACTGTGATTCTATTTTAGCTAAGCTGATGCTTGGTGTGCTGCTCTTCGTGTTTGGTTCTAATTCTTGGGAATTTAATTAAGTTTATGTGAAACACTTGTTGGTGGTAGGTTAGGTAGCACCTGCTTCATCTTATCATCATTCAGATTTTTAATTAACGTAATAAGCTGAGCTGAGAATAACGGAGAAGTTTTTTTTTTTTTTAATATTTTTTCTTGTCCATTCAACTTGGATGAGTAATGATTTGTAGACCTCTGAGCAACCACCTCTTGGTGCTGGTGATAAATTTATAATCGGAAGTTCCGAAGAATATGTGGATACTTAGGTACGTGGACGTGGATGATATAAAGTTTTTATTTTATTTTTTCTTGTCATGTTTAAGCTAGCGTAATTTTTTTTTTTTGACGTATGGGGCTGTATCTCATCACACAAATGGCCTTTCAAACTGCATTTAAAAAGGGCATTATTTGCTAAAAAATTATTAAAAAAAGTCCTAACTTAAAGTTCAAGTATTATGCGTCACACAGGCAATCAAAAAGTTGACGTTTCGTATTATGCTATTTTCGAGAAGTGGGAGTGGCGTTTTTAAATAATAAAACTATGAACAACTCGTATAATATTAATGATTTTCAAAAATTAAAAACAAAAGAACTAATGTGGGAACACTAATAGCATTAGAAATGTAACTTATTTGACATAAAACGAACCTAGGATTTGTTATGAATGTTAATTTGATATTTGACTTCTGTCAAAAACTACCTAAACGAAGGAAACTGTTTGGAAGCCATTATAAGCTTTTGAAAAAGTGTATTTATGTTTTGGATATGAATATTTTTTTGTTAAATAATAAATACATTCTGGTAAGAGATTTTAACGCAAAAATTTGGATAGCAAACATTGTAGGTAAGACGAAATGCACGAAAAAGACACGAAATGGTTGAACCTGCAACAATATCGGTCAAATTGCGATTGACGTAAGACATTCCTCAAAACATTCATTAGTCTGTACATTCAGAGGGGTCATCATATCGCCTCAAATAAACTACTTAACCCTTAGTTTCAAGTACAGATACACAGAGAAGATCGTATTTCAAAAAATTAAAAAAAATTCAGTTGGTCGACTTTACTCCGAATTCCGAGAAATTCCACTTTCCTTTTAATATAAACCCGGGACATCAATGACAGCTTATGTCAACAATCCATAAGTCAGGATTGCTGGGCTTTCCACAGCCACCTTCGAGAAAATTTTTATCAACAAAGAAAAATATATCTGTATAGAAGGTAAACTAAGCTATATGTGCTTTACACTTTACAGCACCAGAAATGTGTGAATTCAACAATTTCGATGTCTAGGCGACATGGACATGGATTTATTCAGCGGTCCTATGACTTCATCCACCTGATTTCAAATAAAAAATGCTTTCATAATTATCTAATTGTATATTTAAAAACCCAAATACCCTATCAATTGTTTGAAAAAAAAAATTGTGTAGTTTGAACATCAGCTCTTTTGTTTCATCAACATTAACAACAACAAACAACTACATTATTAAGCTTCACTTTATAAACTTTCTACTTGTAAAGTTATACTCATCTTCATTGTATGATATATTCTTATTTGAATAATTGCTTTTGACAGGTACCTATTCATTAAATGACATTTTTTTAAGCTTATCAACCAATATATTTTTTTTTGTGGAGGTTGTCGCACTCGAATAAATGTTTTTGACAGCTCGGGCAACAATAGCAACACAGGGATGATGCACAAAAATATAAGCCATGTTTATAATTCTCATAAGCTTAAAACATTGACGTTTGGATCAAGTTACTATCTAGAACAAATGTTTCTGAGGAGATTTATTTTTTATGGCTCACGATATAGATAAGATTAAAAAGAAATTTGATTAAAGTTCGTTTTTTTCAGAATCTAAGCCGATCATAGAATACTGAACAAGTTTATCACTAATTTGCTATCCATATTTTGATAGAAAATTTGAGAATCGAAGCTAAAAATATCTAAGACTAAAACAAATTCATATTTAAAGAATCAAAGTACCAGTCTTAATCTATTTAATGCTGGAAAACCATTTCAAGGCATTCCGGATCATCTTAACAACATTAAATAGCTTGTAATTCTGGTTTAAAAGCCTTACTATCTCTGACTCTCCTATAACTTGTTTAAAACTTATGCAGAAGTTAGTCACCATATATTCATCTATCGATTTAGTTAATTTTAAAATACATACCAATCTTCGAATTCCGCATGCCTTACATCTTCAATTATTACTATTTTCAAAACAAACAAATCAACATAATTTCATAATCTATTGTTAGCAAATGATTTAAACCTTTGTCTTTTTTGCAAAAACATAATAAATGCGCAGAAAAAAAAATTTAGGTATAACCTAATCACTTCGACTATCGAAAGAAAAAAAAAACATGAAATATAATAATCTCTATTCCAAATAAAAACAAATTTTTCAAAGTTCATTAAACCTTCCCTTTCCGCACCTCTAGCTAGCCAAGATAGAAGATATAACATTAAACTGACCAATTTTCTGCGTATAAATATCTAAATATAAAAAACTGGAAAAGCCCCACAAAAAAAAAAAAAAAACAATTCAATCGTCGTTGCGTCGTGAGCAAAAAAAAATGGACAACAAAGTCGTGGAAATCATCAGACAACACATCTTTAAAAGATGATGGAACATGATGATTGAAACGCGTCAGCATGATGATGAATTTTTTGTTAAATCATTATCGTTTCACCTTGAGTGCTCCAAGATTGAAATTGAACTTGAAACTAGACATTTTTGCCCGCCAAACTTGGTGCAGGTGCGCACGTTGCCGCATGGAGTTTCTATAATTTTTTATCACAATTTTGCTGTTGTTGTATCTAGTTTTAATTTTTTTTTTTTTTTTTTGTGCTGTATGTATGTGATTGTGATGATGGGCTTCAGGGGGATCTTCTGCGTGTATCGTTTATAAATAACTATACGCGAGAAGCTATTGTTATTTATGATGTGCCTAGTATTTTTATTTACCTCATCTTTCATTACCTCTGGCTGCTTGTCTGTCTACGTCTTCGGCGTCATCGTCTTCGTTAACGTCGCCGCGCCGGCCGTCGTGAGAAAATGCCCAATGAAGCATCAAGATACTGTTTAAGAAAATCATTCACACCAAATTAGGCTGCGTGCATACTGCAACACTGCTTATACCTTAGCGCCTATATTTTATGAGGTGAATATGACAAACTTCAATTGCAATAATGAGGTGTAACTTTTTTATTTGGGGGATAAAGATGCATTTCCTGTTGGGATCAATGACAATGTTTGACCAACTTATTTGACCGTTGTTGGTGTGTCAACAATCAAAGTCTTATTGGCTTTTATCGTGAAACCTGTCAAAAATGTGTTCTCTCCTTTTGTTGTAATTTTGAAGATGGAAAAGAGTGAGCACACATAGCTATATCTACCTATCTTGATATTTATGATCCACCTGATATATTATCTTGATAAGTGTCTATCTTGTCGATTGATTACACTTTTCATATAAAATATCTTGATAAGTGTCTATCTTGTCGATTGATTACACTTTTCATAAAATAAATTCACCTGAACCGTCTTACCACATGGTAGATAATTAGGTTAACCAGAACGGTCAATTACTTAAAAAAAAAAACGTAAGACTAAAAGTCACGAAGAACGTACGTACTTACCTACACTTTTTTATAAATATCTACATTCAACATTTTCTGCATCATCAAAAAGAAGGGTGTTTTTTTTTATGTTCTTCGTTTAATTGAATGCGTTTACGCTGAGAAATAGCGCGCACGTTCTGATGTGCACATGGCTTGTCATGTAAATTCCTTTCAAATTATAAAATGGAATGCTGTACACGTGGCTATTATTGCTATTTAAACGGTTTAATGAGTGAGTTGTTAACGCCATTAAAAGAATATCTCAGATTTTTATGTTTTTTATTCTGTTTTTTGTTTTTGTTTTTAATTCAAACCGGGCGGCGTGACTTGTGAAGCTGTGCGAAGTTGGTTTGACAGCGCGGGAAGTGCCACTTGTGGTTCAGTTAACTATTTCAGCTGACTCATTTAAATTTAAATCGCGTTTGCAAAAAGAAAAGTTCTGTAGTGTAGGCGGAACTTAAATGTCAACCAATTCTAAAAAAAAACTATCTTTGAAGACCATACTCGTTTACTGAAAGTTATTAACTCCTTTTGGTTCCTCGTTATAAATTGGACATGGCACAGAAATGTGACAAGAGAAGAGAATGAATCAGAGAGAACAGCTCTAAAGTCATGATCATCATGAGTCACTATTCTTAAATGTTAAGTCGTTTGTGTGAAAATATTTAAGCACTTTGGAGAATCGTCTTTGTATTTATTGTGTCTTAAGGAAATGGAGAATGTTTTTGTTAGTGGTGAGTCGATGCAGTTTGTTTTCTCTTCATCTTTATTGCAAAGATTCCTCAAGTTGATTTATCTTGGGAAACAGTGCGAGGTTCGCAATCGTAAAAAAATGCAGTTGGGATATATTTAGATATCATGATAGAGTAGAATCAAGTGTTTTCACCAATAAAAGAATAATATCCTATTTTTATGTGTACTTTTTATTGTAAGTCAATAATAACGCGGGGCGTTTCAGACCTACCGCGAGTTTGATTCTCTCGTAATTGAAATCTTTGCTTTGTTGTAATTATAAATTATAAAAAATAATTGGTATAATAGTTTATTTTCTTAAACTAAGTTTTTCATAAACTTAAAACACATTTTAGGTAAAACCTGGAAAGTGTGCATTTACAGAACACCGACAAAAAGTTGTATAGGATTAAAATTGCGACTGCCCCATTAAAGCTTCCCTACACCTTCAAGAAAATACTACGTTTTCTTGAGACAAAATTGGGTTCACCCCAAGGAGATAATGTACTTTATTTCTCAACCCGCTTTCTGAAAAAAATACCCAGAGAAGATTCTCTGAGACTCAACAAAACATTAGCTTAATACATTTTCTATCTAAAATCATTCTTAAAATCTTCAAATAACTAAAGTGTTGTGTCTTTACGTTGGGCGCCATTTATTTTACTATTCCGATAATTTTTCTGATGACAGTTTGCTGTAATTAAACCTAGTCCCCGCAATTGGAATTGCAACAATTTGTCAAAAAATCCCACATCTGCACATATTTCCATTGATTGAATTTCATTAATGTTTTGTTTGTATGATGAAATACATAACAAAACAATAGACACGAATCCCCTTTTCACCCTTATTCATTTCATTGATTGACAGGATATCAAAGTTCCAATTGACAATAGCATCGCACCTTCATTAAATGACTTAGCACAATGGAAAGTCTATATTGTAGAACGTATTGACACTTGTTTGTATCTATTTATACAAAGTACACTAGCAAATAGTAGATACTGAAACATAATTTACTGAGTCCCTTGCAGACTTTTCCAAATAAATCCCAATTCGAACAAAATCAATTCGAGAATATCTCTCCTAGTTTGAAATGAAATTTATAGATATACGATTGACAATTAGCCTTCTCCGGCAATAAGTGAAAAACCAAGGGGACTTGGGTTTTGAAATGTTGCCTTCATTTAGAGCTATTGAGCGTGTAGATTTAATGCAAATTCATTTTCCTTGCTCAGTACAAGTATATACCAATAAAATGTCCCACTTAAAATTTCACCCAAAAATCAGCCCATGAATAAATGGAATCACCCTTACTCCCAAAGGACCGAGTTCAAATCCAATACTATAACCTGCAAAAATCGACTGCATCCTTCCATTAACGTCACCATTACAACAGCAAAGTCTGTCCATATAATGTATACACAACACATAGCCAGAGTATACCCAGCCAGCCGAAGCACATAATATCAAGGACATCACATCCTTTGCATGGTGTTGTATTGTGCGGTTTCAAATTTCCATTATTAATGATCATAAAAGGAAGCTGCAGGATAATAATACACAAAGCCATAAGTACTCACCTCCATGCGACAATAATGGCAATACAACCAGTGCTAACACCACCGACAGAACTAATTCGAGTCCCAGTGGACTCGAACGTCTCCTCGTCATGATGGAAAGTCCTGGAAAAAAAGAAAAGAAAAAACAATATAAAGAAAAGCTGTCATCATTATTTGTTGTGTTTTTTTTTTTTACATGCGACAAAAAAAAGGGAAACCAAAGGAAATAACAATAAAAAACAAATATGTTAGCAATTGGTTTAGTTGTGTATGTCCTTAAAGAGAGCAAATGCGAACAAATATGATCCTTGACACCCGACATGCACACTCCCACAATGCTAACCCACCAGCCAATTGCCCAACAAAACCAAAAAAAAATATATTAACTTCAAAGGACATAATAAAAATATTCAAAAGAAACAAAAGAAATGCCATAAAAACGGTCGCATATTTTCTGCAAATATTCGCACAAAATATTTTGAAGTGAGGGTGGAAGGATAATTATTCCTCCCTCATCCAGAATGTCCTTATTTTTTGTTTTTGTTTGTTCTTACGTGAGTTGCGTAGGTACATATATATTTGTTCCAAATCCAATTGATTTTAACATTCGCCTGTCCGGCTTTGTGACAGATGTTCAATTATAAATATGTATGCAATGAAGAAAGGACGTCCATCCAAGCTACCCACTCCACTCACGTTTCTTATAGTTATTGGTCCTTTGGTTTGATTTATTTTGTTTCCAAGTATAATTCGTCAAATAAATTCGTCAATGGCAAGGAAAATATGATAAATTCCACAAAACTTTCTCTGTTATTATTGGTTTTTGATTTAAGTTCAACAACACAGACGGATTAAGGACCTTTTCTTTTTTTTTTTCTAGATTCCAAATATCAAAATTCAATAAAGTCAAGATAAATCCATCGTTCAATATTCGTCCGAGAAGAAGAAAGCTTGATGTCGTATGTACGAATTTTTGTAAAAAAAAAAAATGAGGAGGGTTCGTGTCTGTTATTGATATCCTTACATAGTACATAGATCCTTAGACGTAGGATTTTTATTAGAAAAGAATGTTCTGTTAGTGGCATTTTGTATGCTAGAGTATAATCTCTAGGGATACCGAAAAGAAAGACAACCTTAAGCTCTTAAACGAAATTGAGATGAATTATATAATATATATTTTTATACCTTATTTCACATAGCGGAGAGAGGGCTAAGTTTTTGTGTTACTTTCTATTTAAGGAACATAAGGAGCTGTTTATTTGTAAAAACATCATAAGTCCAGTCTAGTTGAATTAGCTATTTTTGTAAATACGTATATACAGTGTCCTTTTTTTTTGTAAGGTTTTGTGAGATGTGTCGTCCATGGCGGGCTGTATAAATCTGTCAGTATGACAAAAGGGAAAGTTAAACTAAAGCAAGAGGTCAATAGCCAAACAAACAACAGGTAAGGACATTCAACTTTAATGGGTGTTCGGAATGTTGGAACTTTAAACCTATACACATATATATATGTTTATATACAAAATTATTTTGAAAATACCTGCTATCACCAAGAAAACATAAAATTTTAAGTTAATTTTTGTAACATATAGTTATGATTTTTTTTAAGATTGAAAAGCTTGCTTTTTGACAGATATTCAACTACACATGGTCCTTCGAGCCGGATTTTCCAATTAAATTAGTAAGTGATGAAATCATGTTCCCGCGAAGAACGAACTTAGAGAAATTTTACTAAGGACGCAGAGGTAGTTTGGTACATAATCTTGGACATTAGTTTTGATTGATATTTTAATAACAATCCAGAGACTGTTTCACGAATCTTCCGCTATACTTTTACCGTATGGTATAAGGTTGATTTCGCGGAAGTTTCTCTAGATTTGGGAGTGAGTATACACACGAACTTTGTATATATTACGAAGAAAAAAGTACCCAAAGCCGGAGTGACAATCACTGCAGGATTCGCAATACAGAGTCGAAATAGGTGGTAGTTAAATAGGAAGATTTTTGACATTTCTCCAAACAAGAAGCAAAATAAACAGCAACGCAACTTGCAGTCTTCATTGCGAACTTTTTTGTTTTAAGTTGATATTGTTAAAGTAATCGAACTGTAAAAAAAAAATTCATTTTTAACAAAACAGGGGTATTTTGACATATTTGTCTTGTGATACTGTTCCGACTACGGCTCTGATTTGTTATTACGCTCTTGGAAGTATTATGGAGCTGATTCGAAACCTAGAAGAACATTATGAATTCATAAACGAAACGAATGCCAACGTATTTGTTTTTTCTTAGTTAAAGGTACATGTGGTGTATGCTACAGTAAACTCTAAATTTCTTACGAAGTATTGACATTTTAATTATTCTGTTCTTAAGTTCTTGTGTTTTCAGTTTTGAGGCCACCAAGAAGCTTTGGTTTCGTATCAGTCAAAGTTCAGAGTTGATAACTGGCGCATACCGCCAAAGGTGGCTGGTTTGGAACTTAATCTCCAATCTAATTAGTCCGAAACCCAGCTCAGTTTTGATAAAATCGTATTGGTTCACATCTCCGAACCTAGTTTTGACACAAAATGAGTGCAGATTCTGACTATTGCCCAATTTCTAATCTTCTTTAGAGATTTACATCCCAAAACATACAGAAATGCACTGCTTGCCAATAGTTCGTCAAAAAGTAAACATACAGATCTATTGATTAGAGGCTGAACTATAATGGACGGAAAACGATCCATCTTATTTGAGCGAGAACATATACCTAGTACCCGAAATATAGGATTGCTCTGTTTCGACAAGTTTTCGATCAGTTTTGTTCACGGACGCAAGCGCCCCTATCGCCATTTACGGATGAACATTTTGCATCTGACTAATTTGAATTAAGATCACAAAATTGTTATGTTTTGTTATTTACCTATTTCTTTGTTTTTAATGCAATTTAATGATTCTAAAAATAATAAAAAAATTCGTTTAAATTCAATTATTCTAGACCAGTCTTCAATTTGTAGAACTAAAATAAAAATAAAAAGCTAATTGCAACTCAACAAACCAGGGGTAGAATCGGCTAGGTGATCTGTGAAAACTGATAAGTGATAGTCACCAAATGTTGTCTAGGCAAGGATACTATGGCATCTGATAATCACAGTTTTGTGACTATTTCTGGTGATAACTAAATAGCTTTCCCAAGATATAGTCCAAAAATGTTTTTAACACATGTGGGGAAAATCACTTTAGACAACATTTTAACGTTGTGACTATCACTTATCGTTATCTACTCCAGGTACCTACTTTTTGTGTAGGATGACTGTAAATTCACTAAATACACGTTTAAGGGCTAACCATAATTGAAGAATGGTACGTACGTTGACTTACAAAACAGTAGAAATACATGTGATTTGTATACCCAACCCGAAATGACTTTTTGTTCAGTTTCGGCAAGTTTCGTTCACTTGCGTTTTCGTACGTAAAGTACGCTTTGAGTCGTACATTACGTACGAAAATCTGACATTCTTTTTTTTCTAAAGGGTATTCTTCTTCTTTCTTTCTTCTTATTTTTAAAGGCTATTATGGGCAACTGATGTACTTTACAAATCGGAAGGAAACTTTTCGTTCGGTTTTGACACTTGCTTACTTTTTCCTTCGCGTATTATGGTTGGGCCCTTAGCTTCGGCCCCAATCCGACTATTATGGGTAACGTGTTTATTTGACAGATCGGAAGGGAATGTTTCGTCCAGTTATGACACTATAAGCTTCAGTTTTCTTACGTCTTTTATAATTTAGCTTTAGCACATGATCATACCATTCTTTGAAATACTCAGTATACAACGGTATTAGCCTTTGTTTTGATCGTGAGAGATACTACCATGATACTCGTATATATTGTTGATATCAATCTTTGGAAGGGGCAGATGTTCCGCTATAAGTCTACAGAACGTTTAGATTTGATCGGGTTTTTGAAAAGTCCGTCAGGGAATTTTGTCGCTAGCTGTAAGTGGCCATGATTAACATTATTTGCATGCTCTTTCTTATTCTTAGTGCAATAGTTGAAATAAAATCTGCACAATTGCGATCGTCAAATATAAACCATCTTAAAACAAACTCGAAAGACTATCATTTTATCAACAAACCTTTCCTTTCCACTGATATAAATGTCACTTTTTTTCTAAAAAAAAAACAGCCTTCAATTTTAAATCACTATTTAATGTCTTATTGGACATTTTGAACAAATTAAAGTAGCATTGTCCAACAGTATTCTCTGACAAAATCAACCTTATCGTTTACTTCCAATCAAATAATTCCAGCACGATGATAAAGTATTTAAAAATATTAAAACAAAATAAATAAAGAAATAAATTTATTATTCCCAAACTTCACACCATCTCCATTTAGTTCCTCAATGCCACACACAGTTTTCATTCATTCAAAAATAATAATGAATGATTAGACAAAAAAAAAAAAAAAAAAAAAAAATGACGAGATGCTGATGTTATGATAAGATCAATGTTTTCGTAACCTTTTGTCCATGTAGGCATAATTAATTAAAACTTAGCAGGAAGTCGCAAAACTATACTATCATGGGCTGATGATGTACATAGGTTTGATCCTAACCATACCAGTACTTGAAATTCTATAGGTAGGTTCGCAACAAGTAGGTGGTTGGTTCTTGTTCTCCACCAGAACTAAGAAGTCTCATCTATTGATTTCTGATAAATTTCTTCTCCCTGCTGATGCTGCCTCGATTGATGCGCAAATAAAAGATAACAAATGATATTCGAAACTTGAATTGATGTTTTTCCGTCAGAAATTTTGAACTCTTGAAACTTAATATATAGCAGCAATATTGTTTCATTATGGATATATGAATTTTTGCATCACACATAATATCTCTTTCTCATAGGAAGAATACGGAACGTAGGTACCTAAGGCAATTTTTTTTTTGTTTTTGTTTGAACTTATGTGAGTTACTTTAGAACAACGAGAAACAAGAGGATCCTTCTTGTGGACGTCGCCGTTGTCGTTGTCGTCGCCGTCGTCGTCGCGTCTCGTCTCGTCCCGTCCCGTCCGTCGTCGTCATCTTCGTAAGGTTGCCCCTTCCGGCTATTTACATGCCATCTCGCATTCTCACCATCTTGTTTGAGTGAAGAAATATATATATACAAAGGTATAAAAAAAAACTCTTATTCCACAGAAGAAATAAATATAAAAAAAAACATGCATATGCTTGGCGTTCAACACACAGGTAAACACCTGATATTTACAAATTTGTTAACACGACGTGCCCGCAGTATATATGGATGGGATTTTGTGAGAAAATAACGGGATATGAATCATGACCATGGTATTCATGATTCCAAGTGATGCATAATTTAAGAACTTTGCTTGCAGCTAGCTCCACAGCATCACAATCACAGAGAGTTGTGAATTGAGTTGAGTTGAGTCAACTTTTTCAATGGTTTGATACGGTGGTGGTGTGGTGGGGTGGAGTTGTGGTGCGGCTCGGCTGTCGCAGCGGTTGAGTTCGGTCAATTCTTTTTCAATATTTATACAAGTATGCATAATGGAGTCTTCATCCATACAAATGCATATGTTGTAACACAATCTTCATATTGGTGCAAATTAACACGATATGTCACATTGACATTATTTTTTTTTTTTTAATAATTTATTTGACCAGGGATGGTCAAAGGAATGCTTTTATTGTATGCAGTATGGCGGCGAAAATAAAATAACAGTTGTGAGATTGTGTGTTAACCTTTAAGCTTCAAACCATAGAATTTGAGTCGCACTTTTTGTTTATTTTATAAAAAGAATTGATGTTTTTAAGCTAAACAGTCAAAATTGGATCTTATAAGAAACGAACTGTCAGTGACAGTGTCTTTTAAAAAAAGAACAAAATATCAGCTGATAGTGAAAACTTCAAACTATAGGTAATGCTTTGAAATGATTATGTAGAGGAAGGTGGTCAAATCACAGTCAGTGGGTAATGACGGTCAGTGAAGTTTCAGCCTAACCAATGTGAAGTTGGTTTCGGTTTTAATTGCATATGAGAGAAAAGAACGAAAAACAACATTTTGACGTTTGTCAAGTTCAAAGAGATGTCTAATTTTTAAGTTAAGCCATCAGAACGAAATTTTGTGCTTCTATTCTTATTTTAAGCCGAACAAAATCCAGTGTAAGTATTATTTTTTTATTTGTTTGATATATTATTGTTTGTTAAACTAGGTATGTGCTCTATGTACATTTACGTATTTAGTTATTAATTTTTTCTAAAAAATAAAATTTGTTTTTTTTTATTAAAAAATGATTGTAATGGTTGCTCATAAAATTGGGCAATCACGGTCGCAGACGACCGTCATTAAAGTTTTTATTTTATTTTTACTTTTTCGATTCTAGGATGGCTAGAGGTTGCAAAAGAACTTCAAAAAAGGCCCTCTGGTCGGACACAGGAGAAATTTTAATTGAAAAAGAAAAGAGAAAAGAAATACAAATTTCAAAAACCATACCTATTACCTATGCTAGTTAAACCTAAAAAAGAGAAAAAAGTCGAAAAGCATAAACGTAAAATATTTACAGAAATCTGTGACGTAGATAGTATGGCTAAAAATAACAATATTGATGACGAAAGTGAGACAGGCCAAAATAAGTGTTAGGTCTGTGATGATTTTGGACAAAACAATGAGTTATGGTTTCACTGCACATTGCGTGGCACATGCAGAGTGCTCAAAATGGGAGTCACCGAAGTATTTTGCCAAGTGTTTTTATTCATTATGTAATTGAAAATTGAAGTATTTTTATTTTTTTGTCTGATATTTCAATTCAATTGTTTGACCGTGATTAACCGTGTTCATGACCGTCATTACCCACTATGATGGGTAGTGGCAGGCAAGTTAGACTTTTTTTTAAAGTTTTTTTAAAAGTATATGTGATAGAAGATTTGCTGCTTCTGAGAAACTTGAAGAATTAATTAATTTAAATTTTGAGCTTTTAATTAAAAAACATCTATTAAAAAACATTTTAAGTGAGTTTTCATACTTTTCCTTTAAGTGCCTACCATTCGACCACCTTCCCCTACACCCCCTTCTTTAAATATTGAAAGACATTTTTAAGGCTATAATCCAAACCAAATTAAACAATTTCGTTGCGACACGTGATAGACGAACAAAATTTAAATATGTTGCTGCATTTCATGATATGGAACATACTTTAAGTGCAGCCATTTTTGATCACTCAATTTAAACTAAATCAATTTTTTGAGAAAGATTTGCTAGCGTTTATTAAATTAATGGATAGCGTTTACACAGAGATGCGCCAATAGTGTCTGAATTTTAAACATGAATGAAAACTTGAGCCAGATAATGTTAAGAATGAATCTATGTATAGGGTGTGTTTTTAGACGTGTGGTTTTCAAGAAGAAACAAAAGGCATATAATATAATGTTATGCCAAGAATTTAGCTTTATTATAAAGATAAGGGTTTGCCAGTATTTTAAAAAAATGTTTTTATGCAAGTGGCAGCATTGGCTGGCTCGAATAAATTTTTTGTCGATTATGTCGACCGAATATTGGCCGCAGCGAGCGATGTGGTGCGTGAACTGAACTATTATTTTGGTAATAAATTTAAACGATTTGCAAACGTTGTTCAGGAGTAAGTCTATTCATTATGAAATGGCAAACCAAACTGAGCATATATCAAGTGACAGCTGTCAAAAAGACCAACTCCAAAAAAGTATTGCCAGATTGAAAACCACAAGTCTAAAAAAACACCCTTTAGAAGACATTCGAAATAACGTTATGTACATGTGTGATAGGTACTTTCTGTTTCGCCTTTGCTATAAAACTAGCGATAAGATAAGGTAAGGTGTAGCAAAAGTTACAACACTATTGCCATTCTATAATTCGTGTCTGTTTACTTCAAAAATATCAAAGAAGAATTGACATTTGCCGCCATTTGCCAAAATCGAATAACTATGTTTGCAAAAGCTCCGTCCAAGATTTGAAAAGAGTGTAAGCCAGCTTTGGACTAATATTGAAAAAAATATAATGTGAAACTCTCCCCAACATAAAAGCTGCTAATGTCGTCTGTGATGTTCATACCTTTATGAGCCCTTTTTGAAAATTCAAACCAATCAGAAATTATTGTTCAATAACAACCTTTAATCGGATTACTTATAAAAGTTGGCATTGGCAAGGCCTTTGACAATAAACCGTTAGTCTTATTTTCATTTTATTTCATAAAAAAAAGGTAAATCATAAACTCTTTGAGTATCTTCCAATCAGCTTAATCGAATTCAACAACAACTACTTTTTGTTTGCAAATCCTTAACCCAACAACAAGAGTATAGGTTTCAGCAGCAGCTGTCAACCATTTTTACTTACTAAAGATACAAAATTTCATTTCAATTATTCAATTTCACGAGACGAAAACGACAACGACGACAGCTTAATTGCTTCACATGTTTTCTCACACCATCAAGTATTTTGACTTTTTTGTTTTATATCTTTTTAAATCAAATTAAATAGAATATCTCTTTTCCAAAGTACCAGGGCTTAATGTTTTCAGCTATGTTTATATTTTGTATCTGTCTGTAGGTATGTCTTTGCCAGAAAAGCAGCGAAAACGTCCATCAAAATGCCTACCCAAAAGTAGCGAAGCGTAAGCATAGAAAAATCCATGGAATGAATACAAAAAAGCCCATATAAAAGGTGACAGCTATCTGACTTAAAATTGCCAATTATCTACTCATCCTCTTTCGGCATTCATTAATATGATTAGTCAAAAAGTGAACAAATAAACGGATCGAATTATTTGACAATGATTTCAAACGATATGCCTTTACTCTGAGTCTTCCTGTGTGTGTCTTTATGGTCATGAACGGAATAAAAAATAAATTCCAATCAGTCCATGACTTTGACAAAGACGAAACAGTGATATTGCCAGGGATGGATTGTTGCTTTTCAATTGAGAAAAGCTTAAAAAGGGCCCAAAATTGAACTGGTAATTGGAGTACCAAATTTAATCAGTTTCAAATGTTTGAACCGTGGCAGCTTAAAAACGATTTCCGACTTACTTGACATAATGTTCTTACCGTTGCGCTGGCTGGCTGTGAAAATTTTCAGTAAAGTAAAATTTAATGATCAAGAATTTGATATTTTTTTTTGGCATTTTCATATGATCTTAAATATAAAATCAAACAGATCTTATGCCCTTATCTTATGTCTCATTAAAGTTATATTATGTCTTGAGTCTTGTTGTAATAATCAATCAGTTCCTCTTCCTATTGAACCTGCTCTCCTGGCTTTGTCTAAACTGTTATCTATTATGACATATCTAAGGCGCCTCTTATTGCGAACAAGTACGTCCCTGGCTGTGAATTTTAAAATGATTGGGGTGGCGGAGACAATATTGCCAATTCATCGATCGAAGAAGGAAAAGTAAATATAAAATAAAAAAAAAGATAAAAGATAAATCCAAAAAGCATCTAGTATATCTTTCATGAGGGAAATAGGTAGAGTAAAGGTGGTGTACACTGTATTGATTCGTTAATCAATGTACAAGTGTACACACATATAGGGAGCCCCAACCATTTAGTTGGAGTCGACGACGACGTATGACGGGGTCGACGACAGACGATGAGAACGATGAATGCATGACCACCTGACATATAGAATCTCTATGATCATCATCAGCTTCACAGTATAATACAGACGAGTGGAGCAGAGGAAAAAGGAAAAAGATTCAGCAAATATGTATAGAAGGAATTTCAAATACATATTTGAAGTCCCAACGTGCAATCCACCGTACAAATTCCACTCGCTTCGCCATATTCGTTAGGCACGATGATGATGATGATGAAAGAAAAAAAAAACCAAAAACCAAAACAAACACTATATAGATACTACCTCTATGCTATCAGGTCCATGCCGAATGGCATAAGTAACACCATCATCATAGTCATGTCACCATCACGCAATTTTCTTCTGATCAGGTTTTGTATAAGCTCGAACTCTGGAACAAGCCAGATACAGCTTTAGGAGCATCAGCAGCAGCAAGTGGCAATCTTTGCTTATACCCGGAATATATGCTAGATGCGGTGCGCTGCTGTTACTGATGCTGCAATGCCTTGGCAATGGCCTCCTCGAATCTAGTATATGTGGGCTTCACCCATATGTGTTCTTGTACCACTATGTATCTTTGAAAACTAGGCACATAACGGTAAGCCAGATAGATAGAAATTTGTACAAGATCGCTTCTTATAGTCAATGGGTCAAGCAACGTATGTTTGTATCTTTTTTTGTTTTGTCTCTCTTGGTCGCGCTAGTGGTAAGTGCATGTCGCTTGTGCTGCTGCTGCTGTTGCTACTTTAGCTGATGCTAAATCTTCTGATGGGAGGAACGCGCAAAAGAACAATAAATTCTATGCGCCCTCAACCGCATTGGGAAGTTATTTCCGCTTTCGCATATTTGTCAGTTTGTATAAATATAGAGGCTGATGCTATAAAGGAGATCCAATAATATACGCTGCTGTATCTTTACGGAGGAGAATTCCATTATTTTTTTTGGAATATATGTGTGACGGGTGTGCTACACACAGGATTATCCATGACGACAACGTTTTTGACATCAGACGTGATCTCTCTGGGACAAGCTTGACCTCGATGGACAAAGAGCTCTGAGAGGAAAATTCGAAGCCGAAGGCTTTTTCGGTGACTTAAGTGTTTATTGGATTTTTATTAAGCGTGTATATTCGAGAGGTTTTGAAAGAATATTCGTAATTTAAAGTTCATGCCTTTCACTACTAACATAAACAATGTTAATCTTTATGCTTTCTTAAAGATTTGGAACTCACCTACACCTGAAAAGTTAGATTTAGGAGACTTGGCTCTAGCCAAAGCGTCTATCAACAATCCTCTGGGAACCAGTGCATATACGAGTTTTTAACCCTATACCTACACTTTCATCTTTTTATTTTAAGCAAACAAACTTCACAAAACTTCTATTAGGCTTTCCGTCTACATCTCGAAGAGATACGTATGTAGCTGATACATCAGGTACATCTTGCTTTGTTCAATTGCGAGGGCTTTCATCTCGAATTTAGCCAAAAACTTTGATCTGGAAAAGTGGCCATAATTCTAGATGACGGTTAATAAAAGTTTAGTGATTAATGTCCCCGTTCTTCAAAAACGAAATGAGACACCAGGAAATACCATGTTAAGTTTCTTAAAGTCTTGCAGATCCAGAACAAATCAAATAAGGTAAAGTCTTCCAGAATGGTAAAAGTGAAAAAAGTATGGTTCCGTGCTCGTGGTGTCGCTGGTTCGAAAAATGTGTCCCAATACGTAGTATAAGCTCTAGTTAGCATGAAAATAGTGAAACTTGATATTGAAATCCGTTCATAATCACAGAGGGATAGTGCGGGATTAAGGCACCGGAAGACTTGGTATTCCGTATGGCGAAGGCGAACAATAGTTGTTGTCAGTTTGGTTAAAATTGCTTGATAAAGCAGAACTGACGGAAAGAAATAAAACAACAACTTATCATTTGATGTCAATAACACAGGGTGTCTGTTTTAGTTTTACAAAAAGCCGTTTTTGAACAGACGTATACGTTTTTAAAATACACTTTTAAAAATACCTGCACTTTTTTGAAATACAAAATATAATTATCTTTCCATTCATAGCGATATTTCTTAGCAACGCTCAGTATTTTGTCCCCTTAAAGGCAGCGAATAAATCTCGTAGTGTTGAAACTCTTTCAATCCAATGTGAAATCTGCGTTCTTTGAAACATTGTAAATGCTCTGTCGGCATCTGGAAAAGCTTTCGGTAATCATTGCCTGCGTTGCAAATGTCCGATAGCATCATTGCAAAGCAGTGCTTTGAATGGGATCCCAAAGGTTTGATTGGGGATTTAAGACAAAAAAGCTAAGGTCAGCTGTTTTCAAAGGAGCTGAGTCCTAGAATTTGGTATTCTTGACACAGCTTTGGTATCGTGCTGCGTTTCGAGAGAGATGGAAGAATTTGGTTGTTGCCTAGTTAACCAAGTGGGAATTAAATTGCAGCTTCCAAAAGCAGCATCCGGAAAGCAAGAAGCAGGAAGCAAGAGGAGAAGAAGAATGGTGGTGACACGAAACAAATTGATACCTAGGTATGTCACAAAAATTAAATTGATAAATTCTGCGAACCCCACTATCTTAAGAAACTTAACATAAAATCACGTCAAAAAAACTCTACATCTATATATCTCTATCTCTAGCTCTAATTGGGTTTCAATATGAATGCAATTTAAATTGTAACGGAATACTTCTCGTATATAGGCTACTTCCAGAATGTAAGGTAACCCATAAATAATAATAATAAAAAAAGAAAACAACATGCTCTATCTACAACTAACCGAGATATTATAAAAACTACAAGATACAAAGAAAAATCCCCCTACGAAAACAATCGAATTAATTCTGCATCTTTCACTCTCTTCACTCAAAGCAAAGCTTCCCAACTTTTACGAACGAACTCAAGGCATGTGTGTCTTGTATCTTGGTTGTAAGTCTTAAAACTAGAACTAACAAATCTCAATCGATGTTTTGATATCTCTCGAGTAAATCTTTTCTCATAGAGTTCATGTCGATGGTTGAACTAGTGCATGATGTGGAACGACTGTTTTTTTTTTTTTTTTGTAAATTTTTGTTTTGACTTCTCTGCGCATTGAAAAAAAAGAAAAAAAAATATTAAAATAAATTGAACGATGTAAGGAACTGTCCAACAAACGGCGCGGTGACTGAAATCGCTCGCGTTCTTGGCATTTTGTTAGCAGCACTTGTAACAAATGGCAGAAGCTACATCAACTAACAAATTCTTCCAGGTTTTCATCTTAACTCTAATATGTGTAGTGACTAGTGACGCTGACGACGCGACGACAACGACAGTGAGATGGTGCTCAGAGTCAGTGTTGGTCGTCTGTCGCATCGTCTTGCGTGGTCTTGAGGAACATACTCAGTCTCAGAGTACACACATTGAACTGAACACATTATGTTGGAGTAAGTTCTCTTCAATCAAATGACCACAGCAGTAGTTGCGCGGCAACACAATACACAGAGGTTCTTATTTCTAGAACAACTTTGAAAAATGTCAATTTGTTGTGTTCAAGGCTTGTAAGGTTGACAAGAATAGGGGAGCATGGGGTTTTTATAGACTAGGACGTGTTATATGAAACTTGGTGAAAAGATTTTCAACCTGGAAGTTAGAATTCGGATTAGCTTTAGCTAGCTAAACATTTTTCTGGTAATTTAAAAAATGACAAAATTGTAAAAGAGATATCTAAAACCTATCGACTCCACATTCATACACATAATTTATTTAAAAAAGTTCAACAAAGCTATCTCTAATAGTTCAGTTAGGCTGAAACTTCCATTTGAGATGAAAAAAAAAGAATTTGCATTTGATAAATTTTCAATAAAGATTTGACAAAAAAACTAGAAGTGATCTGACGTTAAATGAATATGAACTCTTTTATATAGACAACGATATGCCAAAAACATTGAAATGTGAACTGAATGCGTTCATTTTAAAGAATCCAATTATAAGTGAATCAAAATGAAAGGAGCAACAAGATGTTTCTTTTTGCATTTACGTGTAAAAATATAGGCATAAAAGAGAGCTTTGAATGTAATAATATAATTTACAGCCTAATTGGAGAAAATATGGTAGAAAACGAGCGATGTTTTGAAATGACAAATTATCCTTGTCCAGCTCTCACAGAAAATAAAGACATGTTCAACTCTGAGGAAAGACGGGAAAAACAACATCAAACTGCCCTACTACATGCCCTAGTCTGACAGGATTGGTAGTAAAACAATTTAAATTCAAATTTTAACAGTTTGATGCTTTCTGATTTGCTGAAATGTATAATCTAATATTTTTGTCAGTTTGAATGCATTTGTATAAAATTTAAAAGTCTCAAATTAAAAAGTGTCTATACTAAAAGTTGTAATTTTTGTTGCTTTAGGCTTCGCTTGTTTAACAGAAAGACATTTTCTCGTGGAAACTCTTTTTTTATAACCATCTGTTTGATCAACCGACCCTACTCTCCCCTATAATAATAAGAAAATTATATAAAAAAAAACCCTTGGAACAGCTTGTCTTCGTCGTCGCCCAAAGAAGTGGGCTTCTGTTTCATTTTTGTATTTTTTTTTCTTACAAAGACTAGGTAGTCAGTCGGTATATTCAAGTCAGGTCCAATTTGTATTTATTCATCGGTAGCAGAAACATTGCCATTTGTGGAATGCATCATCGGACTTGATATTATGAATACTAATGCCCCAATATGGTTGTTCTTTCCGCAGTTGATATTGGTTTTATTATTACTTTTGCTATTATTTTGCCTACAAAGTACATTGTATAATATAAATTCGCGTTCTATAGTTTAAAAAAAAATATGTATACATATGTGTATGTATGAACATATTCACACAGATAAAGATTAATGAAAAACACAAAAAAAACTTTCTCAGGGTTTAAAGATAGGGCCCCGGCTCATGGATGAGAATTGATTTTCTAGAGCACTTCTGTATTATTCTTTAAGGAACTTCTATGAATAACAAATTGTGGGTTGTTTTATTGTTTTTTTATGTCCACTTACCATGCGACTATGTGGGTATGGTCTCCTAAATTGGAAATAAACTATGGCAACTGATGGCTGACATATATAATTTTGACGATTCAAGTTCATAAAAAGAGCTGATATTGTAAATTTTTGTTTCAATCATGACAAGCAAGTGAAAAATTGTTACACCGCAATGTTGTCCGTTCAAGCTAATGTGACATTTTGAGAAATTTGTATTCTCTCAAATATAAGAACATAAGAAAGTGGTGCAACACAAAATACAGATGAACTCCAACTTCCGAAATTGTTCATTGTCTCGCCTTAGTTTATCGAAGCTCTATGCTCTATTGCAATGCTCCAGCAAAATAGCCAGTTATAAGCGCATTCTTCTTAGAAGCGATTTCCGCAAAACACCTTATTGTTGCGTTAGGAATTCGTATCAGTTTACTCTGGATCTTTACTTATGATAGAGACTCGTCCTTTAGCCGCACCACACGAACAGAATATGCTTTTGTGGTTATGATTCTTAGATAACGGTCTGAACTAGTAACCAACTCCTCATTTATGTTACTTTTTAGCTTCTAACACTTATTAAAAAATTCAATTTAAAGTTTAAGTTTAATTTAAAGTTATCGTGATTTCGTTAGGCATACATAAATGGATTCGAAAATTCTGCATTTTTTGAAATCTTAAAACTTTACAAAATATTAACTTTGAAATATTTTTTAAAGAAAAATTATAAAACCGCTCTATATAATATTCTGTGGCAATAACCCATAACAGCATAAGTCAATTTTCGCAATTTTTCAGGAGAAGCATTTGAAGTTTTGGTCATCAGTTGAAGCGCTTTTATAAAAAAAGCAATACCCTTAGCACATTTTTGAAGATGTTAAGTGATAAAATGTAGAATTTTCTTCGTTTTGCAATTTAACTTATTTTGAAATTCTTTTAATATACATACTCTGATTTTGAGCAAAAAAACGACATATGCTTACAGGAAGGAATGAACAAAATTTGGAAGAAAAGCACAAGTAGACATGTGCCAATAGGAATCAACAAACGAAATCTGGAAGAAAAGCACAAGTAGTCATGTGCTAATCGGAATGAACAAACGAAATTTGGAAGAAAAGCACAAGTAGACATGTGCTTACAAAGTGTAAATGAAAAAAAAAATGGAAAAAAAAGTATGAGTCGACTTATACGTGTGGATTTTCAAATAACGCAATTGACATAATAGCATAAGTAGTGCGGTTTCTTGATATTTTATGTCTTATGTTGTTTATCCTTTTGCAAATCTGGAAATTTATGACTTTCAAAAGGCTATAACTTTGTAACGGACAAAGATATCAAAATGAAAAATTCACAGAATAAAGTCCGAAACAAGACAAACAAAACGTCATTATTTACTCATTTTGAGCATAAGTCGACTTATGCTGTTATGGGTTTTTGCCACAGATCTCAAGATCTCAAATATTTTTGAAATAGTTGGTACCATAAATAATTGATATTTATTTTTAAGACAAGGTTTAAGCCAAATTGGTTTGAGCCATTGGAAGATTGTGTTATTTGAAGTTTACAATTTCGAATTAGAACTTTCGTGAGACCGTGGACTCTGTCACAATCGGATGAAAATGGACTGGGGGTGTGAGAGAAATATTTTTTGTTTTATAATTGGTCCCGTACATATCAATGTAGTTTGGAGGAGACAAACTGTACGGGTTTTAGCGATATTGACCTGGTCAGAGAGCCATGGCCGTCTTAAGCCATACCGGGGCCCTTGGGCACACAAGAATTCGGGGCCCTATTGGAAAGTTAAAAAAAGTGAATGACAAAAACATTTTTTATGTAAAGATCAAATTTCAATGAATTTTATTGGAATGGAATCGAAAAAAGTAGAGATTGATATAGTTAACAATGTCTTTCCGTGGCACGTTTTTCCGTCAAGAAAACAGCAAAGATGGTTTGCCGATGGCCTCAGTTGCCAGTGCTTGTAAATGGGTCGACTTTGTTAATTCATCGACGGAGTAGATTAAAGTGGAATGTAATGCAAAGTTTGCAATGTTGGGTTTGCCAACATGCGGACAGGCAACGTACAGCTGACCGTGCGAAAAACAGTTAAATTCGAGATTCATCCCACAGACTTCCAACTATTGGCCTTGCGATTTTTTGATTGTAATCGGCAAAGCCAATAAAAAATGGAACTAAATTCGATTGAATTGGAATGGAAGATCAGTTGGAATAATCGGATTTCGTGGGATAAGGACTTCCACTCCTTTGAACCTTGTCACTTTCAGCTGTAAATTATGCAGCAGAGTCCTGGCACATCAAGCGCGTTCAAAAATTCCTTCAGATAGTTGGTCGCTTAATCTTCGTCAGTCACGCTGTCAACGGATTTGTGTGAATGCAGTTCTCCAGCGATTTGTCTTTGAATTATGAAATTCAAGCTATCGACGTTCTTATTCTTCGCTGCTAGTATTCACTAATCCAATCGAGATTTGTATATTTCCTTCGAGGAGGATGTGAACTCTCAAAAATTTGCGGGAACGATATCAATCCAGTCAAAACATCAACGGGAATTTGGCCATTGTCAAGCGCCAGCAGTTGTCTCGAGAATTCGGCAGTTGATGGGTCCCTCTGCAATGCGACTCTCATGTTCGTAGTCAATTTCAACTTCTTGTCTCGAATCACTTAAAAATCTCTTCAAAGTTCGGTCAATTGCCTCAAAACTTGTTTATGCGCCATGGTGCATTTATTCCAGATGATGATTTTGCATTCTCGCATCAATTTCGCTTCCGCCGAATTCTTGGTCATTGTGCACGTTGGCTTGTCAATAGTGAGAAGATTCATAGGCAGCTTCAAAGCGGAATGTGCAGTTCGACCGCCTTCCAACAAGGTTGCACAATGCCAGAGGATGAAATAGCCAACGCCATTTGAGATCTTGACCGAATTGTTACCAAAGAAAGTGAATATAGAAGGTTGTTTTATCCATGGACAAACAAACTGAAAAGTGGATTTGATTTATTCTAGAAATCTTATAATTTTCCAGAGAGCCCACTTATTGTATAGTGTAATTGAATTTATCAGCCTTTCGGGGCCCCCGTCTCGAAAGGGGCCCTGGGCACGGGCCCCATGTGCCCTTATGGTAAAGACGGCATTGCAGAGAGCAGAAAACACAATCGGCTATGATGGCTGGAGCATGTGGAGCGTATATGAACGAATACGCATCAGCCCGCCGAGTCTTCAAATCTCACCCTGATACCTGATTGCCAATGCGTTACTGGGAGACCACATCTAAGTTAGCGCGACCAAGTGCGGAGGACGACATCAACCAACTTGGAGCGTGATGGCGGGCAATCGGATGTCAACAAAGTGAATTCTTATAAGAGTTCTTAAATTCAATTTAGAGGACTGATATGTGATTAAAGATCTGTTTGTTTCTTTTGCATATTTGATTTTTAAATTTTTTGTTGATTTAAATTTTGGTTCTTGACGTGAATCCTCTTATGTATACTCTAAAAGCTAAATGGACACTTTACCCATAATGCACTGATTGGCGCGGAGGAAAAACATGTATGTAGCGCATTTACAGTCATCATACAAAAAAAAAATACAAGGTGTGCTGAGATGCTTATCTCATTGTATTTTGTGACGTCAAAGTTCGCTTTTTTATTTTTATTTTTAAGTTTTTTAAATGAAGACTGGACAAGAATTGAATTTTTACGAATTGTTCTTCCATTATAAAAACTATTTAAATAAAAAAATTACAAACATAAGAATTAATAAAATTTAATTAGAAAATGTATGTGTTCTAAATTTAAATTTATTTAGAAGGAAACAGAATTAAATTTCACAAAATTAATAATTTTATAACAAATATATTATTATTTAATCGTGATACCATTAAAAACATTCTCACTCCATATTGCACCCACTACGTTCAATCACGATTTAGTAATATAAAAAATTTATTTAATTTATTAAATTTTTCTTCATTCAAATTGAATTTTAAGTAGCTTAATTAAAAGTTTGTTTAAGTAAACTTAAGACTACCCTGATTAATTCATTTTGAAATGTATGTATGTATATATTACACACTTCCTATGAAGAAACAAACACAAACAATTATTATAAAATTTAAAAAATCGGCAAATCTATGAATTTTTTCTCTTTTTCTCTTAACAATAACATGACAGTGACGTCACAGACAAAGCCAGAATAGCTTACATTTCCATTTATAGTCAGATGATAAATTTTCAAATTTCATACTTTTATCATGGAATACAACTTGGCGAAAGAAAGAACTTTCAACATAACAAATTCGTAATATCTGTCTGATTGATAATTTTTATTGCGATAAGACATCAACAGAAAAATATTTCATCTAAAAAATGTACAGGTTTCGAATACGAATTAAAATGTTCTTTAACCTGCAACTAATATGGCACAAGAATCAGAAAAAAAAACAACAACAACAACATTCCAAGCTTAAGCTCGTTTACATGTTATTTGATACAGATGACTTCGCCTCGGAAATAAATATTTCAGGAGAAGTCGTCATAATACAAGCTTGAAATATAATATCACACGTTCTGTTTGTTTATTTGATAAACGTTTTAATTGATGAATTTGTTAAATTTATCTGCGATTCTGAACTCGAAAAAAAAAAATAACAATAAAAAAACAAAATATATTCTTTCATGAAGTGTTCCAGAAATTCCATTTAAATACTCCTCGTAGATTAATCTTATTATCGTATAGTTGGTCAAGATTTTTGCAAGTTTTCCGTTTATTTTTAATCAAACTTCAAAATGACATGACTAATTCAAATGTTCAACTTTGACAAATTTTGATTCAATTTCAACACAAAAACTAAGATTTAAGTTTGTGTGGGTCTATCGACAATAGCATATTTCAAATTTTTATTCGATGGGTATGAGTTTTTATGACATCCAAGAGATATTTTAGTTTCCATACTCACAAGTCAAGGTTAAACAATTTTAGAGTCTTCTGCAATCTTTCAAACTTACCTAGAAAAAAAAAATAATAATGGGTTAATTATTGAAGAAGAAAAAAAAAATCATAAGATAAAGTTTGTACGATAGGTAATCAAATCGAAAACTAATTTGATTTTATTTGGTCTTATATTGTCTTATGCCAAGGCACCTCAATTATATTCGTTGGGTCAAGATTTGTTTTGGTTTTTCTTAATGGCTTAATTTGAGCAGGCATCTTAGTGCTTTTGTTTGTGTATCTATGTACCTTAAGGTTAGAGTAAATATTTTTTGTTTACAAGAGTTCAGTGCTATTTGGTAGTTTTGTATCTTATCAATTTAACCAACCATTTATTAATATTTGAGTTCTTTAAATCATCATTTTCAACAAATATTTGAACTCATTTTGAAAGAATTGTCCATATTTTAGAATAATTTCATAAACTCTTTCAAGACCACTCGAAATCGCCCTGAATTGAAGAATAAAGCAGAGAGCTCTTTACACAATTTTAAGGTCATTAAGAAAACGAATTCGTTACTTTAAACGCAAAACTCGGTTAGTAATGTATGTCACTTATTATAACATTTTTTGAATCAGCCAAAATGGACTCAACTTAAGTTTACAAATTATCAGAGCACACCCAAAATTCACCTCCAACAGAATTCATCCAATTTTCTTAAATTGGGCTCACTAATGGTCGGCCTACACTCAATGTGAATTTAAGCACAGTCGTGGAGCGCCCTAAAAATTGCGATTGACCTGTTTCGCACCTTCAACCGCCATTGCTGACTCCTTTGCGTCACGGAGATTTTAACCTAAAAATTAACTTACTTATGGACAATTTATGTACCTATACCTAGTTATAATTTGCGAAAGTTTTAAGAGCACAGAACAAAAAATTCGCATTGACAGCTCTCATTTAAAGTTTAAGACTCGCAACCGTCATCACATAAAACTGTTGATTTCAAGAACCTACTTTAAGTTTAAGCGCTCTTTTTTAACCACCTTAATGGTCTGAACTTGAATAAGAAATTTACTGAATAATGAAAAAATTATCCTTTTATCTTTTGATGGGCAAATAATTTTGTATTAACATATAAATTAGGGCAGAATAATTATAAAAGGACTATGCCACATCTGACAGCCATAATTAATTTCTGCTCAACGTTCAGTGGGTAGTGGAAGTTACCTCTATACTACTTGTATTTTCATTTGCCATAGTCAAGGATAGCAAAATACACAAAAAAGGATATAAGACGTTCTTGACATTTTTTTGTTTCATTAATTAAAACATGACATCTTTTGTATGATAAGATGAATGATGACAGAAGGCTTCAACCATTGTCAGTCTTGCATAGAGACCACAGCAAAGCACCAACTCACCACGGTCGGTGTGGTGTGCATGGAGATGTTTGATTGAGAAATACTTTTGGCATTTATCTTTTTTTTTATGTTTTAACATGGTAATTAGGCAAAAGTTGTGAAGAGGAATCTTTCTATTTAAAGATAATTTTTTTCTTCTAAATTAACTTCAAAATGGAAGTTCCATTTTTATATCATCATCATTTTGCTATTTTTTTTTTTTAAATTTTGTATTGCCATCAAAATATACAGTCAAGGTCTCTGAAAACAAACATGAAGATGATCATTGAATTGTGCTCCTGGGCAAACATTTTGAGTGGTGAGTAATGATAATTATGTAGGTAATGAATTTTTGTAAAACGTGACGAATACAAGAAACAATTTCGGGGCAAAACACTTGAATTTAAGCTTATTTATTAAACCATTACGCATTTATGTACATATATATTTTGTGAATTAAAACAAAGTTGATTTCGGTGTGTGTAACAGAGATATACATACATACCATCATGTTGGGGGTGAAGTCTTTGAATATGAATTTAAGTGTCAAAACATGTCTGCTTGATTATTACAAATTGTTCAGTTTTGGTCAAACATGACATTTGTATGCACAGAGGATTTTTTGTGTGGTCTTTTTTTTTTTTTTTGTCTTGACTAGACAATGTTAAGTGGTTAATTTTGATGAGTTTAGTGTACTTTTAATATTGGCCCACACTCTGTGAAGATTTATGAATGTGTCAAGGTCATGGACTTTCATTCATAAATTCACCATGGTTGGCAGTGGGTTCTTTTGTTTGGAGAAGGCTTAGTTTTGATTTTGATGTGTCAATCGCTTACATTATTTATTGGAAGTTGTGGGTGAAATTCCTTGGAATAAAAACATACCAGTGGCAACAAAATTAGGCTTTTTGTCTTCTTCTTTTTACAAATAAAAATAACTGGTTCGGTTTCAATGAAAACCGCAACAGAAAAAAAGTGAAGGTTTTTTTTTTTTTGTCGAATAGAATTTTGTTTAACTATGTATCTCCAACCATAAAGATCTTATTTATTGTGTTCTAAATTTAAGGAATCGAAACATTCATATTGCAGTTAGATCATTCAACATAAGGCTAAACTATAATCGACGGAACAAACGGAAGCTAGTGTCAAAACCGAACGAAACGTTGCCGTCCAACCTGTAAAATAAACACGCTACCCATAATGGACGGATTGCCGTGGAAGCAAAACATGTATTTTCCTCTGAACAATAAGAAAACTGTGACGTCACACACAAAGTCAGCATACCTCATACTCTGACTTTCATATCCATTCACAGTCAAATGCCAAATTTTCGTCCGTAAAATGCGATAGCGCAGTTTATGTCCTTTACCTAAACTGATCGAAAACTTGACGAAACGGAGCAATTCGTTTCGGGTGTGAGATACGAATTGCTTGTTCTCGCACAGTTACGGACGGGCCCGTACGTGCCGTTCCGACTATTAAAGTTCGGCTTGAAGAATGGGTACGTACGTTGCCTTACGAAACAGTAGAAATAAATGTGATTTGTATACCCAACCCGAAATGTCTTTTTGATAAGTTTCGGCAAGTTTCGTTCACTTGCGTTTCCTTACGTAATTTACGCTTTGAGTCGTACAATACATTCGAAAATCTGATATTCCTTTTTTTCTAAAGGGTATTCTTCTTCTTTCTTTTTTCTTATTTCTAAAAGCTATGGCTATGGGCAACTGATGTACTTTTCAAATCGGAAGGAAACTTTTCGTTCGGTTTTGACACTTCTTTACTTTTTCTTTCGCGTATTATTGTTGGGCCTTAAAGCCTATATCGGATTACTGAGTTTCTTTTACGTAGCTTTTACAGCTGAATATAAACGTGCTTGCACTAATAGTAAACTTATTAATCTATTGACAATGTGGATCTGAAGAAAGTACATAAATGTACTGTGAGAGCTTTTAGGTTTTTGTCTTGATTTTTAGTGTTTATCGTTTTTTATTTATTTATTACAGTTTTCTTCTTTTGTTGATGTTACCTGGGTTGGGAAAATATTGGTCTCTAAGCCTGTCATAAGACAATTAATAGTCATATTTTCAATACTCGGGTCTTTCCGAAATCTTCATTGAATCTCTCATTGCTGCACCAGCCATCACTATATCCCGTTAATGGTTCGTCGTTAAATCAATCTTCGTTTATTGAGTGTTGGCTTATTTTATCGTCAATGAATCACTCGTCACTAAGTCGCTATCGTTAAATTAGTCTTTGCTGAAACGCTGTTCGCTGAACCAATCGAAGTTTAAGCTCTTGTCACTTAATCCATAATATAGTAACTACATCAAGCCTCGCTATCACTTAACTATTACGAGAATCTTTCGGGGTAAGGGGGGGCTTTGGCCTTTGTTTGAAAGTCTGATTGAGTACTTTAATATTGATAAACTTACAGGAACCACGTGTCAAAAAATTGGCAAACCTCACGTTGAGTGGCAGATGAAATGGGTACCTATTATCTTTTAAGTTCAAATTTATTTAAAAACATCTGCATTTATAACTACATACCATAATTATACTGTGTCTATCTATACACACATACAAATCCTAAGAACGAATACTATATCTCCTGATGCCGTTTATTCAATTAAATAATCCTGCAGACATTATTATGGTCTATAATAATAAAATAATCTACATCCCCCCAAAATATCCACTCAACTGCACTCGACAAGTGACAACAGAAAAGACAGTAGAAACGATTTTACGAGCGTACAAGCGGAAGAGCAACATTTTTCCGCAGCAACAACTACTGATGCTGCTGCTTCTGCTTCTGCTGCTCTGTTGCACTTAAATATGCTTTTTTCACTTGTCCTTAACATTGCACACTTTATGCACAGGCCACGGCACAGACAATTGCAGCCAAAAGTCCAAGGACATACCTAGAATCCACAGATATCTAGATGATACAATAACTGAAAAAGAGGCGAATACAAAAAAAAAAAAAAAAAAAAACTACACGAGACACAAAAAAGGTTAAATTGCACACTCATACACACAGACAAAAGAAAGACGATTCTAAAGTGGTAGGAGAAAGTTGGGGTGGTATGGTCCTGTCCCGGATCCGTGCCGTGCCTCATGCTCATTCTGTTGACTTAATCGAGAAAGAGAGAGAAGATGGAAAAAGGATATGATATTTTATTCCAACAGACAAAGAAAGTCCTCTGACAATAGTCTCCAGGAGGTTGGAAAAAGTGGTTAATTAAAAATGCAAATAAAAAATATATACATTATATAGGTACAATGAATATAGCGAAATAATGCGGAATTCCCATAACGAGCAAGGATCAATGATTTGCTTCTAGAGCATTGTTTTAAGAAAATAAATCTTTTATTTATTTTGTTACTTATTATTTCAAGGTTGCTTTTTATTATGGGGAAGACGTGTTAATTGAAAAGTCTTCGAAATTAAATTTCTACTATTGAAATGCATTCATTTCCCGCTGAGAGTTCACTTCAAAATTAAAATATAATTATTCGACATATAGCCAATCTAGGTCAAATGCAATAATTCAGTTTAATAAGATGAGATTTCACACAAAAACTATATATTTGTAGGTACTTTAAAAAAAATACATATTAGACGGAATTTGCAATCCAAAAAAAAATGTTCATATACATAATGAACTGGTTTTCAAGATTTTCAATTGGATTTTCATTTGCGTGATTGTTGCTTGTTTGTTCCTCTTCAATATCCACATTATGGTATTTGTGTTTTGGTACTCAGACTATACTCTTCCACTTGACCTTTATATTATGCAATTGTGCCTTGATTTTATTTTGGAAGATAATGAAGAAAAAAACACCTTCCTTTTAATAGCTCTTGATCATTTGAGAGAAGCGTTTAATAGATGAATAAATAAATCAACAAATATTTTGACACAACAGCTCTAGGAATCATAGATACTCTGTGCAGGAACCATAATAACCACCGAATCCGAATCAAGCAGATATGGCACATCTGCATCGGAAGATTTATTTTTGGAGGTTTTGTCACTTTCTATTTAGGGCAATACCCAAAACAATTTTTTTTAATTCAATCAAGGATTGAATCCGAAACCTTTAGCAAGGTAGTCCAACGCACTAACCATACTACGGCTTCGGCACTGAAATGTTGAATTGGACCCTGCAGAATGGCGGATGACAAGCAGTGTGTTCTTATGTACCTGCGCTCATTAGAAGCTGTATCTACTTCTTTGACATTCCTCCACATGTAGCCTGTCAAAAGAGAACGTACGAACTAAATTAGAAGTATCCACAAACCAGAACGCAGTCGTACGGAGTTATTGACCACCTTTGATGTGTTCTTATTGTTTTTATTTGATTTCTTAAGTGAGCACAAACAAATCAAACGCTTGAGACGTCACTTATTACAAACCCAGTATTCCTGTTATAAAAGATAGATACTCTTGTGAAGTGTCAAAAATGCTGAGCACGCTTTAACAAAAATTGTTTTCCTACAATAAGTCTAACAGAAATTGTCAAAAGCTGATAATTTATCCAAAATGTCATATTGACAGTTGAATATATTGTTACAATTCTTGGGAAGAGAAGCCAATCCCCACATGCAAACAGAGAGACAACAGGACAAAAAATAGTTGCCTCTCTGTCATTGCAAAGTATGTACATATAATACTCACGCAACTCAAAAACATCTCGAATTTTCAATTAAATCTACATTTTCAAAAGAAAAACTTATTTTTTTTTTCAAATTTTGATTCAAAGGCGTTGTATTTTGTTGCATAATTCGCGTTGCATGTTGTTTTGTAAGTGTCATGTGCCCTTCTCAATCGTAAGCGTTCAGGCGACACACAAGTCCACTTGTCGTTGCCTTTATGCATTCAGTATTCATCATAATTATGAACTGTCATATATTCTAAATAAATGTCAACATTTCGTAAAAATGCATTCAAACTACCATTTCATTTAAAAGAAAATGTCAACAAATTTGAATTCCATGAGGCGAGATTCTTTTGTGTTTATAGGTTAAACAATATTTCTGCGGTATATGTATATTCTTCACAAAATAAAGATTTTGTCATTCAGTAAGAGATTTCCTTTTATTTAAACCGACTGGTAAAGATACACATATGTACATAGGTTCGTGCTTTTGAGGTCAAGGTTCATATTTAACTCGCTATAAGAGATCTTTTTTGTATAATGTAGTTCACACTACTTATTTTAAGAGCTTTATTAATTTTGTCATGAATGTGTACTTTTTCAACTATTGAACCTGCTTCGGAGCCAAGTTCAACAAAATGCATATTGACTACTTCCCATGGCTGTCATATTAAGGAAGACTGTCAATGAAGTTGAAGTTTTGTTGTATTGCATAAAAGAATTAGAGGTTCATTTTAAGAACACGCATGTATAAAATATAATGAAGTGATTTGATTTATATGGTACCTATTCTTTTCATTCATGTAACTAGTTCAGTGAAAGTTAGAACATAACCCGGCAACCTTATTATCTTAACATTATTTTTTCATCTTCCATTTTGTCTTTTTAAGGTAACTTTAATTTTCTTTTAGTGAATATTTATAAAGATTAATTTGACGTGAGGGAATTTGACTTTATTATGCAAATCATTGGATTTATTTTCCACAAATTGTATTCTTAATCGCATAATTAACTAATTTAGACTTTTGATTGATTATTATTAATTATGCTCGTATCATGTGTGACAGTTAGAATTTTTTGTATTTTTCTTCTCATTTCTTTAATAAATATTTTTAGTATTCTCAGAAGTCCATTCAATGTAGGTCATTCAAATATATGAATATGAATAATATACAAAAAGGGGAAATACTGAATTGCCTTCGTTGTAAGCATTGTACCAGAGCACAGTATTTTTGTATGCAAGGAACTTATGTAGGTATACGGTAATACGGTTATGCAGCCAACGCAACGCACATCAAGTATCTGGAATTAGTATAATTTTTTACCTACTTTTCAAAAGAATTTTCAGGAAATAATAAGCACAAAACAAAATTATTTGCACAGTTTTGCGTGGTCGAAAGCCCTTAAATATATATTTTATTTACACAATGTTAAAAATAGAATTGAAACAGGAAATAAGTTTTTATGTTTGTTTCTAAATTAAGAATTCCAGTCCTTTGAAACAACGACAATCTTTATTGGTATTAACGCAAACACAGATGCCACCTAACTGATTGAAACAGGAGAAATGGACCAGCTACACATTCCACGACTAATAAAATGTACTAACTTTTCAACATTTTAAAGATATAGCAGCTCGTTATCGTATTCTATATGACCGGCTATTCTGAGGTTATGAATTCGAATTGTGACCATTTTCGGCATTCGTTCTTCTCTTTCTATCTTCTAATCACAGAAACAATGAAAATTTCCATATTAAAAAAAAAAAAAAAACTGCTTCGGTATAAAAAAGAGGAATTTAAGCTTCCATATTTGTGTGAATGCAGTCATTTTAAGCGTCAGATTAGTTTTTGACACATTGCTTTGACAAAAGAACAAAAAGAAAAAAAGAGAAGAAACACACAAGGGTTGTGTTCAGAAAGTGAAGCTTTTAAATTTTTTTTCTCAGAGACAGATTGATACGTTTAAAAATTGCTTTCTGATTCCGAGCAATTGATTTTTATGAAAAAAATCAAGTCTAGGTAATTCCATTAGAAACCATGTATATAATTGCCTCCATTTTTTTACAGCAAATATAAAAAACCTCCATTTGAGAAATCATGATAAGAATATTAAGGTTTCAGAGACACCTTAGAGCACTGCGTTAGGGGCCAGTTATAGCTATCATTGAAATGCATCATTGAGACATAATCAGTGGAACGTTTTATATTTTGACTGACAAGTCGGTTATAGCAATCATTGAAAAACTACTTTCAGTGGAAAGCCCTGTCATTCAAATGAAATGACAATTTCAAAATTTGACTCTAACAACCAAGTAGGTATGTACATTACATGGAATTTCACAAGTTCGGTGTGTTGTTCTTGTGAGTCAAATTTTGAAAATATCCTCAGAATCAAAAACTTTAAATGCAACTTTCAAGAGCATAAACAACCAAACTAGAATATGTAACATTTATTTCCGTAGGCCTTGTGGTTTGGAAGAAAGACGCAAATCCATCAAATTTTTCTTTCAAAATCGGACCTCTTCATGAAAAAGTCATGAAATTGCGAAATGTATATAACCTTATCTTCCAAACCACAAGGCCTACAAAGATGAATGGTATATATTCTGATTTGGTTGCTTATGCTCTTGAAAGTTGCATTTAAAGTTTTTGATTCTGAGGATATTTTCAAAATTTGACTCACAAGAACAACACACCGAACTTGTGAAATTCCATGTAATGTACATACCTACTTGGTTCTTGGAGTCAAATTTTGAAATTGTCATTTGAATTCAAAACTTTAAATGCAACTTTTAAGAACATAAACAACCAAATCAGAATATGTAAAATTTATTTCCGTAAGCCTTGTGGTTTGGAAGAGAGAGGCATATCCATTTCGCATTTTGATGATTTTTTCATTTATAGGTCAATTTTGGAAGAAAAACATTTATGGATCTGCCTCTCTCTTCCAAACTACAAGGCCTACGGAAATAAATGTTACATATTCTGATTTGGTTGTTTATGCTCTTAAAACTTGCATTTAAAGTTTTTGATTCTAAGGATATTTTCAAAATTTGACTCACAAGAACAACACACCAAACTTGTGAAATTTCATGTATGTATGTATACTTGGTTCTTGGAGTCAAATTTTAAAATTGTCATTTGAATTCAAAACTTGGAATGCAACTTTTTAGTGCATGACAAACGAAATAAGAATATATAATATTCATATCCGTAGGCCTTGTGGTTTGGAAGAGAGAGGCATATACATTTCGCACTTTGGTGACTTTTTTATTAATAGGTCAACTTTGGAAGAAAAACATTTGGCCAAAACACAAATTAGCACCAACTACACACACAATAAAACTAAACAATTCACTATAGGCACCGCAATTGAGTTTTATTTGGATAGACCGGCGACAATCACAAATATACCACGATTGCTTCTTATTTTTATTAAAAAAAATAATTAAATATATGAATAGGTACCTAAATTTACACAAAATAAGCAAGAAATGCCGGCAAGAGCTAGAGAAACATAAACAAAATGACAACCAAAACAATTTTGAGGTTAAAGTTGATCATTGGAAAAAAAATTGACAGATGAGAGACTCGAACAGCGTCATTGGAACGATTATGTTCCAAATACTAGAAACGAAGATCAGCTGTTCATTGAAATCGATTTCCGTCATTTAAATAATAAAATTGGATTTTAAGAGAAGTGTGAATAAATATAAAGTATATTTTTCATTAAAAAAATTCTAAAATTCAGTATCCTTATTTTGATACCAATAAAACACAGTTCTGTTTGTTTAATCGTCTTAAAATTACAAATAAAAATTTTCAATGAAGAATTCCAATGATAGCTATAACTGGCCCCTTAAGTAAAAATTTTGATACAATGAAAGACTTTTAAAAAGCACACTACAACCAACCAAATATCAAAAATTGTGACATGATTACATTAATAGTGAGTCTATCATTTGATTTTAATAAAATGGCTATGTAATCCGCATTCGCAATTCGCATAGAACTAAAAATTGGTAAAAATTGGAACACCATTTCAAATAAATTAAGCAACATCGCCATCGATCCTGTTGTTTACAAATCGATGAGCATTATGGGTATCTTGTTGGGCGCCAATCAAAACATAAACAATGAGCAATTTGGAAATGTTCAAAATGATTTCACAACACTTAACACATATTCCCAAATTTGTTTTGATGGATTGATTGATTAATTGAGTTTAAAAGAACGGAAATAAAATACTTTTACTTTATAATGCTTCCCAAAAAGTAATAAAGAAAGTTAAATATTAGTCACCATCTTCATAAAACTTCTTTTCTTTTTATTTTTGCGCACCAAATTTAATCTTCCTCAAAATGATAATCATGTCAAGAAGTATATACTTTCACTTGAATTCCCACTCATTTTAGAACCCAAGTGATTCCTCCTTAATCTATAAGTAATAGCTAACAAAAATATATAAATTCAAAACAAATACTTTCTCGTATAGAAATTCTCTCTATAATCCGCCATTAATATTCCTCTGAATCTCCCAAACATGGAACATGGATAAACCGACAAAAAACACAAAAATATAAAGATAATCGCTAAACAAAAGTTAACTATGATTCAAGTATTAAATAAATCCCAAGCCCATTCATTTGAAATTCACAAATTTACCGTTAAAAATAAAAAGAAGAAATATATTAAAAATGTCTTCGAGCAGATTCAGTATCCGCCCATGCAAAAGAGCTTCCACCAAATATGGACAGAACAAGCTGCCCGAGAAGAAAACTGAGAAACTTATGTACCTATGTTTTTTTTTTGTATCTGAGTCTGGTTCTTTGTGAATTTTTTTTTTCTGCTTCGGTCCATCAATCAAACTGTGATCGAAAGTTGATTTTGTATTTTTGTTGAATTTTTGTGTGAGCTCTGACAGATGTTAGAAAAGAGTTTTTCTGCACGCATTTATTACCTAATAGGGAAAAGATTACTGACTGAACGATGAACACAAATCAGTTTAAGATTGATTTGCTTAATGGTTCTGACACCAAAGTAAAGAACAAAAGTATCTTCGGCAAACAAAAAAAAAGAAAAAAAATCGTCACCTCTACAAGAATCAGATTCGAATCGAATGTAGGCCTGTCCATATGCCCACTATTGAATCATGAAAGTAGAGTAACCTACATAGCTTTTTAAAACAAACGAAAGCGAAGTAGAGAAGTAAAGTAGGCCTTCGAGCTCATTATTCATCCATAATGGGTTGCGTCTGCGCGCGCGATGCCAATCATTTAAAGCCAAGCCGGGTCGCCGCCGCCGCTGCTGGTCGTTCGTCGTTGAGATCGAACTCTGTCGGCTTGGCGTTTGGCAACTGACGATGATGACGGGACAACAGTATATCCAATGTCAACACTCAACACTCATTCGAATTAGATCAGGTTGAGAGAGACACACAAGAAAAAGATACATTATTCTTAAAGAAATCGATGTGTGTTGTGCATAAAATCATAAATCACACAGACAACACGAACACGAACACCTCTCTTGACAACACAAACTGCTCTTATTGTCTTGAAGCAGTTGGATTGGACTGTAACACTATACCTATACTTACTACTTATAGATACTCTTTTGTCTGTCCGGTTGCGGGGTGTTCAATTTGCAGATACAAAATTGTATTAGATCTCCCACGCACTGAGCGGACTTGCCCCTTTTTTTTTTATTGTGTGTATTTCGTTTAAGTTTAATCTAAAATTTAATTTAAACAGATTTATCATAGAACAAAGACTTGTAGATTCGCCATCATAAAGACTTTAATCGGACGCTGAGATAATAATCTGATTTCTGATGTACTGGATGACTGGATTGCTTATTGCTCAAGCTCTAGCTCACCCAGGGGTTTCTTTGCCTTCTAAACTGAGATGACCCTCTTAATGACGATCAGTTAGCTATAAGCTTTATCAAGCTATAGATACACTGATACTTAGTGTATGTATATATTTATGTTCTCGAATTAAGCTTTCGGAAGGAAGAAGTAAATTAGAAAAGTGTGCTAGTGTTACATTTTATTTTTTCCTTTCTCAAGTATCTTACAGTTCGTTCTTATGTGCTTTCTTCCGCTAGATACATACCTAGGTACATATGTACATTCAAATGTTCAAGACTATTTAGCTGCACTTGAGTTTCTTTGCTTGAATTGTTGCCCAAGGACGGCTGTTTAGTTACTTTAAGTAGCTAGATACAGTATAGTTTATGCACAATTCAAATGTCTTGATTTACATTATGAAAATAAACGTGATGGGCTAGGGTTAGGGGATGAAGAGATGTATTACACGAGCCAAGTAAAGTCAATGAGGGATTTTGTAATGCAACAGTATTTGACAGCTTTTCAAATGCATGTTGCAATTTATTTGTTTGAAATTTTTTTTATCTACTTGACTTATTGCCAATAGTTGCAAATTATTTCAGCGATTTTTGTAATTGCATTAATTAATAAAATGTATCTACTAAAACAAGCGTCAGAATCTAAATAGAAAACCATTAAAGGACTGTTGACAAGTCATTTTTAAGCTTGCATAATAAGCAATTTAAACTTAATTTTAGTATAAAGGATTGTTTAAAAGTATCTTCATAAATGTATCTCTGCATTCAGATGGCAACGACCTTGACTATATAAATCTTATAATAAGTCAAAGAAAAACGAATTAGTTTGATTATCTAGTATAAGAAATTACACTCTATTTTTGTGTGTGCTTAGACCCTCAAATTTCTGAAAGATGCTAATTTTAATCATTTTTAAGCATTAAGGAAGACATTCAAAATTGGTAGTATCAGAAAGCACTTGATTCCCTGACAAATGTATTTTAGGCAAACCAAGCTTTTTAAACACTTCTGGGAAACCTCTTGAAAAGTATTCTAACCTAGATTTCTTAGAGTCTTCGATATATATGTATATTTGTTTTACCCTTTATAAATCGTCACACCTTTGATTAACGCCATCAATGCAAATGTCACTTTTGATGGTTTAGTCAACTGTCACATCATATATCTATGTCAAATTGTAGGTTTTGATTTTCCGTACGTGAATAAGTGTTTGACAGTAGACTTGAAGGCCGTTATCTAAGGCAGGGAATTTTCCAGATCAAAAAGACAAAATTATTACCAGTAAAGACCAAATGTTCAGAACTATGTCTATGTATTCAAATATCTAACAGACGTCCTAATTTACCCCTCATAAATCATAAACCCATTGAAGCTATTCATTGAAACTTTTACCTAGGCACTTGTGCTCGACAGCAGCACCTCAACTTCTGTGTTACTGTCACTCTGTTGACATCTAGAATAAAAACCAGCAAATAAAGGTGATGACGATTTTTGAAGTTTGTTCACTGAACTTCGGAGCCGCCCAACTGTTATATTTTTCTCACAGAAGGCGCCACGATCGATTGTGTATATTATTACTATTAGTATGTCGTTTGAAGGTGTCCTTATTCATTTAGTTCAAATCCAAATATTTATCTTTTGTAAATTGGATTTTTATTTTTTTGATAAATGACAACACCGGTTATTTTCGCATCTTAAAAATTCTTCCCAAGTAAGGAATGAAAAAAAAATACAACATCACAAGCAAAACAAACAACGAATTCACTAGGCATCCGATTGATAGCCTTAAGGGACATCCAACAAAACAACGTACGATGCTATATAAATGCTGAATTTCCGCGTTTCTTCATCCCTGCACATATAAATGTGAAACGTGATATCATACAAGAAATTCACATTAAAATGACATCAACTTTGGCGTATAGTACCGTTGAGGTTTCATTCACCCTCAAAGGCGAAAAATCTTCAATTTTATCCTTCCCTCCGTCTATCTTCCTATCTGTCTCAGAATTGTGGTTATATAAGTAAGCATTATGATAAATTGGAGACATGAAATTATGCGTTCTGTGTAATTATCAAATTAAACAAACAAGATGAGTAAAGTTTGAAACAAGGGTATTTAACATAAACACAAAAGATACAAAATTGTAACCTGCATGAAGGTTTTTTTTTTTTAAGTTTTAATCCAAAACCCAACCAAGCATTCAACAGTTCAAGTTCGCGGCCAAACAATTTAATTATGCGCCGAAAAACTTTGTAGCCAACGAAGACTTATACAAAAAAAAAAAAAAAAAAAAGAAGAAATGGGCCGTGGTAGCGCGCCCGCCACCATCGTTGCGCGATGTCAGCATCATTTATAAAAAAAAGATGAATTTTTTAACTAAATTCTACAGATACCTACACTTTTTGGGCCGCCCCACATTGTCATGGAGTTTAAAACTTTATTTTCTTCTTCTTCTTGTGTCGTGTCGTGTCGCCGCGTCTCGGCTTGGTCGTCTCCTTTTAGGCTTCCGGTGTAGGCTGGCTGCCGGGCAAAACATTCGAGCCATCGAGGTCATTAACCATCATAATTCAATGGAAAATATACTCAAAGAGTAAGTATGTATCTTATTATGTAGCCACATCTTTTAAAGTTGTAATTTTCAAAAAAAAAAAAAGAAGACCATGATGCACCGCCTTTTTGGTGCACAGAAAGGAATACCTTTATCTTCCTTACTTGTTGTCTCTTTGTCCACGAGAAAGTTTTTCAAAAGTTCACAGGACAACCGACGACGTCGACGTAGCGAGACATCGCATTGTCGGTCGTCTTTTACTCTCGATATCTCAAACGCCAAAATGAAATACATTTTCGTATCTAACTACAATAAAGAAACTTTTATGCAAGAACTCGACTCCATTCTTATCGCGATTTCTATCTACATTTCCGAAGGAATATCTACACTCATACAAAAAAAAAAAAAAAGAATCAATCTCGTAAGCGAAGAACTCTCATGGTATTAAAAGTATCTTAAGGATCAGTGAACTGATTTTTTTATTTTTTTGAGGAAAAACGAATCAAAGTAACCAACAACGATGAAGACGTAGTATGGAATAACAAGTGTTTTTTTTTTGTTTGCTTGGGGAAATCTTTTCCAAATTAACTGCCAAAATTAAGATCAAAGCCAAATTGCCAAACAAGAAAATAACCGTATTTTTATATCTTCCCGCTCAAATGAGTAATTTAAAATTCTCAATTGCACTTAAGGTGCCGTGCACACTCTGAAATCTAGAACATTATACGCGAATGAAATTTTAAGAGAACCATTATTACTCGTATATTTGATTTTGGGCACTAATTTTTTGTTCCTTCATCAGTTTTATGACGTATTCAAAAGATATTTGGAAAGATAGAAGAAATAAAATAATTTGTGTGTGGTATCTTTTGAATAATTTATCAATTTTGTGCTATATTTTATTGAAAAGATAAATTACTTCGACTGGGAGAAAGAATTATATGTGCAACTAATGAGTTTCGATTGTAAAAAAACTATTCCAGTGTTTTTAAGGAAACATTTTAGATGCAACAACTTGAAAAAATTCTTTCGTCAAGAGTTTGTGTTCACTAGATTGTGTTTACGATGTTTTCGTATCTTTTTATTGAATTAAGAAAACTGATATTATCTTTATTCATTTAAACACAGGAAGACAAAAACGATAGAATATAAATATAAAGTAGCGTTTTATATCGATTTGGTAACTCCTATAGGAACGATTGATGTTTAAGAGCTTTCCACGAAGTTGCGTGAATGGGATTGATCCGAAAAGAAAAAAAGTAAAATACGATTAATCCCGGTCACCCTGATAGTGAGTAGCATTAGGGCTTATGGATATTCATATTCATGCAGCGTTTGTAATATCATCGTTAATAGTTGTAAAGTTTCCGCCCGTCGCGTCGCGTAGCGTCACAATAGAAGTTTTACACAAATATCGGACCTTTCGAATTTGTGTCGTAAATGTAGTCAACAAACGACTATGGAAACATTGAAGATGTAATCACACAAATTAAGGCTGTCCAATTTGTATATGGTTGTCTTCCGGCAATCCTCGGATTTCGAAATTAGAACATTAGAACATGTTTTTATTTCAAGTATACCTGACTATATGTATAATCATAATTTCAATTTGTATATTCAGCTAGTGTCTGTTCGTACAACCAATTTCCCTAGTGTCACAATGTTGATTTCTTTACTGGACATCTGGACAACACCTTATTTAGAGTCAGTTGGTCTTGCTCGCTTTACCTCTCTGGCTCTCCACCTTGTCTATGTCTAGTTATCTGGCAGGCAATAACAGCAACATTTTTAAATGCATATAATAGTGACACTGGCGACACCTGGCGTAATGCAAATAGCCACTACTAATGTAGAAAAATCATATCTCAAAACTTTTGGAAAGATGAAGAACAACAACCGATGCAGGCGTAACTGCCTTCGCACAATGGTGTAGCTGCAGTTGTATTACATAGCGCTGTCAAAGTTATTAGTTAGTTAGAGAAAGGCATTGTGTGTATTCTCAAACTTGACAACTGACCTGAATGCACGGTCGTGACAGTGTTTTCGCCCTAACTCCCTCTAACTCATTTGATCAATTTTTAAAAATCTTACAAGAAGCTTTGTTGAAATTTGGCGTGATATAGAAGTCGGCGTTTTTAAGGCATCCACAATTCCCAGACCCCTAAGTTCTAAACACATTTTTATCTTCCAAATGCTTTATTTTAGTCAAATATGAACCAACTTTAATAATGCATTTAAGGATAGTTGTTCAATTTCAGAATTTCATTCAATATTAAAGCATTTTCAAGAAAACACGTTACTCACGACGAAGAATGTACTCAATAGCAAGACATGTGTTTTGTTACAAAATGGGTAATTCCCCAAAGTAATTCAGTTACAAAAACACCATTTGCAGTCACGTAGCAAGTTGCCCAGGCCCACATCACCTACTCTACAACCCGAATTCAAATTTGAATACACATTCCATGAATTGATGTAAATGTTAATCTCTATAATGTAGAGGCCTATATGCTTACATATCGTATCAAATATTAATTCAATAATAAAAGTAATGTGAAGGCAAAGTAGTATTGAATGAAGTAAAATATTATTTCAATATTATCTAATAGGATCTCGAAAATGTATTGATACGAATAAAAATAATAAACTAAATATTAGGTGGGGAAAGTATATACGAAATAGAAGTCCAAAGTGTAAAACTTAAATTTTAAAGATTAAATATCTTTTTTATTAAATCCAGCTCAGAATTTTGTCAAAATCAATTCTGCTGTTTTCAGAAATAATGGCAAAAGCTTAAGCATTGAAATAATCAACAATAAAAGAAATCTATTTTTCCATTTTGGGAATTTTAAAGTATGTAGATGCTTTATTTGCTTCTAACTTTGACAGCTTGAATTACAATCGTTAGAAGCTCCAGCTGTGGACGAAATACAAACTTTGGGAATATATCTTATTGAAATATCAGTTATTCTAACGTTTTTGTTTGGTAAAGGTTGTAAATTTTATAGATACATGTGTAGATTCGAAAAAATCATATTGCAGAAACAATAATTCGCGGATGAAATTTTATATATAAAAGCTAAATCTACTGCAATTGGATTAAACGTATACTCTTGTGCTGTGTGTTCGTGTAGCAAATTAAATTAATTAATGTTTATGAGAACTTAATCTTGTTAAATTATTGTACAAAAAGTCATTATTTTCACTTAAACATTGTTTCAAATATGTAATTTATTTAACGTGGATTGTAATAAAAATGTATTAGTATCATTTTAAGCACACAATGAAATAGGATATGGTCAAAAATGACACTACACTTTAAATGTGGTTTATTACTTTACAAAAAATATCGTTAGAAATATACGTATTCAATGTTTAAAAAAAGCCTTGCTTGATATCAATCGGAGCTTGGAAGAATTTCATTTCAGTGTGACTTCAAAAGCCAATATATTAAGAATAAGAAAACATGAAAAATATAATAAAATAGGAACAAAGTTATCGATGATGAGAAAAACGAAAAAATGTAAAAAAAAGTTATATTTTTCAAAATTTTGTTTAATGTTTAGTGGACTGTATTGAAGTAAATTCAAAATTAAGTTGGGTGACCTATAGTCCAAATGATGCGTTCCGCCCAGGTACAGTTGGGCTCATCAGAACAAAGTTTAGACATATTGTTGGAGAGCTAATGCTTCAAATAAAAACCAGTTTCAACTTTGAGGATCTAAAACAAAATTAGATACAAAAGTTTTTATAATATTTTAAAGCAGTCTTAAAAATATATCGTCAGACCAATTTTACGTCTACAAAGTAGGAAATATAGTTTTTATTTTAAGCATACTAAAATCATCATGCAAACTACTGTATCAAATCATATCTTTTTTATCAATTTAAATTGCCAGACAAAACATTTTTGACAAGTTCCTATAACCCTTTTAATATCATTTATAAATGTTATTCACTACACCTTCCCATTAAAAAATCGTATACCTAAAGCAAAAAGTCAAAAACGAAAATTGTATCTGCAATTCAAGGATGCAGCAGCACCATTTGTGACCAATGCACAGTATTGGCACTCAGTCACAAAACGCTATCACAGTCCATATGTGGTTTACCTTTCCCCAAAATTATAGTTTTTTTTTTGTTTGCCTTTCATCTAACATGTGCGGGGGTGGTTTTGTGTTAGGGGTGGGTGAGGAAGGGTGGGGAGGGGGAGCCAAAAGAGTGTTTCATATGTGATTTATATGAAAGCGCACTTACATATAAATTGGCAAAACGAATAAAACCAACATCAAATCTTTTTCCCTTTGCTCCTCAATGGATATGGTTTTTTGGGAAATATATATTCCATTTATTTTTGTTTTATTTTTGGGAGTCTGGAAAAATTTATTGATCACATCTCTTGTGTGTGCCTGTGCTGTGCAGTGCAAAACTACCAGCGCCAGACAGAAAGACAGACGAAATATGTCCCCTCCAACAACACAGAACCAAAAAAAAAAAAAATGTATTCACATGAAATATTTTTGGTGTGTGCTGGTGTTCTTGCTGCGGCTGCCAGTAGCTATTATCCCAGCCACCCGCAAAAAAGGACGCTTTTTCATTTTACGAAGGAGTGTGTCTCAATTAATTTGGAGGACGATTTTTTTTTTGACAAAAATTGTGAAGTAAAGTGGAAATACTATAAATTTAAAAACCGCAAAATCTTTAATAAAAACATAGCTAGCTTCTTCTTTTTTTATTATTTTTGAGGAAATAGAAAAAAATATTCTTCCTTGTGTCTCCCTCAATATCTACAAACACTACATAAAAGCAAGTATTACGAGGCGACCACACATTTCTGCATGTTGCCGTGTTGTTGGGATGCTGAAAGCCTCTCAATTTTTGATGCCAAATGCCAATGAAAGGTGTAGGTATAGTTATATGAGTGAATGTGGGAATATACTACCCCAATGCCCCCATCATCGTTCACTAATCGTGTGCAGAGAAGCTAGATACATTTTGTGTTCTTTTTCCTTCTATGCTCTGAATATCCTTTTTGAATGAACCAACGTAAGTACCTATACACATAAATGTACTTCGCCCTCTCACTATTTTATAAGACGACCTTTCCTCTTTCATATATGTATATTTTTTTTTCTTTGGAAGAGATAGAATTGAAGATACAATGCATGAATCTTTGATGCCGGTAAAAAACTATATGAATCGCAGTTAAATTGGAAAAAGTTAGGTTTTTTTCATTAAAGTTGTTTTTTAGTTCATAAAAACAAATTTTATTTTCACTTTCGGGATAGGTACTTATGTACATTTTTAACATACAAAAATATCCTTAATTAATCCGAATTAATTGCATACTTCCAAGTATCAAACTAGTTGAAATATGCAATTTAATTTGGATTTGAATTTCAAACTTTAAAATTCAGCAAAACTCTTCAAAATGCCGGCTAAAAAATTAAAGAAGGTACAGCCACGACTTTAATTTTTGAAAAGGATTTAAAATTCCGTGTTATCCTCAAATCTTAATATATTTTTGAAAAAAAAAATCATCATTTAATTTTTATTTTAAGGATATTTTGCATACTTTCAAGGGTAGAAATGTTTTAAATGCGCTGCGCGTTTCACTTTCAGCAGGATTATCCCTTAAATGCCATTTTGAGAATTTAAAACTTATTTAAATCCAATTCTACACATTTTTATTCAAAGGACTCCTTGCAAATGCTTCAAAAGGTAAATTATTATTTTAAATAAGGCTAGTTTCACTTTTTGAAGTTTATATCCTTAAATGTAATATGCAATGCCGGCTTCGACAAAAATTTAAAATCAATTTTAATCCAAATATATAGATTGAAGACACTCACCTTTCACAATTATTTTAACACTTAAACAATTCGTCGTTAATTTTAAATCCAAAAGATTTCCACAAAATATCCCGGTTTTTTTTTATCGTTATCCTTCGGTTCTATATTTTTGCAAATCACAATTCGTCTTTCTCGTTCACTTGATAATTTCGTTTTTTTTTGTGAAAACACTGTTTTCAAAAATTCTCACTTTACACAATTAATATATTATAAATTGTATTTTTTCGTTCACAAATGTTGTATTAAAAGTTGTATTTTTAAGGATAAAGTCGTTTTTGTTTTTTTTAATTTTTTGCTTGTTAAAAAATATCCTTGTAGGTTAAAAATATATCCTTGTGATTTAAATATCCATTTGTATTTTATTGTTTAAAATTTCGATCAGAAAATGTATCTTTTTATTTAAAGGGAGAATGAATTGCAATTTAAATAGTAATTTTTTTTGTTCGTTATAACCAAGATAGATAACGAAGATACAACCGCTTCATTCAGTTCAAAGAGACTCGGAGTAATAACTTCTCTACGCTTATTTATATAGCCTCTGCGAGGCAAGTGGAGAAAAGCTACTAATTCAGAAAGAAAGAAAAAAGTGGGGAGGCGAGAAAAAGAACACACTTTGGCCACCACGCCGCACCGGATCGCATTTGGATTCGGATGGATAGATGGATTGGATGATGGTAAATGGTTTGGTTCTACAACTTCTGGGTTCTATACACCACGATGGATGTAGATGGCGGCTCGGCTGTGGATGGCTGTGTAGATAGATGTTGGTTCCATGATGGTTATATTGCAGAAGCTGCTGTAGTAGCTTATGGATGCTTTTACCGGAGAATGTTCTCAACAGAGTATGTTCGATTAAGTATGATGTCGATTGTTTGACGTTGGAGCTTGATTCGAATATGTTGAGAGGTTGCAGCTGTAATCCAACCAACAAGTTTTGTATCTGTTGGATACAACACTATGTGAGACCAGACGAAGACCAGAGACCAGACTGAACTCTCATGGTTACCATGGTGATTCAGTGGAATTTGTATTTAAGAGGTGAAGAAGATGTGTGTTTGGTTTCGGTTTGGCATTGGCTGAGGTACATGGACCAAGTACAGCATCAACGAACAGGGTTGTTCTTGATGGTTACGTTCCAGAGAAAGAAGATGCGGATGGTGGTCGTTGATGAAGTTTTAGATACCGGCATTGTTTTGTGTTGTTTTTGTTGTTGCTGCGCTGCTTCTCTTCTATACTCTTGTGTGTATGGATTGTACTTTGTACCACCTGAACCTGGTGAGGTTGAATGTTTTTTTTTTGTATCTTTTCATGCATTTACTTGCTGGTCGTTGTTTTTGTTTGGTTGCAGAGCGCAAGGTGCATGGAAAGAAGTGTAGTAGCAGCATTTGAAAGTTAATTGTGCGGATATGTTGTGTACTTAAAGGATGCTTTTGTTCGAGGCAATTGGGCATAAGTTGTTGTTGTTGTTGTTGGATTGGATTTGGATAGTGTTGCATTGTATAGTTACTGAGTTTTTATATCCCTGTTTAGTATAGTAGGTACATAAGTTATTTCTAGCTGGTAGGTTGGAAATGAAGGGTATACTCGTAGCAATGTATAACAGTGTAAATGTGAGAGAAGTTCAAGGGCTCGTGTAATAATTTTTTTTTTTTTTTATTTCACTAAAATGAAGTCTTACACTAAATTTATAGATTTTAAAGAATTTAATGTCGTCACGCCTAATTTATATAGTGACCGTTAGATAGGTTTGGAGAGATTTTTGAATAGTAATACTACTTAATTATGATAATATTTACGCTATTGACTTAAAATTGTGATAGAATTTATAGAAAACGATATTATTTTTGCAAATTAGTTTAAGTTCTTCATGGTAATAAGATGGTTATTGAGGATAATTGTTTCTTTAATGAAGTCAACAAGAAAGATTTATATTTAAATTTTTATTTGCAATGGTTTGTAATTTATGATGATGAGTGTCAATCATATAGCTTTTGCCAACATTTGGCATTTGGGTATTTATGACACACATTTTTGATTTTTCTGAATATATTAGTACATTGTAGATAATATTTTTGAAGAAATGGGTTTAGTCATAGAATTAGAATTGATTGAGTTGGAATCGAACTTTTGCTTGTGAGTCAGATGGATTGTAAGTTTAAGCGCGAAAAGTTGGTCGTTGTTTAAAAAAAAAAGAGAAATGAAAAGGTTTTACGGGTCTTGATGATATTTTGATGCTTTGAAGTTTTAAGGAGTTGTTTTTAGAAAGTAAACAAAAAGAGTTTGTCACAAAAAAAATACTGTATCTAAGTACCAAGTCGGAAAAAGCAGAGAAAAATCATGGTAGGAAAAAAAGTAGAAATGCATGCGAATTATGTAGGGTTTATTTAATTTTTGAATCTTACTCTTGCTTTTATAAATTTAATTGAAAAAAGACCTTCCATATTATGTAGGTAGGTATTCCAAACGTAAGAAATTAAATTTATATTTAAGGCTGTTTTTTTTTTCATCTGAACACTTCTTTGATATTTAAATTTTCCGAAAAATCTGTGCAATCCCCATTTTATTTTTATATTAGCATAGCCGAACGTGTCGACGACCATTTAATATTTTCCTTTTATAGTTTTCAACAACTATGAAGTGGTCAACTGCTACCTTCCCTACCAGAACTCATTCGCTGGAATGGGATTAAGGTTTTGTGCAGTGATCACTGTATACATGTCGGGTGTTCCCGTGTCGTCTAGCCTTCAAATTTGTTTTTTAACTGCCGGGGAATAAAACCAAACGCAAGGTTTGTCACAAAGGACTGTTGGCGGTCTCAATTATTTGTAGTTACCACACAAGGTAGGTATTCAAATTTGTGGAGCGAAGGGCACCACAGTTCATCTACCCTTACATAATATTTTTATTTCTTGGTTTTGTATTTTGATTTGAGCAAGGAAGATACATATACAGAGAGTATTTTAATGTTAAATAACTTGCAGCAGATATTTACGGGATATTCTCACCGTTGAATTTCTTCTTGCCAATTGGAATTCCTCAAAAAGGATCATTTTCTAATGTGTCGTCTTTCTCAACACTTTCTACAAAATTTTTTTTTAAATTTGAAATATCATTATTCCATAAAATATTTTCCAGCACCTAAATCTAAGAACAACTCTCTCTCAAAACAAAAATTGTTTGAATTTCACATTCCACCACTTACACCGCAATGTGCCCATAATTGAAATACTCAAGCCAGATATATTAACTCATCTATAAAATTTACATAGTTTAAACTATGACTATTCTCGGAGTAAGAACAGTGGGGCTCGGGCCGGGCGACTGGCTGGTGAAGCAGCGCGGCGGTATGTTGGCGGCGTCGCTCGTTGGGCTTATATAGTTTCATCTCATATTCCTCCTATATCTAAACAGAATAACTCTTGTGCTATTTTCCGATTAATTTCTTCTAAAAGATGTCACATGCAAATGCTTGTCTTTGACTCTGACCAATAAGGAAAAACAGACGCAGATAATGTAAATATAATGTCGTGTGCAATTTAAAAGGGGCTCGCCGAAGCTCGAGAGTATATCTTTATGATTCTTTTCAGCTCAGAGTATGGATGCAGAACGAGTATCTATAGTACTGGCAATGGCAACAAACTGGTAGTCTAAGTACCCATTTTCAATAATTGAGTATATGAATTTATTCGGTTATGTGTGTTGGATGCAAGTACCCTATGGAGCAATTTTATTTATCTAGTTGTTGGTGCACTGCTGGAAATCGCGATAAGGTTCAGGTTTTTATTTTTTCTATACGGGTGCTCTTATTTGAATGGTGAATGTGAACCAAAGATGTGTGGGTTTCGTTGCGATCCTTAACTTACAGAGATTTGATTTCCTTGTGTTTTTTTTTTAAACCTTAAAGTTAAAGTTTAAGGAAAACTCAAAGAAATGTTTGTCGAAGAACACTCTGTTTTATGTCTAGGCACAGTATGTTACACCAATAGAGCCAAACTGAGTTTAGTGATACAAGACCTTCTCTATAGTAAGCATAGCTCACATAACCTTTGTTGTTTGTGTAACAAAGTCTAGGCACAAAACCTAAAACTGTCAAGATTCCAAGTGCGTCCTTATCTTAACGAAACAAAGCGGGCCTTTACTATGATATTTTTTATGATACCCTTCAATGGCCGGTTTTTCAATCAGCCTTTCCTTTTTACTTGCGATTATAGGTATATTTATTAAGGAAAATTATGGATTCGTGCAAAAAAAAAAATTGAGATAACAATCACACATTGATGGAGAAATCGAATATAGTGGGTATGGAAATTACGTTCGTCTGTCGGTTTGCACCTTTTAAGCCTAAACGGGTCTGCCGATTTGCTTAAAATTTTATATTCAGTATTAAGAAAGTTTTTTTTAATCTTTGCTTTACGCTCATAAACAACAATACCTGCTATACAATCGTGAAGAAGAAAATTGATTTTCTCGAAAACAGCCCTAATGATTTTGATAAAACTGAAGATCAAAAGGGAAGAGTCTGCAGCGAACCTAGCTGTAAATAAAAATTACTCGAAGAAGCTTATCGCCTTCAATTGTTGACGCAATCTCTCTCTCTTTCTCTCTCTCTCTCTCTCTCTCTCTCTCTCTCTCTCTCTCTCTCTATCTATCTATCTCTCTCTCCTAGTACTTTTGTCGGTAAGCGGTAACAACACTTTCACTCTCCCTTTAGCATAGCATAGCGGCAACCAGATAGTTCCATCTCTCTCTATTATTTTTACTTGCAATTTTAAGTATGCATTCGTAAAACAAAAAAATGTGGCATTACGATGATGGAGAAGCCTAAAAAAAGGGGGTCCGACAATTCTGTCTGTCTGTATAGTTAACTACAGCCTAAAGGGCTGGACCGATTTGCTTCAAACTTGTTACATATTATTATTATGACTTCCTGCAGATGGTTTTTTTGGAATTAGCATTCTAGCTCTTAAACTAACGGTGCCTGCCATATGATTTTTATTGAAAAATTAATTTTTCTCAGAAACGGCTCCTAAGATTTTGATAAACTTTCTGAATGGTGGTTATTGTGTAAACTCTATGTTTTGGTTGGAACAGATTTTTTGGGAAAAGTCTTATAAAGGTAGGTACCTCCAATAGGGCCGGTTTTTTTAAATCAGATTTTCTCGTTAATCTTAAATTAAAAAAAAAAAAATAATTTTATGTTTTTCAAAAACGGATTTATCAATTTTTTTTAAATTTTATTTTCTGACAAAAACTACAAAGTGCTTAAAGTTGGCATAATACTCAAAAAAGATTTGGATTGTGTTTTCGAAAAGTTTTTCAAAGAAACCGTTTTTTGAAAAAAACTGGTCAGACAATTTAAAAAATTTTTGTCCTTAAAATTGAAAACAGTAAAAGAAAACAGATGGCTTACCTCATTTTTTTCCTAAAAATGCTTTACCTAGTGATTACCAAAATTTCGTATGATTTTTTCCCTGCTTATTTTCCAAAATTTCCAGACCCAAGGCCACTGTCACACATTAGAGAAAGTTCGTGCAACCCAGTCGTGTACTTTATTTTGAAACTGCAATAGCAGTGAAAGAAAAGCTAACTGAGTTCCGAGCATTATCGATGTTGAGGTGGAGTACGGAATTATTGACAGTGTTTGTGAATTTACTCATGAGAGATGCTTTGTTTTTCTTAAGGTTAAGTAAACACAAAGAAATTTGAATTTTTTTTTATGAAATATTTTATGTCCCACATTTCGAACGAATTGTCATTTTCTAAGACCCGTTGAAATTTGTTTAATGCCAATATGTCATATATAATATATAAAGTTTAAACAAAATTAATACAGCTATTTTACTCAAGTATGAATAAATATTAAATCAAAAATTTTGATCACAACAAATGAAAATTTATTGGTAATATTATTTTCAGTTTGCAATCAAATGTTTTATTAAAAGCTAAAAGAATTCGAAAATATGTGACATTTTTCACGCAATTCCAATAAAATAGATGCAGACAAAATTGTACTAAACTGAGTTGGACAACTTTATGGAACACAAAGTGACAAAATGTGGAACAGATATAGGAATAAGATTTGTTCTCATGGAACACCAAATTCTCTGGTTTTCGATCTTAATTATTAATTAAACAATCTCACAAAAAAAACTGTATTCTTAGAGTGAATCCTCAAAAACTATAAGCATTTTATAGTTGTGTTCGTTTACTTTTGTGTGCTAAAATTAGAGGGCTGTCAAATTTTGGAAAATGGGGATGAAAAAAAAAAAAAAACTAGTTGAACAACAAATAAACAACAAGAAAAGTAATAATTTTTCGAATTTTTTTATATTGATTTTATTATCTTAAGAAGTTTTTCTCACTTCATTGGAGGAAACCTTTGCGAAGAAAGGAACTGCATAAAGAGATACTTCAAAGACATATTTCCTTTTTATTCGGAAAAAGTATTTAAACTAAGTTAAACTAAAGGGTCATTTTTTTAAATTGATAAAAGGACGAGTGCAGTGAAATGCCAAGCAATATCTTAATTGTTGGCGTTGATTAGCTCAGTACCTTCTGCCTAAAACTACCCAATTTTTGTGTTATCGAACAGGATTCGTTTGAAATTCGTTGTTTTCGAAAGTAAACGAACAGAGCTAATTGATTAATAATAATCTGTATAGCCCTGAACCACAGGATTTTATTTTATCTGCATCTGAATAAAAGTTAAACTAAGTTCAATAACAATATAAAGTTCAAAAATAAACACTTTATTTGAAAACAATTAATCAATGAATATTATCGAAGCATCTAGGCGGGTTAATGGTTATAAATACCCATTTCATGGTAGTCAATTCATAGCGCACACTTTGCACCCACTTCCGCTTTCAGCATTTTCAAAATAATGGATTAATATAATTGATCATTTCACGCATTAAAACATTAATTAAATACATGCGTTCGAACACCTCTAAAACAAAGAGCTAAAAGATACACAACTATATCTCCATTGATGGCGTGGGAAAAAACTTCATGATGTGACATTGAAGAAGCGAGTGCTCTGACCAAAAGTGAATAAACACACACAAAAAAATTATTTTTCTTTTTTTTTTTTTCATCGAATCGAGGTAACATCAACGCATTTGTGCAAATACATCTTTTTTTTGGATAGCTACTTTTTTGCAAACTTATGTCCAATGTCTATATCTTTGGCCTAAAGATACATCCCACTATACCTTTCTGGTATTTTGGCTTTGAGGTGTCGCCAGGTTTTTTTCTTTTCTTTATTTGTTAAAACTTTCAAATTTTTGATTTGTTTGCTAAAATCAATGAACTTCACCTCTGAGCCTCTTTCGATTTTTGGTTAATCTTGATTTATCAGCAATCTTTTACAATACATGAATATTTGAAAATAATCAAGCTGTGTGCAATGTGAATGCGGAGGCCAAATTTTGTAAATTTATGTTTTGTTCGCCGTTAAACACTGCGGAATTGTGTTTGCGGAAGATTTATATCAAGCGGATCTTAAATCATTTTTTTGTAAATAAAATATTAAGAAGTGAGACATATTCCAAAGGAATTTAAGAAAGTAACTCATCAAGGAGGGTGGATAATTTTTGAAGTGTTTTGTGCATGCTGCGTTGGCCAAGATAAAACCATACTTTTTATTTTACAATATCGGATTAAAAAAAAATTCCTTAATGAAAAACACATAGAGTTATGGTTTTTTTGAAGCGTACAAAATACCATTAAATAATTAATAATTATTTTCTGAAAATTTTTAAAACCAGCAGAAAATATAATATTGGGAAACGGAATAAGATAAAGAACTAAAAACATTATTCACAGTTGTAAAAATTATTATTATCTAAAGAGCATTTAATAAAGGGTTCATTCTTCAGTCGAAGGATCCAAATGTTTCGAAATTTTGCAATGTGCAAGCCACCGGCGATTTTTAAAGCCTTCAAAATTTTAGAACTGTTTTTCGACAAATTTTTCTTAAAAAAGGATTTGTTTGTCTGCTATCTGTTGTGAGCGCGGGAATTAAAACACTTGTTTCTTACTTTTAAAATTAAACAATATTTATTTGGAACTATGTCCTTTATTATTGAAATACTTTTTACTAATTCTAAAAGGAGCTTAAGGCTACTATGTAGTTACAATAAGACTATTGATAAATTCATCATACAGTCGTATTTATATACTTTTCTTATCTATCTACAAGGAGACCCAAGCGTACAATTGTCTTGCTTGATAATGAAGAAGAGATAATATTCCAACATTGTATACAAACGATATTATCTCTTTTACATATGTTATCATTGTAGCGTTGTGTGCAAGATTGTACTAGAGACTAAAGATATCATTGAATACAAATAATGTTATCTTTTTTCTCAATATGTTTTGCTATGGATACTTAACTCCCCCCCTTGTTAAACGAAATCGTCCCGATTTTTCGACGCTATTTTTAACATTTCTCTTTCATAAGTTTTGTTATATGCGTCAATCTTTTTTTGTTTTTGACGATCTGTTATACATTGTATAGTTTTTATCATTACGTACGTAAATGCTAGAATAACAATCAGTGTTACAATTGTGTATATAGTTGATAATATCGGTTTTTCTTCAAAAGGAATAATTAGTTTTTTTAAAGTATCTATGTTATCGAATTTGTACATTGTATCTTCTTTAATTATTTGGTCGATGTAAGACTCTGAATTATGATTTCTTAATATAACTTCTTTAATTTGCTTATGCATGTTTTTGTATATTTTATCGTCTAGATTTATAGTATTTTCATAAGTAACTAAGTTTATACCATTAATTGTTTGATTATTTAACTTATGCTTACCGCTTAATAACATAACACCGGATTCAATTTCTAAGTCGTAATCGTATTCTTGTTTAATGTTGCATTTTGAAGTTATATTCTTTAAAAGTGGAATAAGACAATTTTCTTCTTCAAAGTTAATTTCACAAATGTTTTTACTTAGATGATTTTGACAATTTTTTGTTCTTAAATAAGTTTGGTTACATAAGGCAATTGTTTTATCTGTAATGATTTTTCCATGTTTTGAATTTAAAGGTGTTACTTTATACAATTTACATGATTTAATTAGAACTGGATATTTATATATTGTGATGAAGAATTCATCAGTTCTAGCTAATAATATTTTAGAGTACTCAAGTATATTTATTATGGGTACTTGAATTATTTCATGTTGAATAATATTTTTAATGTCATCTAAGTCTAGGCTTTCTGATAAATATTCATTATTTTTTGCTGCATTAATTGTTCTGGTCAATAATAATAATTGTTCGTACACTTGTTCTATTACTAAATGTTCTTTAAGGCTCTGACCTTCGAATTTTTGCAAAATTTGTTCAAATCTAGAATTTATAGTTTTTTGTTTATTATTGTTTTCTATGAGATTATTTATACTCGTTTCTATGTTAACTAAGTCATAATGGTCAGGATTACCAAACACATATTTGAAAGCTGTTCCTAAAAAGTTAATTGATCTAGTATGCCTAGTATGTTCTTGTAATTGGTCTGCTAAATTCTTAATTTTACTTAACCAAATTTTTTCTTCTTGTGTAGGTTGATATTTACTAGTTACGATATTTACGTAAGGTTGAAATATCGAAGTCAGGTTGGTTGCATGTAACAAATAAGTTTGTTCTTTGAATAAATACACGTCATCTGTTTGCGTAAGTATAAACTTCTTGTTTAGTAACTCAGTTATTTGAACGTTTCCTTGCCCTTCTTGACTCTGTACAATTCCTAGTAATGTTAGGAATATTAATATTTTCGTCATCTGAAAAATGATAATTCTTTATGTTATCCTTGTGAATTTTTATTCCTTCTTTAGAGATTACAGTGTCTCCTTTATCTTCTTCTACTATTCTTGTTATGTATCTGGCGTTAGATTTCTTTCTAAGACCTGTGATTCTTACCATTATCTTATCTCCTTTTTTATACTCTCTGTGTCGAGTTCCTTTATTTAGACGTTCGATCACTTTTTTGGATGCTGAGTTTAGTTTATTTATTATAATTTCACTATTGCTATATTTATTTTGATTAAAGAAAATGTCTCTAGGTTTCAAACCGGTAACTGAGTGTATAGAATTATTTAATTCACGCACTGTTCTAAATATTTCTTCGATAAGTCTTGTTTTATTCTGAATTGTGAATATTCTAGACAGTTCAGTTATTGTACCGTTTACACGTTCTACTTGACCGTTCGCTGTCGATCTGTATACTGGAGTTTCTACTTTAGTTATGTTGTATTTCAAACACATTTGGTTCACCATTTCTGTTTTGAATCCCTTCTCGTTATCTGTCATGAGTCGTTCACATTTTGGGAAATAATTAGATAAGACCTCTTCCATAACGTCGTACAGTCTGTTTCGAGTTTCGATTTCCCGAAGGATTGTATATTTAGAATACTTATCTACTGTTACAAGGAAGGTATACTTGTCGTTGAAGTATATGTCCATATGAATGTGTGTTCCCACATGTGTTGGTATTTCTGAATTATTCAGAGGTTCTCTGATAGGTTTTCTTTCATATTTTCCAAATAGACATGCTATGCATTTTTTGTTGAAACTCTTTGCTTGTTTATTTAGATCGGGCCAGTAATATTTCTCTGAGATTTCTTGTATATTGTTACGTAACCCTCGGTGTGCTCTTTCGTGAGTTACCCTTACAAGTTTTAGTTGTTCCTCCAAATTTGTCACGTCTTGAAGTTTTCTTGGTGTGAATATAAATCTTACTAGTGGGAATTCTTTTTTTATGTTTTCACCATATTTGTATATGTTTTCAAATTTCGTATGCAAAGCTACAATCTTTTGGGGTTGTATAACTTCTTTCATCTGCCTTAGTAAAGAGTCTTTGTCCTTAAACTTTATTATGAGTCTTATTTTGTTACTAAAATAGATTTGTGTTTCGATATTATTTGTTATATCTTCAATAAGTTCGAACTGTGCAGCGTATGCATTAAAAGGCTGATTCACAGTTTTTATTATATCATTAGAAGAACTTTCAGCTGAATGTGCTGTTTCTATGGTAGAAGTATTTATGCGTTGACGTGATAATGCGTCAGCTACAAGATTTAGGTTTCCTGGTTTATAAACTAATTTTGCTCCAAAGTCTTCAATGATTCCCTTCCAACGTTTCAGCTTTGTGTTGGGATTTTTTTCTGATACAGAATATATAAGGCTCTGGTGATCGGTATATATGGTTAAGTCTGCTATACCATATATGTAGTTTCTGAGTTTTTGTAAGGACCATATGATCGCTAATAGCTCTTTCTCGTTTGTGCTATAGTTCTCTTCTGTCTTACTCAGTGTTCTTGACAAGAAGTGTATAGGTTGCTTATTCTGACTTAGTACGGCTCCAATAGCTATGTTGGATGCATCAGTAGTAAGCTCGAATGGTTTACTATAATCCGGTTGAAAAAGTTCGACTTGTTCTTTCAAATAATTTTTTAAAATTCTAATCGCTTCTAATGCTGAATCATTCAGATTTAACTTAATATTTTTACTTTGTTTTTTGTTTACTTTACCGTTATCTCCTCGTAAATATAATGTCAGGGGCTTGGCTATGCTTGCGTATCCTTTTATAAACTTACGATAGTAACCTGTAAGACCTAAAAATCCTCTCAAATCCTTTACCGTTTGTGGGACTGGAAAATTTTCTATAGCTGCTATTTTCTCAGGGTTCGTAGTGATTCTACCATGTCTGATTATGTGACCTAAGTATTCTACTTCTTCTTGAAAAAACTTACTTTTCTCATCAGATATTTTTAATGTGGCTTTATTGAGTACGTCGAATACTTGACTTATGTGCTGTATATGTTCTTCCTCAGATGAAGAATATATCAATACGTCATCAATGTAAACGTGTACGAATTTACCTACAAAGTCTCTCAAAATGTCGTCCACGCATCTCTGAAATATGCTTGGTGCATTTTTGAGCCCGAAAGGCATTCGTTTAAAATGATATTTTGCGCCATTTATAGCAAAAGCTGTTTTTTCTTTATCATCTGCTTTGATTTTAATTTGGTGGAAACCTGACTCCAAATCTAACGTTGTAAAGTACTTGGCTTTACCTAAATTTTGAATTGTCATGTTGACATCCGGAATGGGGTATCTGTCTGTTACAGTGTGAGCGTTAAGTTTTTGGAAATCAACAACCATGCGCCGTTTTGGTTTTCCTTTTTCGTCCAAACCTTTTTTAGGTACTGTCCATATGGGACTGTTATAAGGACTATGGCTTTTTTCTATTATATCGTCATGTAAGAGTTTCTGTATTTCTTTGTTTACGAATTCGTTATCTGCTATGGGATATGGATATTGTTTAACATAAACCGGATTATCATTGGTCGTCCTAATGCTTGCTTCTATAGTATCTGTAAAGGGTAACGGTCCTATGCTGTTATTAATCTTCATCAGTCTATCTATGTCTGCTTTATAAATATTATTTTCCCCAATTATGTAATTAATTTTCTGAATAGATTCGACACTGCTTATGGTAGTTAGAGTCATATTACTGAAATTTATTTCCGCGTTTAAAACTTTAAGTCCTTCATATCCTAATATCATATCAAAAGACTGAATATCCTCTAATTCAAAAAATGTTATATTTTTCTTTAATATCTTAACTACTTTCTTTGTATCTACCATAGAATAACCATGCATTGTTTTTATTTTTATAGGTTTAATTTTAATTTTTTCGCTAGAATCGCATTTTCTATTAATGTAATTATGGGTTGCACCAGTATCAATAAGAATTTTATAAATTTTCTTAGAACTAGTACTAGTTAAATTTAAGCAGGGCAACCCGTCTACTAGTTTAAATGATCTATTCTTATGTTATTATTTACCATACATTCCGTTTCATCTGCTTCTGCATATGTACTGCTGACATCGTCTCTGCGTTGTTGTCGGGAGTTATTTACTCTCTGCTGCTTGAAGTTCTGCTGATAAGATCGTTGCGGTCTGTTGTGTGTGTTGAAACTCCCGCTGTGTTCACGTTTCGCTGGTGGATTATATACATCGGGTTTGTATTGATTCCAATTTTGTCGCTGTGCATGTACAATTTGTCTCGAGTTTATCTCCATCGGCTGTGGTCCGTCATTTCTCTTGAAAGGGTTTAGGCGTGGTCCTTGATTGTGTTGCTGCATATTATCGTATTGCTTCTGGGGTTGATAATTCGTTGTTTGGCTCGAATAATTTGGTCTTCTTTCGTTTCTGCGTTCATGTGGCATATTTTTGTGGTGCTTATCTTGAGTGAGATGTAAATGCCTGTGCACATTATCATGTTCTATTCTGCGAGCAATTGCGAATGCGTGTTCTAGATCATTTATTGTAGCTGAATATAATGATCCTCTTGTAAAGTTGTCACTCATACCATCAATGAATATACGAACTGCGTCGTCGTTAGCATTTTTAATTAGTCTGTCGATTATATTCGGCGGATCACCTGACATAGTGATTTTTGATATTATTAAATTGAGATTTTTATTTATCTCGTCGTGGTATTCAGACAGTGTGCTTCTTTTTTGCGTGATGGCTTTCATCATGTCTTGTAGCACGTATAGAGGTTCTTGATTAGAGTACGTATAATCTAATCTGTTACGTATCGCCTCAAAATTAAAAATTGTGTTATAATTAGTTAACACATTCGCGGCTGCACCCTGTATTTTACTTTTCACTATAGTCAATGCTGCTGCGTACTTACTGTGTGTTTTGAAGTTTTTAATGCTGTCCATTAATCTGGATGCTTCTTCGCGCCACGACCGATAATTTGATTGATCGCCGTTGAAAATAGGTAGGCTTTTAAATGCGTCTAACTGTATTTCACTACCATCTGTATATGTGGTTCTTATTTCCTCTAGCACAGGTATGTTTGGTACTATGCCTAATCCAGATTTTACTTCATTTAGTTTTGTTTCTAAATTAGTGTTTATTTGATTTTGGTTAGTTATTATTGCTGCTAACCTTGCATTCTCTGTGCGTGTGTGCTCTAGGGTTTGTGTTACTGTGTTGCACCTGGTTTCTAAAGCTTCTAATCTTGCCATTAATACTGCGAGTTGTTCCATTTTGAACTCGTGTCTGTTGTCGTCGAATTTGTGTGTTTTTTTCCTCCACATATACACTTTCACTGAATTGCTTTGCTGCTTCGTACGAAGAAGCTATATTTGTACCTGCTATGCTAGGTAATTCTTGTAACCGGTAACGCGAGTGTTCTGTTTATACTAGATTTCACTACTTGTTCCCGAGGTCCGCTCGATTGAAGTTAAAAAGTATATTTAACCTCCTGGCAGGATCGCCAATTAAAACACTTGTTTCTTACTTTTAAAATTAAACAATATTTATTTGGAACTATGTCCTTTATTATTGAAATACTTTTTACTAATTCTAAAAGGAGCTTAAGGCTACTATGTAGTTACAATAAGACTATTGATAAATTCATCATACAGTCGTATTTATATACTTTTCTTATCTATCTACAAGGAGACCCAAGCGTACAATTGTCTTGCTTGATAATGAAGAAGAGATAATATTCCAACATTGTATACAAACGATATTATCTCTTTTACATATGTTATCATTGTAGCGTTGTGTGCAAGATTGTACTAGAGACTAAAGATATCATTGAATACAAATAATGTTATCTTTTTTCTCAATATGTTTTGCTATGGATACTTAACTCGGGTCGTATACATGTAGCTACATACAAGTGCCATTTGCACGCGCCATCTATTTATGACACCTATTATCTCTTTGCACTGCCTCGAACATGGCCATCGAAATTTCGCATCGTCAAATTAGCGTCGAACGCACTCGATCGTAGTTTTTCGTTGTTGCAAAGCCATTTTTGGGCGGATGCCAGCCATTTTGGGTGTCAGTTTTTATCAGGAACTAGCGATACCCGGTGCGCGTTGCTACGCCCAAAAAAACACTTATTTAATGTGAAATCAAATTAATTTATTTATTTCATCTCAATGCTAGCGCGGATAAACAATATTTTTGGTTAAACCCTGCATTCCGGAATTTTCGCTGATTTTTCAAACCGCTCGTTAGATTGTGCAGGATGACTATGGAGAACTCGCGCTGCTCCGTCAAGGTTGGTAAGAACACCACCGACTCATTTATTGTCGAGAAAGGTTTACGGGTGAGGTGATGCGCTGTCATGTAACCTCTTCAACATAACTCTTGAGGCAATCGTACGCAACTCGTTGACATGCGAGTACCAGCCGTACGATTTTTTACTTGCTCTATAGGGCAAGTATTGGTTTCGTGCAGAAAAAAAAAATCGAGGTTTTAATCAAACATGACATTACGATGATAGAGAAGCCCAAAAAAGTGGTTTTCGCCATACCGTCCGTCGGTCTGTCTGTGCGTCTGTGCGTCTGTGCGGATGTGCGCTTTTTCACGTCATGCTACAGCCTAAACCGCTTGACGGATTTTCTTCAAACTTGGTATATAGCAGTTTGAAGAAAAACGGTTGTCGAGGTTTTTTTTGTTTCGTTTTAGCCCGGCTCAAACTGGTACCTTTCAAGTAACGGTTTTTTTCAATTTGGATTTTCTCGAAAACGGCTCTAACGATTTTGAGTAAATTTATAATTTGGCTTACTTTAAGCATTTCTTACAAAACTGCGTTTTTTGTTTTTGGCTCAAATGGTCGTAACGAAAATCAGGTTTTAACGGCTTTTTTTCAAATAGCCATAAGTTCACAACGGCTTGATTGAATCAACTAAAACTTTGTTTGACACAGTTTTTAATAGTGTTCTATAGGATGGTTTAGTAAATTTTTCACTGAAGCCTTTCTAAACGGTGGCTTCCATACAACGAACCGTTGAGTTTTAGCCAACTTTTTTTGGTTTTTTCTAATTTTCTCGAAAATGGCTCTAACGATTTTGATTAAACTTTGTGTGTTATATTCTTTTAGTGTTTTTAAGAGAACTGCGTTTTTAGTTTTTGGTTAAAAATGTAAATAACGGAGATCTGCTCTTAACGGCTTTTTTTCAAATGGCCATAAGTTGTCAACGGTTGCATCGAATTCACTCAAACTTTGTTTCGTATAGTTCCTTACAGCTTCCTATCAGATGGCATTGATTTTTTTTCATTTTCTCTTTTTTAAATGGTGGCTCCAATACAAAGAGCCACTAGATTTTGGCCATTTTTTTCATTTTTTCTAATTTACTCAAAAAAGGCTACCCTGATTTTTATGAAACTTTTTATGTAACATACATAGAATACTTCAAACAAAACTGCATTTTTAGTTTTTTGCTATACATGATAATAGCGGAAATTGCTTTTAACAGTATTATTAATTTGGCCATAAGTGGGCATTTGTATCATTTGTAACACCCAAAAGATAACGTCTTATTTTAAATATTAAAGGTTTCTTAACGTTAGCTCCCATATATCGAGTTTTCCAGTTTTAGCGAAATTTGTTTGGTTTTTACCAAATTTTTCAAAAATGAATTGTTCTTATTGATCGAAAAGTTTGTTTTCATCGTACTATTGCACCAACAGAGCAAGTACGTGCGACCCAGTCGTGCATTTTATTTTAAATCCGTTCAATTACTTGGCTATGCTGATGATATTGATATTATTGGAAGAACGAAGCGCGCTGTCAGTGAAGCATTCGCAAGTATTGAAGTGGAGGCGGCAAAAATGGGTCTGGCTGTATATGAAGATAAAACAAAGTATATGCTGTCCTCGGGTGAAGAAGATCATCACCGTAGGCTTGGACAAAACATCACAATAGACAGATATAACTTTGACGTTGTCAAGGACTTTGTCTATTTGGGTTCCACTATAACCTCTCAGAACAACATCAGTGAAGAGATCAGTCGAAGAATCACTCTTTCCAATCGCTGTTTCTTCGGGTTTAGAAGGCATCTTAGTAGCAAAGCCCTCTCTGAAAGGACCAAGGAGACACTATACAAGACCCTTATCATCCCAGTCCTGCTGTTTGGGGCAGAAGCGTGGACACTGACATAATCGAATGAATACAGGCTGGGGTGCTTTGAGAGAAAGATTCTTCGGGTGATATTCGGTCCCGTATGTATCAATGGAGTATGGAGGAGAAGATTCAATGATCAACTGTACGGGCTATATAGCGACATTGACTTGGTTAAGAAGCTGAAAATACAGCGGCTTAGATGGCTGGGTCGTGTGGAGCGTATAGACGAAAACGCTCCTGCCCGACGAGTCTTCAATTCCAACCCGGAGCGATCAAGTGGTAAACGACCTCAACCAACTTGGTGTGCGCAACTGGAGGCCACTGGCTAGGGACCGGCCTAGCTGGCGAGGATTGTTGGTCGAGGCCGTGGTCCACAATGGACTGTCTGCGCCAAACCGCTAAAAAATGTATGAACAAATCAAAAAAACAAAGGAACCAACAAATGTTAAAAGCCTGCATTTTATTTTTGTCTTCCACGCGATCGGAACCAAACCTTCACTTGAAAATGTCGGTTTAGGAGACCATTCACGACATACATACATACATATACAATACATACATACATACATACACACATTCAATTTTATATATATAGAAGGTTCAAGCGTGGTGGTTGACGAATGTGCGTAAGTGCATTGAAACCAAGATTGTAGGTTTGTATGGGTTTTTCTATTCCATTTTATTAAAGGAACGTTCCATTAAAGGAATCAATCTAACTTTTTGTATAGAACCTTATAGCATTTTCCCGAACCTTTCTCTATCGCACACGTTGATCGGCCGGCTATAAAATCGTTCCGAGCTTCGAAATGGAGGAGCATTAGGATCAGAACCCGATTTTCCTGCCGGGGAAGGCGACGCCTTTACAACTTGGGCGATTGGAAATTCCGAAACTTTTCTAGAGGGGGTGGGGGGATACAGTAGGGCTGCAAGCATAAGGCATGAGCCTTTAATTTTTCCTGCCAGGTCGTGAAGTTAAAAAGACTGAGAAACCGAAAAAAAATATGAAAAAAACTGATTACGATTAATTACATGATCCATAAGGCTCGACAAGAAACAGAAAAAATTATATAACTATCAATCCTAAATAATTAATAGTGTGAAAGTGAAGCGTGCGCGATCAGTGAGATGGTGGTTCTCACAGCCATCCCGGAAGCCGCAGGATCATCGTACACAGAGATCACCACCTTTCTGGATTTATCGAAGTGATAACGTACCTATCCTAATATAATTCTTTTTATGGCATTCATCCTCGTATTGCTGTAAGAAAATCGATTTCGGCGAAGGAAGTTTTTACGGCTTTCCGCAAATGATTTATTGAAAAAAAAAAAGATTTTTGTGTCCATGAAACCAAAAAAGTAGAGGAAGTAAAAGTTAACGGCTGATTTCTAAAGTAAAAAGTCCTGTTTTTAGCTAAGTTCAGCTTAGACGACTTTTCTGAGATGATGATAATTATTGACCTTCATATCGGAGTGCTTTTGAAGTCCCATTCTCTGGATTGGGTTCAGGACTAATGTTAAAGCAATCTTTTAAATCTTTTGAGCTCTAGATTTTGTTTAGTTTGACTGATGGCACTTTTTGGGGCTTGGTTTTATGTCCTTTAACGCAGCAAGACTCCAATATAAATTGCATTGTCCTTTCAAATCAGAATGTTTTACTAATGTTCGAGATTCCGTGACGTGAAATATCCTCTCACAAAATAAGGTCACCTGACTCATGCGGCCTTATTTCTACGAACAAATAGAAATAACACCACATAAGGCTTATTTCGTCGGAAATGATTTTACCTTTGGAATCATGTAAGCGGCTGTTTTTTCTCACTACCAGACATTGCCTTTTGACTTTCCTAGTCATCAATACCATATATTTACCTACAACAATTCAAGATCAATCATTTGGGCTGTATCTTAAGTTATTATTGCATTTTTAAACATGAATTTTCTGTAGCAATTCAACTTTATTCTAGATGTGAAGGGAATTTGAAATCTAGTTATTAAAGTTAATAACTGAATTACATATATGTATTTTTGCAGAAGATTCATGAGTTAGGTTATTAGACAACCCTTCAATGCCATGATTTGTCTTTAAACTACATAAATTAATGGCGTGAAAAAAAAACTTCAACTTCAATCGTTTTCCTGATCATTCACAGAATGAACTCCTTTTGTATGAATTGGCTGGCAAACAGTAGCCAGCCGAAGCCAATCATTCAAATGTACCCAAGAGGCCAATACTATAGTGTTTGCCATACCGATACCATAACCAAACGTCGCGTCGTCGTATATCGTACACTCTGGTCTGGTATACTATAACAACTTAAATACCTCTAATAGCTGTAATTTGTCGATTGGTTATGCAGCAGCTTCAAATCAAGTTGTCGCCGATTGCCGCCGCGTCGGCATCTTGGCATGCAGCAATTTGTTGCAGTAAAGCCGCATAGATCAATTGCGAATCTTCGGTAAACTAAACCATTATGTCTGTGCACCACCATAGGGCTTTGTGCTTGGAGTAGACAAGCCAATGATGCCACCATTGGCTTGATAAGACGTGACTAAGAAATGCCGCACTTGTTGCTGCCGCTAAATACCTGTCATCTATGACTATCGTGTTTTCTATTCTTGGCATAACAAGAAAAGCAACTTCCTTCGTGTAGACACATAACGAAGACCAACAACGACGACAACGACAACGACAACGACGACCGACATCGACATGGGAGATATAGTCTCCCGGTTGTCATGGTCTTCCTTTGAAAGGGAATCTTCTTCTGATCGCATGCCAGTAGCACTTTCCCGTAATATGTGACAAATTAATTTGAATCGATTTATTTTATGAAAAAAACGTTACAACTTTTCAAGAGGCAATACGACGCGACGTCGCTGGACTCGACTTCAGCAAGTTTTCTCCAAGTTAATAAAAATCTGAAAGAAGAATCCAAGAACTTGTTTTCGGAATTATATGAGTAAGATCATTATAATATCTCGAGATAGTTCAAATTATAAATCATCACATTATAATAAGAGGTGTCAAACCTTTCCGGCAGTTTAATTGTTAGAAAATATCGAACAGGCTTGACATAAGACATGATACATTAGCGACACATTGTGGCAAAATAATGAAAGAGTTTCTGATAATATCATCTATAGTTAATTTATTTAAAATAAATACAAAATATTTATTTCGAGAGATATACCCAACTTAGAAATTAATTTCATTTGACAGTAAAACAAATAGACTGCGTGGTAGGGTTACTAACAATCATGTTTCTTATAACCTTGCTTCATACATTTATTTCGATGTTGACTTTAACTATTTTGTGGAATTTTGTTACTTCTACAAGTCCGCACTGTTATGAAGTTTTAGCTAAAAAAAATCAAATTTGACAGGTCAAAGTTGTTTCATATACATATACATTTTTTTATTCTTTAGAAAAAAAGTGATGTAAGAAGTTCTTTTTGAAGTCAGATCTTAAGGACTATTCAAATGAAAGCGACCAACGACTAAAGGACTATTCACATGAAAGCAACCAAAGACCAACGAATGAACGAACATTCGCCCATTTTGACGTATCATTCACATGCAATTTATTTTATTCGCTGCGAACAACGAACGTCATGTCCGTGTTTATCACTATTGAACAGTGAGAATTTGATGTAAGTCGTGGTCGAATAATTTGTTCGTTGTGATGTGGATGGTATGTGGAACGCGAATAGGGTTTGACAATTCGTAACAGTCAGATTGAAAACCGCGACACTTCAGACACTAAAGGACTATTAGTCCTTTAGTGTCTGGTGTTTTTTTTTTTTTTTTTTTTTTTTTTGGTTTTATAGAGAGCCTGCACATGCACGAATTTACTGGCTACTGTAAAGATTTAGTACTCTTCACAAACTTGTCTGAAAGAAAATGATGACGTTCAGTGTCAAAGCGTAGCGTACCTTATTTTTGTTACTGGCGCATGTGCATGAACACGGATAAGCAAACTATAGCTTTTGTCTTACTCTCTTGAATTTTTCGTACTTATTTAGGCGTCAAGGTAAGTTTACACATGCAAGTCTATGTCTTCTTCTTTCTTCTTTCATAAAAGTTGTCACTGACGCCTGCGAATTCATCAACTTTAAATCTGCCATTAGTATAGTTCAATATCTCCTGACCCTGTGTGCATTTTCATTGCATTCCAGTGAAATGTAAACAAAGTTGGGCTGTTCTGGAGATCGTGTTACCCCTACAAAACTCAGGGTAATATTAAGGGTCAAGTACTTCAAGAATTGCGACCAAATATAAAACAGTAAACGATATATTCAGTGATGACAAAGTTTTGTGATTTATCAAACATCATCAATTGCAGCGCTTAAACTTTTCCTGAAGCAAAGAGCAACAACAAGATCCTTCAACGTTCCACCTGATCTAATTCGCCGCAACTGGAATCTTTTCGGTGTGGCCGTGATTGAATTCCTTTAGTTTTTATCGGAATAATTTTCTTTCAAACTTGTACCGTTCGTTGCAAAAGTTCAAAATTCTACTCGTGCTTCTGGGGATCCTTATAAGTTTACCGTTGAGCTCAACTTTGAAATGAAGCAATACTTTTGTCGTTTAACATATTTTTTATTGGAGTCATTTGATTGCAAATCAAATTAAAGGTTAACAATAAGGATTACAGTATTTTTTTTTTCAATTTCCAAGCCAAAGGATCTTGTCGAATTTGAATGAAAAGTGTGATTTGTACTTATGAGGTCTTTTGGAGGGCTCATTGAGATAGTTTGAAAAAATGAAGGTGGAGCTGCTGTCGCTTGTCGAGACCCTGTTATGAATATTCCTTCTCTGTTTTTTTAAACCTGTAAGGTAAGATTATTGTTAAAAGATTCTAAGGGTTTTCAGAGCGTAGCAGCTTGATGTTGGGCATGGCATGACTCACTCGGCTTGTGGGAGGATTTCTGTCAAAAATTCGACCATGTATGCTTATTATGTACATTGTACTTACGAGTACATGTAAGTATGTATGTTATTGTTTATTCATTCACAGTTCACACTTTGTATTGCTTTTTAATAAAAGGAATTGTTGAATCAAACAACAGCAATTTTATCCTTCCAAGTCATTTCGATACCATATTTTACTTTTTCTTTCAACCAAATCATGGAACTAAATATCAAGCTTGCCAAATAAAATAAAATGCTAAACTAAACAGATCCTTTTGCCATGAAAACTTATATTTTCAACCAAAACATATGTCGTGTATGTATATCCTTTCACATTCACCAAGGAAAGGCTACACTTTTACTCTTAATACAAAAAAAAAATTGTTCTTAAAGGACGTTCATTTATTGGTTGCGCTGCTTAGAAAGGGAATCTTTTTTTATTTTGGCATCAGCACTTTCCCGCAATCTGTGGCACATTAAATCCAATAGATTTATTCAATGAAAACGGCCACCGACCAGACTGTCGAATAACATAAAAACATTTTGCAAACAAACAACAACAACAAAGAAGACTACAAAATTATCGTTCTAGGTGACTCTGCGTGCCTTGAGAAAAGGAACGCCAGACGTGTGAACCCGGTAGTTGTTACACGTTACGCAATAAATTATACGCAGCATAGAAGCAAAACTCTGTATGATTTCTAGAACCTATGTTTAATAGCTTATTATTCCAGACGGCGTTGCTGTGATTTCCAAGACTTCTTTCTATTCCTCAAGTTCTAACCCAAGCCCGAGGCCAAGACCGAGCAAAGAGCCAAGAGTTAAGAGCCAACATGGTCATTCAACTATACATATACTATTGTGCAATTCAAAGTTCGATTTGTGTGGATTTTTCTCAGAGAAACCACCATGACGACTATAACGATAACGACTATGCCGGGCCTATCCCTTTGGACGGTAAGTCACACTGCTTCTGCTTGACTCTGACATGCTGGCGATGGCAATTACTATAGGAGAAGAAAGCAAAAACCTCACACTTTCACGTACTTCTTCGATTAGGAATACATATATGTTTTTTTGTAGGAGGCTGCTCCATATCCCTAGAGTTGAGCGTTGAGCCACAGAAACAATTGTCCATTCCAGCCACCTTGGTGGAGTACCTAATCCATCTTTCCTACTCGGACGATGGATTGTAGTTTTTATTCCTTTTTGGGTCTCTTGTCCTCTCATTGCTGATTTTCCATTTAAAATAGGAAGCTAGAACAGAATCGAGTCACCAATATGACGGAAGGAGTGCACGTCGTGGTCGTCTCCGTTATGGACTATGACTACGACTATATACTATTACACAGCAAAGACAACGACTGCTTCGGCGACCGACGCGACGGCTGGCGGTGCGGTGGTATGATATGGTGTACGGCAACGGCAACTTCTTGGTTTATGCCTACGGCACAGCGCGGCCGGCGTACTCGTAATAGTGCATTTGGCGCCTAGAATGTGCCAGGAATTAATAACTCCGAACTCGATCGAATGATGAAAGGAAAGGACTGAATGTAGCCGGTCGCATTTTGTATTATGTTTGATCAGTCGCATGCAGTCATGACGGGCATAATAATTTCTAGGAGACAGCCACTGCCATAGCAAACGTCCACTTTCCGTGGCTTATGTGCCTCCTCCACGGACAGCATTACGACTCCAAGGAAAAACATTGGTATAATATTTTATGCATGTTCTTGGGTTGTTTGTGAATGATTTGCCATTCTGGAGTGAGAACACAAAATATTAAAGACCAATCAATGGAAGAATTGATACGATTTGCAGGGAAATAATGGATTTCCCATCATCACATAGAAAACAAAACGAACACTGATTGTTGATAAAATAATAAAGAAAAATAATTTCTCGAATAAAGAGAAGTATTTGGGTCGGTTGGGGTAAATGTGGACAGTTTTTGCATTTTTTGGAGATACACTTAGTAAGTGTGGACACCTAACTTCTGTTCTGTAAGTGCTAGGAAATCGCTGGACCAGTGTCGCGACATTTCACATTTTGATTTTTTGTCTGTCTGGGTTGCTACAGTTGTCTTAAAACGTGAAAATAACTGCCGTTTTCATTTTCCCCATGTTAACATTTACCCCAACCAACCCTAATTTGAAAGCTGGAATATTTGAGCATTTCATGAAACAAACAATTAAAAATTCATGAAAAGTTTACGAGTATAACAAAGAGCTCCTTGGGTACGCGCTTTTTATCAAAAAGGATGTTATTAGTACAATAATTGCAAACACTAAATTAACAAAACTCAAAATGAATGCTTGAAATTATCACAAGCATATAATAGCAGCATCTTAACAGTTAATTCAAAGAATATCAACGAAGAAGATTTTGATGGCTTTTCGAATTGGAAAAATAAATCAGCTCGATCTTTATTCATTGTGCTATGTGCTTTTGTCGTTCAGATCTGTATTACCTTACTACTGTGACTATATACATATACTCCGTAGTTCCTTTGTAATTTAATTGATCGACCTCTTCCTTGTCCACTCCTGTAAAGTATCACTTTTATCCAGAAAAAATAACAAACCAACACCTATTACAGCTCTTTAGATTCCCTATGATAAATTTCGTCCTTCTGTAATGCCTCACACAGCAATCAACTATCTTCTTATGTGGTAAGAAGCATAGAATCGCTGTCTTAAATTGTATCCTCGGTGTCTTGGTGAGAAGAACAAATTTAACTTAACCCAATTTTAAGTAATTAAAACAAAGTATGTACCTATACATAACATACTTAAGACAAGCAACACGGCAAACTTCGCCCCACCTAAAATTTAATTTTCCGTTAAACATTTTCACTTTTCGGTTCCAACAGCTTAGTACCTAAGGCCGTTAAACAGATGTCCAGTCCGACTGCACTAGTGACTACATGCCGCTCCGCACCTAAAACAGATGTGCAGTTAGTTAGTTAGTTAATTTTCTTTATTTAATGAAAAAAGTGATACAATATTTTTGTTTCAGAAATACGAACATGGCGGATGCCGTCTGCCGGATATGACATTAAAAATATATACATACAATATTTGAAAAAAAGAAATGTAATACAAAATCTTATTTATAAAATATTGTAACAACTTTATCAAGTTGGTAAAACTCAAGAGAATTTCTAGTTTTTAAAGGTTATTTTATTATTCAAATTTTATTAAATGCAGCTAGATCAAAAATCACAAAAAGCAAAAGAAAAGATCTTTTTTACACCGACACCTCGTGTGTCTTTTTTCTGACAGCTGTCAATCCTTTTCAAACGTCAAACTCGTTCGTTCAGTTTCGGCTTTTAAGGTCTTACCATTTGAGTTTTCTTTAAGGTCGTAACACTGCCCCCCGTTGAAAAGAATCGACTGTCCTCAGTCACCAGAGTTAATAAAAAAAAAAAACATCTTATTTGCGTTATTGCTATCTACATGTAAAGCTGACGGTGATCTGGTTCCACTTTTCACTGTACTCCACACTGCCGTCTTCTCGTATTAGTCTATGGAGAAAGTTGGCAGAGAGCTAACCGATCTCTGTGGACCACAATATTCTTGGTTCCGACTGCTTTCACGATCCGGTATAGAACGTCGCCCAGTTTGTCTAGGACTGTGTAGGGGCCTTGCCAATCACATTGAAGCTTTGGACAACGACCTTTCTTTCGCTTTGGTGCGTAAAGCCAAACCTTGTCACCCGCCTTGAATGGTGCAGCTTTGGCTTTCATGTCGTACCTATCTTTCATTCGTCGGCTATAGTCCAGTAGCTGGTTTCGATTGAACTTATACGATGTTTCCAAATGATTGGTTAGTGCCTCTATATAGTTTGAAGTACTTACGGGTTTATCTGGAGGAGGTCCCGTAAGCAGCTCAGTTGGCAGTCGGAGTTCTCGACCGAAAGTCAAAAATGCGGGTGTCTGTTTGGTGGCTTCATGCACTGCGGTGCGATATGCAAGTAACATAAACGGAAGGTGCGAGTCCCAGTCTCTTTGATTTTCAGAAACGTACTTGGCTAGATAGTTTAGAAGAGTACGGTTGAAACGTTCCACCATGCCGTCCGATTGTGGATGTAAAGCCGTCGTCCTGGTTTTATCGATACCCAACTTTTCTAGAGTGCGTTTGAAAACTGCTGCCTCAAAGTTCCTTCCTTGATCTGAGTGGAGTTGAAACGGCACGCCAAACCGGGAGAAGACATGAATTATAAGAGCGTCCGCTACTGTTTCCGCTGTTTGATCTGGGAGAGGGATTGCCTCTGGCCACTTCGTGAAATAATCACAGAAAACCAAAACATATTTGTTTCCAAGAGATGAAACTGGTAGGGGTCCGAGTATGTCAACCGCAACACGTTCAAATGGCGCTCCTACACAAACAGGTTTAAGTTTGGCACGATTTCTTGTTGCTGGTCCTTTACGCTGCTGACAACAGACACAAGCTCTGCAGTACTGCTCCACAGTCTGGGAACAACCCACCCAGTAATACCTTCTTTTTATTTTTTCTTGCGTCTTTCGAATACCGAAGTGACCACCAGTCGGGCTATCGTGCATCGCATTAAGAATTTTGCTCTGCAATGAAAGAGGAACTATGACTTGGTAGTACTCACCGTTTTTCGAAGTGACTCTTCTGCAAAGTGTGTCGTTGCGGTACTCTAATGTATCAAACATGCCCCAGTAGCCTTTCACTTTTGGATGCATACCTCGGATAGCTTCGAAAGCCGGTCGTTGCCCTTCATTTAACCATTGCCGGACAATTGAAAGGTGCTCATCTTGTTTCTGATTGGCGACTATTTCCGATGTAACAGTTGTGCTTCGGATGAAGATGTTCTGCTTTTCTTCCAAGCGAGTGCAATGGCCACAGTTTGTTTCTTCACATGGCCTTCGAGATAACGCATCGGCGTTAAGGTGTTTTTTACCAGGACGGTGCTGCACTGTAAAATCAAACTGTTGGAGACGTTCCAGCCAACGAGCCATTTGTCCTTCTGGTTCCCGGAAATTCATAAGCCAACAAAGTGAACTGTGATCAGTCCGCAAAGTGAAGTGCCTTCCCAGCAGGTAGGGTTGGAAATGTGCCACCGCTCTTACAATAGCGAGAAGCTCCCTCCGCGTGACGCAATAATTCCGTTCTGGTTTCGAAAACATCTTACTATGGTATTCAATTACTTTTTCTTCTCCGTTTTGCAGCTGCGAAAGAACTGACCCACAAGCATAAAGGCTGGCATCGGTGTCAAGAACAAATGGATCATCCTCGGTTGGCTGGACTAGTATAGGAGCAGAAGTCAGGTTTCTTTTTAATTGGAGAAGAGCTTGTTCACAATCGGCTGTCCACAAGAAAGGTTGTCCTTTTTCAGTCAATTTCGTCAAAGGTTTTGCGATTGCAGAGAAGTTACAGATGAAGCGGCGATAATAGGCACAGAGACCCAAGAACGATTGTATTTCAGTCTTATTTTTTGGCTTCGGCCAATTTTCGATCGCCAAAACCTTTTCAGGATCCGCTGAAATTCCAAAACCGGAAACAACATGACCCAAAAATTGAACTTCTTTCTTCGCTAGACAACACTTTTTGGGAGAGAGAAGGAGGCCGGCTTCCCTTAATCGCACAAATACGAGTTCTAAATTCCGAAGAAGCTCATCAAAGGTTTTTCCATGGACGATGATATCGTCGAGATACACGAGGCAAGCAGTATGTGAAAGCCCATGCAATACTGCATCCATAAGCCGCTGAAAAGTAGCTGGTGCATTGGTCAGGCCGAAAGGCATGACATTAAATTCGTACAGCCCTGAGCCGATGGAAAATGCGGTCTTCTCTCTGTCCTTCTCGTCCATTTCGACTTGCCAGTAGCCCGATTGCAAGTCTAGGGTGGCAAACCAACTTGATCCACCGAGTGCTTCGAGTGTAAGGTCTATTCGGGGTAAGGGGTATGAGTCCTTTTTAGTCACGCAATTTAATTTGCGATAATCAACGCAAAAGCGAAGAGACCCATCCTTCTTCCTCACGAGCACCACGGGAGAACACCAGGGACTTCTTGACGGCCGCACGATGTTTTTAGTCTTCATATCATCAAGGATTCCTTGAGCTTCTGCTCGGCGGGATAAAGGAAGCTTTCGTGGAGGTTGTTTTATTGGAAAAGCCGTTCCTGTATCAATGAAATGCTTGGTAGCAGAACTCCAGCCATGCTTATCATCATTCGCTGCAAAGAGATTGCGATTGTGTGAAACTAATAATTTTAGTCTTTGACATTCCTCTTCGGTCATGCTGCGAACACTTTTTGCAATCATGTCAATTATTTCGGGGGGTAAGTTGGTATTGGCGTTGGCGATTTCAGTTTCGGAACGGTGGCATCTAAAAATTTCAGTTTCGAGGTCCAACTGATACAGTGGAGTATGTTGTGGAAGCCAAATGTTCTCTGCAGAAGTATTTGTTACGCAAACAGTTATCTCCCCATTTGTTACTTCACACAGAGAATTTTGGAGTAATATCTCTTTTGTTGTTGGGATTGGTGTAGCTAAAACGGTCTGAGTTTCGGGTACCGAAGTAACCAGACGAATCCAACAATCTGAAAGGGGCGGAAGGCAGACATGAGAAGGGCTGGTTGCCAGCGTATGTTGAGTTCGCTTTAGACTTATCGTTTTTGCACCTATCTGCAAAGTGTTTTTTTGTAAATCTATCGCACAAGAATGTTGACGAAGAAAGTCCATGCCAATTATGCAATCGTCGAAAATCTTTGCTATGAACATAGGGTGCTTCGTCGTAAAAGTTCCTATTTGTAAGTTAACTTCGACGATTCCTTCTACCGCAGATGTTTCTCCGGTGACGGTCTGGATAAGAGAGTGCGATGGTGTCATCGCCGGGCTGGTAGCCATCCTCGCAATAATTCTAGGATGCAGAATGGTTTGGGTTGCCCCTGTGTCAACAACACAAAGGCATGTCACGTCATTTACTTTAACTTGGGTGACCAAGTTATTTGGGCTGATTTCACAGCGAATAAAAACTGTGTCTGGTAAAGGAGCATCTGATTTTTCCACTAATTCCGCCCCCTGAGAGTTAGTGGGTTCTGGTTTTCCGCGCTGTTTTGTTGTTCCCCCATCTCGGGTATAATTTTTAAGTTAATTGCTCGTGGACCGAGTCGTGCCACTTCAACATCAAATTCAACGGCTTGCCCTTCACGCATCAAATTGGGAAAACGACGAAGCTCACTACGTGGCAAATAGACAACCTCGTTATTATCACCACGTCGAACAAATCCGTACCGGGTTCGGTGAACGAATTTTATTTGGCCATTAACATTACATTCGAGCTTAGTTTTTGGTAAGCTAATGGGTGAGTTTAATATTTGAGTCTTTGGAACCTTCTGATAGTTTGTCCGCTGCAGCTGAGGCTCCCTTAGGCTGCGCGGTTCTCGTTTTCCGATGCCGAGTCGAAAATTAAACTGTCATCATTTGTTACTCGAGCCTCAGAGACACGGATCTGTTTGCGAGTCAGGCGGGTGGCGACGCGACTGGCTTCTGCGCGAACAGCTATTGAGAGAGCTTTTTCCAATGTGTCTGGGGCTGCATCACGCACTCTCTGTTGCAGCTCTAAATCAAAAATTCCATCAACGAATTGGGCGAGAGCAATTCGCTGCTTGGCATGTTCCGGGCAGTCGGGGAATGCAAGATAAGTGAGTCGTTGGATGTCGGTAGCCAGTTCACTTAAAGATTCTTTTGGACGTTGTACTCGGCCTCTCAGCTCACAATGTGCAGTGTACTGCTCATACTCGTTGCTAAAACGTTGTCTAAAAGACGCTTCAAGACGTACAAAATTGTCACAAACATCTGCTGGCAACGTCTCGAAAAATGCAAGAGCAGTACCTCGGAGATAGGGGGCGAGGTAAAGCGCTTTATGTTCGTCCATCCAACCATTCACTCTGGCTACACTCTCAAAGTGCAAACGATATGAATGCCAAGCAGTTTTCCCATCAAATTCCCGAGGTTGAACCTTGATTCGCTGTGGTGGCCCTACAAGTGTGGAATGACCGAGCGGAAGTAATACATTTTCTTGTGCTGGGCCCAGCTCAGTGGTTGTTTTGAATGGGGTAGCTGCAGAAGCATGTGTTGTAGATGATAATTTGCCGTCCAGAGGAAGGCCACAGGCGTCTGTACCATTACAGTGTTGGAAGAAATCCTGCGGAGATAATGTATGGGTTAGATCAATAATGTGATTTGAATTAGCGAATGGTTGATCATCGCTTTGAATGATTTCAAAAGGATTGATTTGAACGACTGGTTGTTTTTGTGGTATAGCTGGATTTCGAGCCACACTAGTGGGGGTCGACATGTTAGCTAATGCATCCAGTCTTGTCAAGAAAGACTGGTTGTGAGTGGCTTCCACTTGCGCCACTCGCGTATTGATAGCTGCAATAGACTTCTGCAAATCCACCATTAGCGTCGACTGTTCTTCCAATTTCGCTAGCATACGCTGGAGTTGGTTCGTCTGATCATTTTTTTCTTGATTATTACTCATTACGACAAGTAATTTGTAGCGTAGCAAAAGGACTCGATTAAGATGTCGTTCTCGAACCCCACATCTGACACCAAATGTAACAACTTTATCAAGTTGGTAAAACTCAAGAGAATTTCTAGTTTTTAAAGGTTATTTTATTATTCAAATTTTATTAAATGCAGCTAGATCAAAAATCACAAAAAGCAAAAGAAAAGATCTTTTTTACACCGACACCTCGTGTGTCTTTTTTCTGACAGCTGTCAATCCTTTTCAAACGTCAAACTCGTTCGTTCAGTTTCGGCTTTTAAGGTCTTACCATTTGAGTTTTCTTTAAGGTCGTAACAATATGTAAGTTGATCAAATTTACAATTTGAGAAATAAATGAATCAAGAATTGAGTAATTCACAATTTAATTAATTTGCAACGCAAAAGCTTAAGATTTTTACATAATTTAAATACCAAATACATTGCTGATTTAAAATTTCAATTAGAAATTAAATACAATTTTAATGATTTTCAGCATAAAGAAAAAGTATTTTAGAATAATTTAAAACATAAAAGATCTCAAATGGTCGTTTTAAGTTTTTGTTTTAAAATTCCTAACAATTTTAAAGATTTGAAACATAGAAGTTTGTGTTTTTAGAGCACTTTAAAAACATCAAAGATAAAAAGATTATAAGTTTTAAGTTTTAAGAGTGGTGATTCTAAATTTTAAAATTTTAGGGTACATGACAATTTTAATGATTTCCAACATAAAAGGTTGTGTTTTTGAGCAATTGAAAACAGCAAAGATAACAATTTTAATGATTTGCAACATAAAAGCGTGTGTTTTAAACAATTTGAAAAAAAAAAACAAAATACCAATTATAGCAATGCTTAAATGACTTGAACCATAAAATTATTTTAAAAACCGTAACTGAAGATTATGAATGCTTTTTAAAAGAGATTAGAAGCTGTTGCGATAAGCCATGGCATGATTACCAAATTTTTATATAAATTGAACCAGCCCCTCTGATCATTAAGTATTTCATAGAAACTATTTAAAGACAGAAAACTTTCTTGAAAATACAACCGTCTGATTTCTTGCAGGATAGGGCAAATGGCAATAAAGTGGTACACGTTTTCTGATTCTCTTCTGTTACATAGGCTACAAGTCGGTTGTAAATCTGTTCTATGTGGTATGTAATTGAGACTAAGAATTTCAACCCTAGCTCTAAAAATAGTGCTTATAATTTGAGGAGAGTAATTTGAGCTAAAGTAATTTTCATCAGTATGCATTTGGTGGTTCAGGTTTTTATAAAACAGTCTGGAACTTGACGTTGAGGCCCTAGTTAAATGTTGGTCGTATATTTTTTCATCGACTTTGGCTATGATGTTCGCGCATATAACCCTCCAATTGGAGACGTTAGTTTCTAATAGCCTCACAGGAATACCGTGAGCTAGCCCTAGCTGATTCCATTCCCTAAAGGGAGAAGCATTGGACTGTAATAATCTTACCAATATTGCTTTATGTAGACTGTTTCCACTCCTTTCCATAACTCTTATTAAATAGTCTGAGTGAGATTTGAGATTCTGAATGTAAATGGGAGCCAAACCAGACTCCACATGAATCGCATAGGTCGGAGTTGAGTTGGGTAATCGAAATATTCGTTTGAAGAAATACCTTTGCACAACTTCGAATTCTTCAAAGGGGCAAACTCCAAATGCTTGAACCCCGTAACAAAGACAGGTATTTACTGTAGCGTTGAAAACTTTGTATTTTGATAAATGATCAATATTTTGATAAGCAAAGAATTTAGGCCACATCATGTTCAGTGCCAATTTTGCTTCACAGCTTTTTTCTTTGGCATGCTTGTTAAAGCTTAAATTAGAGGCCAACAACACACCGAGGTATTTAAATTCGCGCACTATCTCAATCCGCTCATTATTAAGATGCCAAGCTTCTTCCGCAAGCCTTGAACGTTGACGGCTCTCAAAAATCATTACCTTTGTTTTATTAATGTTAATACACAGATCCCATGATTCGCAGTAGGCTTGAAGCTTATTAATTTGTAGTTGAAGTGAAAAAGGGTTATCCGCAATCAATACCAGATCATCTGCGTAAAGCAGGACCTTGATAAGATGTCCTGCAAATGTTACTCCACCAGATGTGCATGTGCATATACTCTTCGAAAAATTTGAAGAATACTCCTGTCAAAAATATTTTAGTGTTTGTCTATTCGTTGGCACTATTGTCACCAGTTTCCAAAATCTCCACCAAAGTTGTCTGACTAACACCTAAATCAAGAGTTTCTCAGTTCAAAAAAATTCAACCGTGATGTTGACTCTACCAAATCTGGTGTAATTTTCGACACTCGTGCGTGTGAATACACGCTGCATTTGTTTGAAGAAAGACAGGTACTGTCAAAATATGCAATGCCAGATTGCAATTATTTGCATTTTTTTCATTTGTTGTTGTGGCTGCAATGAAACTAGGCATCTAATTTGGAAATTGAGACGTCGTCGGGTAGTCACTGCAACCCCTGCATATTTTGGGTGGGCCTATCCCATAAGAGAAAATTTTCTGCACATCTGTTTGGACCTTAATATGGTCAAAATTGTAGTACATGTCTGGCAACAAAGTGCGGATCACAAAAACACTCTTAGACTTTGATCTCTCTAATAAGACGGCACATAAGCTACGTTATATGTTGGTGTCACAATGGGACACTGTCTCATAGCCAGACGCGCGCATAACCAGGCTTAGCGTTTCAAACATCTTTTGCTGAAGCTGTATGGATGCAGAAAAGGAGCTTACTATGCAGATCCTTTTTACTTGCGATTATAGGTACTATAAGGCAAGTTATGCATTCGTCGAAAAAAAAAGTTTTGAGATAACAATCAAACATGACATTACGATGATAGCGAAGACGAAAAAAGATGGTCTAAAAATTCTGTCCGTCTGTATGTCTGTCTGTCTGTCTGTCTGTCTGTATGTAGACCTACAGCCCAAACGGGTGGGCCGAATTGCTTCAAACTTGGTATATAGACTTTTTTAGATATTGTACAGAGGGGAAATTGAAATTTTTTTTTTAGCTCAAAAAATAACGGTACCTGCCATACAACCGTTATTTTAAAGCTTATTTTTCTCAAAAACGGCTCTAACGATATTTATTTAAAAAAATCAGTGTTGCTTTTTAGGTACGACCAATTATATGGCTGAAATAAAAGTTTTAAAAAATGGCTAAGAACGGCTAAAAAAAAAAAAAAAAAAAAAAAAAAAATAGGACCGTTTTTTTTGCTTTCGATTAACTCGAAAACGACTTAACCGATTCTTTCGAAATTTCACACACATATAGCTGTAGGTAGCTCAATTTGTATTGCATACCAATATTTTTGAAAAATATTTTTTTGTATTTTTAAAAGCATTTTTTTTAAAAAAATTAAAAAAATTAATATTTTGAAAACTGCTTGTTAAATTTTTTTCTAAAAATTTTAAATTAATGTATTTGCTGAATACCTATGATCTGGCATTTTTTAATTTTTTTTGAAAAATTTTTTCAAAAAGTTTTTCAAAAAAAACTTTTTTTCTCAAAAACCGCTCCACAGATTTTTATAAATTTATTCTCATAAATTCAAATTTATAAAAGAAATAAAATGGCGTACTTTTTTTTCAGCTCAAATAAGTTTAAGTATTTATTTAAGAATTTTGAAAAATATATATTTATCAAAATCTCAAGCCCCAAGACCACTGTCACACATTAGAGCAAGTTCGTGCGACCCAGTCGTGCATTTTAATTAACTACATTAGTCACTGAAAAAAATATTTGGTTGTCATATTGACAACCGGTATGGTTGTTAACTGAAAATGTTCATACTGATCAAAAAATTAATCAATATGATAACTTGTTTTTCGCATTTTTTGATGATCGCGATAATCAATTTCGATTATCAATTTGCAATTGTCAATATGATGATCGTTATTTTCACAATTGTGAAATTTTGTTGTTGTGTTTTTTACTTGCGATTATAGGTACTATAAGGCAAGTTATGGATTCGTGCAGAAAAAATAAAATGCACGACTGGGTCGCACGAACTTGCTCGAATGTGTAACAGTGGTTTAGTGGTTTAAAAATAAAATTTTCAAAATTCTTAAATAAATACTTGAACTAATTTGAGATGAAAAAAAGTACGCCATTTTATTTCTTGGATAAATTTGAATTTATAAGAATAAATTTATAAAAATCTGTGGGGCGGTTTTTGAGAAAAAAAGTTTTTTTTCAAAAACTTTTTGAAAAATTTTTTTTTAAAAAAATCAAAAACGCCAGCTTATAGGTATTCAGCAAATACATTTATTTAAAATTTTTACAAAAATCTTTAAAAAGCAGTTTTCAAAATATTAATTTTTTAAATTTTTTTTAAAAAAATGCTTTTAAAAATACAAAAAAATATTTTTTAAAAATATTGGTATGCAATACAAATTGAGCTAACTACAGCTATATGTGTGTGAAATTTCGAAAGAATCGGTTAAGTCGTTTTGGAGTTAGTCGAAAGCAAAAAAAACGGTCCTATGGAAAGTACCGTTCTTAGCCATTTTTTAAAACTTTTTTTTCAGCCATATGATTGGTCGTACCTAAAAAGCAACACTTATTTTTTTAAATAGAAATCGTTAGAGCCGTTTTTGAGAAAAATAAGCTTTAACGTAACGGTTGTATGGCAGGTACCGTTATTTTTTGAGCTAAAAAAAAAATTCAATTTCTCCTCTGTACAATACCTAAAAAGTCTATATACCAAGTTTGAAGCGATTCGGCCCACCCGTTTGGGCTGTAGGTCTCTATACATACAGACAGACAGACAGACAGACAGAGAGACAGACAGACAGACAGACAGACATACAGACGGACAGAATTTTTAGACCATCTTTTCTCGTCTTCGCTATCATCGTAATGTCATGTTTGGTTGTTATCTCAAAACTTTTTTTTTCGACGAATGTATAACTTGCCTTATAGTACCTATAATCGCAAGTAAAAATTTGAGATAACAATCACACATGACATTACGATGATGGAGAAGTCGAAAAAAGTGGGTCTGGAAATTCCGTCCGTCTGTCTGTCTGTTTGTCTGTCTGTCTGTCTGTCTGTTCGCGCATCTGGAGACTGAACGGATGGGCCGATTTGCTTCAAATTTGGTATCTAGGATTTATTTGGCCGTCCCTCGGAACGTATTTTTACTTGCGATTATAGGTACTATAAGGCAAGTTATGCATTCGTCGAAAAAAAAAGTTTTGAGATAACAATCAAAAATGACATTACGATGATAGCGAAGACGAAAAAAGATGGTCTAAAAATTCTGTCCGTCTGTATGTCTGTCTGTCTGTATGTATAGACACCTACAGCCCAAACGGGTGGGCCGAATTGCTTCAAACTTGGTATATAGACTTTTTTAGGTATTGTACAGAGGGGAAATTGAAATTTTTTTTTTAGCTCAAAAAATAACGGTACCTGCCATACAACCGTTTCGTTAAAGCTTATTTTTCTCAAAAACGGCTCTAACGATTTCAATTTAAAAAAATCAGTGTTGCTTTTAGGTACGACCAATCATATGGCTGGAAAAAAAGTTTTAAAAAATGGCTAAGAACGGTACTTTCCATAGGACCGGTTTTTTTGCTTTCGACTATCTCGAAAACGACTCAACCGATTCTTTCGAAATTTCACACACATATAGCTGTAGGTAGCTCAATTTGTATTTCATACAAATATTTTTGAAAAATATTTTTTTGTATTTTTAAAAGCATTTTAAAAAAAAAAATTTAAAAAATTAATAATTTGAAAACTGCTTATTAAATTTTTTTCTAAAAATTTTAAATAAATGTATTTGCTCAATACCTATGAACTGGCGTTTTTGAATTTTTTTTGAAATTTTTTTTCAAAAAGTTTTTCAAAAAAAACTTTTTTTCTCAAAAACCGCTCCACAGATTTTTATAAATTTATTCTCATAAATTCAAATTTATCGAAGAAATAAAATGGCGTACTTTTTTTTCAGCTCATTTTAGTTTAAGTATTTATTTAAGAATTTTGAAAATTTTATTTTTATCAAAATCTCAAGCACCTAAACCACTGTCACTCATTAGAGCAAGTTCGTGCGACCCAGTCGTGCATTTTATTTATTTTTGCTCTAGGCCCAAAAATAACGGCACCTTCCATACAATCGTGAAGAAAAAAATTGATTTTCTCAAAAACGGCTCTAACGATTTTGACAAAACTTTCAGAATGCTATTTTTGCAAGACAATCTATCTATTGGTTTGAAATTTTTTTTCAAAATTTGTCTAATAACGGTACCTCTCATAGAACCAGTATTTTGAAATCAAATTTTCTCGTAAACTATACATTCGATTTCAATAAAATTTTGGCCACAAGAAGTCATTCATAATTTTATTAATATGGCATTTCAAAATTTTCAAAAACTTTTTTTTTTGATTTTTTATAATTTTTTCAAAAAAATTTTTGGTTTTCGAAATATGTTGGAAACGGGTACATTGATTTTTTTAAAAATTATTTTTCAAATGTAAACTACAGATTGCCATATAATTGCATACTCAAATAAATTTCAAAATATTTTTTGAAAAAGTTTTTCAAAAATAACCTTTAAAAAAAAAAACTGGTCCAACGATTTTCAATATTTTTTTTTCCTAGATTGACGTATAGAAATTTTATTGCATACTTAGTTTTTCCGAGAAAACTCTTTAACTAATTTAAAAAATAAAAGAATTTTCGAAATTATTAATTATTATTTTATTTAATATCCATATATGCAGCCACTACGCTATTGCTTATCATAAGAGCAAGTTCGTGCGACCCAGTCGTGCATTTTATTTCAATTAGATCTTTCATTTTGAAAAAAAAATTGAATGAAAATTATGGTTGCCAATGTGAAAACCGAGATGATCGTATCGACAACCGCGATCATCGTATTGACAACCACAATAATCTTATTGACAATATCGGTAACCGATATGATAAACGCAGGGTTCAGTATGATACCTAAAAATCGCAGTAGTAAATGCGGTTATTGCGGTTGTCAATATGATGATAAGGCTTTCCAAATTTTCATATTGATGACGCGGTCGTTGGCTAAAAAATAAACATTGTTTTTCATCAATATGACGAACAAATTCATCAATATGACAACCGTTTTTGGTTCAGTGGTTAACTGATGGATTTGGACATCAATTATCTTGAGCGCTTCGAAATAAGCTCAAATTGGTTCTATTTGGGGTGTGTCAGCTTATAGCTTTCGAGCTGACAGCCACCTCAACCTTACCTTACCTAAGCAAGTAGAATATGGGGAATTAAGTTTGGCTGTCCAAGGCGACCTTTGTTAATTCATGGCAGGCCTTATTATTAAATACCCTTTGGAAAGCTCTCTAAACATTTTTATCTAAATAGTATCCATTAAGTCAATAGTTGTCTTATCCGACTGTGACATTGAGAACGTCCATTGTAAAATGATAATATCATGATACAAATTCGAAATAAGCACTTGGCATTTATGGAAGGAGGCTTTCTAAATGTAATTTTCAATGCCGAAAATGGCATTTTGTTTACATTTATCGAAACCAATATACAGTAAAAAAGTTAGATATTCACAACCAACGCCATGGACAGTTATCACTATTAATATTCAATAGATTAATTACCATATATCTACACATTTCTTACGAAGCATTTCTGTGGGAAGTATCTGTGCCTGATAACTTACATCTTTATTCTTCTCTGATTAAAAGAAGAAAAAAATATTTATATAAAAAGAATGTTGACTGAAACTTTCATTCGTGGTATGGGAAAAGCCAATTTACATTGATTCACACCACAAAACAGAATAAAACCAACAATGAGCAAGAGCAAAAATAAATAAGAACCAGAATAATTAAACCGCATTTAACACCAACTTAAAGATTGGAAAGGGGTTAATTGGAATTTGGAATTACCAGAAAGACCAAGTCGTTGCGACTTGCGAATCTCTTGGAATCTTGACGTTTTAAGTTCTCAGCAAACAGATGAGTGTTGAATTTTTTTTTTGTTTATATCACTTAAACTTTTATTTAACATATCACCTGGTTAGATCGTCGACGTTGTTCATCAAATTAAATGCTACAGGGTTCAATAAACTCTTTGGGAAGACTGTCATATTATGATTTTCTTAGAATGTCCAGTCAGCCATGTTAATTTAATTAAATTCAAAAATAGTTTTTTTTTTGTATTTAATTAGACGTATTATGCGTTTGAATTTGATGAACGATTAAGAGATTCTTTATGTTTCTGATAGCAAAAAATGCCAGGTATGAATGGTAAAATTTAGCTCCAGAAGGTTTTAAAATTTTGAATAGACATATCCTTTTCATGTTGTTCTTCATTTACGGTCAACTTCACACGCAATGACTCTAGAACATGGATGCAAAATTTAAACGCTGTGAATCAAAAAAAGCTCAAAACAAAGGCCAATTACTAAGAAGTTTTTTTTTTAGAGGTATAGAACTTTAAGTTGGCAACACTATTTTAACTGGCGGCCATTTTGTCAGCTGTCAAGTGATTTACTTTTAGTTTGGTTTGGCATTTTAACATGAATTATGAAAATTTATTTTGAAAAGCAAGAAAATTTTGTTCTGCGATAAGGCTCACTTTTATTTGAATGGATACGTCAATAAACTAAACTGCCTTATTTGGAGTTATGATAATCCTCAATTGTATGTGAAGACAGCTTTACATCCACAAAAACTGACTGTTGATGGGTTGGTGGAATAATTGGTCCGTACTTCTTAAAAAAATCGATGCTGGCCAGAACGTTACATTCAGTGGTCACTATGCTTTAGAGCCATGATTACGGACTTTTTCGTTCATCAATTGAACAACCATGACATGCATGAAGCTACCACAGCTTCTGCACGTCAATAAGATGTCGCAACATGTCACACAGCTCGTGCCACAATTGATTTGTTGAAGGAAACCTTTGGTGAGCGTATAATTTCGCATTTTTGTTCTGTGAATTGGCTCCCAAGATCGTGCGATTTAACGCCGCTTGACTATTTTCTTTGGGGATATGTGAAGTTGCTAGTCTACGCCGCCGATGAGCTTGAAACGATTGGCCACTTGGAAGACAACATTCACCGCGTTCACCGGCCACAATTTGTTTAAAAAGTCACCGAAAATTGGACCTCCAGATTAGACTACGTCCTAGCACGCCGTGGCGGTCATATGCCAGAAATCATATTTAAATTATAATGCCAGAAGATTATCTTTCGAATAAAGTAAATGTCATGTCAATTTAAAAAATCCTGTTTGTTTTATTCCATTTCAAAGTGCTACACCTTTAAAAAAAACACCCTTTATAAGAACTGAGCTAATTGCTTTAAACGCATTTTCAAGTTATAGGTATGTCACAGGCCTGGAACATCGCTTCTTGTCTTTTTTCACAGCATCTGTCAAATCTGTTTTCAGTAACTGGTGCCAAGTTATGAAAAAAAATTAATTATCAAAAGGAGTATTCTTGTTGGTGACCAAATACGATACAAAGGAATGCCAAGCTTATATCGCCGCTGTCCTTTCCATACATTAGAACTAGGGTGGGAACACGGGCTTTAGCTCCTACAAGATCCAAGGAGGTCAAAGTTCGCTGTTTGAAGGAAGCCCTGATGATTAGACAGAAAAATCATCTCTAGCGCCAGGGCGATTTTTCGAATGATTGACTATGTTACCAAGCAAATTTGTCGTACGTTGGATGCCACCAACAAACAAAGATATTTACCAATTATTAGCAATGCATCAGCAAAATCTTTCTGGTTGGTGCGGGTCTTTGGCCGTGACATTTTTTAGTATTTCATCAAAACTACTTTGAGCGTTATAGATAAATTAAACTAATTTATTTTGGCTTAAATACGAAAAGGATAAGCAGAAAAGCTGTACGTGCCACAAAACTAATGTCACAAGATATAATCTGCTCCAGCAATTGGTGGGCATTATTTCTCGCAGAGCGACGTAAACTTGCCAACGAGATCAATTGTTTTAGGCTGTTATTTTTTGTTTAGAGGGAGTTATTCACGGCAAGAACACAACCCAAGCCATCGATCAAAATCAGCCTGATATAACCGCCAAGTTTTGAAAATTGTAACTCTCGGATTCTTTTCGAAGCTGCTGCGGTCATTTAAACGATGTCATAAGTCATGGGGACTACAAAATTCCCAAGGAATTATTGAAATAAAGCGATGGCTGCTGATTAACTTTACAAGTTCCTATACCGGGCCACTACGAACGTGTGAATAACGAATATCAATCAATGTAAACAAAATTGGACACAGCTTGTCGTGTCGTGGCAAAGATGCCGACTGCGTGTCCCAGAATTTCAGCAAGCCCATTTTTAGTATCAAAAAGTTAAGTCCATAATAAACACAACTTATCCAAGCAATAAACCTTGCTACTAGGCCGTACGCTTTCGGAGCATGGAATAAACTACGCATAAAAGACTTCGCCTTATGATTAAATTATATTTAACCCTCACACTTCCTAAGTTAAAAGCCACATGTAAAGTATTTCGGGTGCGTCTCCTTTTTCTTCTGGCTTTGAACTTCGAAGAAAAAAAGACGCATGGGGTCTTAAACAATTTAACTACTATTCGTATACCTACTATGTTTTCAGCACCCATTCCATAAGTATGGCGAATAGGTACATAAAATTTATTTTTATTCAAAATCAATAATGAGAAGTTTTGAAATAAAAATTATCTTAAGTGAGGTATAAATTAGTAAGAAAACAATTAGATTCTATAGTTTTCCTCATAAAAATCTATATCAACTTTTTAACGCGTCCCTATATGCATTGTAAGGCATACAGGTATAGGGTATGTCCATAAATATCATCTTTTTTTTTTTTTTAAATAATTTATGACCACAACACAAAGGACCGCAAACAATTTATTTTAATCTCTAAATAATACTTTTATACTTATGCTCCCCTGCTTTTGAGCTTATCTTGTAATATTGTGTTTTATAGTAAAATTTATAGCAGCATTAAAAGATTAATTTTGTCTTTTTTTTTCCATAACAATGAAGAAAAGAGAATAAATTATATAAAAATTTTATGATGTGATTCTTTGAGTCATAAATTCTTAAAAAAATGTTGATGATTTAGTGCAAAGATAAACGGTAGGAAGGTAGCTTTCGTATACATATATGTGAACAAATAAAAATTTTATTTAAAAAGTGTCGTTTGCATTCTACATAAATTAAATGCATGACTAGGTCGCACAAACTTGCCCTAGCTGTCCACTCCTTATCATATCTATCTTCCCAACAGCTGAAAGCTAGTAACCCAACAGTAAGTAGACTTAGCCGCATTGACCCGAAATTGTGTGCTTTTTTCGATTAAGCTATATCATTCGATCAATCTTGCTACATAAATCACAATACATTTGTATAGGTATTGCCAAAAGCTTGTGAGTGCTGAACGCAGCACTGAAGTAGGTAAGCGACATTCTGATGATTCTATCGTCAGGCACGGAATTGCTATGTAATCCACAACCAATAGATATGTAGTATAGAACTGTCAAAAAAGTAATGGCCAATAAAGCTTCCTTGTGGTACTCAGATTTTGATTGGAATTTCTCACCTTTTCTTGCGAATGTCTATCAACATCTTTTTAAAGATTTCTCGAGCTTTATTTTTTTCCAAACCGACCTATAATATTATACTTATATATATCATACACTTTAACATGCGCGAATCCAAACAGTCAAATATCGAACAAATATAAATTTTGTGAACAAATTAAATCGAAAAATCAGTTTAATTTTTCAACTTCCAAAGCTTGTAAGAACTGTTGTTCCTTAGCATTCCATTCAGAGTATACGCCAAGGAAGTTTTAAGAACCTCACAGAGTTTTATTGGCGCCAAACATGCATTTTTCAAATTTGTTAGGCGACTGCCTAATGACATCTTCTCCGATAACCCAGTGACGTTGCAGTTTCAAATAAACAAACTTAAGAAATACTGTGATTCATGGGACCTCAAAATCAATATTGCTAAATCTAAAATAATGATTTTTAAGTCTCAAAACAGGTGTGATATAAATGCACCGAACTGGAAGTTAGACGGAACCAATATTGAAGTTGTTAGTGAATTTAAATACCTAGGTTTCATTATCTCCCAAAACTTAAGTATTAAAGCCCATATCAAAGATAAACTTGCGGTTGCGAAAACAGCTATAAATACTATATGGTCAAAAAATTTTTCAAACAACTTTGTGGACCCGACATCAAAGTTCAAGGTTTTTGAAGCAACAATTAACACCTGCTGTTGTTATGGGAATGAAGTATATGGATACGAATTGCTAGAAGAAATCGAATCTATTCAAAGATACTTCTTCAAACGCATTTTTCGGTTACCGTCTAATACTCCCAACTATGCCATCTACGTTGAGTCCGGTCTACCACAAATATATGTTAAAAACTTGAAGGCTAACGCAGACTTCATTACCAAAGTGATGTATAGGCCTAATAGCAACTTACATAAAAAAATATTGCTGATTTCACTCCGTTGTGGGTATTCCCCTTTCAGAAACTGGAATGCACTTGCGGTGACACATAACCTTCGATTTAATTTAAACGCCAACAACAGAGAAGAGTGGAGAAATATGTTTTATGATTGTATTTCTGTGACTGATGAACATATGTATAAAACCCATCTTGATAGAGCCAAGAATTCAACTTCTAGATCTACATACCGTTGTCTAACCCTGAATCTGGGGAGTAGTAATTACTTCAGAGAAGATATCTCAGTCCCAGGCATGAGTTTAATATTTAAGGTACGAACCGAAACTCTTGAGCTTAATCATAGGCCACACAGACCAGACATTAACTCGATCTGTTCTCTCTGTAACCTTAATCAAAATGAGGATGTATATCACTTCCTAGCAATTTGTCCGATCTTACAGGAAATACGTAGACTTCATTTAAACAAAAGTTTCTTGTCTCCAGAAGAATGTTTTAGTCTTTTGAATGGTGAGAGTGGTTGGAAAGTGCTAGTGCGATATGTTTCTCATGCACTAAATTACAGAAACTCATATCTGAATGTGTTTTGAATATAATGTTCAAGTCTTTTTTTCGTTTTAGCTAAACTAAAAGCCCTATAAACCAGAAATAATAAAAAAAATGAAGATTTAAATCTTTAAAAAAAATCTATTCTGTGATATTGTAGTTCTTAAATCCTCACATTTATCTATTAAATCTATTATCTATCTGATAAAATTTTTCCGTTTTAGCCAAACTCAAAGCTTAGAGTAATATAACAGATACCAAATCATGGTTTATGTTTCTTCTTGTTATTATTTTAATTTCTTGTAATCAAATTATGTTACCTTTCTTTAAAACTTAATTTTAATATTGCTAAACAATGTACAAAATTATGTTTTTATTTATATACAATAAGAATAATTAATGTTATTTATTTTTAATTAATACTAGCGGTACCCGGCGCGCGTTGCTACGCCCAAAAAAAAAAACACTTATGTGTATTTAATGTGAAATTAAATTTATTTATATATTTTATCTCAATGCTAGCGGATAAGCAATATTTTTGGTCGTTTTGGTTGGTGTACAAATATACAAATTTTTTGGCATAGGTACACACAAAGTGCAGTTAATTTGATTGTGAAACTGAACATGATAACATTGATAAACTGTGGCTTGAATATTTTGCTGCATTTGACAAAAATTTAGGAAAATAAAATGTCATTTGTTGTGCGATTCAATTCCTTTTCCGATGTTCAAAAGTTGTTTGGAAAATGTTTGGGTGGACGATTCTTGAAACAAATGGACACGCACGTTCCTTGAAAGTTTGATTTTTTCGACTCAGTTCCATAAATATGATGCTTTTATTCAAAGAAAGGAAAACATTTTTATAAAAAAGTTGAAAAAAAAAAAACTTTGCCAAAAGCCCGCATTTTTCTGTCTTCCACCCGGGCATTCCGCTTAAAAATTTATGAAAAAAATCAAAAAAGAATTTAAAAAAAAAACTGAACCAAAATTGTTAAAAGCATGCGCTTTTTTCCTTCCACCCGATCCGCACGAAACCTTCACAGGAACCATCCCTGGACTAAACTCTATTTACCCCGAAAATTTCATAAAGATCCATTGGGTGGTTTCCATTTTTATATATACATATATAGATAGATTATAAAAAAATTGAACCAACAATAAATTGTTAAGAGCTTGCATTTTTGTTTGTCCTTCACTCGATCGGCCATTCCGGAATTTTCGCTGATATTTCAAACAGCAAAAAAATGTATAAAAAAAATCAAAAATAAAAAAAAAATAAAATCATCCAACAAATGTTAAAAGTCTGCATTTTATTTTTGTCTTCCACCCGATCGGAACCAAACCTTCCCAGGAACCATCCCCGGACTAAACTATATTTACCCTGAAAATTTCATAAAGTTCCATTGGGCGGTTTAAGAGTCCATAGACAACATTACAAACAAACATACACACATCCATTTTTATATATATAGATTGAACCAACAGTTGTTAAAAGCCTGCATTTTTTTGTCCTTCACTCGACCGGCCATTCCGGAATTTTCGCTGATGTTTCAAACCGCTAAAAAATTTATGAAAACACCAAAAAAAAAAAAAAAAAAATACCAAAAAATGTTAAAAGCCTGCATTTTATTTTTGTCTTCTACCCGATCGGAACCAAACCTTCACAGGAACCATCCCTGGACTTAACTATATTTACCCTGAAAATTTCATAAAGATCCATTGGGCCGTTTAAGAGTCCATAGACAACATACAAACATACAAACATACAAACATACAAACATACACACATCCATTTTTATATATATAGATATATTTTAATAATTTTGTTTTATCTCTAGAAGTATAAAATTCAGTTAAAATCCGGCAGACGGCTTTCACGCCATGCTTGTAAATTTATTGTCAAATTTATTATGTAACATTTTTAATTGTTAATAAATATTAATCTTAATAAAAAAAATAATAATAATAATCTTAATGACAACTGGCCATAGAGTCTAAACGAAGTTGCCTGATCACTGATCAGCTGTTACCCTAGAGCCTAGAGTATACCTGTTCTCATGAAGTCGGTCACCCAGGTACTATTGATTATGAATACTGTTGGCATAAACCGCTTGACACAATCACTGCGTTGTGCATAGGCGCAAAAAAACTGCTTCCAATATAACTTTTCTAGAAGTTTTCCATAATTTTTTCCTATTGGAAATTTCAAAAACGATAGTTTCATACTAGAAAACCACACTTCAGACCATACCATTATGTTTTAGTACCGCGTGACGTTCTGGTTAGTGTGTTCGACTGCCTCTGCCACGCCATAGGTCGAAACCTTGGTTTGACGGGTTAACGTCGTGCGCGAATTAGCGAGGTTCCTTCTTCAGATCGTGTAAATATCGATCTGGATAGTCCAAATGAATTGGTTTTATCTAGAAAAATGACCTTCTTATACATGTAAGTAATATTTGACAGATAAACATCGAATCCAAATTCTATAAGGTATTTTTTATATTTAAGGCATTTCAAACGTGGTTTAATGTTGATAACTCGCTTAATGGTGCTAAAACTCGGCATCATGCTACTTCCATTTTTTTCATACCTATTTTTATTTTTTTTAAAACGTGTTATTGTCATAGCGGCTAATCCAAAAAGCTTGACTGTCATAACACATATCTTGGTTCCGAAATTTGAAATTTAATTTTCGGGGTTCAGTCTTTTAAAATTTTGATTTGAGAGGAAGATCCATGACATCGAAATCTACCGGTAGGCGGAAACCTAAGGAAAATTTAGGAATTTGTGTAGGGGAGAGTGGGGCTAAAAGTAACACTTTTTTTCGAAAACCTAAGTAGTTCCCAAGATTTTGAAAATAAGCCAGCCAAACCTTTTTAAAATGTATTAACCATGTTTGAGCTACAAGATCCACCAAAAAAGTTAGACAAAGTCTGCTCAGAAGATGTCAAGATATTGCATTGAAAAAAAAACGTGTTGTTAGAACTAACCCCGACAATGGGGCTTGTTGTAACATAGGCAGGGGTAAGTTGTAACAAGATTTATTTTATGAAATGCTGATATGAAAACCATAACTCCTTATTTGATAAAATAAAACGTATGACAAGAATAATATTATTTTATCTAAAAAACAGCCACTGTTTAAAAAAAATCTCCAAAACAAAAAAATAAAAATCATAATGCAATCATTAAAAAAAAGGATATATAGGACTAAAAGGAAAAGTCTTCGTCCGTGTCACAGTTTAAGCATACGAATACACGAAGATATCCTTTAACGCACTTGGTGTAGGCCCATTTTGCTTGCATCACCATGAAATTTCACACGAAAAAATCAATTTACAAGAAACGGGCTGTCACAAATATATGTATGTACATATGTATAAACACAAGCAAAACTCAAACGATGTTTACAAAAACAACAACCGCCCTATTACTTATATATGAGGAGGAGGAACACAAATAAAAAAAAGATAGAAAAGTGCTTTTTTTATGAACATCACAGAATTTTCTCGTTGACGTCCAATTGAGACCTGAAGTAGGTATGCTGGTAAACATGGAAAAGATGCAAATTTTTCTCCTGCACGCAATTCCTAATTTTGAGGAGAACCCTGTTTTTCCAAGCTGTTAATTATCTTACCCTAGTTACTTTAAGCCCCACTCTCCCTTATATATATATTCATTTTTTGAGCGAGGCAATTTTTAGAAAAAGCCCGTAGTGCATTGGGAATCCAGATGAACTGCAATTGCGACAACAGTTCACAAAATCAACAGTACATACAATAGCGGACTAGAGATTCAATGTACTTTGTGATAAAGTGCAAGAATAGACAATATCCCATATCGCACTTTATTGGAAAATGCTCCAAAAACAATTTCTATAATGGAATATAGAAATCGGTTAATAGAAAGAATAAAAATTAATAAAACGAAGTGTTTCATTTTTATTTCGTGGACCCATTATCTAATACGTGAAGTATCTAGCTAAGTTCTCAAATAAAATCATACCGACTTTCCATGCGAGCCTACAATTTAATATTATTTATGTTTTTCCTTTGACGAATAGATAAATAACTTCCTCACTAGTGTTTCGGCAATAAATTCCAATTTTTTGTTACCCTATTTAGTGAAAGAAAGGTAAGGCAAACCTTTATTTCCAGCAAAGAGCTTTGTTTACTTATCTTGTTTACAACTCAAACGCAATGCCTGACCCATTTCGCTAAAGTGTTTTCAAGTCACTTGCAGAGCTGAGTCTCAAGACATTGGAGTCACTCTTAGGATATATTTTAGTCAGGCGTGTCCATTTCGGCAGCTGCTGCGTGCCTAGACCGCCTAGACACGCAAGATCTATTACTTAGCAAACATTAATCGCTTGTCGTACATTTATAGGTATGTATATGCATGTACTTTTTCAGGAAAGATGTCTCTGCCGTGAGTGCAAATACCATATGGAAACATTCTTGATATTCACAAATGCACTGTAATATTGGGATGGGATGACCGCTTGGGTTTCTAACATCAAGCTCTTCAATTGGGGACTTGTTTTGTTTGAAGAAAGTTACAACTGCCTGAAATTTTTGCGTATCTTATAATTATCCATTATTTGTGGGAAGGAATGTCTTCGGCAGTATTGTGCCACCAATAATTGTTGACGCTTGTCCAAGAAGTCGTCTCATCTGACCACTATACTGCTACCTATGTGCTATGCATCTTGGACTTTCTAGGTATGTACAGGTACACCTATGCGCCTATAGTTACGGGCGTAGCTAACTAAAAAAAAAAAAAAAAAAACATCTACCTATACGTGAGGTTTAGTCCGTATCACATATATATCCTACACCTGCATATGTGAGGTTGCGAAAAGAAACGGACGAACGAAGGCGCAGAGTGGAAGCAGGATTCTTTTTAGTATCTTTTCGTGTAATACAAAAGTGTGTAGATTTATTCGTTGTTCGTAGGGTTTCCAAATGCGTTTCTGACCAAGAGAAATGAGTCGGAGGGGAAAGGTGAATTCTAGCTCCGAGACTCCCAAGTCCCAACTCCCAAGCGAGGATGCTCGGAGATGAATCTGATAGGTGTACCAAATCAAGTTGAGAACTTTAAGTGCCTATATTGTAAGTTTGATTGCATTTTTTTATTACACCATAAGTATATGTGCTATGTGCGTTTCGTATAACTATGTCGATATGTACGATGTGCGAATGGTGTCCAGGCACCAGACCTCACCACTTGAAAAGTTGGTAGGTCGACTCCAACAAAAACAACAAACAACAACGCCTTGACCAAGAGAGGTGCATCACACGAACCTTCAAGCGTATAGGTACATGGTTAAGGCCACAAAGACTGTAGCTATAGAGTGCAGGTATATTTATTTGTATGTATTTATATCTAGGAGCGTGATGTGTATTGCTTAAAGGTAGTTCCATTTCGGATGGTTTGTTGCCAATACCTGTTTGCGGCATTTATTACCAAGTTAGTAATGTTTGGAATGTAACAAAGTTAGACTCTTGTATCTACGGGTAAAGCTGGAAATGTGTGTTGTTTAGAGGTTTATTAAGGGGGTATTCTCTAAGATATTCCTATCGAAAATTTACAAGATACATAGAGTGGTCGTGTAATATGCAAACGCAGTTTTCTTAGGTCTTTTTTTTTGGTTTATTCAACATGACGACGTTAGATTTTTGTTTTTAATTTGGTGGATAAGATTTATTCAATGGAAATGCCATGAAAGTGCTTTAAATGAACTTTGTATTTTTTTAAGAAGTGAATGTGCTGAGTAAATGTTTTGAATAGAATGTAACCTTATTCTTTTGCATTGCCTGTGCTAAGTTGTGCTCAAGATCAGTCTTCGAAGGCTTAAGCCCCTAAGTTTATGCTATAATCCTATGGTAAAACCGTTTACACTACGAGACGGCAAGGTATTAGAATCTGTGTAACATAAATTGGCAGTACACGTCTTATGGGGGCTTTTTCAAAATCAGTAGCGTACCATATTTTTGCACCATTTGAAAGAAACCCCGAATTAAAAATTTGTACCCGCCACTGAATTTCCAGTTGCATCTGATGTAAATCCAACATGTCTTTTTCAGCACACATCTGAGTGTGCAGATATTGGCTGAGTCCTGTGCAGATAGAATTTAATCTCTGCAGAAAATTTCATTTGGCCCACAAGCTGATTTGACAGGTATCCCTTAAGTGCTGCGTAACCTATCAGCACTTAAAGGATTCTTGTTGTTGTTTTGCGTTGTCAGTTATCACATTTATTCACAGACACCATTTCAAATTAAGGGTTTTCCAATAAAAGGTGTAATTTTGAATAGCCCGCTATTTCGGTAGGTGTCACCAGGGCCGGCCCGAGCTAAATTAGCGCCCTGTGCAAGCTTTATCATTGGCGCCCTCAATTGCGGTGATTTTTGGAAGAAGTCATTTTCTCATTACCCAAGGGGTATTCTTTGCAATGCGTTTTTTTAACGAGTAATAATTGTAACTGAAGAATACAAAAATAATTGTAAATTTAAGTCAACAAATATATCACAAAAGTATAGGAGATATACAAGATATATTTGAGGTAGGTTGTGTAACGTACAGTTTGTAAATTTTCATAGGCGAAAGCTTATGAAGGGTAATTCACTTAAGGTGTGCCAAACTGCTAGAGCAAGTAGGTTGGGTTGGGACAAAAAAAAAATCATGTGGGAGGGGGGTCTATTCCCTTCCGTTTAGCCGAGAGGGGCAATTTTCTTAAAAAATGACTTAAATTGGAAACAAAAATTATTAAAAAATAAAAAAATACCTTCTACAACGCCATGCTTTGCCATTTTTTAAGGCCAAAAACCTCTTTCTTTTACCTATTTTGTTTTGAAAAATATTTATTTTAGTGAAATTTTTTCAAAATATTAATTTTCAAACTCAAAATTAAAAAAAAAAAGTTAAAATCAAATTTTCAAACTAATTTTATTTCAAAATTTTACCTTATTTAGTATTTTTTGCCAAAATTCAGTGCTCTTATTTGATTCAAGTCCAACATTAAAAACCGTATGTCTATAGGATTTCTTGTTGCCAAGCTATTCAAAAATAAAAGAACCTATCTCTGCAAAAAAAACACGAAAATCTAGCCTTACGAGATGGCACAAGTAATGCAAATTTTTGTGTGTTTCTTATGAACAAGAAGGTTCGGATATTTTTGAATAGCTTAGCAACAAAGTCATAGAGCCATACGGTTTTCAGTGTCTGACCCAAAACTAATAAGAGCATTGAGTTTTGACAACAAAAATAATACTTGAATACATAAAATTTTGAAGAAAAATAGTTTGAAATTGTTTTCTATTTTTTGTTGCTATAATTTTGAGTTTGAAAGTTAATATTTTGAAAACTGATCACTAAAATAGCTTTATTTAAAAACACTAAAAAGGAGGAAATTTCTGGCTTTACAAAAAGATATGACATGGCATTGTAGGAGTTACCGTTATTTTTTGATTATTTTTGTTCCAATTTAAGTCATATTTTTAGAAAATTGCGCCTCCTGGCTAAACGGTGATAAATAGACCCCCCTTCCATACGATGTTTTTCTTGTCTCAACTCAACCTACTCGCTCTAGCTCATTAAACAACCTCACACCAAAAATAATACAACAAGTATTTTGTGTTATATAAGGTATCTTTGCTAACACCGATTACCCTGTATTAGTCAAAAAATTCTTTTTTTTTTAATGGAAACAATGACTCGGAGCGGCAGACAAGAACAAAAAAAGAGAAAAAGAAAATTGAACAAAAAAGATTCACTCAATAACGACAAACGACAAACCTAATCTTTTTTAGTCATCGCATCATCATCAGTCATCACTCATTATTTCCATATTTAAATTCCAACTTAACCCTTTGTCATCTCTCATCTCTCCAGACGAGTGATAAGATTACACTCATAAAGAGAAGCCAATGACAAATTTAAACATAGTACAAAAAACACTCAACCGAAAGAGTTAAAATTCATAGGTGCAGTTTTTAATTTTGCACACTGTTGTGTACATGAGTATGAATTTTGTACCTCAGAATTTCTGTTGAGTAACTTTGCTCACTTTGATTTCATATAGAAGCACTGACATCGTGTGCATGTTACCAACATGCACACTGTTAATTATCTGTATTTATGCTGTTGACATTTTTTTTTATAATACACTGCATAGGGGTGGGTTATGAAAATAAAATAAAATTTCTCATACGTGGTGATGCCTTATAAAGAGAAAAATAGCATATAGCTAGGTAGGTAGGTATCTATTGAAGCTAACTTGGTAGATAAAGTTTTGTTTTTACTGTGGGACTGTGGGGTGGGTGTGAATAAAAAGGTAAATATGGATTAATTTTTGGAATAGTTGATATTATGTAAATACATAATTGTATATCTGTCATTAAATTCAAATTAGCTGTTAGTTATATAATGAATATCAATATTGGTGTGAGCTACAAAAATAAATGAGAATTAAAAAAGAAGGTAGTGGTTACGAGGTGACTATTTAAACGCTCGCCCAAGGCGCCCATTGGTTTCAGCGCCCTGTGCATTTGCACCGCTTGCACGTATAGCTTGTCCGGCCCTGGGTGTCACTTTTGAAGCTGTAATTTTTTGACATTTGACAAGTAAAAACTACGCCAATAATAAAAATGGAACGATACAAGCTTCAGCAACACATTCAATCATTAAAATTCAAAAATAACACCTTTTATTAGAAAACCTCATAATACAAAAAAATCGGAAATGGGTATTGGAGGGTGATACGTACGAAAGATTTCACTCTCCTTTATGTCCTCTTTGGGCCTCTGAGCTGTGATTGCTGCTTTTAAACCCTTATTAAATTGGTGTGCATTCAGAGTTACCAGTGTCGGCGGTTATGGTAGCTCGTTTTTGGTTTAAGAGCTTTGAAAATAGTTTTTAATGATGAGTGTCATCGTTTTGGTCTTCTTCACTTCTTTTAATGTTACAATTTTTATGCAGTTACAAAATTGTAAGCTGTTTTCTTGAAAAAAGTTTATTTGCATAGGTTTTCATAGTGCGCTGTCAGTTTTTTGATGTTACCTATGTATTTTTCTAAATTTGGATTGTGATATTAACGCATGATATTAAGTGTTTTTAGACAAATTATAAGTTTCTTTTATATTTTATAAATAAAGCAAAATAAATGAAAATTTCCATCTTAACAAAAGGACGTGGTAACAATACATACTATTCTTTCAGATTTTTGCTATAATTTGAAATGCTTAATACGGAAACCCTGAAAGAGTTTTTGTTAGAATAGCACCATACGGAAAACAAAAGATTGCGAATGCGAGGCAAACTTCCCTATCTTCCCTTTACTGACTTTTTATGTTGGACAGAAAATAGCTTAGATTTAATTTCATTTTCAGGATTAAAAGCAATTCGCCGATTGGCCGGTTTCTGAGCTAATACCCATATATTATATCAACATAAATGTCCATATTGTTGAATAGCTGTTTCGTTGTTTGGGTTTTGTGGTCCAGTCAGTCATATCTTTTAGAGAAAGAAGTGGTAAAAGGTCTTATGAAATGGCCGGCGGCGTGTTGATAACCTTATTGAAAATATTCTAGCCCATAATATCACTGTAGAGTCAGTACATGGCATGTCTGATTGGATTTCTTGTTTTTTGATTTGACCGAAGAGCAATATTTGCTGCAGATTCTTGCTCAAAGAGTCTTATGGTTTAAGATTGAGAAAAGCTTCCAGCCTGATGAAAGAGAGCGGTTCTCAAAAATTCCGGCGGTTCTTTATATTTTAGCAACGAATCAAATTACTGTTGCCGTGAATGATAATTTTTGGACAAGCAATCTGAGTGAATATAAGCCATTCACTGCACTGGGTGAAGATTCCGCTGGGAGTTTTAAGCAGCAGTGTTTTATTACTCTTTCCACCTTAATCCAATCGGAGTTGGAAAGATCTAAATACCAAAATTGATGCAAACATGATGTCATTCCTCAAAACGCTAACGGACATAGTTCCGGACCAGAGAGAACTGCAAGTCTTAATTTTGTTTAATCTTGAGACTAGCAAGCTTCAATACAAACATTTTTAAAAATAATAATTTTAAAACACATCATATAAAAGTGCGTTTGTAGATAACCTTCTTCCGAGACCAGACAAAAGCCTTTATAGACGGTCAGACATTGAGTTTCCGTTATAAAAGTAGAACCGCAAAAACATTAATCGGAAACTTTTGGAGACACATCTTCGGAATCAAATTTAAAAATTTGTACCTGAATTCGTACAAAAAAAAAAATATAAAAATGTTTAACAAAAATTCTGACAAGCGATACAAAGTTATATTCCCCTCTAATGAGGTCATGCATAACAAATCATTCTAAGAACTATTTCAAGACAGAGATACACTTGGAAGCTGAAGTCACATACGCCATGTTGTATAAGTTTATATGTAGGTATGTATACCTTCTATCGTCAGCTCAACAGATCCTTTAAATCTCCAATGCTTGTATCTTTCCAATTTTTAAAGGAAGTACCTTTGTGATTGCGTGTACATGAAGTATTACACCATTCCGCACAACAAAGTCGACAACTACACACAGCGAATCAGCAGCAGCAGAAGCATTAAATCCGTGGAAACGTTAACTTTGAACTTAAAGAAGATAAAAGTCACAGATTCCCGCATGAGATACGTCTATTCTCTCAGATGTTAACGATATCCTTCCAAGTAACACCTAAGTGCTACAAACGTCGTCGTTTCCACAATTTCCATAGTCCCTTTATAATGCACAGCTAGAAACGCGCAACCAGGAGCCCAGTCGTTATATCAAAAACGTCTTACAGGCTGCCTAGTTACAGTCCATTACATGCTGGCTGGTCGGGTAAGGGGAATAAGCTAGAGTATACGTACTCACTTCATAACCATACCACCCACCCACAGTCAGAGTCGCTCGGTGTTTGAAGGCCTTAAGGTTTGTTTTACATTCTTCCAAGTTTTTTTTTTTTTTTTTTTTTTTCATTTGTTGTTGCTGCTGCTGCTGTAGGTATATCTTATGCTTGTCCTCCGAGCTGTTACATGCCTTGCCTAGGTTAAAAGTGTTCCGGAGAGGAAAATCTCATCCGTAATATAGGTAAATTATCCTGCATAATAAAAAATGTGTGCCTGGGTCTCTCTGAGCTGCCATTTTACAGATTCATACGGGCACTTGTGCACGCACTTGATGTTATTAAGAGCGAAGCGGCTCATGTTGGATAAACATACACGACATGAACGTGAACGTGTACATGAGGAACGAAATTGTAGAAGAGGGCAGGACGAGCACATAGGATAGGAGTATCGCAGACGTTAGATAGAATCCCTACAAAAAAGTCAGAAGCATCAACACGTTCTCTGTTGAAAGTGGTGGCAATGGCAACAGCGCAGCCTATACCAAACGTCTCAGTTGTTAGAAAATATTTATTCAAATAGGGTACATTTTGGTGAAATAATATAATAATTCATCTTTAGCAGGATATATTGCTTTTCCTACGGATGGATTAATAAATCTGCCTTTATCAGACTCAAGCAATGTCATTTCAACGAGAATCGTAACAGCGTATTTCACTGTCATTGTGACATTTTGTTTGATGTTACAAAAGAGTTCTTTCAATTTAAGTTTCACTGCCCCATGTTTCTTAGCAAGGCCTAGGAGCACCACGCTCCAGTAAGTAAGAACCCATGGTTGTCAGCCTTAAACTTCGAAAACAAAATTGACGTTTTTCATAGATCATATTTTATACGTTAAAATCGTTTGAAAACGAACTATGTACATATGTATGTACATCGAAACACAAACAAAAGTTTGAAAAAACATTTTGCCTGCTTCACAATGCCGTTTCGAGCTTCGCTTTGACAGAACGCATAAGTTCAGACATAGGAATTCTTGCATTGAGCTTTAACGTTACGTTTTGAGTTAAAACAAAATTAAGTAGCATGAAGCGAAGGTGAAGCAAAAGTCGAAATATTTTAACTTTTGCGCGCGTTTGACGTTTCAAACTACTGTTACTGTGTCTGTGCTTGAGTTTTTTCAATTTCAAAAATGGGTGAATGGATCATTGCCTTCTTGTATTTAAGTCCTCTATGCGCATTGATTTCAAAGTTTTAAGCATTTAATCAGAGGATTTGGAACAAATAATAAAAAAATAATTTTGAAAAGGGTGTGAATTTATAGAATTCCGGCTGTGTAGTGTGTATGCTGGTCTGCGCCTCTTATGATGCAGTCGGTGAAAGATTAAAGTCCAAACAAGGATTTCGGAACACCTCGTTGACCGAGGATCTCGTGGCAGTATAAGCTACTTTCTCAAAAACTATAATTGAATTTTTGTATCCATTCTGAATTTCACGACAAATAATAATAAGATAATTCAAAAAAATATTTTGTTTCCTTAGAATAATTATTTTCGATTTCGACGCGTCCGTAAAGCTCGCTCGGCGTAAAGTACGTGAAGCTGAGGTGAACACGTCTTTGTGATTCAGCCATTACAAATCTAAAGCTCCGTCAGTCTCAAGCTTTAAGCTGTGATGCCTACAAAGTGTTGTGATGTTAGGTTGTTCGTTGTTTAGTGATTTGAGAGTGGAAAGAGAAGGGAGAAATATACTAACGTCAATATTTTATATTCTCAATAACCGATAACTTCTTTCTTAATATGGGTTTTTAAATATGCGCGGCTAGATTTTGGTGGCCTGTGTCTGTGGTGGTTTCGTGACATCTGTCAAATTTGATGTTTATTATTCAATTCTAGAGGCAAAGTTACAAAGCTGACCAGCAATTTCATATGAAAAAATTTATTATAAAAGTGTTAACCCGCACTTATCGAACATTTTAATATTTTATTTTTAATTTTCTACATAACCTCCTTCAAAGTCTACACACTTCTCCAAGCGATGGTCCCATTTTCTTAGCAAGTCAAAATACATAGTATACTGGAGATCGTTCAATGTGATAAAGCAACTCACGTAGGTTAGCAATTCTCCGGGCGCAATTTTTAGATAAGGGAGTAAAAAGAAGTCGCTTTAAGGCCCCCGTCCATTTATGGATTCTATAGAATCCGTTGATCCGTTGCGTCAACGGAGGGGAAATTCTCAAAGTTTAAATTACTGCTAATTTGTGCGTTGACGCGTTGCGTATGGACCGCTTGCCGCTTCCCATAAGAACTTATTTAATCGAGCTGTCAGTTGAATTTGCCATACGGACGCGACGGACGCAACGGATTCTATGGGTTGCGGCCTTTAGGCTAGAAGCTAGATCAATTAAGAACCGCGATTCGTGGATTTTCGCCACTCTGAGGCGTAAGACTTCGTGGCGGCCACTAGTCTTTGTGAATGATAGTTTTTTCATCGGAAATGTGGCCGATTTTCCGCCATTTCTGCCTACATTTAGTCAAATTATGATAAAGTATGCTCCTTTAATGGTATTTATGAATATTCCGAAAAATTGTAGCTTGCCCAGCCGAAAGAAAAATCTTTTTCACAAAATATAGTAATTTAACAGAATTTTTATTTCGGGAATAGATTCGTGAGTCCAACCTCTACAGCTAAAAACCGGCTATAAAAAAAAAAATGATTTATTGGGCCTGAACTACGCCAACAGAGCATTGGATATGTTCATTTGAATAATTTTTTAGTCTTACACCATTAAAAGCATTCATGACGAAGACAGCTTTTTCATGACTTAATCGTCATTTAATAATTAATATGCTGCTTCGAACACGTTCTTTCTACTTTAATACTTTAATTAAATGGACGGTTGGCACAATTTGGCAAACTTTGACAATGTTATCGTCAGCGGTTACAGTTATTTAACGTCCCGAATGTTCATCGTCTTCCAGACTGGCAAATTCAGCTAGCCCGTCTTTAATTTGTTCAGGTGTATATTGAAATTTAAAAACAATAATTTTATATCTGATCGATGCTCGACTTTTGTCCAACTCCACAAAAATATTTATGAAGACTTACTCAAATAATTATTGTATATAACAAAAACTGCTCGTGTGAAGTGGCTGAAATTCGGCCCTGTCAAAAAACTCGCAACCAAGTTCCCTAGACTAAACGCTAAGAAATTTCTAATAAGAAAGAGGGCCATATTGTTTTCAACAGAAAATCTGATTGTATAAGAGAAGATCTGCCTTTACATTTGTATTTTCTGAGATCGGAATAAATTTTGTTATGGTCTCCGATAAGGATGCATTCAAGTATATGCCGAATCAATGATGCAAAGTGAGCACATTGAATACTGGAGCTAAATTGATTCAGTTAGGCTCTTATCCAACTGAAATGTTTAATGGAACCTAGATTGCCCATGCATTGATATAAAGAAGACTATTGGGATGTGATCTTACAAAAGGAACACTCAAAATGATAATGGTGATACTTCCATACCACATTCATTGAAAGAAATGTACGAAGCTAGACTAAAACCAGAAATCCTGCACTTCAAAGGTATGTATGTAGGTACATCAAAATTTAAAGCACAGAACTCAAAAACCGTGCTAAAAAAAATTCTCATTCTCACAGTTCCAAGTCCGTCAAATCTGTATATCTGCAACTCGGTCGTCTGGTAGTAAGTTTAAGCACTTGCAGCCTGAACAACTAGACGTATATTTTTCAAATGCTGGAGAAAGGTTTTTGGGTGAACAACCTACTGCTTTTATAAGCTCACGGTCTTCGTTATAGAGAGAATCATAAGTTCCTTTGAACAGTAAGTTACTTCCTATACAACCTTTTTTCTGTAATCGTTAAGGGCTGGACCCATTTTGAGTTGTGTTCAATGCTGACCGGGTAGACGTCTATGGATTTCTTCTGCTCAATATCTTTTGCTTTAGTTGTAGTTCGTCTTTAAAATGGAAAAAAATTTCGTTTTAAATATGTTTGACCCAAGAGCGTAAATAGACAACGACTCCTTGCTTTTAGTCAGTGGCCATGTCTATTTAAGAACTCAATCAAATCTATTTTCACTCAGATTTTTTTATACTATGGATAGCCATTTTTTCACCTCAACCATATGCTTTCATTGCGTTATAATAGCAGACAGCTTCCTACTTTATTGACCGAGTTATTTAAATTCGTCAGCATAATTGAAGGGGAGCACCTGTCCTCGTAAATATACCTACTTACCTATTTCTTAATATTTTCTAAAAGTCTAGACATTTTTTCAAAATGAGAATTCCAAAGAATCATGGTGTAATAATATGCAAACTGCTGTGTGTGTGTATAGGGGCTTGAACAAATTTATTTACTTTTCAACGCATTATTTTCTTTAAGTTGTTTCATAAGTAGATGAAACACTACTTACTCTCTCAAAGCTTTAAGGTAGAGCAAGGATTTCATAAGTCAACAGCATTTCCAAAGGAAGCCTTAAAATAATTCAACACCCAGCCAGCTGTGCCAAGGACCTTTTTTGTGTACAAAAGCCATTTCATACAAACACTCTTAGAAAATTGTATTGACTCCAGAAAGAGGTCGACAGAATAATATATGTGTACCTACCTTGCAGCTAGATAAATCCTGGATGGGCTGTCATGAGGCATGTCCATTACACTGAACTATAAAGGTAATTGTAATAATTGTAATTACTATCAAAAATAAGACGCGCAGACATTTTTCTCAAGGCAAAAGGCAATTACCGATCAAATCTGCAACACCCTATTGCTCAAATTGTGAGTAACGGAGCAAATTGTATGACGACTGAAATGTGCCCGTGGCATGTCATAACGAATATAATATCCTTGCCAGGTGTGTAGCACAGGTTGACGGTTGACAGATATACTCTTATACGAATAGATACACCATTTTATGTCTAACCTCGCAGTATCTCTAAACGCCCGCCGCCTCTGCCACCACCGCGCAGCGTAGAGCGTAGTGTAGGTATATAGTGTTCCGTTGCCATGGCTTGGCCGTCATTATTATCGTTCGCAATTTACTGTGGGCTCCTTTGATATGGTTTCTCGCAACGTTGATGATGGCGCTATATAGAATATACAGGATACAGCCACATTTATTGCCACAGCAACTATGTATAGATTTATAACAAGAAAAGTGAAACAAACAGCATCAAAGGTTCGTAACGAAGACGTAGAACGAAGAGCAGAGGAATATCCATTTTCTATCTCAAAGATATTATAAGTTTGATGAGTGATAGAGAGACGGACGAAGTTTATAGTGCAAGGAAATTTCAAAACAACTGAAGGATGTGCAATGTAAAAAGGATCGGCATCGGAAACGATGTCGCATTCTCGTGCGGCTAATGAGCAAGAGATGATGATAATTGCTTCAATTACTATCTAATTAACTCCCAAGCGAGCACCCACGACTCACTCCCTCTGAGAAATTTCCGGCCATCAGCGACGCCCTTTTTAACAGAAAAATTATCTGTTATTTCACGAAATGGCTCAATAAATTGTTGGGGTAATTGTCTATGTTATCCGGCCCAAGGTCTTCTTTTTATGTTTTATGTATGTGTATGTAAATTACTCCATGCAAAGCTAGCTGGTTTATCGGTTGTGAAAGTACAGTGATTGTGTTTGAGACTCTGGTCTGGGATAAAAGCGCACCACTTCAGCCCTGTGCTTCTGAATTTCATATGCGTCTGAGTGACACTTCGGAAATGACATCAGAATCAGATTGTGTTCACTAAAGCATTGTTACATTTGGCATGCCAAAGTTGAATTTCCCCATTATGAAAAAAATTGTATTTTAAAAAATTTCATTTTAACAAACCTAATTTTGATTGAAATGTGTGCAAGGATTTTCAGAGGACTGGCGCTGTTATTGTTCAGCTCCTAAAAAAATTGGATCATGAACATTAATACCAAAAGTTCCCATGTCATGTATCAGTTTCGCTGCCCAGTTACCCTTTTTTTTTTTGGAAATCCTGAAGTGGAACAAAAAAAATTCTTGAATGGAGTTTCTAAGGGTAGCACAAGTTGCCAACTTATTAGGACAATAAAGTTCTAGAGCTATAAGAGCAGTCATAGACAATACAAAATGCGATAAAAAGAACGGCTCGAATGAAATGTAGACGTTACAAGAAAGTGGCAATGAAGTGCAACCATCTTCAAGCTGACAAAATATTATGTCAGGCTGCCAGTGCAATTTAAATTTATCAAAAATTTAAGATGAACATGAAAAGTGTGCCACCATATTCAAAATAGCGGTTTGAATAAAATACTCCTCAGAATCGTTAGCCAAAACATATGTCAAATGACCGAGGCCAGCTTATTTTGGAGAACGACAAAATCCTACACTGATGGTGGCGAGTGCTTTTAGTGGACACATTTCTTCTTAAAACAGCACCTTAGTTTTATGTATAGGTAGCCAAAGAAAAAAACCACACACATTTTAAAGATGGCTGGAGACTTAGAGAATTAGATTTCTCATGGTTCTTGTATTAAAGCTTATTCGAGGAGTATCAACAATGGGTGGAAAATTACTATCCTCATTAAGGTAACGCGAAAAGCTCTAGTTCAGACAAACTTCTCAGATATTATCTTACCTTCGTAATCGGTGTCATAACTGGACACTGCCTTACAGGTAGACCTTTTCAAATCCTTGCGTTTTCGCAAACAACCTCTTCAGTAGTTGCATTGCCGCCATTTCTGTTCATGCTCTGCTCTCTCACAAAGACGGAAATTATAATTAGGAAAGTTCTTCGTCAACGACACCAGCTTTTCTGAAAGCTCGAAAGCTTTTTGTATATGATTATTACAATGAACCTAGTATTGGTCTTAAGGCACGTCCATATTATGCCGAATGATGCTGATCGGCCTATGCCGGTCGGCCAGCCGAACGAGTATCCATGGATGGCTTTCGGCACGTCCATACTTATTCGTGTCAGATCTTTTCCTCACATCCACCTTAACCAGACGGGTGGCAATGGTACAGTGGATGTAGTGCTTGGTTGCTAACCTAAGAGTTGTGGGTTCGAGCCCCAGCCTGGGCAACAACTTTTCAATATTCCCCCAGCTTCAACTGAACGCCACCCGTGGGATTTTCATGAGATTAATATCACCTATTTCTCAATCCATTGTACCAACAAAAAATCTTTCCTATCTTTCTATTCCTTCTAACCATTGCCGTTCAGTTTTCATTCAAAAGACCTTGGGTCTTACAGGCATATAGTTAAAATTATTATTATTATTATTATTATCTTTAGCTGGAAATCTCAATTCCAGTACAAAAAAAAAAATTGAATTCGAAACCTTGAACTTTGGTGAAATTCTCCTGACATCAGGTCGTCAGCTGAGTTATTTCAGAAGCATTGCCATGACAATATCGATTTTTGAACCCAGTAGTTCCAGTACCTCCTCCCATTACCTGAAAAAGGGCAATAAAACCAAACAACGACAACGACAGCGATAGCTCGAAAAGCAAGCAACGCGCCTGAATGTATGACATACAACAAGTTGGAACAGCATCAGTTTCAGTCAACTTAGCACGACTAAATAAATTTTCATTTGCAACAGTGATGCCGGGTCTGGTTCTTTGGTTGCCAGTGCTTGCTATATCCCCCTTAAAAAAAAAAAAAAAAAAAAAACACAACCCCGTCTGTCACCCACTTCCGCTGATGGTTACCCAACTGGCACCAGCAGGACTCTGGTGTATTGCTGCTTCTGAATTTCACTTTCACCAAAAAAAGAGGATATATAGAAGGGCAGGACGCAGGGGCCCCAGAACACAAAACACAGACAGTGCAAGGCGTGTGCTGTTCTGGCACCAGCACTCACCAACACTGGAGGGGCACTTAAAGGCTTAGTGGATTAAATGCTTTTACTATGAATTCCCGAAAATCCAAGGATTCTTTTCTATCTTTTTCTTTTTTACTTGCGATTATAGGTACTATAAGGCAAGTTATGCAATCGTAAAAAAAAAAAAAATTTTTTTGACAATCAAACATAACATTACGATGATAGAGAAGCCTAAAAAAGTGGGTCCGACAATTCTGTCTGTCTGTCTGTCTGTCTGTCTGTCTGTCTGTCTGTCTGTCTGTCTGTCTGTCTGTCCGTCCGTCTGTATCGGCACCTACAGCCTAAACGGCTGGACCGATTTGCTTCAAACTTGGTAGATAGTATTATTATGACGTCCTACAGAGGGGTTTTTGGAATTAGCATTCTAGCTCCAAAACTAACGGTACCTGCCATACGATTTTTAAAGAAAAATTAATTTTTCTCAAAAACGGCTCCTACGATTTTAATAAAACTTTCTGAATAGTGTTTTATGTGCAAGCTTTATGTTTTGGTTGGAGTAGATTTTTTAGGAAAAGTCTTATAACGGTACCTCCCATAGGACCGCTTTTTTGAAATCCGATTTTCTCGGAAACCACTTGACGGATTTCGATGAAATTTTTAATGTAGAAGCCCTTTTATAAAAGAAATAATAAAAATTCTTAAATTTTTCAAAAAAAATTTTTTTGAGTTTTTTAAAAAAGTTTCAAAAATTTTTTTTATTTTTTGTTTTTTCCAAAAACGGTTTAATACATATTTTTTTAATTTTCTTTTTCTGATAAAAACTACAAAGTGCAAGAAGTTGGCATACTCAAAAAAAATTTGGAATATATTTTCGAAAAGTTTTTCAAAAAAAACTGTTTTTTGAAAAAACTGGTCGAACGATTTTGAAAAATTTTTTCGTAAACATTCAAAAACGTAAAAGAAACCTGATGGCTTACTTCATTTTCTCCAAAAAACGTTTTAGGTATTGATTTTTAAGTGATTTATAAAATTTCATATTATTTTTTCAACGCTTTTTTCCCAAAACCTCATGCACCGAAGACCATTTTACCACATTAGAGCAAGTTCGTACGACCCAGTCGTGCACTTTATTTTTATCTATCTGGATGGTGGTGGATATTATATTCCTTAGCCTCCTTCGTGTGATGTGGGTGCAACTCTGGGGTGATTTTTTTGAGTTCTGCAACTCAATGCGGATTAGACAAGTGGACAAACAAACTGAGTAGATATTTTGTTTTTGCAATTTCATTTGTTTTGTTTTTTTTTTCTTATATTTTGCTTTAATTTCTTCGTCTTTTGCAGCACGTGGTTTTCTTCCTTCCTTTTGATTGTGGCGCTAAGCTCAGTCCACATGGATGAGATAAAGGGATCCTTATTTTCCTATTTCCTTCAATTTTTTTGATAATATCATGCAATACAGCCATCACTGCGGTGCGGTGGTAACGGCAGCCGTAGATTGTGGGGGAGATTTCAATTAAATAACGTTTATGTTGATGGTGGATGGTAGTGGCGGGCCAAGGAGGAAGGAAGCTGCAGCATAACATGATATAAGGGCAATTGGTAGAAGTAAATTGGATTTTAACGATATCAGAGCGAAAAGTGTATATGTATTAGCGGAAAGGGGTTCAAAATTGAGAACACAACTTGGTGGATGATGTTTTTTTTGTTTAGGTCATTCAATGGCGGAAATCCTTTGAGCACCCTGTTGCTGACACTCTTCTAGTGTCTATGTAGTTGTTACTTGATTTAGAAGGGCAAGAGCACGTTTTCTACATTGCCGATGAATTTTTATATTTTTGTATCCACCGATTAAATACATATACCTACACTTTATAAGTTTTTTTCCATTCATGTGGCCAGAAACAAAATAACTTCTTTTTCGAAATAGGATTTGGTTTGAGAAAGGATATGCAAAAAAAAAAAAAAAAAAAAAAACTTTGCAAAGTTTTCTTTAGTCTCGCTTCTTTATTTCGTTACAGAAGATGTCTATATAAATAGATGGTCTTTGGAAAGTGTAGGAGAACATTTTGTTACAAGTTGAATAAACTCTGGAGAGTGTCACTTGGAAAGAACAGTGAATTCATTCAGAATAAAGTTGTTTCAGCAAAAGTTTACCGTTGCTCTTGAGAATTTTTGAATTTAGTATCTATCAATTGATATAAAGTGAATTTAAGCTTAAGTAAACGCTATTGATGTATTGATGACTGGTGAATACAAATTGAAGGAAAAGTTCTGTAAAAGTCTAGAACTTCTTAAAGAGATTTAGGAGTTCTTGGGGCTTACTGCAAAAAAATGTGAATTAAACATTTGATTGAGCAAAATCATGTATTTTTGTTGAATATTGAATTATTTTATTTGGGAGAATATAAAAGGTCTTAACTGCTAAATAAAGATCAAATGTATAATTACGAGTTTTCTTCAATAAATTCGTTCAGATGAAAAAAAGCTTTTGTAAGTGGCTATAGATAGTACCCTTGGTACACGTTAAACCAATCAAACTTATTTTGTACAATCACACTAAAAAACACATTTCATATACATAGATAAGATAATGGACATCGCATTGTTAAATTTTGTTTTGGTCTAAATAGAGTTTTCAGTAAAAGTCTTATAACGGTATAGATACCTCCCATAACCGGTTTTTTAAAATCGAATGTTCTCAGAAACTACTTGACGGATTTTGAAAATAAAATGCACGACTAGGTCGCACGATTCTTGCTCTAATGTGTGACAGTGGGCTTGGGGCTTGACATAATGTATAAAAATATATAAAAATAATTTTTTCAAAATTCTTAAATAAATAATATAACTAATTTGAACTGAAAAAAAGGACGCCATTTTATTATGAGGATAAATTAATACAAATCTGTGGAGCGGTTTTTGAGAAAAAGTTTTTTTTTAAACTTTTTGAAAAAAAATTTCAAAAAAATTTCAAAAACGCCAGTTTATAGGTATTCAGTAAATACATTTATTTATAACTAGCAAAAAGTACACGGCGTTGCCCGGGCACCCGAGGCAAGGCTTTTCATGCAATATCTTTTAAATGAAATTAAAAACCAAGAAATAATTTTTGTAAGAAAAAGGGTTTTTCGTTTTTATTTTGTCAAATTATGCTATTGTTTTTAATTTCGGGTACCTTCAAATCTTATACTGTAGTTTTGTTCTGGTAAATGATGTAATTTCGTAGCACATTTCCAAATAAGATTCGAAATTACCTCATTTCCTATACAAAAACACATTTCGAAATTTTCTCATTTATACCAAATTTGGATGAAATTAATTTGGATGAAATTAGTTTGCAACCGAAATCAAACATCCCTAATTTCAAAATGATTGTGAACATGTGCATGTCTAGAGGAAAAGTCAATTTGGAAATAAATCCAAGGCAACGGCAGAAGTAAGCAAAACTAAACAAAAGGCAACTGCAGAAGTAAACAAAACAAAACAACAATTTGGAAATAAATCCAAGGCAACGGCAGAAGTAAACAAAAACACTTTTTTAGCAAATTTCCTTTCTTTCATATTTGTTCTTCGATACAGCGGCTGCGTTTTAATACGATAAAATCAATACAAAAATTCTTTTTTGGGTTTTTCATTTCATTTCGAAGAAATTTCATGAAAAGACTTAACTCGGGTGCCCGGACAACACCGGGCACTTTTTGCTTGTATCGGATAAAACTTGACGGTCCTCGTTTAAAAGTTATGTTATTGTGAAAAAATAAAATAAAAATGACACTTGACGCATTATATGTGACGCATGGTATGCCGCCTTATTCATCTACCATCTACCATTACCCATTTACCACTTGCCATTTAGTATTTACCATTTACCACTTACCATCGTATCCATCCAAAATCCTCCATCCTATTCATATACCATCCTATCCATCCAACAACCTATCCATCTACCATCCCATCCATCCACCATCTACAGCTGGCATTATGTGACGTTCGTATAGCGACTACATTGTGTTCCTGCCCTATATGTATAGAGCAGCCGCTGTACAAACAGCGAATAAGAAAAAAAGGGAAAGGAGAAACGTCAAAAATATTTGAAAAATATAAGATTTCTCATGATAAATCTAAGAGGTAAGTTCAAATATTATTAAATTAAACCTATTTAAAATAATTTATTTTTTCATTTAAATAGCCTATAACCTGGCCAGTGAATGGGGGAAGATCTTGGAATAAACTGCATTGCGAGGTAAGTGGTGTGTCGTCAGTTTATCTGCCATATACAGACAAACTGACACACAAACAAAATTACTCTTTTATATATAGTAGAGATAGTAGAGATTTAAAAAAAAATATAATGGGCAGTTTTAAAAATATAAATCTTTTTATTTTTTTTTTTTATTTTTTTTTTAAAATACAAACAAAAATTTTTTTTAAATATATTTATATATGCAGTATAAATTGAGCTTTTACTCCTTTATATGTATGTGTGAAATTTCAAAAGTACCGTTTGAGCCGTTTTCGAAAGCAAAAAAAAAACCATTTCGCCCAAAATCGTTGTCCAATTCAAGCTGGTCTAAGAAAAACTAAACTGCGAAGCGATAACGAAGTGGATGGTCGTTCGTCTATTGCTTAGTCAATTTGATCTTGTGTTGAAAGCGAATAATCCAAAATCTTTGAGCAGAATTCAACTCAGGCTAGTGTGTGAAATCTTGAGCTGTTGAGATCGATGGCGAGTTGATGTACGTAGAGTGTCAAATGTCAATGTCAAAATAACCTTTATAATTTAAAAAGAAACCACTAGATGGCTCACAATGTATGTTTTATCGAAATAAATTATGGTGACCTAGTTTAGCTCTTAGCCCAAAGACTGGCCCTTAGGCCTTGATGGGAAATCCGGCTCTGCCTCCACCTCGGTTCATTCCTGTTAACCGGTAAGAAGTGTCAAAGCATTCAGTTGAGAGAAAGTGTGGATACAACCGAATTTCTACAATGACGATGACGTCATACTCATTAAGTAAGATTTTTGTTCTTATACCTCCAGAGTTTATTATGTTTTCAGCAACTCTATTAATTATTTCACCTTGAAATTGTCGTCTTTCTTTGGAAAATTTATAAATCTTTTAACTTGCACATGCACAGGCCAAACTTCTGGATCTAAATCCATATAGAAAAAGTAAGCACAAATACCTAACTTAAAGTTGACATAGCGAAGCAAAGTAGGGTCAGTATCTTTTTTAATAAACTAAGTACAACGCAAAAAGCTTTTTGGGATATTTAAATTTAGTGCAGAATTATCCATTTCATAATATTCTATCATCCCAATCTGTCGCGTACGCGTCAACGCATCCGTTGGGGAAACGGATAAGGCGGATTCTACAGGGTGGACCAAAAGAAGTCATCCATCCGATGTTGTTTGTTTTCTTTTTTTTTTAATGAAAAACTTCGATCCTGTTTTTTGATAATGTTTATTTGAACCTTTAGAATTGTATTGGTCAAGTCGAGAAGATGATATCGGCCAAATGGGCGCCTTCACAATTGATTGCTCGTTTAATGGCATTTTTCATCACTTCAGCGGGAACTTCGGGCGACAGATTCTTGCACTCGTGTCGAATGTTGTCCTTGAGGGCTTCCAGAGTCTCGGGCTTGTTCACGTAAGCACGGCGGGACTTCGAAAACCCCCACAAAAATAAGTCTGAAACGTTAAATCGGGCGATCTTGCGGGCCATTGCAAATCGCCAAAACGAGAGATGAGGCGACCCCGGAACGCCGCCTTCAGAATATCGGTTGATGTATCGCTCCATGACTTGTTCACTTCTATTCTGCATCTGTCTAGTCCACAAATGTCAAAACAGATTTGACATTGGCGGCCATTTGCAAAAATGAGAGCATCTTCCAATAGGGTGATTTCTTTTGGCCCACCCTGTATATAAGTTAGGGAATTGAGTCTTGTAAAACTTTCTATTCTCGAGTCTAAACACGGTACTAGAAGAACAAATTCAACGAGATGTATCTGCCACATAGAAAATTCGAACAGCTATCGTTCCAGAGATCTGTGTTTATTGCCTTTATTAAGCGCACATACATTTCGCATTTTTTGCCAATTCGGTAAAATTTCACAACTACAAACATTTATATATACATACATCAAAAGCTAAAACTACGTAGGTACCTACTTATTTTGTGGTAAGTAAATAGCCAGAATTATTTCAGTCGAATTCAATATCAACCACCACTGACTGCTTCAAAAATGAAATCGCCAATAAATTCGAAGACAGTTAATAGTTCTACTTTATTATTTAAAGTGTTCAAATTGAAATTCCAGGTTAATACAACGATACTCGAATACACGAGCCAAAATTGTCTGCATTTGCTTGACCTACAAATCTCAAATTGAGAAGAAATAAAAACCAACTTCAAACTGTATATTTAAGCCACAAATCGCCATGACATTCGCTTGCCAAAAAAAAAAATTCAGAGCAAAAATAAAACCAAAAAAAAATAAAGTGCACGACTGGGTCGTACGAACTTGCTCTAATGTGTTAAAATGGTCTTGGGTGCTTGAGATTTTGGGAAAAAAGCGTTGAAAAAATCATATGAAATTTTATAAATCACTTAAAAATCAATACCTTAACCGTTTTTTGGAGAAAATGAAGTAAGCTATCAGGTTTCTTTTACGTTTTTGAATTTTTAAGAAAAAAATTTTCAAAATCGTTGGACCAGTTTTTTCAAAAAACAGTTTTTTTTGAAAAACTTTTCGAAAATATATTTCAAATTTTTTTTGAGTATGCCAACTTCTAGCACTTTGTAGTTTTTATCAGAAAAATAAAATTAAAAAATTGTAGATTAAACCGTTTTTGGAAAAAACTAAAATTAAAAATAAATTTTGAAACTTTTTTAAAAAACTCAAAAAAACTTTTTTTGAAAATTTTTCGAAATTATATTATTTCTTTTATAAGAGGGCTTCTACATAAAAAGTTTCATCGAAATCCGTCAAGTAGCTTACGAGAAAATCGGATTTCAAAAAACCGGTCCTATGGGAGGTACCGTTATAAGACTTTTCCCGAAAAATCTATTCCAACTAAAACATAAAGTTTGCACAGAAAACACAATTCAGAAAGTTTTATCAAAATCGTAGGAGCCGTTTTTGAGAAAAATTAAATTTTCACAAAAAATCGTATGGCAGGTACCGTTAGTTTTGGAGCTAGGATGCTAATTCCAAAAACCCCTCTGTAAGACGTCATAATAATACTATGTACCAAGTTTGAAGCAAATCGGTCCAGCCGTTTAGGCTGTATGTAACTATACAGACAGACACACGGACAGACAGACAGACAGACAGACAGACAGACAGACAGACAGACAGACAGACAGACAGACAGAATTGTCGGACCCACTTTTTTCGACTTCTCTATCATCGTAATGTCATGTTTGATAGTTAGAATTTTTTTTTTTTTTTTTACGAATGCATAACTTGCCTTATAGTACCTATAATCGCAAGTAAAAAACAAAAAGTTATCTCTTCGCAGATAAAGAGCCCAGATAACAATGGGCCAAGAAAAAAAAAGAGTATCTACGTGACGCCAAAAAAGTGTTACATAAATTTCCCTAAGTGCCATTCTCATGATTGTAAATGATGGTAATTTTTTTGTTAATGGTTTTTGTATTATGTTATTAATAATTCCACAAGTTGTATGCCACCAAACCACCAAACCACCCCTCACAAAGAATGACACTCACTCTTGAGGTGAACCACATTCGAGAAATTATGTAAACAAGGAAGGACACGAACACGACACACGGAGCAGAGCACGGTCGAGTCGGTGGAGACAAGTTAGCATTTTGGCAGTTCGTAAATATTTACGAAAGTCATTCATATTATAACAGTAACTCAAGTGTAAGGCGCGCATCTGCGAAAGGTGCGAATACCTCAAACCCAGTACCCCAGGCAAGGCAGGCGACCACGACTTGAACACAAGAGTTGGCAAATCAGAATATTGAATAGGTAAGCCGTAGCCCGCAAACACACGACCAAGAAAACTCTGTCTAAAGTCAAAAGGCAAACAAGAAAAAGGAACTTTAAGTTTAAAAAAAAAAAGAAACAAAATTAAAAATAAGGAACAAAACAAAATGTTTTTGTATCCTACTCTGGATGATGCGGTTCAGTTCGGATGCCAGGAAATTTATTTCGTTCGCCAAAATCTTAATTAGCATAGCAGTGCCCGCGCCCCCTTTTCTTCTCAAAGGAATCTGGAATTTTAACTACGACAACGACGACGACGACGAGCGTCTCCAACCAACTGGAGGGGGACAAAAATAGAGACGGAAACGGGTCGGAACGTTCCGAAGGCAATGGGAAACAGGACGGGATGCATTGCTTGAGGTTGTAAGCCTTATTGATTTTAACAATTTTCACAAGCACTTTGCATTTGCCATTGCCATCAACACCATCACCACATTGCATCGCATCGCACTGAAAGGGTGGTGGTTGGTTGGAGGCAAAAACCTGCAATTAGCACCTCGGCCCAGGAACTCGATTGAACCAAAGAGGTTCTACTTTATACTTTACTTCTTTGCGCTCAAGATGGTGCATTTTTGGGCACGTTTGGTGGATTGGATGATGTGCAGTGTTGTATACACTGTACTACTGTACACTGTGCACAGAACATAGGCCACGGATGCGGGATGCTGTTGTTCGGATGATGCTGCTGGTATTTTTCAGCGATGGCGGTGTCGGTGGCGGCAGCGCAGCGGCAGCGGCAGCATGAAGAAGTGATCTTATTTAGCTTTCTAAGAATTTATCATCTGGAGGTCTTTTCAGAGAGTTGTAACCTACCATCGCACATCGCACATCGGTCTGGCTTTTGGTTTTTTGTTTGAGAATCCTGATTTCCGTATTAAATGGAAGCGGACAAAGAGTTATTTATGTTGTTTCTTGTTTTTTTTTTTTGTTAGGTACCTACTCTTCAAGACGATCTTATGTCATTGACTTTTCTGGGATTTGTTGCTGACTTTTCTGATGGTGCGAGGATGACTAATTTTGATGAAATTTTTAACATGGCGAGGAAAATACACGAGTAATTTGGGGACTTTTTTATAGGTTTTTTTTTCTTTTTCTTTTAAGCTGTTGTAATTAGTTGCGAGTGATTAAATACTTTTAGCTGGCAGAATGAGAATACATGCGTTCTTCGTACGCTTTATTTATGTCTGCCTAAAGTGGCTATTTATTCCTGGAATTCCAATTCGACTGTGACAGAGACAGAGAGTGGAATGACGCAGACGCTGTTGGTCAAAGATTTGTCATCATGTTTGAATTTGGTAAGAATAAAGAGCAAATTTATCAATTTTCAGACTTTTAAGCCAAATTATTGGGCAGTTTTTGTTTATATAGAAAGCGCGAGCAGTATCACTTAACGTTCGGAATATGCAGTGGTTACATTATGTATCCTTAGATTCAAATACGCCAAGCTCAGACGAAAGCGTAATCTTAACCTCTTAAGACCGTGACCATTGCTAACGTCAAAGTTGGCAGACCCATACAAATCAGCAAAGTTCTAAACTACTTTAAAGCTATGTCTTTCCATCTTGATGTTCTGGACGTGAAAAAAGCATATTTATTCTCATTCTCCACGCCTCCACTTCAATACTTGCAAATACATTTACAGCACGTATCGAACATCTCGAGCTGTCGATAGTCACCCTGCACAATCGAAGGAGTTTGCCAAAAATGTGACATGACTCTGTTTAGGTCGTCTCTAATTCACGCTGTCATAGGCGACTTTTAAATCAATAAATAGAAAATCGATTCAAAGATGGTGGAGTATATCGATCTGCACTTCTTATAGGGCTTTTCTAAAATGTATTGGAGTGTGCAAATTTGACCGATTGTTGACTAAACTAATCTGAAGTACCAATAATATGGGCCAATCAGTTCACGGACTTTTCAAAAGCGACAAGACAAAGAAGACAAATACATACTTCTATAGTTGGTGCCATACAGTACAGAGTATCTACTTTCTTTTGGATAGGACACACGATGCGGTTCTATTCGGTAGTCATACTTTCATTCGGCCAGATTTTATAGATGAGTTGGTGTATGCTTTCTACCAAGTCATCTCCCAATGCTTCGAAGAACTCGGCCGGGAAGTCATCCGCTCCAGCAGCCTAGTTGGAGTTCAGTGAAGATACCGGCTACTCGAACTTTTTCGTAGTCTACGAAGCTCACGACATTTCAACGCTCATCTAAACCGGTGTCAGCTCAAACCTTTTACCCTTTGGCTGAATGTTCAAACCTCTGGAAGAATTTTGAATACAAAAATAAACTACTCAAAACAAAATGGGGCCCACCCAATTATGTCAAGACATTTCTTAATTGGTATAATCATTATCGAAGCGAAGCATTTGATTGCAAAGATTCCATGTCTTCGAGTCTTAATGATTTGAGCAACAATTTTACTGCTGTCTGTCTTCATGGTGAATGGCGAAAAAATGAATTGATTACAAAAATAATTGTTCCGAAAATGTTTGCACTATAGTTTTTCCATGCTGATATTAAGTGCTGTTGTAAAGCTTCATACTTTCTGTCAAAGTTTTGTTTGATTTCGTTTGTAATATTGATTAATATACCCGGTTCTCGATATCATTATGGACATAGAATACGCAATAAGAGCAGAAGCTATGCTTCAGGAGGGACATTCGGAGGAATAAATATGTTGCAATTCGTATTATAGGTATGTCACGACGAACTATTAGAAATGTTTGAGATCGCTCGAAAGAAACCCGGAGTGAAGTAAAGAGACCTGGATGAATAAGAGTTAGATCCACAATTTCCCAAGAACACCAGAACATCAGTATAATTAAACATGGGATGGGGGAGAGTATCACTCTGGCACTACAAAATAACCTGCGGCTATCTACTGGGCACAAACCAACCATTCGCAACGGACTCCACGAATATGACCAACGTTTAATAGTGCGTGCTATTCGACGAAAACCGAAAGGGCCCCATCAATATAGGTATAGGATGATCGAGCAAGAAAACCCACAATTTTGATCTGTGTTGAAGTTTGGACTTATTTATTTTCAGGTAAGTCGGAAATACATGTAGACATTTGATTTTTACATTCACAAGGCTCAGTTGCTGTGATTGCACTTTTACAAGTTTTGAATCCATATACAGCTCGTTTAATATTTTCATTGCTAGTATGTAGTCCTGATGTTATGTCTTTGACTGAACATCCATCCATTGCGCCCGAAAACTCGAATATACAATTGTAAAAGCAATTGAATTTTGGATCGTCTAGTATCTCTTGCTCCGAAAACTCATCGTCCTCTATAAATTCCACAACTTCATCAAGGTCGTAACCCGTACTTTTCAACGCATCCATTTAATTTTAAGAAATCAACTTTGTCAAAGGATTCAGATGAATCATTTGGCTTACACTGTCACAAATGAGCATGGCTATGGTTGAGTATAGAGAGTTATAAAAGTCTTTTTAAAATTGTCATTTTTACCTGAACCGCAGAACAGCCAGTGAGGCAATAAGTGAAATAAGAACTGCTTTATTCATCACGATTGAAGCAAATATCTCGTTTTCTCTGATAATTTCACATTTACTGTATTTCTATCCAAGCAGCATCAACGCTTAAGGTCATGTTTACGTTTAGTTTTAATAACTTCAAAATGCATTTTTAGATAAATAGTTGAGATATATAATTGAATGAAGTAATTAGGTAGATAAAAAAGTAATAGACTTTGTTTTGTTAGGTACTATATTTGTTAACAATAACAGATTGCTTGGGTAAGTTAAATTCCCGAATAGGGTGATTCAGAAACAATACAATGCAAACAAAAAATTGGTACAGATAGTGCCACGAAATTGCAATTAAAAAAAAATTTCGGAAACAATAGTCTTGCTTTAATAAAAGGCAAAAACCTTTCTCAAGTCTAATATATAATTTATTGTTCCTGTTTAATTAATTTATTTAAAGTCCAGTCGACAGGTACAGGTACAGGTTAGGTCAGTTAATAAAACTTGATGATTTTGTTCAGGGGTAGTTAACTAACATTTTGATAAGTTTTTGACCTTGAGGCCCCTGTGGAAAAAGAATGGATTGGGGGGGGGGGGGGGGGGGGGGGGGGGAAAATTTTTCGACCTTGCTCCGGTTTTTCCTTATTAATTTTTCTCCTTACATCTTACGGCAAAAGCATATTTGGCTTTTTTGAAAAATTGAAAAATTACCAGATTTTTGAAGCCAACAATTTTTGTCCTATCATTAACAAAACAAAGTTATTGAGCTAAAACCAAAACAAGGTCGCACATTTTGAGGTTCCCCCTCCTCCTCTTTTTAGGCAGGGCTTTTGAGGTCAAAAACTTAGTAAAATATTAATTAATTATCCCTGAACAAATCACAAAATTTCATTAACTTCTGAACTTTTTTCCACCTAAAACCCACTTTTTCCGACCTGTCGACATACATATGTGGTCGTTATACCCGTCGGTATTATGTATTAATATGAAGTTCAACCCCAATGTTTTCGCCTTCAAATTTTTCCGCTATGGACTCCACCTGTACAGTGGTGGGATAAAAAAAAAATAAATTGTTGGCACAACAGCTCCAAGCGGGGCCTGGGCCTGTGACTTACACTCTCAACCACTCCTGTGTGTGCGTTGATATTCTGCAGGAATGGAAGGGACCTACAATTTACCGCCGAATCCGAACGGCTAACAGAGACGCACTTTCCATGACATTAATTACTCTTGGAGGATTTGTCACTTCCTCGCAAGTGGTGGGATAAACCAAACAAACCATCCCCATCAAACCATGATAGGTAAGAAAATTATAGAGACATTGTGCCAACATGTCTGGAAAGGTCCAGAATCTTATGGGCGAATCATCTGGGTGATTACAGGGGGCACAAAAAAGAACCTTTTACCAGGACCTTAAACTTGTTGAGGAAAGTCATCCGGGTAGATGAAATGGATAGAAAAATTAATGTGTCTCAGAAAATGTAATAAAGGAATGTTTTATTATTAAAGGGTAATTTTTTTTAGACGTATGGTTTTCAATCTGGTAATCCTTTTTTGGAGTTGGTCTTTTTGACAGCTGTCACTTGATTTATGCTCTGTTTGATTTTCTTTTTTATAATGAATATGACTTACTCCTGAACAACTATTGTAAATTGCAGCTGCGGCGGCGCTTTGCCCGCAATCATTTTTAAAACATAATGGCAAACCCTTACATATCTTTATAATAAAGCTAAATTCTTGGCCATAACATTAAATTATATGCGTTTTATTTCTTTTTGAAAACTACACGTCTAAAAAAATACCCTTTAGTATATAGTTCTTTGAAGAATAATTTAAACATAATTCAAATTTGTTCAATAAACTTTCATATAAAGACTGTACCTACCTTTCTTTTTTATTCATACTTATTGTATTTTTTTCCGTTTAATAGAAAAATTCCGATTAAAATAAAACAAAAACCAATTATTTGCAAGGAACTACCGTTACCATAATTGCATATTTGTATAAAAGCCAATAAAACCCAGTATATTGATCGTTGTTGAAGTCTACTCTTATTTGTTTTCAGGTAAGTCGGAAAGACATTTAGCCATTTGATTTCCACATTCACAAGGCTCAGTTGCTGTGATTGCACTTTTACAAGTTTCGAATCCATCTAGAGCTCGTTCAATACTTTCATTGCTAGTATCTGGTCTTGATTCCATGTCTTTGACTGAACATCCATCCATTATGCTGGCAAACTCGAATATACAACTTGAAAGGCAATTCAATTTTGGATTGTCTTGTAACATTTGCTCCGAAAACTTGTTGTCCTTTGTTAATTCCATTACTTCATCAAGTTCGAGGTCATGCTTTTCAAGGCATCCAGTTAATTTTAAGAATTCAGCTCTGTCAAAAGATTCAGATGAATCATCTGGTTTACACTGTCGGAAATGAGTGTAGTTGAGTATTCAGAGTTATAAGAATATTTTTAAAATTGTCATTTTTACCTGAACCAGCACAGCCAGCGATACAATAAGTGAAATTAGAACTGCTTTATCCATCACGATTGAAGCAAATATCTCGTTTCCTCTGATAACTTCACATTTATTGTATTTATATGGAAACACCATCAGCGCTTAATGTCATACTTACATTTAGTTTTAATAACTCCAACATGCATTTTTAGATGAATAGTTCAGATATATAATTGGATGAAGTAATTAGATAAGCAAATATATAATAGACTATATATTTTTCAATACTATTTGTTAACAATAACAGATTACTGCTTGCGTTAGTGAAATCCCAGAGTAGGGTGATTCACAAATTTAATCAAATCATTTGTACAGATAGTGCTAACAAATTTTAATAAAAAAAAAAAACAAATAAATTTCGAAACAATAGTCTTTAATAATAGGTTTAAATATAGTCTATGCAGTTATAATGATAACAAAATGCACTTTGTAATTTTTATTAAATACTTAATTTTTGAATTAAGTTTTAAAATTAATAGATACGGCAAGGATTGGCCTCGTGCAGAAAAATCGAGTTTATAGGGCCAACGCGGTTGAATACGATGTAAGTAGTCCAATCTGGGAGTCCAATTTTTGATCACTTTTAAAATGGTGGAAATTGTTGTTGTTGCTTCCCATGGTATTCTAGAGCTTAGTTTTTCGTCGATAAATGGCGCACCTCAAGTGGGAATACTATAGGTTATATATACAATGGCTCTCCCTACCAATAAATCATCAAATCAAATCATAAATCATCAACGGTACACGTGAACTGTTATTTCGAGAAACTCGATTCACCATATTATCACTTGTTACTTTAGTTCTATTCAATGTGTGGTTCACGCACACGGTTAAAAATTTCACACCAGAAGGAACGTTAAAAATATCTTAACTAAAAATTAGATTCCAAATTGAGTGAATTCATTCAGCACCAAACTTTATTCTAGTACAATTCGAACTTAATGAAGGATTAAAAAAGATAAAAACTGTATTGAGTTGTCAAACAAAATAAGCAAACTCAAATAAAAACACTTTTTCTTCTCATTTCGAAATGATCTGATTTCGGCCCCAATTAAAACGTAGTAATAGCCTCTTCAATTGAAATGATTTTTGACATGTGTCATACTTTTGATAATATTATGAATCTATGTGTAAAATAAAAGGATTTAATCACATTTCGTCTCGAACGTCCACGTATAATCTTTTCCCTCAAAGAAGTTAAATTTCAAACACAACTTTTCTATTTTATTTCTGCGAATCATAATAATATAAACAAAAAGTGCATGACTGATAAATTAAACAGCTTCATGGCTTTAACAAAACTATTTGTATTTAAATACATTTATTTAGAATTTAAAAGAAATAGGTAATAGTTTTGCTTCTTATTTATTTGTCTGTCAATCCATATATTCGTAGCCATTCATTTGGGATTTTCCCACCTCTGACTCTGACTAAACATGCAAAGGCTTTAATTAAAAATTTATCACTCAAACTTCCCAAAGACTAATGGGACAGATAAAAGAGGGAAAACAAAAACAGCATCTCACAATTAAAGAATATTAAAGAAGAGCCTTTAACAGCTCCAGCGTAATAAAATGTTCTTTTATATATAATTCGCATCCGTTGGAGAAATATCTAGATACAATTTCAATGCACCTGAACCAAACCAAACTGAACCCTTGAGACTACTTTGTCAGAGATTCGGATTCGCATTCGCATTCGGAGCCACCTCGCTCGCCTATAGATGCTGCTGCTTATGCTGGAGCTGATGCAAACAAAATACCTCAACTGTCTCTCTATAATCGAGAATATATAGCATTTTCAAGCCCTTGTGGTTTTATTTGTCTTAACTATTTAGATGTGTGTGCCATCTTTTAGTGCAGATTTGTAACCACAAAGTGGAGTTACGAAGAATAACATCAAGTTGAATAAATCCACAGATGCAAGAGTGCAAGAGTAGGTACCTCTACCTGCCTAGCCTAACCTACCTGTGCCTGGATAACCATTAATAATAGTGTATCTTTGTAGGCCTTTTGTATCTATTTATATAAATATCTTCTTCTATTTATACTATATACGTTATAAGTATCTATATCTACACATATATATTTTTACATTCTCAATGAATTAACGCATTGAAAATGGGAAGACATCCTCCTCCTGCTTGCTTTGAGCCTCTGAACCATAGCCCGGCCATCGTGACTTTTAATGAAGATTGAGCCGGGAACATTGCTGATGTTTGCAGACTTCCCCTTTTTTATTGCATACCTCGGCCAGTTGGCACCTGTTAATGAGTTGGTGCTTTGTGCATTGGCAAAGGTTTCGGTTTAGTATATCCCTCTATACCTTCACCCATCATTCCATCCGAAGGGAACTTAAGATATGAAACCTCCACAACTAAGATATGAACAACACAACAGAATTATTATAGAAAATAAAATTTATTCTTACATTTATGTAGGTATATAATCGAGGAGCGTATTTTTATACGCTTTTCTATTTTTAGAAAGGGTTTAACTTTCCATAGGTATGCGGCGGTATAAAAATAGAATGTACTCTTTTTGTTTTAGATATTATTAGACTTGCATTCTTTAGAAGTATTCTCTTTGGCCTGGTAATTTCCATCATGGACCTTGCATGTTCTTTCTTTTGTTTCTTGAATCTCTGTCGTAAGAATCATAAAGCTAAAATGTGTTGTTTAAATTTTTTTTTTTTTTTTTTTAACAAATTTTACTTAAATAAAGGCCGGGCGATATCGTGGTAGGGTTGGGATAAAGTATGCGCTCAGAATCAATGGGGCTTAAAGGTTTAAAGCTGATCTTTCAAGCTGTTTTGTTTTATCTACGCAATAATCGAGGCAAAAAATATCGTCGTTTGATGGACAGTTGTAGATATCGGTGCTTTGATATTATTATTCACTGTGGATGAGAAGGACAATATTATGAAAATCTGCCGAAATTTAACTGCAGCATAACCTTGCTGAATAGAACAAGAATCGCAAAACAGTATTTTTCAGTGAAAAGTGTTTTCACAGCTCTTTCCATAAAACCAGAAAAGGGGCCCTGATTACAGAAACGAAGGCAAAATTTGTCTCGGAATTACATCAACAAACTTAAAAACTTTAATTTAAACTCAACTGAACTTTGAACTTTTATTATAATCACTGACGTATAGCTGAATTAATCTTTCTTTTATAATCCAAGAGGTAATACCATTAACACAATTTAACACAGTTATAAAAAAGATAGCTTCCAGGATTATGGAATGCCCAAAAATGTAAAGGGTATAGGTGATATAGGTATAGGATATATGTACAATAGCGGTTCAGCACTGAACCTCGTTTTAAAATTCTTGATCTGTGGGTCGACTTTATTCAATTCACCGAAATCGGTGGGTTTACTCTTGAACCACCGTCTAAGCTTTAATTGTGTACACAGGAACAGGAACCGAGGTAAATTGTTTTTAAATTTTGATCCGAGGATGAACCACGATTGAACAACTTGCCCTAAAGGTTTCTTAACGTTAGCTCCCGTATATCGGGTTTTCTAGTTTTAGCCAACATTTTTTAGTTTTTACCAAATCTCCAAAAATGAATTGTTCTTATTGCTCGAAAAGTTTGTTTTCATCGTACTATTGCACCCACAGAGCAAGTGCATTTTCTTTTTTTGGGCATTCTTCTTTGTTTCGCTGATGAGAGGGAAAAATCGAGCCGGGTAAAGCATTCCACATTCTTGTAGTGCGGCTAAAGAAATATTCTCTATACTTAACAGTATATACGTCCAAAGTTAGGATCGAGGGTAGATTGATGAGCAAAGCGATGCGAGTGTTACGGGGAAATCGTTTAAGGAGAGGAATGCATCTGGCTTTTTCGGTGGAACAATTAAATGCTTCCCATGAATTGCTCTTTTCTGAATTCCGTCAAGGTTTTAATTGCACTTGCCAAAATATGAGAACTATACTGAAGTTTTTATTGAACGTATCAATGTATGCCTTGTGGATGGTCTTTCAAGAAAACCTAAACATTTCACAGCATTTTTGTCTACTTCAAATAAGTGTTCGTTTCACAGGAGGAATGTGAAAGCAGACAAATTTTTCTTTACCGGCAAAAGACAGAAGAAGCAATAAATTTCAAAAAGTTGATTAGGCAATGGGCAATGCTAAGAATCTAAGAACAGGGATGATTCTGAAATCGAATATAAAAAGCTGAAAGTACTGTCTACTGTCGTCAGCAAAATAATTTAGTTGATTAGAAGAAGATGAGGAAGAGAGTTGGGGACAGAATTTAATTTTGGGACATATCCGCAATTATTTGGTAAATATCAGACCGCAAACTGTCCGAAACAGAGCAAATAGAGCAGTTCGAAAGGTTATTTCGTTCACACCAAATACACCAATTTGCGCTATCATATAGAATGATGTCAAATGGTTTAAGAATATTAAGCGCAATAACCTTACTTTCCTTAAAACTATGTAAAGTTTGGTTTCACTGTTCGAAGAGATATGTTTGTGAATTGTTTCAAGAGCCGTACTGCCATAAAGTCATTAAGAAGTTTCAGATTCTCAACATATTTCTTGATCTGATAATTTATCAGGGTTTTCATGAAAGAAAGAATGTGATTGCAATTGTCCGTTTTTTGATTCACTCGGAAAGAGTACCTCGTTTTGCCAGCATGAAAGCACACCTTTTCAGAACTATGAGAGGGAGATCCTATCCAGGCAATCAGGTTTTTGTTTATCGAGATCTTTTAGTACTCTTGGAACCATCAACGTTCTTGAATATAAGGAAGAGCCATATCAATCGTTTAAAATTGTGAAGAAGCAGATTTGACTGAATGCTGAGCACAAAAGTTTCATTGTACAAGAGCGTCGGAGTCGAAGAACAAGTTGAGTTTCCTACGATTTCAACAAATGTGTATTTCCTAGATGTCGTTAAAATCTAGCTACTCGTATATCATTTGAATAAGATGTCTCGTTCGTCTGTTGGCGTGGTGAAAATATTCGAAAACTTAAGTATAAACTTCCTTTAAACTCATCCTGAAACAGTTTTAGTTATTTCGAAATTGTTTTTTTTTATCAAATTTTACACACCTTAAGTTATAAGCTCCTAGATTTCGTTTTAACAAAAATCAAACTGCAAAATCTTTAAACTCTATCTGTGTTCAATCGGTATAATTTTATTCAATTAAAGCTGGCAACAAAGCTTAATCATAGCCTCATTTATTCAAAACAACAGATTATCAATTAAAAGTGACTCTATTTATTTGGGGCAGCAGATTTTTGCACAATTCAAAATAAAATGGTTTGTAAAAATAATTGAGCTCTAATTACATCATGATAAGTATGTAATATTTTTAAATCTAACAACACGAAATGCAATAGTTTTATTTATTTTTCTTTCATAACAAAGATAATAAATAGATACTTTGATTGTAAAATTGCAAGAGAAAGTTCAAAAAGTAAACAGATGTCAAATATTGGCGCTGTATAACTAATCCTCTTTATTGTAAGCCTTGGAAGCACTTGGTTCGAATAATTACATACACTCTTTGTTACGATAAATTTTTGATTTGCAAACTCAAACTCTAAACACTAAACCTACTTATGACATTCAAAAAATATTTTTAATTTTATTTTGCGATACGAAATTCGCAAATAAACATGGTTGGATTTTTTATTATTTGCAAAAATGTGCCAAAATCATTAGAATTTAAATTGATATTTAGGGCGATTGCGACATTAAAGCACGCGCTTGTGAAAAGTAGCTATCTCGTAAAAGTCAAATTAAAAAAGAGTTTAAAAGAAATTCCTTTTTGGAAAGTAAAATTAAAAAAAAAAAAAAAAACTTGAAAGAATTTACGGCTCATATCACGTACTTGACCATTTAATCCAATTTTGTTTTTTTTTTATTAACTGCTTTTCTAAAACAAGTGTCATTCACTTTATGATTAAATGCTTCGCATTTTGGAGTTATTATAACTTGATTCGTTTTAATTTTTGAAAAGGGCAACACACACAAAAATAATATTAACTGTTAATAAAAAGCGAAAATTTATTATGGCATACTTTCTCTGCAGAAGAGAGCCCAAGAATCCCAGAACAAGAAAGAACAAAATTGATGTTTATTGTGACGGAACACTTTCTCTAGATGCTATCTAGTTTTTCGAGATAAGATTCGTTGGCAATTAATAAAGAATTTTACTTTTAATGTGATGAAATAGATGGCTAATATAATGTGACTGGTTATTGTTACAGGTAAAACAACAACTTGCAACAAAATTATTTTAATGTAAGATGTTCCTATCCCACGAAATACAATAAAAAGACACGTTTGTACCTCAAGTCTTTTGTTTTAGAAGAACACATTACATTGATTATTGTGAAAAAGATGTTGGTTCTTATTTGAAGTAAACTCAGTAATAAGTAACAGACATTAAACGGTAAATTTGAACGGTTTAATCTAAAAACAATAATTGGTCTCCAAAAGTAGATAGATACTTTGACCTTAGAAGATAATGAACCAATTAAGTGAGTTTGTACAATTTGTTTTCATATTTGGTTTAAGTAATGAAATTAGTGTCTTTTGGGAGGAAACAGGGACCAAGAGTTATTGGTAATAGGTAAGAATGTTCGTATCGTGTAAAGATGAGCAAAGAGCAGAAGCCTACGCAAGTGCTAAAGCACCTTTTGAAGAACTTTTAAGCTTATAAATGCTCTAAAAAATTGTGTAAAGGCTCAACAAAATTTGTTCTTGAAAAATCAGAACCAAATCAAAATATGTTAATGCTAATAATGTTTAAATAAGTAAAATTGAAGCTTCAAGAGGTTCCTCCTTTTGATCAAGTAACAGCAAACCAACAGGTCTCCAGCTTCTATCGAAACAAAAGGAGAGCACGAATTTTGTGAAGAAAGAACAAAACAGACATTTGTTTACATTTTTACAACACTTATAGAAAATTGGAACGTCCTTGAACAAATTTAAATAAAATTGAAATAAAAGCACACTTATCCTAGCATAGCTACATTCTGTCTCAAGTCAGTCAGTTCTCAATAAGTACGTTCAGTTAAATAGAGCAACAATTATTATTAATTTGTGTATTGCATTCGGTTTTTTTTTTTTTTATCCAGAAAAACTATCGGTTAGTAAAATATGTATCAAAAACTTCAAGTATAGGCACATAATCATACCAAAAAACTTTTTGTATGATATGAACAAAATTAAATCCTTATTTCTGCTATCAATCCTCCCTCCTTTGATTTGTGGAATGTGTTGTGTCTTATACTATTAATGTCCCTGGTCCCTTTAAATCGTCCTTGTTGAACAGTTCTATGGAATACGTCTTGCAACCAATCCCCAATAAATCCATTTTCTAATAAAAGGAGCTATTATTTACTATTGAAAAAGGACGGAACGGCAAATAACTGTGAAAAGAAGAACTATCCAATATATTGGAACACGGTTGGCAATCCTATGAAAATATTACTTCCAGTTTTTATTCAAATGAATAAGGAAGGAATCTTCATTCTTATGTGTATGAATTCGTGCTTTTTTTGGAGCTTAAAGGGCATCTTAGCTATAGAGCTCCCTCTTATAAAACAAGGAGACAATTTAGTTAAATCTCATCATCGCATGTCCTAATCCATGGCCGGAGGCAAGGAAGTGTGGAGAAGAAGATATAAGAAAGAAGAAGAGCTCTTCAGCTACATTGAATTTTCATCAAGCAACTCAAATGGCTGCAGCACAAAGAACAAGAACAAGGCTTTCGATTAAATTACGAATTTCAGAAACGACGCATCATATTTAACTTCACACCACTTTCCTGAAGATACATAACATACATGTTTTAACTTGCGATTATAGGCATTATAAGGCAAGTTATGCATTCGTAAAAAAAATTATTCTAAAAATAAATCATGACATTACGATGATAGAGAATTCGAAAAAAGTGGGTCGTACAATTCTTTCTGTCTGTATCGGCACCTAGATCCTAAACGGCTGGACCGATTTGCTTGAAACTTGGTACATAGTATTATAATGACGTCCTACAGAGGAGTTTTTTGAATAAGCATTCTCGCTCTAAACCTAACGGTACTTGCCATACGATTTTTAATGAAAAATTAATTAATTTTTTTTTTTTCAAAAAACGGTTCCTACAATTTTAATAACACTCCCTGAATGGTGTTTTTTGTGTAAACTTTATGTTTTGGCTTAAATATATTTTTTTCAGGAAAAGTCTTATATCGGTACCCCACCGGTTTTTTAAAATCAGATTTTCTCGGAAGCCAACTGACGGATTTTGATGAAATCCTTAATGTAAAAGCTCTTTTATATATAAAATATGTAATATAAATTCTTAAATTTTTCAAACATATTTTTTTTTTAAGTATTTATATTATTTTTTGGGTTTTTTTTCCAAAAACGGTTAACCTATTTTTTAAAATTTTATTTTTCTGATAAAAACTACAAGCACTTTGTAGAAGAAGTTGGCAAACTACAAGCACTTTGTAGAAGAAGTTGGCATACTAAAAAAAAAAATTTGTAATATAATTTCGAAAAGTTTTTCAAAAAAAAACTGTTTTTTAAAAAAAAAACTGGTGGAACGATTTTGAAACAAATTTTTCTTAAAATTCAAAATAGTAAAAGAAATCAGATGGATTACTTCATTTTCTCCAAAAAAAAAAGCATTTTAACTAGTGATGATTTGTAAGTGTTTACTAAAATTTAATATGAATTGTTACTTTAATTTTCTTCCAAAATCTAAAGCCACAAAACCACTGTCACGCTTAAGAATAAGTTCGTGTGACCCAGTTGTGCACTTTATTTTTCAAAATCTCTCAATTTGACAGATGTAGCTTCAACAAGATGGCCGCTATTAATTGTCAAAGTTCAGAAGTCCCTATTGGAAGACCCTAAAATAAAGAAACAAGAAGAAAATAAAATCTTTTTAAACTTCGCCAATATCACAGGAGCACTTTGTTGTACGTATTTTGACAACAATTTTATTTTCCCTTTTTTTTTATCCCAAATATTTTGGGTGCCTAACAAATTTCCTCGAAAATGTTCTTAAAGATTATTTACTAGGTAAGGCGAGAAAATAAAATACTTTTTTTATTTAATAATTTATGTTGTCCGATTCAAATAGTTTCAATCGTAGAGTTAAAGGGTTAGATTGCATTTTATTAATAAAAATCTAGTTTTAGTTTCTAATTATTATGCGTACTACCTTAAAATTCACATACGATTCCGAATGTTTTATAGAAGGCTATGAGTTATGAGTGTGAGGTTATGTATTAAACAGAGGGGAAATGTGTTTGTGTTGCCGCAAGATAATTAAACATTTACGAGTAATCATCCAGCTGCATAGATATAATTATAAACATATGCTAAATATACTCTTTCCTTATTTTAATTTTATTATATTAATAAAGATCCTATATAAAACAAACACTTCCTCAGAATGGTGTATCAATATTTTTTAAAATGCACACGTAAGTTTCATTGAAATTATTCCGTTTTTATTGGCTTTTTATAGATAGTATTATGTATTCCTTTGACTGTAGTTTTATTTTAAAACGCTAGTAAAATCATCAAGTTATTAAATCTATCTATTCTCATTCCACTAATCGCACGATATTATTAAAATTACATTTATTTACAATTATAAAATAACAATAAACTATACTTAAGCAATAAAAATCGATGCATCTCACATGGCCAGTTCCAGATGCAGGAGCACATTCAAACAGAGATAACAACTGGCCATAAAGATTAAATGTTCCAACTTCTCTTGTAGAACGATACGCGCCAGCAGCAGAACACCAGAATAATACGTAGCATTAGAAATTTCCTCAAATAAAAGAACACACTAAAACACTGTATTTTTTGTACAGTACAGATGCAGATATTCCGCCCCAACAGAAGGAACAGTAGACTACATAAATAATGCATCAGCCTCTCGCGATACCAAAACTATTATTCAAGTGATCCAATTAAGTGAGTTGGTGGATGCGATATTATTATGTCAAGTGGCTAAGATTATTTGTGTCGTGCACATTATAGAACGGCTATAGTAATATCATGGCCATATGACTATAGCCTCTCTTCACAGCTCCTTCTTCATATATGTATATGCTTATTGGAATCACTATCTTTTCGCGATGTTCCAGATGAAACATGTTTGTATTCAAATGAGCTCAACACGGCCGAACCATATAGAACCAGATTGAGAAGTGCTCCATTATACTGAAGCTGATGCTGATGCACATACATATGCGGGACGAAGCATGAAGGAAGTGCTGCGCTGTGCGAAATTTTTTTTAAATTTATAAGCGAGAGCAGCAAGTACGAGTACGAGTAGATACACAACTAGATACTCGCTTCCACTATACGTATAACTCTATCTGTAAGTCTTGACTAGTTTGCGCAACGTTGAAAAGCAGCTGATCGCTGACGCGAATAAAACTCGTTGTGCCCTCAACGCACCGCACCCACTGAACTGAAAGTGCAGCTCAAAAGCATGTATTTTTAGCTGGCGCAGATACAGATATTTATACACATAGCTATATACGTACTATTCAATTTACAAGTTATTTATATAATATTGATGATACAGCTTATAAATTACATAATGATAATTGCATACGTACTCGTTTCTCGCCACATCCACGGGGTTAATAGAGTTTTTACATTTTGTAATCAGGGTTCCCACTTGATAGTTATGTTATACTTAAACTTGTGGTTAAGGTTAACTTTGGGAATTCTTTTAATATATATTTACGCTTATTACTACAAATTTTTATCAGCTGGGGCTTACGTTACATAAAAGGAAGCATAAATTTCGAAGAAAAATGATAGAAAATGTAAAAATAAGTACTTACTTTTCTTGATAAAGCGAACTTTGGAAGACACCCTCTTTTCCATCCGTTTGAACCATCTATGATATGTGATAGTCCGGATACACATATTTGATTTTGATAAAAAAAATCGTATACATCTACTGTCTGAACTGTCAAAATGTTGTCAAAATTTATATTTATATTTCTTATGGAACTTACAATTTTCTGTCATTCAAACAAAAAACAAACAAACCAATTTTCGAACAGATTTAGATTTTAGCAGAAACCGATTGACTAGATTGAATAGATTTATGGTAGGTGCTGCTGTGAAGACGTGAGGATCGTAGATAATCATGTGAGGGGCGGGCTTTATGAGACTGTGCGAAGTTCTCTTGGAGTGGGAATATAGATTTGTTAAGCACATACAACAACAAACATTTGGAAAACTGAAATACATTTTTGTATGACTACCAATCAGGAATCGACAGCGGATCTAGGGAGGGGCAACGGGGGGCACTTGCCCCTTGCGTCAGCCGTTGGGGGAGGGCGCAAAACCACTGTCATTTGTCACTATGAAGATGGAGAAAGATCCCAAAACGTGAGCCAACCTCCGAGGGAGCAAAAGCAATGAAGATGAAGAAAGATAAGAAAGAAGGGTAGATGCAACGTTTTCGCTGCTGGTCAAAATATCGTCAACGTCGGATTTGCTGAGGTTCAATACCCTACGTCACAAAAATACAGGCCTTAAGATTTATAATTACAAGAATGAGGCTGTATCTATATATATCTATAGACCGTAGACCTATTTCAAAAAAAAAGTAAGCCCGTCGCAGGTATAGCACGGGTTTAATCAAAGTACCATCGTAGCCACGGAAGTACAAACATTTGTTGGATTAAGGACAAGCTATCTCAACTTTATCAGCTACTAAAATTCTCCAATGAAACTTCTAACACTTCAATTGACACCATACACAAGGCGGGTCATGATGTATGACCCTATTTTCCTATGATTTATCTTTATGCCCTGTTCACACCATATTGTAATCAAAATTACATAGATGAGTGGATCGTTCAGACCGATCGTTTATGTTTACATTGAAAATAATGGACTGTTCAAATACGTTTTCCTGTAATCTGGACGTAGGTAGAAAGACAAAATCTCAACACAATAAACTTGAAACTCTTTTAAACAACTTATACAGTAAGTCAAGTGGTTTGTCTGATACAAGTAATAACTTCGAAACAATATTGTCTAATACTATTGACAGCAAATTTGAGAATTCCAAAAAAAAAAAATCGTATTCCCAGAATTGAGGACTCGGCTTTCGAAACACGTTTCTATTAACAGCAGTATTGATCCGTACGCTCGTCGTTCGTTTTCAAACCCTTTTTATAAAAGAGTAGTTAACCAAATCATTGCTTTTATTTACATAATGCATATATTAAAAAAGTTTATATCCTTTATTAAATGTACACTTATTCTTAAATGCATAACTTTTTTCAATCTATGTCTGAAAATGATATCGTTCAAGCAACAGCCCGCTGCCGCCCTTTATTGATCCACAACGGCTCTTCCCATCGCGTTTTCTAATGTTTCTTTTCCCGAAAACTTGGGGCGATACTACTACTCACAATTTAGAACAGGAAATTAAACAAATGTCAACCAAAATGGATCAGAGTTAATTGAGATATCTAGAATTTCCGCTCAATGATTATAGCGTTTAAACCCTCCCTTGCAACTTAATTCATATCCCATTAAAGTGGGAACGCAGCCAGCAACCATTGCCTTGGCATTGACTCTCTTAAGCCGACACACCAACCCAACGGATACACCGTTCGTAGGAATGTAGTGCAGTGTCATTGTCACGCATTTGTATATATATTTCTGAGGTGTAGAAGTGATAATGGCCAGTGCAACCATACCAGTTTTTATGCTATAAAGCCTCTTTTTCTCGCATGTCGGTCGTGTCGTTTGTTATACGAGTAAAGGTTCAAGTGACCATCGACAACCGACTATCGATTGAACCTCTGGCCACCATTATCGAGAAAGAGCATATCTATGTTCCTTGTCTGCTTAGTGGATGGATGGGGACCCCAGTAAATAGTATATCCCCTTGTCCTGGACGTCTCTTGGAAATCCCTAGATCTGCAAACGTAATGGAGAAGGTGAGTAGAGTAATTATTGTCATTCAAGTGCTAAAATTGGCACTGATACATGGTCCGTTGTGCGGCAGTACCATATCGGCCATAATGGTACTGAGTCTTTACGACCGTATGCCGTTAAGACAATATTTTGAGTGTAATTAAAATGCACAAACACATAATATGTATAAACTTTCCCAATCCTTTCTCCCTATATCTTTATGTTAAGGATAGATGGCTATATGAATCGATATACCTAAAATACAAGTTCTATTGACTTGAAGTTTTGGTTGGGTGGGAATGAGAGATTAAGTATAGGTTCGTCTTTGTTCGTGTTTATGACCCGTGTGCACTTGTCAACGACGACGACTGCATTTTCTTTGGAATTTCAGGTGTCATTTCCATGTTTGGCAGATATGTTAAAATAAGGCCAACAATAGTTTTTTGTGTGCTAAATTAGGTCAACTTCACGTATTGTTTAACAGGGCAAAATACTAAATCCAAGATGGCTGCTAACACGCACAGGTAAAAGACAGTAGGAATTAAAGTCAATAAAAGTTTACCTTTATTAATTTTGCATATCTTTATTGAGATGTAAAATGTTAAGACATAAGTTACCGATACAGTGAATTAATTGCAATTATCAATAGTTTTGTTTCATCCTTGGGCCCTGAAATCACACCAAAGGGTTTTCTGATGGGAAGTTGTGAAACATGTGTTCGTTGATTGTGAATCTATCAGGAACTACCAAGCAACTTTTTTATTTTGTTTTATATTATAAGTATTTGCAGCAACCAATGTGCCACTATCAATGAGTTAAACTTACTAGAAGGAAATCGATCATCTTCGAGTTCTAGGCTTGTATATATTACAACCTATACTTTCTGCAGAATGAGTTTGACTCCGCGTAGCCCGAAATGCCACGCAATGTAAATTTTATTTGATTTGGCTACAATCTACAGGTAAAACACACAAATTCGTCTCCTGGATAGAATTCGAAAGAAAGCTTCCGATTTGGTAGCCAGTTAGATTTTGCCACTGAAACAGTTTCTCCCTGTAATACTTGATCCGCTGCAATACTCGCTCCACTAGGATTTCCCATCAGTTAACTCTTGAGCCTAGTTTCGGGCGTACTGCTAGTAAAGATACAAACATTATGACAGCTGCGCTAGCAAATGGATTTTGACATTTTTTAATCTTTAACCTTATTTTATGGTTTTAAGTTTATTAATTTCAATCCAGCATAAATATTACTAATTGCAGCGTTAGAAAATCATTTCCTTTCCGTGTGAACTCAGCTTAATACCCTGCGGCGGAGAATCAAATAAAAAAAGGCTTATCCAACAGCTGATTTTGCTATGACAGTTGAATGTGGAATATGGTGTCTCAGACCTCTTTAAAATGACAGTTCGTGTGATACAACTTCTTACTACATAAAGTCTAACCAACGCGCTTAAAGAACTGTAACTTCACTCTTTTCTTTTCTAGCAGAGTTTGAATCATCAAAAACCAATTAACGTCAAACTATTGTCAAATTCAGCAGGCCCTTGATGAACAAAAATGGAAGCCTTGGCTCCAATCTGACACTAGACATTTTCATTAAAATAACATTATTTATCCTTTTTATTAGATGTCTACGTTTAGGTGTTAACAGTTCCGCCACCCACCCACGCCACCGTCATGAGAATATTAATCAATTCACACCTAATCCATCATATCTATCGTTCCATGCGTCTGTGTTTTGATTACATCTAAATTACTGTCTTTGTCGTCGTTGAATTATAACAATACTGCCGACGGAGACGACGACGAAATAACAACAATTCGACACACAGATGTCTCCCCTGTCGGATTGAAACAATCATTATCAAGGTAAAGCTAAGCATAAGCTGTTAAACTTAAGTATAGTAAGTTGTAAATGAAGTGCATCAACGTAATGTAATCGCACTTCGACAATGCTATAGAAGCCGTTCGTTTGGCTTGGATAAATAATTCAAGAACAATTTAATTGCGTGGGGGCTCGTCTGTCTGAATTGGATGTGCTTGTGTAAACCAGTGCGCACGACCGCATAATTAAAATTATTTTTGAATTTGTCACATAAAATTACTTGGCACAGTGACAGTTACTTATTTTTCTTAATATCTGATCTTTAATACATTTACTTGACGTTTTAATTCATTTACAGGATGATTCTTGTTTTATCTGATAATAAAAAAAAATAAAATGGATTTTTTATTTTTGAATCCAATTTCAAAGCAATTTTTGTTTTTTGTTATAATTCAGAGGGTTAAGGCATCGTACAGGCAGGTAGTTCAGCGGGAAAAGGAGGCTCTATACTTAACAGTACCTACGTTCGAAATCGGTCCCGGAAATATAGGTACCGATCAGCATTTCTAGTAGAGTGAGTATTTCAGAAAATGTCACATTTGTGGGAAGAATGTAACTGCCGGCTATTTCATAATATATAGAAATAACGACACCATAAGGTTGGCCCAGAAACACAACTAGTCCAGTCAAATGGTAGTTTCATGTTACAAAAAATATACAAATGGATTTTTTTTTTTGATTCCCATGTTTTTTGAGTCGCTGAATCCGAATCTGAAGAAATCCAACAAAATTTCCTATTGCGTTTTGAGATATCCGCGAAAAACCGCGAAAATTTCGCTTTTTTCGGTTTTTTACTTATATCTCCAAAATAATGCGTCCTAGCTGAATTTGGCCCACCACAAAATTAAAGACCATCATTGAATTTCCTACAAAATCATTCATCATACATTGTGTATTTGTCGGCATGTCGTTCGCCCTTTAGAGCGCGTTAAAATTTCAACATAATTTCCCATTTCTGTAAGAAAAACAATATTTTTTACATTAAAGATTTCATCGAAATCCGTCAAGTGGCTCGCGACAAAATCTCATTTAAGAAAACCGGTCCTATGGAAGGTACCGTTATAAGACTGTTCCTGAAAAATCTATTCCTACCAAAACATAAAGTTTGCACAGAAAACACTATTCAGAAAGTTTAATTAAAACCACAGGAGCCGTTTTTGAGAAAAAATAATTTTTCACTAAATATCGTATGGCAGGAACCAGTAGTTCTAGAGCTAGAATGCTAATTCCAAAAACCCCTCTGTAGGACGCCATAATAATACAATGTAATAAGTGAAATATTTACTTAGAATAATCACACCACCTGAGTCATCATGAAAATCCTTGCTATTACAGAATTGATGCGGACAGCAAACAAAAGATGGGTAGGTATTGAAATACATTTCGTGTCCTTTCATTAAAAGGAATTTTTTGATTTGAAATATTCTCAATTGAGATACAAGATAATGTATTTGTTGGAAGGTAAACACCATTATAGATCAAATTGAATCCATTAAACAATACCTGCTCAGGACATTATCAATTGGATTTGTCTGAAAAATAATTTTAACTCAAAATATTTTGGCAGAATTAATGTTTTGTATGCTTTATTTGCTTTAAGTCATTCTTCCAGAGTTTGCTCGTCAAAAAAAATTCAGTGCACATCATGAGAAAAACAGGGCAGGGTTAGGCTCCACAACAAGAGTATGTGCGTGCATAGTATCCTTCTTTTGAATCTTCATTCAAATCCATCTACATTAATATACCTAACCAAATTTATTTCGAACTCTTTTTACTTGCTCAATAGGGCAAGTATTGGTTTCGTGCAGAAAAAAGAAATCGAGGTTTTAATCAAACATGACATTACGATGATAGAGAAGCCCAAAAAAGTGGTTTTCGCCATACCGTCCGTCGGTCTGTCTGTGCGTCTGTGCGGATGTGCGCTTTTTTACGTCATGCTACAGCCTTAACCGCTTGACGGATTTTCTTCAAACTTGATTTATAGTAGTTTGAAGAAAAACGGTTGTCGAGGTTTTTTTTATTTCGTTTTAGCCCGGCTCAAACTGGTACCTTTCAAGTAACGGTTTTTTTCAATTTGAAATTTCTCGAAAACGGCTCTAACGATTTTGATTAAACTCAAAATTTAGCTTACTTTAAGCATTTCTAACAAAACTGCATTTTTCGTTTTTGGCTCAAATAGTCCTAACGAAAATCAGGTTTTAACGGCTTTTTTTCAAATAGCCATAAGTTCACAACGGCTTGATTGAATCGACTCAAATTTCGTTTGACATAGTTTTTTATAGTTTTCCATAGGATGGCTTTGTAAATTTTTCACTGAAGCCTTTCTAAACGGTGGCTTCCATACAACGAGCCGATTAGTTTTAGCCAATATTTTTTGGTTCTTTCTAATTTGCTCCAAAACGGCTCTAACGATTTTGATTAAACTTTGTGTGTTATATTCTTTTAGTGTTTTTAACAGAACTGCGTTTTCAGTTTTTGGCTAAAAATGCAAATAACGGAGATCTGCTCTTAACGGCTTTTTTTCAAATGGCCATAAGTTGTCAACGGTTGCATCGAATTCACTCAAACCTTGTTTGGTATAGTTTCTTTTAGCTTCCTTTCAAATGGCATTGATTTTTTTTCATTTTCTTTTTTTTTAATGGTGGTTCCTATACAAAGAGCCATTAGATTTTGGCCAAATTCTTCGTTTTTTCTAATTTACTCAAAAAAGGCTAGCCCGATTTGTATGAAACTTTGTATGTTACATATATAGAATACTTCAAAGAAAACTGCATTTTTCGTTTTTGGCTACACATGATAATAACGGAAATTGGTAATATCAGTTTTATTAATTTGACCATTAGCGGAAATTTATATCATTTATATCACCCAAAAGACGACATCTAAATTTGATATACTAAAGGTTACTAAACGTTAGCTCCCGTATATCGAGTTTTCCAGTTTTAGCCAAATTTTTTTTAGTTTTTACCAAATTTTTCAAAAATGAGCTGTCCTTATTGATCGAAAAGTTTGTTTTCGTCGTACTATTGCACCCACAGAGCAAGTACGTGCGACCCAGTCGTGCATTTTATTTCTTATGCCAACAATTGTTTTTTTTTTTATTTAGAAAATAAATATTTTGGCATCAAAACTTTCTTGGAAAATGACAAATGAAAGAAATTGATTCCTCGAGGGGAAGCCATTCCTCGGTTAATCCTCAATCCTCCTACGACTGTGACTTTCGAAAACCGCAATTTGTATTTGGAGGAGCTGCAAGTTTCATGTAGTTATGAAACAAGCTATGGAAACTTGTAGTTAACATTTGGGAAAATAATTTTTAATAAAGTGCACGACTGGGTCGTACGAACTTGCTCTAATGTGTTCAAATGGTCTTGGGGCGTGAGATTTTCGGAAAAAGCATTTACAAAATGATATGAAATTTTATTAATTACTTAAAAATCAATAGTTAAAACGTTTTTTGGAGAAAATGAAGTAAACCATCAGATTTCTTTTGCTTTTCTAAAATTTAAGGAATTTTTTTTTCAAAATCGTTCGACCAGTTTTTTCAAAAAACGGTTTTTTTTTTTTTAACTTTTCGAAAACATATTCAAAATTTTTTTTGAGTATGCCAACTTTTAGAACTTTGTAGTTTTTATCAGAAAAATAAAATTAAAAAAAATTGATTAAACCGTTTTTGGAAAAAACAAAAAATAAAAAAAAAATTAAAACTTTTTTAAAAAACTCAAAAAAATTAAAGAATTTTTATTATTTCGTTTGAAATAATGCTTCTACATTAAAAATTTCATCGAAATTCGTTCAGTGGCTTACGAGAAAATCGGATTTCAAAAAACCGGTCCTATGGAAGGTGCCGTTATAAGACTTTTCCTGAAAAATCTATTCCAACCAAAACATAAAGTTTGCATAGAAAACACTATTCAGAAAGTTTAATCAAAATCGTATGAGCCGTTTTCGAGAAAAATTAAATTTTCACTAAAAATCGTATGGCAGGTACCATTAGTTTTAAAGCTAAAATGCTAATTCCAAAAAACCCTCTGTAGGACATCATAATAATACTATCTACCAAGTTTGAAGCAAATCGGTCCAGCCGTTTAGGCTGTAGGTGCCGATACAGACAGACGGACAGACAGACAGACAGACAGACAGACAGACAGACAGAATTGTCGGACCCACTTTTTTCGACTTCTCTATCATCGTAATGTTATGTTTGATTGTCCAAAAAAAAATTTTTTTTTTAACGAATGCATAACTTGCCTTATAGTATCTATAATCGCAAGTAATAATGCCTCCAAAATCCAAAATATTTTGAAAATAAAAAATTCCAAATATTATGTTTGTTAATGATTATGTGGGAAGTACCGAGATACTACCAAATAATTACTAAATACCAAGTTTGATGAAAATCGGCAGATCTTTTGAGACTGTAGAGGGAGGTGCGGACAGACATACACACAGACGGAATTCGTCGACCCACTTTTTACTACATCTCTATAATCGTAATTTCATTTGTTTTCTATCAAATGGATCCTTAACTTGCCTTAGTACCTTTCATTACAAGTAATTTCAATTCAGCAGATGAGAAGTGTTGATTAATTAAGTGTTATACCTGCATTTTACATATTCTTGACTATTTCATATAACTTTCAATATAATTAGTCAGCTTCTAGTAAAATGTTTCCAAGTTCCTAAATACCCAACTCACAGAATGACTTCCACATTCTTTAATTTTGATTACAAATCTAGAAAAAAAAACCTCAGACCAACTCTCCACTAACTAAGTCATCATCAGCACATGTTAACATGTGAATATTTTAACCTCTGACGCATCCGTGCTGAGGAATAGGTTTTTTTTTTCAAACATAAATTTTTTGATCTTCACAAGAATCCCATATTCGGAGACTGCCTGCGGAACTAGTGTCGCGGTACTTTAAAGAACGTTGATTTGCCGGGTATAGTGACACACAGTACAGCAATCCAATTAAATTTCAAATTGAAATCTCAAGTCATAAACTCAGATAGGTGTATACTATTCGTGGTAAAGAGCTATACTAAACACCTGAACGTGCTTTTTCGGATTTGAGACGTTTGAGCGTAGTAATCCCCATGGAGACGGCCGGGCGGCGCCATATCATCGCCAAAGTCATATCGATTCATAATCTTTTTTTTTAACCTAAGCCTTCGATAGCGATGGCTAGTGCTAGTTCTAATGCTGGCACTGGTTTGTGCAATTACAAAACTTATAATTAACTTATTATTTTTTACTTGTAATTCGATGATGAATCCGGTTCGTTTGATTTAAACTTGCATGCCATTCCGTGTATTATTTTGATTAAACATTTGTTTGGTTAAGTAAATTTACAATTTTAGCATTCGAACGTAAGTCTTACTAATTGGAGACAAATCTAGCCGCAGCTAGGGGTATTTTAAATAAATTTGAGTCATCAACATCGGTGAGGCTAAGAGTATTTTGAATTTTATGAATGAATTATTATTGGTGATAGATAGTCGGGCTTGAGGTGGAAGTGTCACACGTTTGATTTTTGCTTTAGAGTTCAAGAGCTCACTAACTTTCAAGTTCAAGGTTAAGGTGTTTTTTTTTTTAAACTAATTAAATGAATGCGAAATCTAAGATCGTTGAACCTAAGATAAAAGAAGATGTTAATCGTTTTTTTTTTTTTTGTGATGGCTCAGATGACAATAACCTCTAGACCATCCATCCACTTGGAGTGAAATAAAATTCCTAGAAAATAAAAATTCTTTAACTTGGATCTTATAGCTTAGAACGGAGAATAGTGTTATAAGTTGCGATGAACTTAAACTTTCGCTTTGACTAAGTGGCTTTTGTTATGCTTTATAATATTGAAAACGAAAATATTTGTATATAATATACATTAAAAAAAAAGGGCAAGACCAATACCACGAACAGAACATCCTCTTACCAAATAGTTACCAAACGGACTTTTTATAATGGGCAACACGGTGTTAAAACGTCCCACATGTATGCTATGCCTTTTTTCAATTTTATCATCATCCAATTCTATTTTAAGCCCTCCATTTCCTCACCCGCTGACTCTGAAACCGAACTTAACAGGCCATCGAAGACTAAAGGACTAACCATAATTAAAGAATGGGTACGTACCTTGTACGTTGCCTTACGAAACAGTAAAAATACATGTGAGATGTGATTTGTATACCCAACCCGAAAAGACTTTTTGATAAGTTTCGACAAGTTCCGTTCACTTCGGACGTTTTCTTTTTTCTAAAGGCTATTCTTCTTCTTTCTTTCTTCTTATTTCTAAATGGTAGTACGGCCATCTGATGTATTAAACAGATCGGAAAGAAAATTTTCCTTCGGTTTTGACACTTGCTTTCTTTTTCTTTCGCGTAATATGGTTGGTCCTTAAACATTATATGCTACGACTTGGCGGTCAGCCACTGTCTATAAAGACCCGCAGACATACAATACAGACCGCTAACTCTGTATGGCTTCTCTCTTTTCCTATAAGCTTGATATACATTTTGCTATGACATATGAGTGTGTAAAAGCTCTCTCGTAAGCTCTCCCGTCAAGGTGTTCTAGTCAGCGGGATGCGAGTTGGCGATCTGTGCTATATGTCTGTTTACAGAACATTGACTTGACATGAATGAAAAATTGTTCTCTTCCCCTAAAATTCACATAGGGTTTTGGTTCTGATACGAATATTATTAAGGAGAAATGCAATTTGAATTTTGAAAAAAAAATGGTGTTCAATTTGGTCCAATTTAAAACGTTGTTCGAAAAATTCCTGCTCCTAATCCTAGCAATCATTTTTTATATCTGTATAAGCTCCTAAAGTAGCCGAATTGGCAAGAAACGTACATAAATCTCTAGGTAGTACATTATTTTAATATTGACTTTTGACTCCGTCAGATACTGCTATTCTCTTGAGCAGCAGGAGCATCTGATATATTAAAATTACAAATAGGTAAAAGCTGCTCGGACACCCATGCCAACACATCGGGCACCATCTTTAATAAATTGACACAATTACTTGGGTTCGCGGACGACATTGTTGTGATAGGAAGAACAAAGCGAGCAGTTAACGGTGCCTTCACTACCAGACCACTGAGTCAGCAGCAAGCAGAATGGGACTGAAAATAAACGAGGACTTCGAGAGAAAAGTGCTGCGAACGATTTATGATCCTGTCTGCTTAAACCGAGAACACAACATTTGGCGAAGAAGATACAACGACCCTATACGTGCTATACAGCGATATAAGCCTAGCTAGAAAAATTCGGATTTAACGGCTTAGATGGCTGGGCCATGTAGAGCAAATTGACATCGAATCTCTAGCTGGTAAAGTCTTCTACGCCAAACCAGAGGGAGTCAGAAGTCAAGATAGACTTCATCTAGTCGGAGACATTCGACAACTTGGAGTGCGAAATTGGAGACGGAAGGCTAGGGGTCGAGCAGGCTATATGGGCATACTAAACAGAGCCTATAGGAGCACCACGCTCTAGTGCAGCCATCATAAGTAAAAGTAAGTAGATAAAAGCTGTGTTTTGAAACATCTAAAAATTATAAATAAAAATTAAGTGCCTGTTTGTAATTTCGAAATGTCAGCATGCACACATGAAAGTAATATACGGTGGGTATAGTGTACTTATAACAAAAAAGCCGCGCCGCGCCGCGTTGAAATTGAAGTACTATATTGATTGAGACCCTGAAACATCGTGCTTTGAAGTACCTACGAAAGTTAAGAAAGTACCCAACCTTCCAACTAAGGTAAACTTCTCTATATATCCCAAAAATATCAATATACCCCATTTACATAAATATTCAAAGGGAATGTGGTTAAGTTGAAAAAAAAATATCGTTCAAATAAGCCAAATCGATTTGCAAAACCAACTATCACCATATTGGCTTCTGACTGTTATTTGCATTTGGGTGTAAAACCATTAATTTTCACCCAATTAGACATGACATCCACACTCAATTAATAATAACGGTAAGCTCAATTAAAATTGGTCTACCGAACCGAAAGCTATGTCGCGTGGTATGCCTTACCTTGACCATGAATTCGCTTCGGTGAATTTTGTGATCAATATTTTCGCTACATGCTTCACCAATTCAATAATGCAATTTGATTTATCGTTTATTTGTTTTGTTGATTATAATGTGTCCGTTTAATTTAATTTTAATACAAATCGTATAGATACTAATATTCAGTCAACGGGTGTCGTTTTTTTTTTTTTTTTCTATCTTTTCGGTTTATTGGATCAAATCAAATTAGCATAGATACGTTGCGGCTTTGAATGCGTTTCAAGGCTTAACAATAAAAGAATGGTCTCCGTTTATCAAGCCTTGACAGTCGTCAGCTAAATAACTTGCATAAAATGTTTGTACGTAAGTGTGTACTTGCATAAACAAAAATATCACAATTAAAAACATCAATTCTTATTGTTTATTGACATGAAGTACCCAAACTTTTTTAAAATGGATTATGAAATTGCATTTCAAAGCCATGTTTAATTTAAAGAACTGTAAAGCGATAAGCAGTATATAAATACATGTAATTATATAAAAACGTATAATTATGGTGAGCTCTTTTTCTTCAGATTTTTTTAAGTCAATGTTTGGGTGTAGTGTTAGACATATTGTAAGAGATTGTAAGCATATTTAAATTTTCATTTAGGAATGAAATGTGTTATAGATATTGTTAGAATGTCAAATAAAAATTCAATGGAAATAATATTTATATTAATTTATCAACAATTTTTCTGAATTGCTCAACAATCAGAAAGACATGCGACAACATAATAATTGCAATGGAGCTCTCAGAACGAACATAGAAACAACAGCATCTCCAAGCCTCTTCGGAATGAAATCTTCCTTGTTTAAAACAAAAGGCAATACAAATTTCAGGGTATTGTAACAAAGCGTTCCACAACAAACTTCGTTACAATAATATTCAAGCCCGCCCCTGCAAGTATGCAACGACCAGACACATACCCTCACACCCGCCGCACCGCATTCTTCACTCAACACCAGATTACACATACCGCAATATCGCCACACCACATTAGTTATTTGTATTTATGTCTTATATTACCAATTATTTTTTTTTTTAATTATAATTAACACTATGTCAAAGTAAGATATTTTATAAGTAAAAGTATGTTTTGGTAGTATTTTCGTCGCTAGAAGGTTGTCGACAAATTTAGTCAACCATCCGAATCCTCTAGTGAGCACAATCAACAGTGAAGAACGGCATCCCGAACCACGATACCTGGACATAACTGCGCTAATGGACGAATGAATTATCAGAATCAACGACGACGAGGCTATCCAGTTTTACGAGGAAGCAGCGTCAACTTACCACCGTGGCTAGTAGCCAATTCACCAACACATCAAGGACAACCGGATTTGAACAACCCGAGATGGACACCCCCACTTGACTATTAATATAAGTATAATTAATGACAATTTTTTTCTAAATGTATTATAAAATTATCAATGTATACAGTTAGGCCCCTAATGTGCCAACAAATATTTTTAAGTATCATAAGTAAAATAGAATAAGAATCAATTGTAAATATTATATTGTTCAATAAATAATCGTTAAATCGTAGTATTTTCGTCTTCTGCATCGAGTTAAATCAGCTCAAAACTGATAGAAAAGGGTCAAGCTACCAGTATTACTGGAAAGAAGATCCCCTCGAGCCAGAAGCGTCTTCTTTTTTGTATTATCCGCTCTCCACTCTTTCAGGGTGTAGCGCGGACAAGGCGATTTGACATACGAGTATGGTTACTCGGGGTAATCCAACTAAATTTCCTGGTTTGCCGCCACCAGGACAAGGACGGATCCCACGGGTGCATACGCTGTAGATTTGATTTCATTAAAATTTTGGTTTAATATAAATCGTTAAGACATTGAAATTGTAGGTACCTTAGAGTTAAGGAGGAGAAATTAATTAAATAAAAAGAGTCAAGTTTAACCCAAAATATAGTTTTAACTGCTTTCTTTATTTCCACCCTGGACCCCACTGTAGCTACCCCAGCTGGGAAACGAAAAAAGCATCACAGTATATATTTATGCCATAACAAAACTCCGAGCATTCAAAAAAGATACCAATAAATCCATATAAAATGAAACAAAATAAATAGAAATATTGTACATTGACATACAATGTATGTATGTACATATATACAAATGATTTCGTTTGAAAGAGAAAAAAAATGCTTTGCCATTTTTGTTTGAATATGATTTCTGGCATATTGCCACCGCGGCTGGGTCCGATGTAGTCCGATCTTGAAGTCCAATTATCGATCACTCCTTGCAGCATTTGGGGTGTTATTATTGGCGTATTTTTCAACAAGGCAATCTAAGAACGCGCTGTGTGACAAGTCTTGTTGAAACCACACAGCTCAGTCACATCAAGTCGATTCTATTTAGGAACGAAAAATTAATTGATCATGGTTCTATAACGGTCCCCATTAACTGTTAAGCTAGTTTTACATGGTCATCGAAATCTGTCATTGCAATGACATTCTGACGTCACAAGAAAATAAGTCATTGTAACGTCAGTGCACTGTCATTTTCCCCAGTGTCATTGCTAGCTACAGTGACGATCACACGAATGGCGTAAGTCTGTCATTATTGTCCCAAAATGCGACAGCTTGTCATTGTGATTTTTGACGTTCGGTGGTCATCGGTATGACATGCAAAAAAATCACACAAATTGGTGACTTGAAACTGCGATGACAGAAGTCATTTTTAGCAATGACGATTAAACGACATTCATTCATAAATTGAGTAATCGTGACTAAAAATATTGACGTGAGTTGGTTAAGGTCCTAGATCAAAACAATTTAAATTAAAAACAATAAAAATAAAATAATTCCAATAACAGCAATTAAAAGAAAAGTAAAAATGTCCAGAAAAAATAAACTGGGAAGCACAGCCGAAGAAGACGACGACAACCGAAGACCACCACGAAGATTTTGTTCGGTGTGGTCCAAAAAATGGTTGCTACGTCGTGATAAAGTAGAGTCATGTCCTTTTTTTAAGTATGGAAGTACTTCTTGCGAAGCAAATATTTTAGAGAGCTCGCAGTACGTTAAGAATTTCTAGGTGCAACTATTTTTCGCCCATCCGATGTATGCATAAATGGTTAGGAAGATAGATTCTTGAGATACTAAGCTCATATTTAGCTACGTCAATTCCGTGCATTTCCTCTTTGGTATAAAGCCAAACGCACTGTAACTGTAGAATAGCCCATATTTAAGAGTGACAGCTCAGTCCATCGTTAACTGAGCAAGTAACGTACTTCATCTTCCTCTGCCTTTTGCTTCCGGTTATTGTTTTGTAACCAGCATTCAACAACAATTAAAATCAATTAAATAAACTTACATTTGACAACAATGGCACTGCAGAAATTCCTGCCATGTCATTTTTGGGACACTGCCATTACAATGGCAAGTTAATCAAAAAATTTGTCATTGTGTCCTATCAACAATGACAGGGTGATTACAAGTTCATAGAAAATTGTTATTTCGATGACCAGAAAATTGGTGTCATTGTGCTTGTCATTCTAGCCGTCGCGTCAGTGCAATGACAGCATTTTACGATGGCGATCACACGACATGACGACTTTAGGACAAATAACTACGTCACTATGACGCCAGATTGTCATTGCAATGATAGATGTGGATGACCGTGTAGTACTAACTTAACTCTATTCCATTCAACCGGAACTAAGACAGAAGAAGCTTGGCTTTCTTTTGTGAATAAGCGTGTGTAAGTTTTTTGTTTCAATCAAAATTTCCAGCATGAGTCAAAAAATTAAATAGGTAAAAAAAACTTATCGTCTATTGGTCCCAATTAGTGTTATTTACCGCCCGACTGACAGATGGACAAAAATGTATGCAGAATCGTTCATTAGTGAAAGAAATTCAACTGATTAGAAGCTTTAATATCTTCAAGCTGTGTGCTATTAATTATATGTTTGTAAGCCATAATGCATAAAATTAAAGAATTCCCTCCCATTTCTTGTTCTTGTTTTTATTCTTTTTTTCTGTTTGTTTCTTTTATAAAGATATACAAACTTAATTGATTACCATATTAAATTTCGAATTAACTTCCGTTTGGCAAAAGTTTTATGTTGTGTCAAAAACATGATGAGATGTGGGCAAGCTTTTGTATGCAATTGCCCTTTTTCATTTAACATATTCATTAACATATAAATGTGATATTTCTCGGAACATAGAACCCAAACTGCTTATTAACACTAATAATATTAAAACAATCACAGTGGCGTTAACAGTTAACAAAGTTAACTTGTGAATTTGTTGTCCACATAAACTTGGTTATAATCTTATTTAAGAATGTAACGGTCTAGTGACCTGCAAATTTTAAAAATAAATACAAAACATAAGATTTTGTCATTTTAGATAAATGTATCTATGGGAAGGCTAACATAGTTAATACTTGATCGCATTTTCTAGATCATTGAATAATTATTTTAAACAGAAGTTTTTCGCAGAAAATATTTAAATATCAGTAACAGTTAATATGAAGACACCCAATTTATCGTTTGGCTTTGGTCAGATAAAATTTAAGAAAAAGAAGAACCCGGGCAGACATCAAAGGTTATGGGTAGGTACCTTAACTTAAGAGCAATCTTAAACATGAATCAGCCATCTTAAATATCTCACTAGGTATCCCACACCTAATTTGTCTGAATTTTATCTGAAGATGAATCTGAGCCCGCATGTCCATTAAAATGACCATCACTTGGTGTGTTGGACATCCTTTAAAGTTTTTGAGAATGATGACCCCTTTAAAGCAGTTGAAATATGTGTTAAACCTAACGGGATTTATATGGTAATTCGCAAATCACTGATCAAAATCATGTTTTTGACCTCAAAGAATTAATCAATTTTATACTAAGCCTTTGATCGCAGATGAAGTTCCTTCTGTTTCTGATGTGAGTTTGTATTTTTTTTTTTTTTGTAATATGTAGGTTTAGTAAATATTTATAAATTGGGGCTTTGAGGATAAGATTTAATCTTTATTAACAAGAGAGATTAAGAACACGTGTATTTAAAAATAGAACATACAGCAAAGTAGATACTTATTTTAAAACGTGAGTGGTAATTTTTTTTTGGCTTAGACTATTCAGTTGTAAGAGAAGTTGTAGACTGATTATTATTACAACGATATAAAGATACAAATTGTAATTTAAGATTTTAATCGTATTTGATTTTTAAAAGATTTAACCTCAATGCGATTGGAAATGAAGATGGAGACAGAAATGCGGTCACTGATCAATTCATCATGAAACCCCGGCTTAAGATAAAATATGATGTCATAATATCCCTTTCTCTCAATTCCTGTAGCACGTTAAAAGAAATTCGAAAGCTGTCAATTGTCCAATTTGACATAAATGAGCTCTTTGGCGAGCTATAGGTAATATAATACACTCTCAATATAACAAACCCAAAGTGCAAAAGCAGTTTGAAGAAAACTAGAAATAAAAGTGGCTTTATGTTTAAGAGCTGCTAGCTCCAGCTCCATTCAAACCACTTTTAAGGATATTCGATCATGATGGTATTAACTTATGGCCATTTGAAAAAAAAAACCGTTAAAATCCGATTGGTGTTATGAGTTTTTGGGCCACATTTTTTTTCGAAGCAAGTTTTTATATATCTGCTTAAATTTGTTCAATATAAAGACGTAGAATTGCGCAACTCGAAACGGGGAGATGCCATTAATTTTGGGACAGAAAATGTTCGAAATTTCAATCTCTGGGATATAATGCTTCCCGGGGGTTCTAAAATGAAAAGGATTCAAAAGCTGTAGCGGTTTAATCTGGTTTTAGGAACTCGGATGGAATGCTACAAGTCCATCAGTTGCTTTTTAGATTTTGAGAAGATTGTTATAAAGGACAGCGTTAATTACTCTATGTTGGCCTTCAATTCATCATTATTATCGTGATATCGAGATACGAAATGCATTTTGGTCATCGGAACAGATCGTCAAATTATTGAAAATTAGTACTGGTTGTGCAGTATACAGAATTGGTGTTGCTTGATTACCCGAAAGCTTATTCGGAAGTTGCGTACGTATACAATATTGTATACGTATATTTGCCCTTCCTGCAGTTCCCGAAGTAACAACTTTCCAGCCACTTATCCCTCTCATCATATCAGAGATATGCTGCACTATATGAGTTGTACTCGTATCATATAGGTGTCTTAGAATATTCTTGAACGTCTTTTCCTAGGCTATCTTATCTTGGTACAATGTCGAACGCAGTTTAAGTTTAGAACTGAACCAGAAGAGCTTCATCTCCAAGTGAAATTGGTTAACCTGCATTGAAAGAAAGAACTTAGAATTTTTCATTGACAGCCATTTCATCTGCCATGTGATTTATCTTTAATTTGGTCAGTCATTTCATCATGAATCGATTGACGCCTGAAGAACAGGGTCTTGAACAGATTTAGTCTGAAACGAGATTTCTGTTGATCCCGATTTTCACAAGGAAATTTTATTCAAAATAATAATTTTAACTATATTATGCCTGTAAGACCCAAGGTCTTTTGAATGCAAACTGCATGGCAATAGTTAGAAGGAATAGAAAGATAGGAAAGATTTTTTGTTGGTACAATGGATTGAGAAATAGCTGATATTTATCTCATGAAAATCCCACGGGTGGCGTCCAGTTGAAGCTGGGGGAATATTGAAAAGTTGCTGCCCAGTCTGGGGCTCGAACCCACAACTCTTAGGTTAGCAACCAAGCACTTTATCCACTGTACCATTACACTACATGTCACCATTACACCCAGATAAACTGACAATTTGGTTCTGGTGCGATTATTGGTCCTTACTTCTTTAAAAACTATGACGGCCAGAGGGTTATAGTCAATGGAGACCGTAACAAAGTAATGATAAATGACTTTTTCCTTTCCCTGAGCTGTGTGGTTGAAAAAGGCGGCGCGATTCATAATTATTTATTTGTTGAATAACATTTGGTGGAAGCATAATTTTGTGTTTTATATACCCATCTTCTATGAGTTAGCCACCAAGATCGTACGATTTAACACCGCTAGACTATTTTTTGTGTTAGGTCGCTAGTCTACACCAAGAGAATTAGCGATTTGGAAAACAATAAACCCTTAATGCTCAAAATTAGACTATACATATCCCAGCTAACTGCGGTGACCATAATGCCAGACATCATATTCAAATTTGAAATTGTTCTTTTTACAATGCACACACATGACTACCTCTCCTCCACTGGGTGAGTACTTAGATAACCAGGCTTGCCGCACTCCTGTGGGTACTTAAATGTGTCTCAATATAAAGTCTATATATGCAAAATATAAAAAAGTCGTTAAAATCTAATTGTTTCCAATGTTATAGCGCATACGAATTTCTCATTGTATACAAGAGTTCCTACCTATTACCACCTCCATCACAAAATCATTTCTTGCCTAATAGCGCTGCTAACTCACGTAGGTGGGAAATCCGCAAATATATACCAAAAACACAAAAAAAAAAACGTCATGAATGAATAACAAATCGTTTTGTGTCTCTAAACCGAAAATAATCTCCATAATCCCAACCATTTTGTCTACTTAACGGTTAAGTTAACCCCATAGATACTGGTCATATAGTTCAAACAACAAAACTTAAGCTTTGCGCAAATTGTGCGGAACATTCTGTGTTAGTTCGGTTGGCCAAATATGCATTTTACATCACACACCTCTCACCTAGAAAATGTATCTACAACACAAAGAAAAAATAACCAAACGATAGTTGCTGCCATGCTGTCCGCTACGAGAACTTAGATGGACAATTACAAAAGGCAAAAACATTACGAAAAGCACTTCTCGCACGAACGCGATCATGAACGACATAACGACACCTACGCTTCCTAAATATTTATGAGATACAATATCAACAGTCCGTGTCGTCGCGTCTTCAAGAAGTCGATCCGCTCGAGCGAGTGTGTCGATAACCTTATTTGGAAACTAGAAAAAATCTTACCGGCGCAACGCCAAGGCGCAATTTGTCACAATCTTCTCAAATTCGATCTATCATATGTATAAATATGCTTGTACGTATATGTATAGTGACAGCTGCGCTACTGCAACCGCGATCAGGTTTAGGATAATAGCCTAAGTTAAGCTCAGTCAGCTAATTTTCTAACAATTCACACGAGTTCACGAAAAATATACACAAAAAAAAAAACTACAAGATCACGGCCATGGCCAATGTCGATTTCATTAACATTTTTGTGTCTCACTCTGTGTATGCGGCTGCGAAGCACTAGTGGAAGTGGCAGAAGCAGCGACTACGACTTATTTGACGGGTTACTTTCTCTCTATTTGAAGTTTAGCGCGCGCTTTTATCCAAACGCAGCTATTGACATGGAAGTGCTTCCAAGTTTTGAGAAGTTATCTCGTTTTGGAGCAGCGATTGCGAGTTTAGTCTGGACTGGACAACAATGATAGAGCACGACGATGTAATAAAAAATCGTTGACCCCAATATTTCAGACTTCGACTGGCTAATAGTATAAAACTGACTTTTCGGCACTCTTCCTCTTCATCTTCTTCCCCTGAAAACAAAAATCCAGTTAAGTAAAATAAATCTAAACTTAATAAAATAATTTATTCTCAGCGTTTGTGAGGTTTAAAGTAAAAGAAAGCACATTACTAGCACACATTAAATTTTCGGCAAGTGCGAACTACTTCGATTTTATTTGCTCGTATGTATGTGACCCAAATCCTTCATTGAAAAGTGCATTTAACAAAAAAAAACAAGCTCTGTCGAAGGCACAGTATAAATCAGTTAAAAAAGAGTTAAGTTCACAGACAGACAGAAAAGCGGCTTAAGCATTTCTTGGAGACTTCCGATTCGATGACCTTATATGATTGTGTTCGTCACTTTAATCTTGATTCTTGCATTTAGAACTTCGTTTTCCTTTCGAATTCCTTCATATGATGTATCTGTCAGATTATTTTTCGTTGAATATGGTGAAAGCTTCAAGTGCTTTAACTCTCACCTGCGCTTTATCTGTCAGAAGTGGGATAATTAATCTATGATCGCACACTTGTTACATCCAGATTACGGCATTCAGTCGTGTCGATTGCTTACTGCATTATTTGAATTTTAAATTGAAAACGTTTATGAAAAATGTATTGTGTTTCCTTTTTTTCATTATTAATATTTTTTTTTTTTTTGTTGACTGAAAGACCCAAGGTTGAGGAATTCAAATTGAATCCACATCGCGTGCATGTGAAATGAGCTTGAGCACTTCTTTATGATGGGTTATGTTTATGTTGTGCTGCGCTGTCAGTCTGTCACATTGCTGTTTAGGGCGTGTGTGGATTAGATTAATGTGACTCAGGTTATTAAATTCATAATTTGTTGGAACAGACTGTTTGGCGCCACCATAATTGAGTTATTATAATTTGTTCGTGATTACATTAAAGCAATGTAATGTGGGTGTGGGGGGGATACTATGTTTACATGTAACTTCTAGATATTAAACAAACATGTGCAAGAGCTGAGGAACATTGATATTTTGTAATTTGTTTTTTTTTTTTTTTTTTTTTTAGATTTCAGTTTAACTTTTGGATTGATATACATATACACTTTATAAGATACTAGCTGGCCCGGCAGGCGTTGATCTGTCTTTCTCGATAGGAGGCGCCAAAGTTTACCTTGAATATTCTTAAATGCTTAATGAACCAAATAAAAACATTCGAACAAATAAGAATAGAGAAAAATCTTATTTATATTAATTTGTATAGTTGAAACTAGCTGACCCGACGGACTTCGTCCCGTTAAATATTTAGCGAAAATTTAATAATATCAAGTATTTATTTATTTGAATTATATTTTTTTATTTAAATCTAATCTAAAAAGGATGGAACAATTATTGTTTTGAATTTAAGACTGGATAATACACAACATTATTTGTTTTCTGCCCGGAGTGTAAATGAAGAGTGAGGATTTTTTCCCAACTGTCAAGAACACTGCACATATAGCTGGCCGTATGGAAAGCTTTACCTACATTTCGAGATCTGTGCCGCACACAACCAGCGACTGCCCTTGTGACTTGTTTATGGTCACCGCAAATGCGAGTTTCACTGGGAGCTGAATGAATTTGAACTGGAACGGCAAATCGATTGATGTCAAGGTAATTCGCATTTACAGGCTCTCTTTTCCCTTAACGGTCCTTTCCAGTCGGGTTCTATTGCATATAGTTTCAGGGCATGAAGATTTCCTAGCGTAATGATGACGCCAACTTAAAGACGCAAATAATGAGTCGCTATGCCTGCCAATCATAAAAAGTTTACGAAATATACTAAATAATTGACCACTTCGTCTTCGTTTTCCCTTTTTTCCGCGATCGAGACTGATTGCCCGGATTTTGATTTTGAATAGTCCAATTCAAATCATTGATATCAATTTTTTTCACTGCTGAAAAGGAAACCAACCGTAGTTACGATAATTTTGAACAATTTTCGATTATACATTAGGGATAAATTCGTATATTTCGTTCAAGTGAATTGTCAAATGGCAGGTGGAATCCATATTAAACCACTGGAAGTATTCTCCGGAATTTGTCCTTTTCCGATTCTGCGGTTCTATCCTATTAAAGGAACATTCGCAAATTCACACTTAATGGAATGGTTTTCACGTATCTCCACAAATATGATGAGTTGTTGATTTCTGAATCACGGGAAGTATTATGTCGGAAGTCACCTGCTAACAGTATCATCACGCGACTATAGATACGATTATTGCAAGGCATCTATACGATCAATTTACAACTTTTCAACACTTTTGCCATTTTCGTTAATTTGCATGTTTAAGGGAAGCTTCATTGCTGAGTGTGCCGTTCTTTTTCTCAATGTTGCAACAATTCCGGAATAGATACGATAGCTAACGCAATTCCACTTTGAGCATGTATTGCTGCTAATATCAATGATACCAGGAACATTTTCCCAGTTCCGCCAGGCACATCAAGGAAATATAGTCCACCGTTTCTATCTTCGATAGCCTACATCGGTTGATCATACGCACTCTATTGTTGTTCATTCAACAGTCTACAACAGTTGTTCTTGTTGTTGCGAAATTGTTGTGTCCTACCTGAGCACGTTCGTGACGATTTGGGGCTGGCAGAAATTTTTAATCAGCACTAACGCTTCATTGTAAATGGTCATTGTTCATTTATAGTTTCAAACATACAATATGCTAAGCTGTCAAAGGGAATGAATTCGCAATAATATATTTCGTTAGTGTAAACTTTTTCACTGCAAAAATCAATGAATATGAACTGAAAAACGAAATTTGTTACTGCAGCACTACCTGTTCAAAATTTTCCAACTTTCTTTTTTCCTAAACGTAGAAGGCTCTAATTCGGTCTAGTCGTTTTTAAGTTTTAAGTGGTCGAACTAATTTAATAATCCATAAAATATAGCGTGGTACTCATGGTTTTTCCTTAATATACCTCTCCAGCCGGCTCGATCTCTAGCTTGCCATCTCCAATCCTTTGTCTATGATCAAGATTGTACAAAGATTTCAACCGTCGGACATCTTTTCTGCCTTCCGTATTTTGTTGATGGGTTGGTGTTTGCTCCTGTTCAGGGCAATGCCGTCTTTACCACAAGGGCACACGGGGCCCGTGCCCAGGGCCCCTATCGGGACGGGGGCCCCGAAAGGCTGATATATTCAATTACACTATACAACAAGTTTGCTCTCTGGAGACTATAAAATATCTAGGATAAATCAAATCCACTTTTCAGTTTATTTAAACAGTTATGAAACAACCTTTTTTATTCACTTTCTCTGGTAACAATTCGGTCAAGATCTCAAATGGCGTTGGTTGTTTCATACTCTACCATTTTGACACCTTGCTGGAAGGCGGTAGAACTTCACATTCCGCTTTGAAGCTGCCTATGAATCTTCTAACTATTGATAAGCCAACGTGCACAATGACCAAGAATTCAGCGCAAAATCATCATCTGGGATAAATGCACGATGACGCATAAAAGAGCTTTGAGGCAATTGACCGAACGATGAAAAGATTTTTAAGTGATTCAAGACAAGAAATTGAAATTGACTACAAACATGAGAGTCACCTTGCAGATCGACCCATCAACTGCCTAACTCTCGAGACAACTGCTGACGCTTGACAATGGCCAAATTTGCGTTGATGTTTTGACTGCATTGATATCGTTTCTGAAAATTTTTGAGAGTTCACATCCTTATCGAAAGTGTTCCCCGGCATCGCACAAAGATATACAAATCTCGATTGGATTTGTGAACGGGTAATACTGGCAGCGAAGAATAAGAACGCCGATAGCTTGAATTTCATAATTCAAAGCCAAATCGCTGGAGAACTGCATCCACACAAATCCGTTGACAGGGTGACCGACGAAGATGAAGCGGCCAACTATCCGAAGAAATTTTTGAACTATAGCTTGATATGTCAGGAACTCTGCTCAGTGTTGCCAAAAACTATGATTTATCATAGTTTTCATGAATTCCGAACTCAAATCATGAAATCATGATTTTTGTCTCAAATCATGATTTTTTGTATTCCCTTAGCAATTAACTTCAAAACAGTCAAATCTATTACTCTTCATTTTGGCCCATGGAAATGTTTTGTTAAGGTTAAAGTGAACGAACATACCTAGAAAATGTCAAACGTCAAGCAGAAAAATAAAACAATGTATACCAACGTCAAACCAACAAAATCAACAGTTATTGCAAACTTAACTGTTCTTTTTCCACTATTTTTGTGAAAATTACAAACAACCAGCTTCAGCATTACGTTCGCTCAGATTTTTGCATTTCTTGTTTTTATTCAGCGATTGTTATATCGTCCTCCTTTTTCCAGAAACATGAATGTGCAAAAACGAAAATTTTTGGGAAATCATGTTTGAATTTTAAATGCTTTTTTTTTAAATAGCACTTCTTAAAACTTAAATTAGAAATAGACTTGAAACTGAGTCACTTATTTATTGGTCTTTTACAAACGAATGAACTTGTCAAAAAACACAATTGCTTTGACTTTAAAGTAGAAAACCTCTACTACTTGATAAATACTTTAGTAAAGTATATAATCAACATAACATAACATAAGTATGTATAATCAAAATTTTATAAAATATATTACTATCTTTAATGTTCAGTACCAAGTACATTTACGTAAACATAAAAACTGAAAGTAGGTACAAACTAAAAAAAATATATATAAAATTTTATAATAAATGTTACATATATGTATGTATATGCAAACATGTTAAAAAATTTTGTTGTTGTTTTATTTTTCCCAAATTTGGCCAAATCATGATTTTTTTCTCAAATCATGATTAAAAATCATGATTTTTCTTTTTTTCATTCGGCAACACTGACTCTGCTGCATAATTAACAGCTGAAAGTGACTAGATTCAAAGGAATGGAAGTCCTTATCCTACGAAATTTGATTATTCCAACTGATCTTCCATTTCAATTCAAGCGAATTTAGTTCCCCTTTATATTGGCTTTTGCGATGACATTAAAAAAATCGCAAGGCCAATCGTTAGAAGTCTGTGGGATTAATCTCGAATTTACCTGTTTATCGCACGGTCATCTGTACCTTGTCTGTCCGCATGTTGGCAAACCGTCTTAACATTACATTACACTTTAATCTACTAAGTCGATGAATTAAAAAAGTCGTCACATTTACAAAACTGAGGCCATCGCAAACCGTCTTTGCTGTTTTCTTGACGGAAAAACATGCGACGGAAAATCATTGTCAACTATATCACTCTACTTTTTTCGATTCCATTCCAATAAATTAAATTGAAATTTTATCTATAAATGAAAAATGTTTTCACTTTTTTAACTTTCCAACAGGGCCCCAAATTCTTGTGTGCCCAAGGGCCCCGGTATGGCCTAAGACGGCCATGGTTCAGGGTATCTCCAATGCGTTATAAAAGTAGCCAGAATAAGAACAAAAAGCACCTGAATCCTTTTTGTTCTATTCTGGCTATCATAACAATTAATGAAATGAACTCTTAAGAAAAGTGTAAGGAGGTTTTTTGTATGAAATTTTGTACTTGCAGTTCTACAATTGAAGATTTAGAATGAAACAACACCAAGTTCATAGGCTGGAGTTATAGCTATATATTTCACGGGGACCAATCCGATCATCAGACTCCTTTAGTGGTGCTTAATCATTTTATGTTCAATTTTTATTTTTGAAGAACATTTGCCCGAGCTGGGCTTGAACAAGTGACCTAGCGACTTACACTACGCACTACGCCACCGCACCCACTTGAAACCGATTAGTATTTCAATAAGCACGCACAAGTGTTTGTTGTTGTTTATTCAGGATTCTTTCTATTTTCTTCTCTCTCAACATTAGTTAATTTATCATAATTAAATGCAGAATCCATGTTATTTGGATGGACGGACTGCAGCGGCAGAGTGTGATAACTTCATTATCACTGTCCAGGACACCTTCTCCTAAATCCAGAGGTTACTATAAAGCACAGAGATGCCTTCCTTAGCTACACAACACGAATGTTGAATGTTTAAACTACCCCTTACAAGCTTTTATTAGCTTAGGCAACGATATTCAGATATTCAAAATAGGTGCACATCGATCTCTTCTTAACATTCTTAATTCCAATTCCTTCGCACTTTGTTTTAGCCTAAGTTTGCCTTAAAAAAATATTACAAACTCATCGGCGGCGCGGCGGCAGCCGGTTATTCACACAAGTTAATGGTAGAGAAAGAGTTGCCGGACAGACAAATGAAATCAACATATTGCCCAACTTCGGCCAAATCATCAATACCCAAATTTGAGGGCCAATATTCAAGGCAGGACTGACGTCACTAGTGTTAGTGTAAGAGTAGATTTGCAAATCAATCCATTCACAGTCCAAGTTTAAGGTTAATCAGTTTGTCCTCAAAATACAGTTTGAACCCGAAAACTCACGAACAAAACGAGACGAAGTCTTCACAAATATTAACTATTACTTTTGACAGCACCTTGTCTCGCGTTGCTCATTTGTCATGTTGGATTATATTCGGGAAAATAAATCTTCAAGACTGCGTTGCTGATTTCATTACTCATTGTTACACCTACCTTTTGTATATAATATACAACTTGTGTCTATGTTCGATTTTCTAATTTATGTTGTTGTCCAACAATTAAGCTGTCCATCTTCTTTTGCTTGATTGCTTGAAGCATCGAAGGACACCAAGTTTCTTTCTGATGAAAATTATTAATCATTGCTTAGAATAAACTCTATTTCAAGACGCGTTATCTTCCAGTTATCACATCCGTGTCGTCATCAAAGCAGCTTCAAAGATGAAGATGATGATTGTGTTGTATAAAATCATACGATAAACCTCATGATGTCATTCTTATATCGATTTCGATGCAACTATTATTGTTCTTCTTCTCCTTTTGCAATGACTACTCTGCCTTTTAACATCTCCGGCTTTATTTAAATGAATCATTAATGTTAGGTGCAATGCGTGTCACAGACACCAGACATTCTATGTATTTCATCATCATCCGTCATCGTTTTGCTAACCGAGGAAATATTCTTGAGGCTAACACCTGTTAAGCACAAGTACACGAAACAAACAATAGATACAAGATACAAATGCCAATTGACAAGGTGGTAAGACCATTTTTGCACGATTGTTTTATGGTTTTTTTTTTTGTATTAGAAATCAATTGCAATACTCAAGCAACAAAACCAACAAGAACGATGAGGAGGCTTTGAACAGGTTTTGAGAGAAGTTCCAGGACTTCCTGTGGCGCCGATTTTATCATTATAGCAATCTTGTAGCGCAGGCTATCAACATTTTTGTTGGCAACTTGTACAACTCGTACAACTTGTCAATAAAATACTAACCGCTTTCTCACTCTTAAGGAACGTGTGTGTGGTGCCAGTAACCACAACAAGATCTCGATCGCTGTTGATGGATCTCTGTCATGATCTTGACAATCATATCTTCAAGATACACACCAAACCAAAGAAGAGTGTCTTAAATGTTTTGTCGGAAAACACCGACTCGGCTCATCAGCACATCCACATGCGCACCACTGTGACTGTGATGGATGCATCCATCAGATATTCCTATTACTTTTATGATGTACTCCAGTGTTCGGTTTAAAGGGGTGAAAGAGATTGGAATTTTATGGTTTTTAAAGTTCTTTTCATTGTTGTTGTTGTTAGGAAAGAACTTCCTGGGCCAGAAATTAATGCATTTGTTGTATAAAAAGCTACAGTCTTGATGTTTTTTTATTAGAAAAAAAATGGTTAGCACTAATAATAACAACAATCATCAATCTGGCAGGAAGTATTTTCTAATTTGTGTGTATTCTTCCAAATTAAGTATTACGATCATAAAAACTAACAGTATGTTGGATGCGTGTTTTTATTTTTAAGACCTTTATTAAATTGGCATGTTTGTTTTTTTAAATTAATTTAGAAAATATCTTAAAATTTAGTATAGTATAAATTCGTATATGTATGTATCTTCGTACAATATCTTGGAAATTATACATGGTGGGTGACTGTCGTCCTCATTATGCTGACGAATGGCTTTAGCAAAAAAAAAAACTTACTGCACTTAACAAATTACTTGTTTCATCTGTTCTGATAATTTAACGAACAATAAGTAAGTATTGTGACACGAACAACTCTAGGATGACATAATTAAAAGAAGCTTAAAGTATGGACACCTGCCAATCAGGGCATATCCCATGGCGAGCTTTACCGCATAACAGAGTCAAAATAAAGTTTTCCATGGCTCTGCTCTGAGGTATTATTAGCGCAGTAGCAATTTTATGAACCTATTGAGGCATGCTCACACCCCCTGCTGAGGCTCGAAGGCTGTTATTTAACACCTCTTGCATCCAAATATCCTTGGATGTCATTTGTTTCCACAGTCGGAGCTACAGCCACCACGATACTCCCATTATGGGGCATTCCTCATAAATAGTCCAAGAGAGAATCAAAGTGTCATGAAACACTTAAAACTCTCCACCTCGACGGACCTATCTCCTGTGGTACCAGAATATAGCTTCCGATGAAGCTTCGCAACCAAGAAGGTCACTTCCAGATGAACACATCAATCGAGGCTTCGCAACCTCAGATATGTGCCCCCAACCACTAGCTAAGGTTGAAGTCAATGGCCGAATAAGCGCACATATACAAAAACACAGACACAATTTTAACTTGCGATTATAGGTACTATATAAGGCAAGTTATGCATCCGTCGAAAAAAAAAGTTTTGAGATATAATCAAACATGACATTACGATGTTAGCGAAGACGAAAAAAGAAGAAAAAAAATACTTTTTTGTATTTTTAAAAGCATTTTTCTAAAAAGTTAATTTTTTGAAAACTGCTGTATTTGCTGAATACCTATGAATTGCCGTATTTGAATTTTTTTTTGAAAAATGTTTTCAAAAAGTTTTTCTCTATACCTACAGATTTTTAAAAATGTATTCTCATAAATTCAAATTTATCCAAGAAATAAAATGGAGTGCTTTTTTCAGCTCAAATTAGTTTAAGTATCTATTTATTTCAGAATTTCGAAAAATGTATCTTATCGAAATCTCAAGCCCCAAGACAAGTTAGAGAAAGTTCGTACTAGCCAGTCGTGCATTTTATTTCTCTTACGATTAGATGGACTTAGTTGCCTGATACTGTTGCGAGTCGCATGCTCTACCGACTGAGCTAGCCGGGCTCGCAACAATGGCGCCCTACGTGGGGCCCGAACCCACGACCCTGAGATTAAGAGCAACAATACCTCAGTTGTGGAGAGATCAGACGTAAGTCCTAATTACCACATCCAGGTACAACCCATTTGTGGAAGCTCTATAGGAGAAGTCAAGGATTAGTGATTTCCACTATCAACCATTTCCCCTATCAATAATTTCTGTGGTAAAGGAAGGGACCAATACCGCCGGATCCAAACCTTACAAGTTTTACTCTAGGATTTTGTCCCTTATAAACAAGAGATGGTACCTCACAAATAATTTAAGGTGGAATTAGAAATTGAAACCAGTCTCAAGAACTACACAACGGTGCACTGTCTTTATGTTTCGACAATATTTACAAAATTTAATTAGAAATGAACAATGTTATTATTCAACTCATCTCACACGATCTGATATACGCTTGAATTAAAATACTTGGGACTAACCATAAATTTATCATAGATTCCATCAAACAAGCGGAATTCAATACAAGAAACTCTTTTTTCGTACCATATGTGACATCATGAAAATATTTAAATGTGTATAGTACGGTCAAATTTTACAATTCGAATGTCTCCAAGCGATGGTGTAAGATCAGAATATTTCTCTAAATAAGCGTTTGTTACCGTGATTTCTTTTGACTTCTAACTTGTCCCTATAGTCACAAACTTCCTGGATATTGAAATCTAAAGAACTTTGCAATAAGATGATGAAAGATTGTTTTCTGAATTTACAACTCCAGTGTTCCACAGGGTTCTGTTCTCGGTGCGCTGCTGTTTTTATTGTGTTTTTATTTATATTGACGGAGATGATAATTTATTTTGTATATGATAGTTCTTCAGAATATAATTGAAAAATGTCTTGAGGACTGAGCTCTCAAATCAACTTCCTGTTCCCCTTACTTTAAATTACGTATATAGACAAACCTTACACATTCACATTGCGATAAAACAGCTGATTGGCTATGGAATACTAATGACCTTATTCATTCAATAAAAACCCAACCAAAGGTATTGCTCCTAAATTGGTTAATGAAATTCAACCACAGTGCCCCAATTTCCACGACCAGCCACACGGAATGCCATCAAACCAAAGTTAAATTTTAAATAGGCCACCACGTAGTAAAAGCGCGAGACAAACCAAAGATTAAAGACGGCTGCGTCAAGTTCAAGGGAACCTTCAATGTAGGTACTGTGTCTTCATTCATTAGCTTCATCCACGACACATTCTCCGTGGTGAACTCCTGTATTGTGTCCATGCCATCAATTAAAATGCGATCAGGTGAACAATATAGCTCGTCCTAGTTTCCTTACCTAAGCCTCTATAATAAACTGAGACACCAACCAACGCCAATATATTGCCTTGCCAAGTGCAGTGCAGTGCGTGTGATTTTTTTGACGATGCCCACACACTACGCGTGCTTCGCATAGTTTTGTAAGGTACCTCAAGAAGACAGCCTAAACCTAGTGACTAAGAAGGTTTTGCTCCAGAAGTCCAAAACGTGCTGAAGCAGCGTGGGTAGTTCAAAAGAAACTACTACCGAATATTCAGGGAACGTATTATGCATCTCCATAAAATGAATAAAATGAAAAGTCGTGTCGTGGGCAGGATACCTGGAGCACGCGTATGCATTTTGAACGCATTTCTGTTTGCATTTTTACCATCATCCGTCATACCTTTCAGCTTAGCGTCCAATCCGTACATCTGCGAACGACGCGGGGCGCGGGCGGCGGCGTGACGGGCAGTAAGGAAGCGGTTCTCGATGATATGTGAAAAGAAGCCACGACTTCCTGATGTGTGAATGAATTCCTCAGACTTTTGCTACTGAAAATGTGATGATCTATATGACTATGAGCTGTTTCGAGATGAGTGCTGGGAATTCTATCGAGAACTTAACGGAATCAGTTCTTCTTCCCTTGTCCAGAACCAAAAGAGACATATAACTGGACTTGTTTGTCCCGCGCTTTGCATAAGCAATATAAATAATATAAAGATAGTGTGCCCGTCCGTTGCTGTCCAAGGAATCGGACTCAAGCACTATGTGTGATTGCTGAAGATTGATCGTGTGTTTAAAATTAGCAATGAGCAATGAGAGTGTATAATAAGGTCTTCTTCTGGGATTAACTAATTCAAATGCGACTACGCGACGAAGACGCAGGGAGCACCGAATGTGAATTGGTTTTTTTTTTAATTTTGCACATTTTAATATGTTTAAACAAATTTTGCATAAATTGTCAGTCTTTACTTTTGCTGGATAGATTGATGTTGTTGTTGTTTTTGGTTAAGGTAATAGATGGAGAAAAGAGGAAATAAAATAGAATGAACGAAGATTTTTCATTTATGTATTTGTTTTAGACTCATAAATGCCGGGCGGTGACCTCTTATGACACGAGCATCCGTCATGACAAGTTACTACGTATATATCTTAGAAGACACACATGTTGTGTTTCAGCAAAAAAAAAAAAAAAAAAAATGGAAACCGTGTCCGCGCAACTCTTTTTCTTAATTTTATTAAGTTCTCGCCTCGAAAAATAAAGCTAGCAAAGTATTATATTAATCGTGTATCTGTTTACCGTGAAGGCTTAAACATAATAGGCATAAGCAAACATATTCTTATGTCAAAATACAACGAAATGTCTAAAAGCCGAAGTATGTACGCTTTCCAGGTAGTGTCGATTCACATGCATCAGTTTCGCCGCTGTAAATCTGAATATAATGGCTATCTACATCGCGAAAGGGATTTCAACGTCTTCGTTATAGTTAAAGCCTGCGAACTATCATGATCGTTACAGTGCGGACGAACCAGTCCGTAACTCAGCTAGAACAAGAAAAAGAAAATAGATTATATTGTGCCTATTGAAGCATATTGCCCTGTTTCGTCAATTTTTGGATCAGTTTTGCTTACAGACTCAAACTGTCCTCCCTTTCGCATGTTACTGACGACACTCTGACAGATGACTGAATGAAAATGAAAATGATAATCATGGAAAATAAATTTCGTGATCGGAATTCAAATTAAATGTAGTAATTAATTGATCATTTTTTCAATATTAAACTGTCGCTTGGTTGGGAACTATAATGAACGGAAGCACACGAAAGCTAATGACAAAACCAAACGAAACATGCCTTTCCCTTCTGTCAAATGCACACGTTGACGTTACCCATGAAGGACGTTAAGGAACGGAAGCAAAATATGCATTTAGTTCATTTTTCGTCGCAAATGTTAGGGTTTTGTACCTCAACTAGGTGTCACACTAGTAACTAAAGTCAATAGCACTCTATATTCCACACCTTGTAAAATAAAACCTATTGGTTCAGTTATACAAGCACTTTAAGTCACCATCAACGGACAACATTTATCAATCAATATTATACATAACGTTGTACCTTGTACATTTATATTCTGGCACATTGAAAAACCCATAGCGATTTCTGACTCCCATCAAATGCCTAATCAACACGCTCTTTAATCCGAAATTGAAAAAAAAAAATTGCTTTACATTACGCACAGTTCAACATTATAACGATAATATGTGATGGTATTTCTTTTTTTTTTTAAGAATTACCGTGCCTTAGAAATGATATTTTATACGGAAGCAGGTATGGCCAGAATATCAATTAATTTTTAGCTTCGTTATAGTTGTAGTAAAAACGTTCAAAGAAAGCACGAACTCTATACATACCTTTAATAGCTAATCAGCATAAAAACTTGATTGAGAAAAAAAAACATGTAGTTTTATTGAATGGTCGAAGTGATTTCAACTAAATCCGATTGACACAATGGACTTATAAAATTAACCCTGCAAGTCTTAAATCCATTACAATTTAAGTTCACATTTTAACAATAAGTCAACAGCTGTATTGCAAAGAACAGTTATTTGTAGTTTATGACTGTACGTTACTATTTCCTGTTCAATTAAAGGGATCATGTAAATTTTCGAAACTTTCATTCAAATTAAAAATTTTCCACAATAAAATTTTGGCGTTATAGACCTGACACTTTGAGCTATTTTGTTGACCTTTTAGTTCTTTGGATTCCTCATTCGATAATTTAATTTGACCAAACATTTTCCTAACACTGTTAAAAGACTTTGTTGGTCTTCTCCTTCTGGCACGCCATCTCCAAGGTCGACCACAGTAAAATGCGATTCTTAGAATTAAGATTATAATTATAAAAAAAATATCTTCATGCACTTAACAACCGCATATGCGTGACACTTAAAGATTACTTCATGCTCTTTTGTTCACACTCCATCCAAGACATCATATAATATTAAATATCTCAAAACTAGTTTTTGCAAAAAGCTAATGAACTTTGTTAATATTTTTGTTGTTAGATATAAAAAATAGTCTTAAAATTATTATTATTTAAATTTCATCCCGCATGAGATCAAAAAACACTCATCAACTTAAATGACAACAAAAATGTTTAAACAAGCCTTTGATATGCAAATAAGATACATATATACTCAGACTCAGATTATATGGGCGAAAAGGAACGTCAAGTTTTGAATTTATGAGTGTTTGCGGTAAATGCTATATGGAACCATCAATTGTGAGCTTCGTGGGACAAATTTATACGCCGTAGTCGCATGATGTAAACTTCCTTTAGCATTTTTTGAATAAAAAAAATAAGAAAATGAGAAACTATGCTTTACACTGCAAAAATATTCAATTGCACCAAGATGTGTTTTATTAATAGTTTTGACTAAAAATCTACCCTAACTTCTTGCTAGGATTCAAACTATAGAGTTATATGTCTCCTGGCTTTGGAAGCTCAACGGTTTTTATGAGGAAAATTGCCTTTCACATACTCGTACTTTTAAATATTGATAAACACAAATCCGCTGGTGGCGGATAGTATCTCCAACATAGTATTGAAGAGGTACCCAAGCCAAGCGTAAGCTTTCCCATCTGTCCTATTCAGCACGACTCTTTCGAAAGAAAAAAATAAGCATTTCCAGTTGAAAAAGGCTTGAAAAGGCATGTTTATTTGGTGCCGACGAAATTTTTCTTCGATGGATGAACAAATTCCTTTCGGGCCGTTTCAATCTGATAATTAAAAAAATAAATGATAAACAATTATCTGTTCTGTCTCCGACTTTATTTCATGTTCTTATCATGGACCTCTTGTAAGGACTTCTTCTTCTTCTAAGACTCGACTGCTGCTGACTCAACTAAATTCCTTCTTCTGTCGTTAAAGTATAACATCCAGCATAACTATCCATATTAGTGGAATTTGGAATACATATTTGAGTATTTTAGATCGTTGAAAAAAATATTTTTCGTTTTCCCCCATCTGATTTAAATATAATCTACGGGGCAAACATTCGTTAAAAGCTTGATAATAATTATTATATCTTAATTGTTGTGCTCTTGTTACACACTTGCGCCTCCTGGATAGGGTACAGAAAAGAGGCGCAGGGACATAAGGCCCAGGGACATAAAGCCCAAATATTTTTTTTGGGCGTTATGACCCATTTACTAGGGACATAAGACCGAAAATTAATTTGGGCTTTAAATCCCACCCAAGTGGGTCTTAAGGCCGAATTTTTTTTCTGAAAAATGGGACATAAAACCCAAATTCAAAAAATTAGTTTGAATAAAAAAATAGTTCATTAGTTCATTTTCATGTTATAGGTATATATTTCAAAATCAAAAAATCCAATTCAACAAAATAAATTAAACAGCTTATATAAGCATAAACATAAACAACAACAAAAAATATAATTCAACAATAATCTTGAAAACGTTAATTTTATAAAAAAAATAATAGAAGTATTTTGAATTATCTGTCTGCAAAATGCACATAATAATTCATTTTTTCGAGCTATTGACTCTTCCTTTAGGGTTGAAAAGCAACTGCTACATATTTTAAAATGATTACAAGGTAAGAGCAATAGATTTCTTTGGGCTTTAATTTTATAAAACCTCTAAAACTTAAATTCAATATGCATGTTTCGAGAACCCAAGAAATCTATTGCTCTTACCTTGTAATCATTTTAAAATATGTAGCAGTTGCTTTTCAACCCTTTAGGAAGAAGAGTCAATAGCAAAAATTCAAAACCACGATTTTCCATTTTTTTTTAAACTTTCAGTTCTTATAAGAACAATACTCAATCAACACTTAATGTACTTTGAAGGTTTGAATATATGCATATTTTTTTTTCTCAACATTAAATGTAACAGTAGTCTTAATTTCGAAACTAATGAGCGCTTCAAATTTTGGGAGAGATTAAAAAACTGGTTTGAATGTCAACTAAACCAGGTGCGGAAGCATTAAAGTTAAGGGCTCAGGAAGAAAAAAAACTTTTCTCGCATTGAAATACATTTATTTTTATCATTTGTCAAGTCATATTATGTGGGACATAAAGCCCAACTTTTTTTTGGGGGCCTTATGACCCACTTGGGTGGGATTTAAAGCCCAAATTAATTTTCGGTCTTATGTCCCACGTAAATGGGTTATAACGCCCAAAAAATAAATTTGGGCTTTATGTCCCTGGGCCTTATGTCCCTGCGCCCAGAAAAGAACCCATAAATTCCAAATGAAACATTATGGTAACAAGGTTTCAATTAAACATCGTTGTAATGTTTCTTGTTTCACCTCGCTTTATCACTACTCTATAAACAGTGATCCAGCGAAGAAGTTAAATACATTTCCCAAATACTGGTTTGTCCATTATTTTCCCTTTGAGCCTGATTTTGAATGTATGTACATAGTCCTATCCGACAATCCTAAGCGCTCGTATTGTGTTAATTTCAGAAAAAGCCTTCCCACCCTCCTTCTTTATTCATCTATGATAACACCTCAACATAAATGCTGATGGCCTCATGCTAGACGTTAGACGTCAAATCACTAAAAAAAAAAAATAGGAAAATTAAAAGTTTTGTATATACGTACAATAGAGCCAGAGCCGTAATAAAGAGTCGAAAGAATTGGTTAACTTTCGATTATCCGTTTGCAATGCAAATAAAAACAAATTAATCTAAAGCGTGGTCCAAACATAACGCACGATTTTTCAACTAAACTACTGGGAGCAAACGTATATCTACATCTACCATTCACTCATTGGGAAAATGTCTTAAGTTTTGTATGTATACCCTTAATCCTGATAAAGAAAAGCTAATAACTGCTTGTTAACTTTCTTACAATAACAGCAAACAAAAAAAAAATTACTCATTAGTTTTTGAAAGGATAATGGATGAGGTGAACTGAAATGGAAAGATTTTGATATGAAGTGAAGGAAAAGATGGCGAATTAAGGGGTTCCTCAGACGCGTACGGCAACCATGGCAGGGTGGGTTAAGACAAACTTCTCGTGCGTCACAACACCTTGACGCAAAGCCAGGCATGGGTTTTGTCTGCACGGTTCTGACAGGACCCCTACTCCCTCCAACGAGCGTGAGGCCGCTCAAGCATGCCAGCAACCACCCCGACGGCAAGCAAGGAACCCGCAACAATTATCATCTTAATCTCAACGAAAATTTCTCAGTGCGAATACAGAAGCAACCTCTTTTACGTAGCTGGTGTTTCTTCTATTCAACTCCTGTTTTAATGTCCTGCTCGATTTTGACTTAGAGATGCGCAGTTCAGAGGAATACAAACCTCCTTTTAATAAAACCATTATCTTCTTTTAAATAGTGTAGGTTATAAAACTCAACAACTATGACATATGCAACTTTTAGGTCGCAGTTTCTAGCCTTATAGGCTAAGAAAAGAATCATATATTCCATTACAAGTATAATGTATAATAATTTTAAGACATTTTGTTGACATGCATTGATATTTTATTTAATGGCTACGAGCTATCAACTCAACGTTTTTTTCAAACAACTCATAGCGCCATTAAATCAAAAAGTCAATTTAAACATAACTTACAGATTACAGTAGCCCAGTTGGAAAAGCTTTTTTCAATGACAACATTTTTCACAGGCTAATTTTTTGTATACAGTTCGATATTGGTGTGGTTTACAATCTGAGAAACATCCCCAACTTTCCCATGTATGCTAGGTCAATTATATTTCAAAAACAGTGTGCTTGAGACAAAAAATATTTCACAAACTTACATCTTAGTATATTGTACATAAAATTCCCCAGAAAGTTTTCACATACCATTTACTATTTAGAAGTTATAGTTATATCACTTAAAAGTCTTATATGGTTCCCTAAAGTATGCAATTTTTTGTTGGCAAATTTCTTTAATTCACTAATACTATGTTTCCACCGGCTTGATTTAGCAAAATGATTTATAAATCACGAAAGGCGGTCACACCGAACAATAACCCGATTTAGTTTGACATGTATTGTATGTCAACTTTGACATTACATTTCTCAATTTCAATTTCACAAACTTCTACTGCCAAAGCTCATGGAAAATATCTCCAAATCGGCCTATTTCATTCTTTTTTACTGTCTGAATTTGTTTAGCATTTCTAGTAGGGATAAATTCATTTTTACATATAAATAACCAATAAAATAACCGAAAAACTCACCGACCACAAGCAATTTAAATTAAAAATTTGACAGTTTTAAAATTATCATTTTTTTGTGGCTGAATGAAGTGCTGAATCAAGAGAGAGAAGAGAGAAAGTTATGTTTGATTTTATTTTGTGTAGATTTGCGATGACAGATACGTAATTTATACAGATAAATAAAAATGAAGTGTCTGTTTGTAATTTCAAAATATCAGTTTTTTACTAAATGTGTATGAATTTATATACGGTACTTATAACAAAAACGCAATTTTAAAATTTTTTGTCTGTCTGTCTGTTTGTTCCGACTAATCTCGGAAACGGCTTTACCGATTTTGACGGTATTTTCACTGGCGGATAGCTGATGTTGTAGGCTATTTTAATTACTCCTGTAGGTGGCGCTGCGGTTGCAATTTTCAAAAAAATTATTATTTATGGGCCGATTTTGACGGGATTTTCACAGGCAGATAGCTGATAAGCCGAATTAACTTACAATTACACAGTATCTATACACATAAATACAAAGTGTAAAATATCAGCTATTTACAAAATGAATATGAAAGAATTATTATTTTCAATACATTGATGAATTTTGGCGAAACGAAGTTCGCGGGTCAGCTAGTTTAAAATAAATCTAGCTTAAATCACGTAAATATAAATCATGAAAAGGTATGGTAAATCACATAATTTATTATATGATTTAGATAAATCAAGTGATTTAGCTTAATCAGGCCGGTGGAAACATTTTCGTTTGTTTACCTTTATTTTAGTGTTAACGACAAAATAAAGCCGTAAGCAAAACAAACAAAATTTAGATTAAAAATGCGTTTGTAAAACGGCGTATGTTAAGTCTATCTTAAGCCGAAACCAATCTAAACATAAGCAAAAATATTTTATTTTTAATGGCTTAAGTCCTGAGATAAGCTCTTATTCCTTTTACAAACCAAATGAAATGATTGCTAATGTGGACTTAAGTTAATTTAATCTCTTTATCCGAATTAAACCTTGTAAAATTCACCCAACAGTTGAGGTGATACCTTGCTTTGGCAAAAATTAAGTCATCATCTACAAGAGCTAATCGGGAACTTACCGGACCGCCTGCCATTGCTAAATCATAACAACATTTTTAACGATTATATTTTCCTTATTCGAAAATATGATTGCCACATTTTAAAAAGAAATTAAGCATGACAATAAGTTCATGTGTGATTTGTCAATGGCGCCAGTCGCATCTAGTTAAAATTTAAATCATCTGTCACAAAAAATAACACAAACATTTTTTTCTCTAATTTTATATAGCAGTGTTTTGTCAGGAAATTGTAATTGCAAGTACATACTACTTTATTTTCTTTTAAAAATTGAATTTATGTTTATAAATAAAAGATGTCTTGCTCAAAGAGGTGAATTACCAGTATAATTTTTATATACTTTTATTTAAGTATTATCAAAGTTTATCTGATGCAAATTTGAAAAAACTAAATTAAAATATATAAATATTCAATTTGCACTTTATTCCTTTTAGATAATAACATTTTATTGCTTCTATGTTTTCTATTAACATTTTCAGTTATTGACTTGTCTACTACTTGTCATTTCAATTATAATTTAATATTTTAAGAAATAATTAAATCGAACTTACAACAAGAACCTCGAATCATCATTCAACCAGGTGCTTAGCTTACTAGCATCATCGCATCATTCGCATGAAAATATTACCTCGACTGCGCACCTGTATCTAGGTATAATAAGATTTATTTTGTCTATTCTAAAATCAGCCTCAGCGGCCTTCAGCGTCCTTGACTTTTCCAGTGATCGCACGAGCTTACCTGACTCAAACTTCATCATCATCATTATCATCACCACATCTATCTATCTCAGCCAATCTCTCCTACAGTACTGTTTAAGCTTCTCATGGAACGAACATCTGCTCTATCAAACCTCATACATCCTATAACTTACCTATCAGCTTGTATACCTTTAAAGTTCATCAAACAAGAAGGAAATAACATTTTGATAAATATACAATTTTACGCAGTGATTCATACCGAAACCAGCAATGTATACGAATACGTACAGGAACGCGAGGTACGAGTTCTTATGAAGACATAGACATCATATATTCCGTGTTGGCTGTTCAGGTGGAAAGAATTCCAACATTGTAACGAAAGCCGTCTTCAGAAATAATTATTTTCATCACCGCAATGATTACGCTAATGAAGGTGATAATACTTTGATTGCTATACACAAGATGCTAGAGATATGATGAAGAGGATCCATGACGTTAAGGTTGTTAGAGAGCTAGAATCAATGAGGTCTCCAACGATGAATGCATTTATATCTTCCGATGGGCTTATAATAACGTTAACTGGCTTGTTTTTAATGATGTGACTTATTTGGTTGTTTTTCTTGATATGTCTTGACTTAGATGGAACTTAGAGGCATTATAGACTCTCTTTATTAGCACTAATTGCAAGGGGCAACCAACTCATGAAGTGGTATTCGTTTTTCATTTAATCATTTCGGTTCCGTATCCGCAATTGCATTCATAACTACATAATATTGATTAGAATCAATATTTTTAAAATAATATCATAACTATTTACCGTTAATCTCTTAATAGTGCATCAAAGTTTAAGTATACACAATCTATGAATAATGCGGCTTATCAATTTATTTATAATGCACATAGTAAACAAAAGAGTTGACATACAAACTTCTTACCGTGTTTCGCATAGTGTAGTTTGCGGGTTCCCACTGCTCCAACACATCGGTGTTCTTAATTTAAATCCCTACATATCCGTTTATTTTGTAATATCTCAAACTCCAAAATTGGTAGAAATTCTAAGAGAATAAAGGATGACAATGAAAGGCTAAAGCGTACTGATTATCAAAAAAAAACCACACGGATTACGAACCCCCCCCCCCCCTCCCCCGCCCCCCGTAAGAGGGATGATTGGATTAAAAGATATTGCGATAGCGTTTTCGAAGCTTCGAAGTTTTGATAACCGTTTTTCATCTAACTGTGGAACAGCTTGGCTGCGTGCAATTTCCACAAGTAGCACAGTGTTACTTAAAGAAAAATTTAAGAATTCTTAAGCGCTAATTGCATTCTTCTTTAAGAAAGATTTAAGTTCATATTAAGTAGAGAAAAGGCTCAAGTGGGCGGTCCGATAGAAGGAATTAAGAAGATAAATTGATTCTCAAAATCTTCTTTAAAGGGAATAACATTCTTCATCATTTTTTACTCCTTCTTAAATCGGTATATCTTTACACCTTCTTTGATATAGGTATCAACTCCTTCTTAACTCCTTCTCAACTCTGTCTTATAAGAAAAAATTATTCATAACAACAGTTAAAAATAAAATGCACGACTGGGTCGCACGTACTTGCTCTGTGGAGGGAGCGTATCGGAATCTCGCTTTTCAAAAATCCCGAAAAAAAAGTATTTAAATCTAAATACTGCTTTTTTAAAATCCCGTCTTCTAAAATCCCGCTTGTTCAAAATCCCGATCTATTATAATCCCGCTTTTTAAAATCCCGACAAATCCCTCTAATCCCGTTTTTTTATAAAATAAACTAATGTTATAGAGTCACGCGCAGTACAAAAAATAATGAGAAATAGAAAAAAAATATGAGTAAAAAAGGTTTTTTGCGTCGCATTGCTTATAATATACAAATCTAGTAAAATAAAAAAAATTGTTAATGGTTTAAAGTTTTTTTTTTGTTCCCTTTTGAATAAAGCATTTCTTTATACTTTTTTCTTGTAATTTATTGAAGATAGTCATATTCATTGTTAAAATAAAATGCATTTAAAAAAATCACTCTATGCTTAATTTATTTTAATTTTCTTACTATCCCGCTTTTGCAATCAAAAGTAGTTGTTTTATTTTAAAAAACATTTTATTTTTTAAAATAAAACAATTACTTTTGATTGCAAAAGCGGGATAATAAGAAACGGAATATTAAAAAACGGAATTATAAGAGACGGGATTTTAAAAAGCGGGATTTTAAAAAAGCGGGATAATAAAAAGCGGGATTTCAAGAGCGGGATTTTAAGAAACGGTATTATAAAAAGCGGGATATTGAACCCAACCCCTCTGTGGATGAAAACAAAAAAATGTTTGAAAAAATTGGGAAAAACTAAAAAAGTTTGGCTAAAACTGGAAAACCCGATATACAGAAGTTTACGATAAGAAACCTTTAGTATATTAAATTTAGATGTCATCTTTTGGGTGCTATAAATGATTAAATGTCCGCTTATGGCCAAATTAATATAATTGTTAAAAAAAATTTCCGTTGTTATCATTTGTAGCCAAAGGCTTAAATGCAGTTTTCTTCAAAACATTCTATGTATTACATACAAAGTTTAATAAAAATCGGTAGAACATTTTTTGAGTAAATTAGAAAAAATTACGTAATTTGGCCAAAACCTAAAGGCTTTTCTAATGGGAGCCACCATTTAAAAAAAAAGTAACTGAAAAAATGCAATGCCATCTGAAAGGTAGTTGTAAGGAACTATACCAAACAAAGTTTGATTGAATTCGATACAACCGTTGACAACTTATGACCATTTGGAAAAAAAAAAACGTTAAGACCAGATCTCCGTTATTCGCAATTTTTTGCCAAAAATAAAAAAACGCAGTTCTTTTAAGAACACTAAAAGAATATAACACACAAATTTTAGCAAATTAGAAAAAACCAAAAAAAGTTGGCTAAAACTGAACGGCTTGTTGTATGGGAGCTACCATTTAGAAAGGCTTCACTAAAAAATGTACAAAGCCATCCTATAGAATACTATAAAGAACGATGCCAAACGAAGTTTGAGTCAATTCAATCAAGCCGTTGCGAACTTGTGGCCATTTGAAAAAAGCCTTTTAAACCTGATTTTCTTTACGACTATTTAAGCCAAAAACAAAAAACGTTTTTTTGCTAGAAATATCTTAAGTTAGTTAAATTCTAAGTTTAATCAAAATCGTTAGAGTCGTTTTCGAGCAAATCCAAAATGAAAAAAATCGTTACATGAAAGGTACCAGTTTGAGCCGGGCTAAAACGAAACAAAAAAAACCTCGACAACGGTTTTTCTTCAAACTGCTATATACAAACTGAAGAAAATCCGTCAAGTCGTTTAGGCTGTAGCATGACGTGAAAAAGCGCATATCCGCACAGACGCACAGACAGACCGACGGACGGTATGGCGAAAACAACTTTTTTGGGCTTCTCTATCATCGTAATGTCATGTTTGATTAAAACCTCGATTTTTTTTTTCTACACGAAACCAATACCAATATAGAGCAAGTAAAAAAAGATTTATTATAATTTTTTTAAAATTTGTTGTTTCTTTATTTTTTTTTTTTTTTTTTTTTGCTCTGTTCTGTAAAGTCCACATTTGTATTTAATGGCTGAATCACAACGACGCGTTCACCTCAGCTTCGCGTACGTTACGTCGAACAAGCTTTACGGACGCGTCGAGATGAAAGCTGACAATTTGACTTTTGAGTAAATCAAATAATCGAAATTAATAATAATTCTGAGGAAAAAAATATTTTATGTCTTGCAATGGAAACAGAAAAATTATAGAAGTTTTTGGAAAAGTGGCTTATACTGCCTTTTTAGAATGTGAGGAGTTTGACAAAAGGGATACATCGGCGTTGGTGGGTTCGGGAGTTAAATCTAAGTAGGGATGAAGAAGGATTCTTCGCCCTGAACTTCGAAGCAACGAAAGAAAGAAAAACCGGAACAATTTTTTAATTTTTGTTATTTGTTCCAAATCCTTAGAATGCTTAAAACTATGATATAAATGCACACATCAAAAAAGAACAAGTCGATGATCCATGGACCGAGATATGTACATATATCAACGCATTTTTGAAATTGAAAAAACTCAAATTGAAACACACAGAAACAGTAATAATAATTATTTGAAACGTCAAATATCTGGGTGTTTGCTTAGACAAAAGCTTAACATACTCAACACAAATTTCCGAAAGTGTTAAAAAAGGAAAATTTCTAATGAAAATCCTATTTCCACTTTTAAACAGAAACTCCCATCTTAGCATCGAAAATAAGTTACTTATTTATAAAGTTGTCTTCCTACCTGCTATGTTATATGCGTCTCCATGTTGGTATAATTGTGCTGAGTGTCACTACGAAAAAATTCAAATTTGTCAAAACAAGATATTAAAGACAATTCTTTACCTTCCTTGGCATTTTTCAACTGTCGGCTTACATGAGATTGCTAATATACCTACAATAAAAGGAAACTGTTTAAACATATACGAAAGATTTATGTATAATTGTTCATGCAAAGAAAACATAATATTGAAAAATATTGCTGCTTAATCGGTATTTTTTTTTTTTTTTTTATTTTTATGTTTGTTATCTAGTTTTAAGTAGTTCTAGTCTAGTTTAGTTATAGTAAAATTGCCTATGAGTTTTTGTTAAATTTTCTCAAAACAAATATACACTTAAATTAAAAATTATCTCTCCCTTTTATTAATCATTTATAGTTGCTAAGAATCAATATTATTCTCATCTCTATATTGTAATTATCTTATATGATATTAATGTAAACTGATTGAAAGTAAATAAATATGAATATGAATAATATGAAACGTCAAACGCGCGCAAATGTTCAAACATTTCGACTTTTGCTTCACGTTTGCTTCATGCTACGAGGTTTGTGTACTTACTTTTTGATCCCAAAACGTAACGTTAAAGCTCAACTCTTCATTGTGAGCATTATACACGAATTCATATGTCTGAACTTTAGCGTTCTGTCAAAGCGAAGCTCAAAGCGTGCGTCGTTGTGAAGCAGGCATAATTGTAACTGAATACTTTTATTTATCTATTTTTTTCCACCACCCGGATTCGAACTCGAGTTCTTTCGCATGCCGACTCCGTGTGCACTATTTAGTAGAAATTTTAAGAAAGGATTTAAGAAGGATTAAAGAGGGATTTAAGACGAATTAAAGAAGTATCGAAAATGCCGATTTAAAATTATACTTTTTAAGGAGGATTGATTAAAGATGGATTTAAGATTGATTAAAGAAGTATCGAAAATGCCAATTTAATTCCGTAAAAAAAACTATTTGGGAAGGATTAAGTATCTAAAATCCCGATTTTATTTCGCAAAAAACAATCTTTAAGAAGTATTTAAGACGGATTAAAGAAATATACAATTTGGCCAAGTGCAATAATGACATTGACATTGTAGCTACTTGAACACATGTCTTGGAAGATCTCAATGACGGAAAGGTAATATACGCAGAACCTTTAGTAGTTGAAGAATAATAATCACAGCACCGACAACATATCCCTCTGAGTATGAGTACCATAGATTATTTCCAAGTTAGTTTAAACTCTAGATGTAAAATTCCATCTTGAAGACGGAAGAAATACAGTTTTTCATACAAAACAAATGACGTCTTTCAGACCGTTTTAGCGTCTTCCAGGTGAAATTAACTTTTTAGGTTTTATCCGGCGATTCAAAACGTATTACAACTTTTAACTCCTTGATGAGTTTCATCACCGGACACAGTCGAATTGGGATATCAGTACAATGATGTTTAGTGTGCTCGCAGTGACTTATGCAGAAGCTGTATGGACGAAGAAGGATGAAGGCAATTCTTCATCTTCCAGCGACGGTGTCTCGGAACAACCACCTTTTTTTCGCAACTGTGCAAGTCTGTATTTTTTCTCTAAAATCAAATAAACTTCTGTTTTTAACTTGTTTTTATAGGTACAATAAATCAAGTTATGGATTCGTGAAAAAAATGTATTTTACAAAAACTACGCTCTTAAAAAAAAAACCTCATCGAAACACCACGCACGAACTCATTTTATTGGAAACGTTAACCCATCTTTTGCAAGTCGATTTGATTGACTTTTATTGCACTCAATTACGAATTATCTGGTGATTTCCACAATTTTCAAGGACGCAGATTGTCATCATTATGGCGTTTCTGATTGGAGCATCAAATCAATAGATGCTTGCATTCCGTATCCGTCGATCGCCGCAGGGTTCCAAGACTATGCATAGTCTTTTTTTTAACGATATTTTGTAGTTTTAAAGCTGTAATCTTATTGACGACACAGCTGAAGACGCAACGTGAATCAGAAGTGCTTTGGACGAATGACCCTACTTTACGGTGATGACTTTGCGTGTGGATGCAATTCTAAAAATAGACAAGGCAATTCAGGGAAACAGCACTAAAGCAGTTGCACATACCTAATTTATTTCAATTTCATTAGTTTCCGTTGACCGAATGCTCAGATTGACTTGGACATGATGTTGGCTTTGGCACTCGGATCTCAGATCTTTGGATCGCGGATCTTGGATAGAATGTGTATATGTATGAATGTATTCCGCACGGATAGTTACACTCGCTCATTTTAATGCCCCTAAAGGATGAAGTGGTATATATGTTTGTATATGTGCTGAGAACTTAAATGCATTTTATAGCTTTAATAGAGATGCATAAGCCGATGCTGTCATTTAAAATAAATTAACCAAAAAGGGCAGTTTGTTTTTCATTCGAATCGTTCTTGTGGAACGTGCACGCAAGAGCGTGTGTTGTTCGTTTTATAGTCATGAAGCAGTCTTTTAGGACGATTCTATGAGGGAACATGAAATAACCATCTCGTTGATGACTATTCGCTATTCTTGAGATACATATTTGCAATAGGATGAGGTTGGAGCTGGAAGTGGCGCCAAAATTACGACGATCAATGTTCTTTTGATGCCATTATTTAAGTTGTAAAAATCTACTAAAAACTTCTTTCTATGGGTAATTTAATTATCTGAAAAGTCGGAGGAAATTAAAATTGTGAGAAATGAATAGCTACACACTACACAGTCTTCCCAACCCGAGTAATAAAGGAAGACTTTTAAGTGATCTTGTTGCTATAGTTCGCACTTAAATGTTTATATATTTTTTTTTTTTTTGCTTTTCTAGTTTTTCGTATATTGTGATATCTTCAGCAAGGATTTATTTGCTCATGTAACTGTTTTCGATGGAAAGATAACTTTGAGGTTAAATTTGAACTCTAGCTATGGCTCTATCTAGAATTCTAGTGGCCAAGTCTTGTCCTTCATTATATTATTTTATTTAAACGTTTGATTGTTTCGACATCTAATAAAGAATTGGTTAATAAATTCCACATGGTAAACAAGACTCCTTCCATTATAACAGCCCAACAATAACTGCAATTTCTTACAAAAAAGAAATTTGGAGCTCTCAGGATTTCTTTGGGAGTCTTACAATCTTTTCTGAACGAACGTGCTCTAATGTGTGACAGTGGTGTTGGGTGGGGCTTGAAATTTTGATATAAATAAATTTTTCGAAATTTTTAAATAAATATTTACCTAGACTAATTTGAGCTGAATAAATTGAGCTCCTATACCTATAAATATGTGCAATTTCGAAAGAATCGGTTGAGCCGTTTTCGAGATAGTCGAAAGCAAACACATTGATTAATTTTTTTTCAGCCATATGATTGGTCGTACCTAAAAAGTTTCACCGATTTTTTTAAACCAAAATCGTTAGAGCCGTTTTCGACAAAAAATAAGCATTAATGTATTGCATTTATAAATAAAATACTCTTTTTATTTATTAATAATTTATTTAAAAGAAACGCTTTTGAGAAAAGAAAAATCAATCGAATGAAAATATTTGAGTTTACAGAAAAATATAAAACTCCCAAATACAAAATTCAGCAGGTATTTTTTAAAAACATAACTGAAAGGTAACATTCTTTTTTAACTTCAACACTTTCCCTTGTTACCTGAAAGTTCAGTTTTGTGTTTTTATTATTATATAAGTCCCATTTGTTTGCATAAAATGTTAACACGTGGACTTGGAAGTGGTTTCGTCATTACATCTGCCAGTTGCTTCTCTGTTGATATTTGTTGCACCAAAATTTTTCCTTCAATAACTTTTTCCCGGATAAAGAAATGTTTAATGGAAATATGTTTTGTCCTTCGGTGAAACTCTGGGTTTTGTGCAAGTCTAACCGCTGCTGAATTATCCACTTGGATAACAGGAAGATCCTTTAGTTGCAAAATACCATTGAACAGTCTGCTCAACCAAATGACTTCCTTAGCTGCTTCATTTGCCGCTACTATTTCTGCTTCTGTAGTAGATGTGGACACCATTGCTTGCCTCTGGCTAAGCCAAGAAATAGCTCCACCAGCATATTTTACAACTACTCCTGAAGTTGAACGGCCTGTTTTCAAACAACCTCCGAAATCTGCATCGCTATAACATTGTAAAATACCTTTTTCTGCGCCATGATAATAAGTTATTCCGAAGTCCAAAGTTCCTGCTATATATCGGAACACTCTCTTGACTCGGGTAACGTCTTCTATATATGGATTCTCAAGACTTCTTGATAGGAATCCAACGCTGTATGCAAGGTCTGTGTCTAGTACCAAGCATTAAGTACATCAACGCACCAACTGCTTGTCTGTACGGAAATGTGTGATTTTCCATGTCTTCTTTCCCTGTTTTAATGGTTTCTTGGTTTGCTATCATAGGAGTTGAAATTGGTTTGCACTCCGAAAAATTAAAACGTTCCAGAATCCTTCTTGAATACGCTGTCTGCTTAATTTTTATGTTCTTGTCCTTTTTCTCTATTTCAAGTCCCAAAAAATAGACTGCATCTTTTAAAACAATTTTGAATTCTGTCTTGAGTTCGTTTATGAAGAAATCCAAGTCGTTTTTGTTGGTGGCTCCAATCAATCCATCATCAACATACAAAACTAGTATGAGCTTATTTCCATTTCGCTCTCGAATAAACAAACATGGATCAGCTTCACTGGTTTTGAACCCCAATTTTGAAATAAAAGTTCCAAAACGTTTAATCCAACATCTTGATGATTGCTTCAAACCATACAAACTTCTCTTGAGCTCACATACTTTATTTGTACCGTCATTGTATCCCTCTGGCTGTTTCATACATATGGTTTCTTCAAGTTCTCCATAGAGAAATGCTGTTGATACGTCGAATTGTGCAAGATGCATCCGCTCACTTGCAGCAATGCTTAAAATCGACCGTATCGTTCCCATCTTTCCCACTGGGCTAAACGTTTGACAGTAGTCTATTCCTAAACGTTGGCTGAATCCTTTCGCTACTAACCTTGCTTTGTACTTGTCAATACTTCCATCAGTATTTTTCTTTAAATTAAAAACCCATTTGCATGGTATCGCTTTTGATCCTTTTGGTAAAGTTATAAGTTTCCAAGTCTGGTTTTCTTTAAGTGAAGCAATTTCCTTTTCCATTGCTTTTTTCCATTCTACTTTATTTTTGCTGTTGGTCGCCTCTTGGTAACTTTCAGGGTTTTCTGTAGCACTCACGAATTCTTCCGCTGCCAATACAAAATCGTCATACTTCTTTGGTTTTGTCAATTGTTCACGATTTCTTAAACGTTCAGCTAATGATTGCTGTTGAATATCTTCTACTTCGTCGTCAAAATCAGTGTCATGGTCGGTTTGGTGTTCTTCATCGTAATTTTCTTCTGTTCTTATTGGTTCTTCTTCTTGTTCTGAAATATCTAGTTCCTTAGTATTGTCTTGTCTTTGTTCTTCTGAGTACTTAACATCACGGAGAGATAGTTTGGCTGTGTCTAAACAAATTCTTGGCTTTTCTTGAAACTGGACATCTCTAGATAAAATCACTTTATGATCTTCCTTGACATAGATTCTGTAACTTTCATCACCATCATATCCAACAAGAAATCCTTTAACTGCCTTTTTGTCCATTTTCTTTCTTTTCTGAATCGGTATATGTGTGTAGCAAGTAGATCCTATTATTCGGAGATGTTTTATCCTAGGTTTCTTTTTCATCCAAAGTTCATAAGGACTTATTCCATCAACCGCTGACTTTCCTGTTCTATTCAGAATATATGTATATTGCAGAGTTTACTAATTCTGCCCAGATTGCTTCAGGAAACTGAATTTCCGAATTCGAATATTTAAAAGTTCTTGACATCTCAACAATAGTACGGTTTTCTCTTTTAATACCACCATTCTGTTGAGGTGTATATGGTGCTGTCAGTCTTTGTACAATTCCATTGTCACGAAGGATCTTCTTCACTTCCGCATTGTCAAACTCACCACCATTGTCACTCAATAGTTCCTTTATTGTGTTTCCTAATCCTTTTGCATTCGCGAGAACCTCTTTCAAAACATCCTTGACATCCGATTTATGTTTGATAGCAAATCCATAACGAAATTTTGTGTAGCTATCCTTAAACACTACCAAGTATCGTTTTTTCTTGAAGGAATCACAAAAAGGTCCACATATATCAGTGGACAAGAGTTCACCTGTTTGGTTTGCTTTCTTCCGAGTTCCAAATGGTAGTCGATGTAACTTTCCATATATACACGGCTCACATATGTTGTTGTCTAATTTTACTTTTATACCCAACTCTCTTAAAAGCATATCCTTAACATGGCGTTTGTCTTGGTGTCCCCATCTTTCATGATAAAGCTGAAGTGTTGAATTGTCTGCAACTGCAATATATTCAACCCAAATTCTTGATCAGTCGCAATTGTTCTTATAGATGCTTTGTATAATGATCCATTTAATTTGCGATCACCATACAACACCATTTTTCCATCCGTCTCAAGCCAGCATTTGGTTGCAGACGACTTGAAAACACTGTTCTCATTTCTGTCTTGAGCTGCTAAGACTGAAAAAAGATTTCTAGAAACTTTAGGTACATACCAAACATCCGTGAGCGTTATTTCCTGTTCTATATTATTAACTTTGGACATTGCTCTAATATTTCCCTTTCCGATTGCATGAAGAGTTTCATTTCCGGCTGCTTGAATACTACATGGAATCTTAAACTTTTTGAATTCAGTGAAATGGTCCGCAGAATTCGTGACATGTCTAGTTGCTCCATTGTCAATCCACCATTCATTCGAGTATGTTTCATTTGTGAGAATTTCGTTGCAAACAGATATAAGTGAAACATTTACATCTACTGCATTGCTCATTGGATTATTTGCTTGTTTGTTTCTATTTGGTCGTCCTTCCGATATCCATTTTCTGCAATCTCGAAGCCAATGTCCCTTCTTTTTACAATAATTGCAAGTATCTTCTTTTCTTGACTTATTGCTTTTGAACTTTCCATGATCTCTTTTATCTGTTTTTGCTACTAATGCCTCTTGAAAAACATTTTCACAATCTTCAGGTTTTCGAAAATTCCTTTCGAACATACATAGCTGTGATGTGAGTTCATCAAACGTCTTTTCTGTGTCTTTTGTTAACAGCATCCAACTTGACTTGAACGTTTCGAATTTGCTAGGTAAAATGTTAAATATTTTGCACACTAGTATCAAATCCGGCAAAGCATTGTCCTCCTTTGCTATAAGGCCATTATTTAGTTCGTTCCATAGGTTTTTCAACTGAGCTATATGCGTTGAAACATCATCACCCGTCTTCCAGGTGAAACTAAAAAGGTCGGAACATATTTTATATAATTGGTCCTTGGAAGTTGCCTCAAATTGATTTTTCAAAGCCTCCCACGCTTCATGTGCCGTCTCTTTATCCATGATCTTCTGATAAACTACATCAGTGACCGAACTAGTTATCATAGATTTAGGATAACTATTTGCCTTTCTGTAGAGATCGCATTTCGCCTTATATTCTTTTTGCTGATTTTCTGTAGCATTCTCTCCCAACGCTACTGGTTTTACTAATTTTCCATCGATGACGTCTATTGCTCCCTCATGGTAATCCAGGAGATCCTTCATTTTTCTTCTCCATATTGGCCAATCTGCTTCACCAGCCAAAAGTTTTATGTGTTTCGCCAGATCCATGTTCTTCTTTGCAGTGCTTCACAGTAAATCTATGTATATTCTTAAAAAATATTTTTGTGATTCTTTTAAAATATCTGAGCTGAACCCATAACCTATTGCATTTATAAATAATATACTCTTTTTATTTATTAATAATTTATTTAAAATAAACGCTTTTGAGAAAATAAAAATCAATCGAATGAAAATATTTGAGTTTACAGAAAAATATAAAACTCCCAAATACAAAATTCAGCAGGTATTTTTTAAAAACATAACTGAAAGGTAACATTCTTTTTTAACTTCAACATAATGCAGGTATACCTACCGTTATTTTTTGAGCTAAAAAAAAGATTTCAATTTCCCATACATATACATACAGACAGACAGACAGACATACGGACGGACAGAATTTTAAGACAAAGATGGTCTAAAAATTTCGTCTTCGCTATCATCGTAATGTCAGGTTCGCATGATCGAACGTTTAAGGTTACATGCTATTAATGAAACCGCCTAACTATTGTGCATCAGCCCTCGACTAAATGAAGAGAGGGAAGCAACTTAAACCTATATATCTTTTCCGAGATATTTTCATTATTCTGTTCTGTTTAACTCTACTTTGGCCATATTGTAAAGGCATAGTAAACACTCGCGAGTTCTCTGTCATCCAAGGCAAGTATTGAAATAATTATTCATCTCGAATACCAGAATCTTTTCTATTTGAAATAGAGCTACGATGAACCACACACGGATTCCAAAGACAATCATCTAGCCAAAGGGTCAATTCAACAAAGCAACTTTATCCTGCTTTCAATAAAGATACTAAAAACAGCCATTTTGTCACATCACTTAGGATCACTTAGCTGTAGCCAGAGAAGTATTTGTAAGCCTGGACAGATGACAAGGTATACTTTATTACGCTTTTACTAGTCATTGGATGTCCTCACAAGATGTAATCACTTTTTCTCACTTGAAGCCCTACCAATTGGGATTTTTTCTGATCTGTCTACCGAGATCTCCACATGAATTAATGAAATCAGTCTCTGGAATCTGGAGAGTAGCAAAAAGAGCAGAGTTTTTAAAGCGGATTTACCTAGCTGGGTTGCCTTATTTGAAGGTTATATAATTTGGTCTTCATCTCAACTTCAACGGAGCAATTGGTTGTCCATTTCAATCTAAAGCACTCTGGCTTTTCAAAAAGTCAACTAGTACATTATTTATATTTTTCTCAGATATTTACTACAAAAAGTCATACTCCAATAAAGAAAAGGATTATTTCTCAAAACACTTCAATAAAGTGGAGCTATTCTTAGAACAATTTTTAATTTATTATTTAAGTTAATGTGTTATTAAAGTTTTTATAATGATAATTTCTCATATCCTAATGTCTATAACAAGAAAAGACAGTTCAATATTTAATATTCATGTTTACAAAGATATGAATTAACTACGACACAACAGTGTGTCAAAAACATATAAACAAATTCTTAGCATAATTCAAAGATAAACACAAAATTTAAACAAAAATGATGAGTCAAATATATACCAGTGTTAACTACGCACCGCTCGGCTCTGATCGTGTGAGCAATTTCCTATTTTCAAATCACAACATAATCTTAAATATAGAAAATATAACCAAAATAGGCAAAATGATTATAAAAGGTATTAAAAGTTATTGACTTCCATAATATTAAGATAATCTTTTGTGCCGTTTAACATAAACCAATAAATTATTTAGTCTGTCAAGTAACGTCTTTCTTAACCAATTATTATAGATACGTAGATACTCTTTGATATTTTCTATCCTTAACCAGTTTTTTTTTTACGAATACAAACATTTTTTTTTTTTAATAATTGAATATTTAATAAAGTTTTACTCATCGCAAGTGCAAAATAAACAAAAAGAATATTATTTTTGTATTTATTGATATTAAAAAAAAAAAAGACAATTAACATCATTATTGCTGGTTTCGTGTTTGTCTTTCGTATTCTTATGAAATTCGGAATAAAAATGCTAAAGAATTCAGTAAATTTTTCACACATCATATAAGAATAAACATTTTATTTTGATTATTTAATTAGACTCTGTTATATTTGGTGACATGTAGTAATAAATTCAAACATAATGTGTTGCCAGGAATTACATACAAAAGGATTTGACCAAATTGCATGGACAGGAAAGCCCATGCAATTTGGTCAAATTCTGTTGTTTTACACACAAATTGTGTTGCAACATTAAAAGTACTGACTTGATTTAGCTAAATCATTTAATAAATTATGTGATTTACCATACCTTTTCATGATTTAAGCTAGATTTATTTTAAATTACGTATCTAATCTAAACAAAATAAAATCAAACATACTCTTTCTCTCTCTTGATTCAGCACTTCATTCAGCCACAAAAAAAAATGTCGGTGAGTTTTTCGGTTATTTTATTGGTTATTTATATGTAAAAATAAATTTATCCCTGTTAGAAATGCTAAACAAACTCAGATAGATAAAAAACAGATAAAATGGGCCGATTTGGACGCGCTATTTTCCGGAAGCTTTGGCAGTAGAAGTTTGTGAAATTGAAATCCAGAAATGTAATGTCAAAGTTGACATAAATGTCAGGCTAAATCGGGTAATTGTTCGGTGTGACCGCCTTTCGTGATTTATAAATCATTTAGCTAAATCAGGCCGGTGCGGTGGAGACATAGTATAAAGTAGTTTGAATTTTCAAATATTTTGATTTTTGCTTCACCTTCGCTTCATGCTACGTGGTTTGTGTACTTACTTTTTGAATGCCAAAACGTAACGTTCAAGCTTAACTCCTCATTTGTGAGCATTATACACGAATTTCTATGTCTAAACTTTTGCGTTCTGTCAAAGCGAAAATCAAAGCGGCGTTGTGAAGCAGGTATAACTATGAAGAAGAAATTGATATCATTAATTAAATCGATTTGCTTCTTTTAAATATGTAAGTTGGATTAAAGATACTATAAAAGGTGTTTTTTTTTTTTGTTTTTTTTTTTTTTGGGGTACAGAACTATAAGTTTGCTGCAGAACTTAATTGACAGCCGTTTTAACATCTGTGATTTATCTTTAGTTTTGTTTGCCATTTATTCATAAACCGACTGACGCCTGAACAACGCATGTAAGTTGTGCAATTTTATTTCGAAAAACAAGGTTCTGTTCGTGAAACGCATCGAGCACTGCGTCTATTTTATAGTCGACACAATCGTCCATCAAAACAAATAATTCGATTAACGATGAAACGTTTTCGCACCACCTTTACTCTTAATGATTAAATTCATCATCTGAGACGTCCGTCGCCAACTGCTGTAGAGAGCATCATAAAGGAAGACCCAATTGATTTTATCCTTACAAAGCAATCGGATTTTTGACCATCCACTTTATCAATGACTTTTTCGTTCCTGATTTGAATTGAATTGATTTGGGGAGCTGTGGACGGCCCAACATGTGACACAGCGCTTTCCGCAATTTATTTGTTACATAGAATAGAATATTTTATGTGGGGGTATGTGAAGCCGCTAGCTTACACCAACAAGTCAGGACTTGGAAAACAACATTTGCCATGTTATTGGCGATGAACAACTTCAAATGCTGCAAAGTGATAGAAAATTGGACCTCAAGATTAGACTACACCCGAGCCAGCGGCGCGGCGGCGAGGCGGTGACCAGATGCCAGGTATCATATTCATACAAAAAAGGGCAAATAATTATCTTTCAAGTGATCCAGGGCCGGATTAACCATTGGTCAGAGTAGGCAAATGCCTAGGGTCCCCGCCCCGCACGATAAAAAAAGAAATTAAGAATGTTTCGCGAAAGATAAAATTGTGCCTGCCGAGGAGTTGTATAAATTGATTTTTTATAGTATGGTACAATCAACTTTCCATAATTTTTGATAATTTCAAACGCAACTGGTACCTACTTAACTTTTCAAAGTTAAAACTAATAAAAAAAAAACTAGAGTGTATGTAAAGTCGGTTTACGGACGATAATTTTACGTGATAACCAGTTCACAAAACAGTTCATGTGTAGGTTGTATCTCTCCAACCACCCACCCCAACTACCCACTGTTTTTGACATTATCCCCACCCCCCAAACACCGTTCAGTTTATCTGTTATTTTATTGTGTAAAGTTTTATAGACTGGACGTTCAGCTTTTGCCTAGCAATAAAACAATATCATTCTCCGCAAGGCGTTAAACACGAGAAACCTAGTAAAATCATCGTTTTTATTGAAACCATCAAATAATCATGAATTGATAAAATTATAAATGCGTATCTTTTATAAGATAGATATGATTAAATCAATAAATATTAAGTATTTGAATAATTTATTATAAATATTTGAAAATAATCATCTTTTGTACTTTGGTGGGAAATTTTACTAGCAAAACTAATCCGTCAAATATCCCTGAGGTTTTTTTTTCAAGCCACGGGTAGGTAATTACTGTTCCTTCTGTGACATCTGAAGGTCGCGCTAAAAAAAATTCGTTTCGGCTATTTTTATATTTTAGCTTCTTGTTGCACAGAACTCTATATATGTATATACTATGTCGTAAGTAGCTCTTCACGCAGTTTATCAATTAATAGATAATTTGTCAAACACCCCATCAAATTTACTATGCCTAATTGAACCCTTGAACTTTGAATTCTCCTAATTCTTGAACCCTCTTCAAAATATGCCTCTAAAGAAATAATTAGTAGCATCATTTGTCATTGTTTTGTTTATATTTGATCCATTGTAAACGCCACCTTAAAACAAACACATTTACTTAACAAAGAAACAAGTTTCATTAATAAACTTTAAGGAATTTACATATACGAGTACATATGATGTGAAAATTTAATTCCGAAAAAGAAACACCAGTTATATTTGCTGACAAGAAAGCAATAAAGATTGTACTCATTATTCCAGATATAGATATTTTTTTAGTTTTTTAATACTTACTTTATATAACTTTATAATACACTTCCAGCTTGTCGCTTTATTATAGTTGCTTATATCATTAGTCATAGATAAAATATATATATTTGAATCTCTATGAGGCAATCAATGTAAAAATATTGATGGACACACTAATTTTTGTTCATGGTACAACAGCCAGCAGGAATCCGTTTCGTTTGACTATTTATCTAATTTAACCATCTTTCGTGTATATCTTAACACAAAGCCTTAATATTATTTCTGAGATTTATTTTTTTTTTTAACTAATTATATTTTTGTATATATATACATAGCACATTGCCATTGATTACTCTTTGCAATAAATTTTATTGGCGCATGGATAATAACTGCTTGCGATGATAGAATTTGAATCATGATCAATTGTTCTATCCGATTCGTGAAATTATTTATAGATATTTATTTTTATACAACTTGTATTAACAATCGAGAGTGAGTATTTCAAACGAGAACGCAAGTTGTTTACTGTTTTTTATTATTTAACACCATTTCAAAAGTTCGTCAAAGATCTTATCTGTCAAACAAATCTTCGTTTACATTCGATGGAGAAGGGAAACTTCAGAATTTCAGGGAAGTGATGGCATTGTATAAATATTATAATCTGTAGTGTGTAGTGAGTATACTCCGGAGATGGCGTTCGACTGTGTTGCCCTCTAGTGTCTCAAAAACTTTGTTTCTTATCTATACAGATAATAAAATTATAACAGGTCGATGTCTGTATATTGAAGATATAGATGAAAAACTAATATGGGAAGTCTCTGTTAGACCCACAGAAGCCAAATCAACAGTTTTTAGAATTTGTATCTGTCTGTCTGTATGTTTGTATGCGCATCGCGCAAAAACTACTGTATGGAATTCAATTAGGCTTTCGCAGATTTATTGGTAGTAGTAGTAGTAGCCATACGAAATCATACCGCTAATGTTTACAGTTGCCTACGATTGCCTCAAGATGATGATGATCAAAAAAATTCGATGGCATTCTTCCCAACCTCGACAAAGCAGCGAGAGCTCTTCATACTTACCCTGCACAATCGAACAAGTTTAGCATGACTGCCAATATTTGACATGGTTCTACACAAAAGCTATCATAGGCAACTTTTAAATCGGTTCAAAAATGGTAAGTACCTCGCACTGGAAATCTTCTTTAAAAATATGTCGAAGTTCGAAAATTTGGTCGACGGACGGTTGACTTTGCTCTGCTGCTTAGATTTTCACACAGAATAGCCGACAATATTTTATAAGCACTAGGCTTATAAAGTCATCTCCCGCTGCTCCAGCAGCCTGCCTGTACTTCACTTAAAATATCGGTACCAGAACTTCTCCCAAGTCGGGTGGACAGTAGTCTTTTGTTCATGATTGTCCAAATTAAATGAATCGTCTAGCTGAAAGCGATTAAGTTGTTGTCTTTGTCGTTTAACAGTCTGCAGAAAGCTTCTTTACAAATTCCCAGCACTAACTGTGAATCTATTATGACATTATCACGCTGGTTTTGACAGGCATTCAGCTCAAGCTATCCACCTGGGACAAATAGTCTAAACTATAGTAGAACGTTCGAATATTGCTATTGGTGTAGCACCCCTCAATTGGTCATAATCTTCTAAATTGTTGTTCAAAAGTTCAACTTTAAGATAGCAATGATTAAAAATGATGTATTCGTACATACATACATAAATTGACACATAAAGTTCAAAAATTACCTACGTAAGTGGCTGGGAACTGCCTTTTTAGGATTTTCCCTTAGAAAACAATTTGACATTCAATAGGCAATATCCTTCAAATCAACTTCATCAAAATGCTTGGAAATCCAACGATATCCTGAAAATTTAAACTGCACTTCTGGGTGGCACAGACTTGCTCTAATGTGTGAAAGTGGTCTTTGGGACTGAGAATAAAAAACAAATGAAATTGTAAATCACAATTTTCAACGTTGTGTTGGAAAAATAAAGCGATCCCTTAAATTTCTTAAACTCTATTGAGTTCAAAATCGTTCAACATTATTCGAAAAATATTTTTTTTTGAGTTTGTGGAGTCCTAGAATTAGAATTGTGTAGTTTTTCATGGCTGAATCACAACGACGCGTTCACCCCAGCTTCGCGTACGTTACGTCGAACAAGTTTTACGGACGCGTCGAGATGAAAGATGGCATTTGAGTAAATCAACTAATCAAATATAATAATTCTAAGGAAACAAATGTTTGTTTGAAGTATCTTATTATAATTTGTCTTGAAATTCAGAATGGATAGAGAAAATCTAGTTTCAATTATAGAAGTTTTTGGGAAAGAGATCCTCAGTCAACGATTAGTTCTAGAACCCTACATACATATGTCCGGATGCTCATAGACATGTACGAGGGAGCAGTGACAAAAGAAAGATTTCCTGGTAACCACTGAAAATCGCTCTTATTGTCAACTGTGTTAGAAACTTAGGTGCAAAATCAGAAAAATCTTTTTAACCTGCTGCAGGTTTTTCCAAGTATCATAAAATCTGTGCGTTTTTCTGCATACTTGTTTTTGACTTTTATTTTAACAATTGTTACATTAATTCAAAAAAATATTAAAACTATAAAAATAATATCTTAATAAAATATAAAATTTATTCAAACGCATTTACAAAGGCTATTATTTCTCCTAAAATAAAAGACCTAAACGAAGTTTCTATCGGTAGTACATAGTACAAACATCACAATTACCGTTAACGTGAGTTCGGGTACACCAAAGTAAGCCTTTTCTTAAATGCCCAAAAAATTATATCGAAAGTTTAGATAGGCCTTTCCTGTTGAAAGATTTTTTGCTTAAAATGTACCCAAGAATCAGCATTTAAATTATTACCTATGAATTAGGGGACACCCTGTATAAATGCACACCCTTTTGAGACTTTTGTATTATTTGTTCCAAATCCTCTGATTAAATGCTTAAAACCTTGAAATCAATGCACACACATAGCAAACGTGGGATATCAACCCATTTTTGAAATTGAAAAAAATCAAAAGGAAACATACAGAAACAGTAACAATGGTTTGAAAAGTCAAACGCGCGCAAATGATTATGCCTGCTTCACAACGACGCTTTGAGCTTCGCTTTGACAGAACGCAAAAGTTCAAACATAGGAATTCATGTATAAATGCTCACAATGAGGAGTTGAGCTTTAACGTTACGTTTTGATATAAAAAAGTAAGTACACAAACCACGTAGCATGAAGCGAAGCTGAAGCAAAAGTTGAAATATTTGATGGCTGAATCACAACGACGCATTCACCTCAGCCTCGCGTACGTTACGTCGAACAAGCTTTACGGACGCGTCGAGATGAAAGCTGACATGTTTGACTTTTGAGTAATCAACTAATCAAAAATAATAATTCTGAGGAAATACATATTTTATTTGTCTTGCGAGGTTGACAAAGAGGATTCAAATCGGCCGGCGTTGGTGGGTCCGGGAGTTAAATCTAAGAAGGGATGAAGAAGGATTCTTCGCTCTGAGCTTCGAAGCAATGAAAGAAAAAGATCCGGAACAATTTTTTAAAATAACGAGGATGTCTCTACAATCTTTTGAATTGCTCCGGGCACTCGTTGATCCTCACCTAGAAAAAAATCTATGAGAACACCCACTGAGCCAAATGCGAGGCTATTAATTGCGCTAATGTATATATATTACCTCCTTTCTCTGTTCTGAAGAGCAACATTTTATTTAAGATTTATAACTAATATAAACAAATTTAATATCATTACCTCGATTTTTCCTTGCAAAAACACAGAAAACAATTAAAATTAATATATTCAATAAGCCGAAACAGTAATTTAAAACGTCAAACGCGCGCAAATGTTCAAATATTTCAACTTTTGCTTCAGCTTCGCTTCATGCTACGTGGTTTGTGTACTTACTCTTTTATATCAAAACGTAACGTTAAAGCTCAACGCCTCATTGTGAGCATTATACACAAATTCCTATGTCTGAACTTTTGTGTTCTGTCAAAGCGAAGCTTAAAGCGTCGTTGTAAACCAGGCATAAATGAAAAGAAAGTTTACAGACCAAACGAAGTGTTCCATGTTCTTAAAGGTGCTTGGAAGTAAGTCCCCGCTGGTACTAAGTTCACTGAGAGACTTGATTCCCACTTAATGTATGAAAAAAGTTAGGTATTCCAGTAACTAGATAATTATTTAACAGAGTCTGGATAGAATACATCTTTTTAGTTAAACGTTTGAACATAATGTATTGCAAAGCATTAAATAGTTTCTATGTTTTTTATTAAAATTAGAATCCACTTAATGCAATCTCATGATGCCTGTGAATGTTCAAACAATTTCTATTTTAAGAAAGGTTGTTCCTGAGCAGAGGGTCATCTGCAACTAAAGTGTGTGGTTTTCATTGTTCACGTTTTAAATTACACGCATCATTTTAACCACAATTGGGTGTTTGATGCCTTTAGAAGATTCCCTTATGTTGCCAATAAGTGATTCGAGTATAAGCCCAACATTGAAATGCCACATGGTTTAAACCTTATTATTGAATCCATTACCATTCGCAGTCGTGTTTTGGCGATTAAATAAATTTGATTTGCAGATCAATCTAATCAAATAGACAGATCAGTATGTGGTAGTTGAATCTTTTTTTTTATCTTTGTTTAACCTTTGATTCCAGAAAAAACTATAGACAATCCAGGAAACACTACAGATATAAACTCAATAACGGTGTAATGTTCCGTCCTAAATTTGAATTTCTTACTAAAGGCAACAACTATTATGATATTGACAGTAATTACCTAAAAGTGACAGCTATCCTTAAAGAAACTTCTAAAGAGCAGCAGAAGTATATACTAATAAATAACTCAGTTTACATTACAAACTGATAACCAAACATAGTCTGGGTAAAAAACAGAATCCTTTTTGTATGTTATAATATGTATATTGTAACTGTTCACGAGGTTCGAAGGGATGTTAACACCCTTTTTCATATATTGACACAGCACTAGCTAGGAAAGTTAAATAGAAGACAAAAGTAGATATACCGATCGCATTGGTTTTGGTTTAGAATGTCTGAGTATTTTTATGAAAGGGAAAAATTCGGCGCAGGGGCATAAGGCACAGGGACATAAAGCCCAAATTTTTTTTTTGGGCGTTATGACCCATTTACGTGGGACATAAGACCGAAAATTAATTTGGGCTTTAAATCCCACCCAAGTGGGTCATAAAGCCCCCGAAAAAAAGTTGGGCTTTATGTCCCACATAATATGACTTGACAAATGATACAAATAAATGTATTTCAATGCGAGAAAAGTTTTTTTTTTCTTCCTGAGCCCATAACTTTAATGCTTAGAAGAATCCGCACCTGGTTTAGTTGACATTCAAACCAGTTTTATAATCTCTCCCAAAATTTGAAGCGCTCTTTGGTTTCGAAATTAAGACTACTGTTACATTTTATGTTGAGAAAAGAAATGCATATATTCAAACCTTCAAAGTTCATTAAGTGTTGATTGAGTGTTGTTCTTATAAGAACTGAAAGTTTAAAAAAAATGGAAAATCGTGGTTTTGAATTTTTGCTATTGACTCTTCCTTTAGGGTTGAAAAGCAACTACTACATATTTTAAAATGATTACAAGGTAAAAGCAATAGATTTCTTGGGTTCTCGAAACATGCATATTGAATTTAAGTTTTAGAGGTTTTATAAAATTAAAGCCCAAAAAATCGCGCGATTTTTTTCAACCCTAAAGGAAGAGTCAATAGCTCGAAAAAATGAATTATTATGTCCATTTTGCAGACAGATAATTCAAAATACTTCTATTATTTTTGTATAAAATTAACGTTTTCAAGATAATTGTTGAATTATCTTTTTTGTTGTTGTTTATGTTTATGCTTATATAAGCTGTTTAATTTATTTTGTTGAATTGGATTTTTTGATTTTGAAATATATACCTATAACATGAAAATGAACTAATGAACTATTTTTTTATTCAAACTATTTTTTTGAATTTGGGTTTTATGTCCCATTTTTCAGAAAAAAAAATTCGGCCTTAAGACCCACTTGGGTGGGATTTAAAGCCCAAATTAAATTTCGGTCTTATGTCCCACGTAAGTGGGTCATAACGCCCAAAAAAAAATGTGGGCCTTATGTCCCTGGGCCTTATGTCCCTGCGCCAAAAAATCAGCAGGGTAGGGAATTCCAGAAGGAGTCTATATAATGTATACATACGCCCGAATTTAAGTTCAAGGGTAATTTGACGGATAACTGTTTTTGGCTTGTAGAAGTAACAATTAAGTAAGTTGGAACAAGAAACATAACACTTCGCTGTTAAAGTCAAAATTAAATGAAGTGCACGAGTGGGTCGCACGAACTTACTTTAATGTGTGTCAATGGTCTTGGGGCTGGAGATTTCAGAAGAAAAGCAGGGTAAAAATCATATGAAATTTTGTTAGTCATTAGTTAAAACTCTACCTTAGTTCTGTTCCGAATTTCTGCCTCTTGCGAGGAAGTGGCAAATCCTCCAGGATTAAATCATGTCATGAAAAGTTCTTCTCTGTAAACCGTTCGGACTCGGCTGTACATTTTAGGTCCCTTCCATTCCTGCAGAATATCAACTCACACACAGAAATGGCTGAGATTTAAGTCCCAGGCCCCGGCCCCGCTTGGAGCTGCTGTGCCAACGACTTTTTTTATAAAATGACTTTCACATTAAAAAATTTATCGATATCCTTCAGGCGAGAGAATTTCCAAATCCCCTCTTTAGGACTTCATAATAATACTGTGTACCAGTTCAGTTCAGCCGTTTAGGATGTAGGTGCCGATACAGACAGACAGACAGAGTTGTCCGACGCACTTTTTTCAACTTGCCCATCATCGTAATGTTATGTTAGAATGTTTTTTTTTAGAATGATTGTTAGAATGTTTTTTTTTTTTTACGAATTCATAACTTGCATTATAATAAATATAATAATGTACCTATAATCGCCAGCTGTGTTTTGAATTCTATCCCGGAGACGCAAATGAGTAATTGGATTATCTGCCCAGATGTGGGCATTAAAATGAATCTAATGAAGTTAATCATTATTCGGAATTTTCGGCGTCTTCCGATATGTGTTCGTTCCACAGAAGGTGGTTGGTGATTGTGATACACGTAACTAGAATCCAAATCGATTCTGTTTCGCCAATTCAAGCAAGTGCCACCCACAGATAGTGGCATGGGGGGTAGATTATGATTTTTAACGATGGACATCGAAGGTAGAATTATGTTTTTGAAGGATTTAATACATGGTTGTTGATTAGCCGTTGGATAATGCTGTCAATATCAGAACTTGATGAGTTTATCATAAGCTCTCTTTGCAGTTCCAAATCCAGAGAGCAGTAGTTAGTCCGGAAACGAATATGAAAAGCTGAGTGTACGAGTATTTCCAACTTATAAGATTACATCGGATACATTTAAGGAAACACTTATAGATAGTTTATTTGTATGAAAACAACACGGGAACTTGCAAAATTTCAAACACATAAGATTAAGAGCAAGTTATATCAATTTTGGCCCTCGTTTTTCAATTCATTCATCAATCTCATCTCTGAAATAAAAAAAGATAAAAGGTTTTTTTTTAATGATTGACAAATCTAAATCCGGAAAAATGACAGCCACAAACATAGCAATATTAATTTCATGCCATAAAAAAAAGATTAACATGTAATATGTGTTTCCATATACATTTTATTTTGATTGTTGCTGTGAAAAATTCTGCAAATTAAAATATATAAATCACGAAGGTGTGGGTAGAATCAGTTTTAGTAAAATTTGAATATTAGTCGATGACCTGCCCTATGGCATGGGTTTAAAAAAAAATACAAAAGTAGTTGATCGCAGATGAAGTAGATGGTTCCAAGCTTTCAAGAATTAGGTATATCATGCGTGTAAGAGAGAACTAAATTTGTGAGATGTTGTTAGACAAATATTTTAATGTATGTATAGTTCCTGTGAATAATAAACTGAACCATAATGCTGTACTTGTTGGCTGATTTTATATTTGGAAATGTTCTTATTAGCTAATTTTTAATCGTTCTAAATTGAACATATTACTATTATTGATAAGTAAATGAATTGTTTTTAGGTATTTTTTAAAGGAACACGTTTATTTTGACAGTACCTATCCTTCTTCAAAGAAACGCAGCGTGTATTCGCACGCACGAGTGTCTTAAATCACACCAGTTTCGATTGAGTCGACACGATTTTCTTTTCTTTACTGAAAAACTAGCTAGCACCGGACAACTTTAAAAAGGTAACAATATTGCATAAGGGGGACTGACTACGAAAAAGAAGTTTATTCGCAAAAGATAGATGGACCATTCACATTAGTGTACCTTTTTTGAAACTCGTGACACTAGTGCAAACAAATAGCCAAAGATTAAAATACTTTTGGCAGAAGTAGGCATCAAATTTTCCGAAGAGTATTTACATCTGTTTTAGGTGCGGAGCTGCATGATGAATCCTTAAACAAATAAGCAAAATAGAATGTGCAAGTAGTGAAGCATTACGGTAATCCTTCTAGTCTTGCTATATAATTTCCTGCTTTTCATAAAGCAAACTATGGCAGCCCTGTTATAGCTTTAACAAGCGACCAATCTGAGGGTCAAATATCTTGCCTTCCTATTCCTACACTGTCAATTCTTATTAAAAAAAATTGAAAAATTGTATGTCATAAATTGTTGAGCATTTTATCAGGAATTAAGTCACATTTTCAGAAAGACACAAGAATGTTCAACAACTTCTTATAGTAAGCATTTAATAATTATACTTTCCATTTATTTAATGCAATTTTCAACACACAAAATAAATGAATCTAGAACAAATTACAAGAAGTAAGAAAAACTCATTCGAAGATCATAATCTTCACATGACCATGTACCACTTAAAGATTTTATCACATTTAAGGTTCGTTCTTATTTAATTAGTACAGATTCTAATTTTAGTTTTATAGGACAGTTCTGTGCAAACTTGACAAAATAAAAAATCTCTTCATCCAGATAATATTTTGTTTTTTTTTCCGTTTTTTTTTTTTTTGTTTAAGAACACCGATACCGTTAGTGTAGGTAACCCAAAAAGCATGTGACTCATTAAATTAAAGTAATTTGGTTCATCTTGATCGATTCTGGACGAGCATTTAGCAGGCATAAGCACATTTCTTTGGAATTGTAAGCAGGGCACCGGCACAGCATGGTAGCTCCATTATCTTGTTTTAATTTATGACACCATCGTTGTTTGGTATAAGCTTTATAATTAACTTGACTTTTTATTACAGTTTGTGGATGTAATCTGATTTTTAACATCCACGGAAGAGATTTACCAACAAAAATTTAATAGAAAAAAATCTATTGCTATTATAAATGAGCATCGCCATATCACTTGGGTTAATGCACTATTCAGTATGAAAAACATTTTGGTATTAATTAAATCAAATAGATAACTATCGAAAGGTTTTCAGTCATTTTAATTAACACTGTTCCTCGAGATGAAAATATTGTCGTCATAAGATTAATGAATTATCACATCTGCATTACAAAAGTAACGTATTTATGTTAAATTAATTAATTGGTTATGTCACATCAAATTGATTTCAAAGTATGTTTTTATAAACTTTGGTGTTGATGTTTCTAATAGATCATTTATGGTTTATATGCGCGTCAAAATTTGTCTTGAGAAATAAAGGTTATCAATTATTTTGACAAGTACTGCTTTGCTGGTGATGCATTGTGATAGAAATGAAGATTAATTTAATAGGAATTCAATTAATCCATTAGCAAAATGAACGGCAATGAAAGCTGACTATTTTAAGTGGTTTACGGTGGCCACAAAGATATGATTCTGTTGACTTACATTATAGCTCTTGTGTGGATTGTGGAAATCTTGAATAGCTGCTATTCAGAACTTGTCGATCAGGGATATCAAACGAACAAACAAGATATTTACATTTAGTGACACTGTGATGGTGAACGTCAATTTGTTTCATAAAACTAGTTTATTTTTAATCAATTAAGCAGCGTTCACACGCAGACAAGACAATGCGACAATACTCAATTGTCTTGTCCGAGCTTCTTGAACGGGGTTGGACAAGACAATGCCAGCCAGTCGACATCTCGATATTGTCCTCAGAGATAGGTCGGCAGGCTAGCTCGGAAGACAATAGAATGGCAATTGTCCTGTCCTAGAAACAGTTGTTCACATTAAACAATGATTGTCTTGTATCATTGTCTTTGCCTCTGCGATGTCCCATGTGAACCCCGCTTTACGGACAAAATTCGAAATAAAATGACACCTGACGATTGTGGCATAAGGTGTGAATGCTCCTAGTGCTATAGTTGTCATTCTTACCTCTGAACCGGAATCGATGTTCCCTTCTTTTTTAGAACAGAATCTGTCATCTGGTGCCCAACTGTCATTTTTAGAATCATTCGGAATGCTCACAGAGTTTCTGTACTAGCAAACGAAAACACTATTGAAAACCAAAGAGAATTTTAGATGGGAGTGAAATTATTCTTTGACATTTCATTAATTTTAAAATTAAAATTAATATAGTCTGGGGTCTTGTTTTCGCGATTCATAATTTAAATAACGTTAGCAAAATCTGTTTGAATTAAAACTTTAATAAGGCACCAATGTAATACTCTTACTTTTGAAATCACATCGATTATGAAGAATTAATTGATTGCAAGCATTGATTAGTTTGTTTTTACCACGGCCTCGCCGTATCCGCAGAAATTGTGGTACTTATCAACTTCTGCCACAATATGGTAAATGATCAAATACTGATTTTATTTGTATGTGTGTTGAATTCAATAACCAAAAGCCATTGTCCTCACACTTGAATCGTTGTTGGCGTGGATTTTAATGCTCATAATTCTACGTAGTTTCGGTATTCTGGCCAGACAACACCCGGAGAAAGATAAACCGAGATGTTCGTTAGTTTTAAATCAGATTACTTTAAAGTTGGTTTTAGTCATCTTATATTTCCTTGAAGATTCCATTCGAAAGATTGTTTCGCTATTTTGTAGTTAGTTTTCCTCAGTATTAGGCCTATCCAATGCCATTTTGGATTCGAAATGTAGTGTAAAGATTAAAGATGAAAGAATCATATTGGTTTCATTTGAACATTGTCTTATTTCGTCATTACTTCGATCAACAATACTCTACCAAATTTGGAAAGTTGGGTAGGAGATAACATAACCTGTCAATGCGCATTGGTTTTGAATGTTTTCAAATAAAAATGAGAGGAAAAATCCAGCATTGCACATTCTTTTTGTGCGGCTAAAAAATAAGTTTCTTAACTTAACAGTACGTACAAAAATAGACTGGAGGGTAAAAAAACCAAATATGTTCGGTAATGATTCTTACACCTATCAATTTTAAGGCTATTTTCTTAATCCTATGCGAAAACGAAATGTTGTCTTCATTAAGCAAAAGCAAAATTTACATATATCTTCTCAGCAACTGCAAGTAATTGAGGCTTTCCAACGTGAATTGATATGAAACAACTTTGTTTTAATGAACGAAGAGCAAAATCTTAAATATTTTTTCAAAGCTTGTAGGTATTGAAGAAGTAAGATGATCAATCATCGGCGTTCGCAATTTGTTAATCATATTTGATGGTAAAAGTTCATTGAAGACAGTATTTCCATTAGTAACAGGCTTTATGTAATGAATGCAAGCTTGAAATTGTGCCACAACGTTACTCTGGACACCCTTTAAACATGTTACTTGTGAACACGTAGTAGTTTTCCTATTAGTGAGATCGTGGGGAAAGACTTCAAACTCCGGAAAATTAAAGGATCCCTTTTCCTTTTTCCCTTTTTGAAATGATGTGTTTATGTAGCAACGCACACTGGGGTACCAGCCTGCTAACTTAAATTTTATTCATCAACACTGTTGTCATTATCAGTAATCCCATGATTGCTTTCTTTGTTGAACTTAAGGGATGTTTTGGCCTTACTCCCTTATTGCAATATTCACATAATCAAACCACAAATGTGGATTAATATCTCCTATTCAATCTTATCAAATTTGCACTGTGAAATAAAATTTAAAAACTATTCCTAACCACTTCATTTCGTGCAAAATTAAAACAAAAAAGTACCAATCACTGTCTACATTATTTCCTCATTTGATTGACAAATGATTTCGAAGAATATCCCCACATCAGACACAATCAATCAAATTCAAATTTGTCTTATCTTACAGAAATTATATAATTATTATTCAAAAACATATGATTGATCAAAAAAAAAAAAAAAAAAAAAAAAAAAAAATACACGTTGATGGAATTTCAAAGAAGTGACCTTCGCATTTTTTTCGCCTATATCTGCCGCAACTAATTATTTAAATATGTAAATTATTTATCATTTTATTTAAGGAATTCTTTTCAACTTATGTAAACATTTTTTATCTATTGAATTGTTTTGTTGACAAAATGAATTCCTTAAGACATTCAAAATATTTTTATGTAAATATCTATTTAGTTTAAAATAAACAATAAGGGTTTATAAAATCACAGCTATTTTTTTGTAATATCTTCGTCAAGCGAAAACAAATTCTTACAAAATTATATTAATAATCATGACGGTAAAAAACAAACTAAAAGCAAAATGTTTTTCTCACAAAAAAAAAAACAAAAAAACAAAATCGTGACTCTAGCATATAAACGTTGAAATAAAAGATTCAATAAAAGATTCGACCTCAAGTTTCCGGCAAAATCACCAGTTTGCAGATTAGTTCTTTGTCTGCGAGAAACCTAGATTTATCCAGGTCTCTTCCAGAATCGAAAGTGGCTTCTGTGCGATGCGATGTTTGGTTTCTTTGTTTCGGGATATAAAAATATTAATTAAGAGAATTAAGAGAACAGAACACGTTATGTAGATTCAAAATGGGAATTCTGATTCGTTCAAATAGGCTTAAGGCAGGAAACAGTGAACCTCACTTTCGCAAATTTTAGATTTTGGTCAGAAGATGAGAACACCGACCTTTTGCAAATGTCTTTGAATTGTTCGATAGCGAGTTGATTGATTGACTTTATTTTGTATGAATTTCACTCTTATTTTATTTAAGTCATTAAGAAGATATTATTTGTTTTGGGAATTGAATTGTTTTTGCTATGCTTAATAGACTATAAATAATAATGGACAATCCTTTACTTTAAGACAATATTCGTTTTATTTTCAAACTTGGCTTATCGTAGAATCGAAAAAGATGATTTAGATCCAAGCGAAGCCTCTAGTTCGTGTTCAGAATGACCTACTCAGTCAAAATTGTTATGGATTCTTCTACGCTAGAGGGCTTTTTTAGGGTAACGCAATAATTGTTGTGCATGTCCCTTGACGGTACCATGACATAAGGTCATGTGACATAAGGCCATATTTCGAATTATGTCCTTATGACGCTTTTGTAAAGCGTCATAAGACCATACTCGTACATATGGCCTTATGACATATTACTAAAGTGTCATAAGACCATATGTTTTTGTGACATAGGGCCATACTAAAAAAAAGCAACTGACAACAAAACGTTGTAGGTAATATTTGCAGCGAATTTGAAGCTATTATTTTTGTATCTAGTGTTGTTGCTTTTGTAATTGCAACTTCTCGTAAATTTTATTATCATAATGACATGAGCTTGATAAAAAAAAAATAATAGCTTAAAATTCGCCGCAAAAGCGACATATGGCCATATTTCAAATTATGGCCTTATGTCACATGGCCTTATGTCATGGCATCCCCTTGATATCATCTCCAATGATATATGTTTTGATATACATATGTTTAGATCCAAGGAAGAAGGAAGTGCTTTCTGTCGAATTGCATCATCAAAGAAGAAATTGGTTTACCATTAAGCGAGAAATAGTCAACAGGAGTCGACTTCCATTACAAATTTAGGTCGGAACTGAATCCATTTCAACTTCTGGTTATTTGTAAAAAACGTCAAGAACTCAACGTCATCATCAGTTCCAACGCTCATTGTCGACGATAAACCTATTGTCAGCTCTTCAGAGAAGGCGAATATGCTCGCAGCTCATTTTGCTGCAAGTTCTACGTTGCCTGCAAGCAACAATGCCCCTCCTGTACTTGAGAACGTTAATTCTTCTATGGGACAGATATTTTTCCGCACTCGTACAGTAGCAAGAGTACTTCAAGATCTTGATATACACAAATCCGCTGGCCCGGATGGTATACCCCCTTTTCTTCTGTAGAAGTGTTCTTCATCGTTGGCAAAACCACTGCGTTAGCTTTTTCATCGCTCCTATCGTTCAGGAATCTTTCCTAGTAGATGGAAAACAGCATTTTTCCAGCCCGTCCCAAAAAAAAGGTGGCTCCTCCTCCCCCTCCTCCTACCGACCAATTACACTTACGTCCCTTCTTTCCAAGGTCATGGAAACGCTGATAAATCGTCAGCTGAAGAAATATCTCGAAGATCGGGAGCTTTTAAATGACCGGCAATACGGCTTTCGCAGCAATCTGTCCACTGGTGATCTGATGACATATCTCACCGAACAGTGGAAGAAATCTGTGCATCGCTTTGGCGAAAGCAAGATTATTGCGCTTGATATTTCAAAGGCATTTGATAGAGTTTGGCATGAAGCTCTTTTATCGAAAATGCATGCATTTGGTATCGATGATACTCTTCTTCGTTGGATTATAAGCTATCTTCTGGACCGTTCAATACAAGTTGTATTAGACGGTTTCAAGTCTGATCTCCAGAAAATAAATGCTGGTGTGCCCCAGGGCTCCGTTCTGTCTCCGACTCTCTTTCTCATTTTTATAAATGATCTCTTGTCTGTGACTTCTAATCCATTAAATTGTTTTGCTGACGACTCAATCCTCAGCTTTTCATATACGTTTGATAATTCACGGCCTTCGCCTTCGGACGTGTTATTACAACGAAATCGTATGATAAGCTCATTAAACTCCGATTTAAACAGCATTGTGAATTGGGGTACTAGAAATCGTGTGGAGTTTAATGCATCGAAAACTCAATGCTGTCTTTTGTCGTTGAAGCTAAACATACCCCCTATGCCATTATCCATGAATGGTACTTGCATCGAGGAGGCCGAAAAGCTATCAGTATTCAGTACTCGGTATGTGTATTAGTGACAGTCTTCGTTGGAATGATCATATACTTGAGATTGCCAAGAATGCTGCAAGATGCTTAGGCTTTCTTAATAGATGCAAGAAGTTTTTCACCTCTTCTGATCTGGCTACAATTTACAAAGCGTTTATACGCCCTAAACTCGAGTATAACTCCCATCTCTGGGCAGGTGCTTCTCAAACTTTTCTCCACCTGCTCGACAGAGTTCAGAAAAAAGCGTTAAAATTGATAGGAGAGAGAAACATTATGGAAACATTTCCGTCACTCGAACATTGTCGAAATGTCTCATGTCTTTCCTTATTTTACAGATTCTTTTACAAAAAATGCTCACTCGAGGTAGCCAGCTGCGTTCCATCCCTTAAACATTTCCCCCGTAATACTCGTCTTGCTAAGAACGCTCATCAGTTTACACTTGAGCCCAATTTCGGACGTACCGTGAAATATAGAGATTTTTTCTTTAGCCGTACAACACGAATGTGGAATGGATTGTCTGGCACAATTTTTCCTTGCCATTTTGATCTTCAAACATTCAAGATCAATGTTCATCGACATCTCCATTCCGAGCGATAGGAAGTTATCCTATCGCTCGCGCTGTGACTTATCATTAAAAGGGCTATAACCAACCCCTTGAGCGCGTGTGCATTATAAAAAAAAAAAAAAAAAAAAAAAAAAAAATAGATACTAAACGAACTGATTAACTCTGGCATTTTTTGTTTGTTATATTTAATTTTAAAAAACTTATAAAATAACTAATCAAGTCCAAATATTTAAGAAATGCTGGTTTTTCTAAAAAAAAAAAAGTCACCCGAGCTGATATCCACTGCTCGAATAAGTTCTTAATATCTGATATAGCTTCTAAGTATAGTGGTAGTGGATTGGAGTACCAACTCTCGTTAATTTAATTTAATGTTTTCTAAACTTTCTGGGTACCTATATGCAAATTTTTGTTTGTTTTATTTAAAGCCTATATACTCGTATCTATTTTACTTCCTTTGAAATCAAAATAGTAAAAAAAAATTAATTTGAAATTTGGTCTTATTTTCATCGTTTTTGAAAATGCATAACCCCAAATTTGATAATATATTTCGATCAGCGTCACCTGTTTGTTGTCAGTCGAGTTAAATACCGTTGGATTTGATAAATAGATATCTCAAATTCCTCAAAACAATGCACAGGAATCCCCGGATAAGTACCTCTCGCTTAAGTGCCTAACCCGCATAAGTACCTCTATTTTCTCAGAACCAACATTTTTAAAGAATTTTTTGTATGAAACTCATCTTTTAAGTGCCTTTTGCTTACTTAATTGCCTCTTTTATATTTAACTTTTTTTGATATTGACCTAAAAATAATTTTTTTATGTAGCTAATTCAAGTTGGGTCTTAAATGGTGAACGCAAAATGCTGCTGGCAGTTCATTGGAGTATTTGTCACTTCCTCGTGGAGTCAGGTATCGAACCCAGAACCTTCGGAGTGGCAGTCCCACACACTAACTACTAGGGAGCGGGTCATAATACCGGTTGTCAAAATTCTGTATGACCAAAATTCTGTATTTCAGAATTCTGTATTTCAGAATTCTGTATTTCAAAATCCTGTATGCCTAATATCTGTTTATCCAAAATGGTGTTAGTATAAAATTCTGTTTTTTTTTTTACAATACCACAGCTAAGCATGTGCGAGTACAACCAGCATTTGTTGCAATTATTTATGAAATGGCTCATTTAACAATGACCTTGGTATGTAAGGAACAAGAAAAACGAAATTTTTAAGAGAAAGAGACGTATATGTACGCTAACTTGCTGTCGTCTCTACATACATAACTGTATGAATCCATACTTAAAAGTGGTTAAAATCTAAATTGATTCGAATATTTAACATATTGAGGTTTACGTGCAGCAAAAATTTTGTGAACATGTAGCTGTTGTTTTTTTTTTTGTTGTTGTTATTGTTGTTGTTGATGTTTTTAATGTTGTTCATATAAATTCATTTTGATGTTCTGTTTTCAAAATTCTGTATTTAGAATTTTGAAATACAGAATTTTGCCCGTACAGAATTTTAAAATACAGAATTTTGAAATACAGAATTTTGTGTAACCAGAATTTTGAATAACAGTATTTTGAAATACAGTTTTTTGTAAACAGAATTTTTACCATACAATATTTCGACCCCAACCCCTATTCGGAAAACTCGTTCACCTCGATGCAATCCGGTTTCATAAAAAATCACAGCTGTATTACTTTAATCTTCATCAGTCCTCAAATCAAATGATTTGATTAAGATGACTCCATTGCATTTTCAATTAACATTTTTTAGTATTTAGTTTTAAGCAAAGTAATAAGGCAGAAAATACTAAAACAAAGGCCAAGTTATAAATTTTGCATTTCAGCTGACCGATAAGTAAAGTGTAGTTTAAATAAGCTAAGTTGACTGTACCTATAAATCCTAGACCTAACTATATGTGTAACCCCATAATGACCCCAATAAATGAAAAAAATCAAACTTAAATCAGGCCATCACTTAATACAAATATTTACAATTTCACTTTTAATTTCCTATTGACCTAATTTTTAAAAAGCTTCCATAATAAATTGATTCCCATAAAGATATTTTTCATCACTCTCTTCAAAAAAAAAAAAATACAAAAAAATATCTTAAGAAAGGTAAAGCATCTCAAGATATACTTATTGCGTATTTCTATTTCACAGTTAAAATAACAATAAAAATATACTCTTATACGAGTATTATCAATTGAAATCAATCTTTTAAACCCGAGGGCATATTTTGACCAATTATTATTGTTGTTGATGTTTGATTCTGCTAAGCCAAAACCTCACTTACTCCTAATTCATCTTTATTCTTCATAATTATTCAATCTCAATTGGTTTTGACTTTTGAGAGAACAGAGAGTATAGTTTAATGAACCTCAGTTTGGCCGCGTATTATGCTGCAGGGGCAAGATTTAAGTAAACCTAAGAATTGCAAAGCAATCAACTTCGCATACGCACGTCAGCAAAAGAATCTTTTTAGATTTTTCTGCAAAAATATCACACTTAAAGATCGAAAACGATGCCACTGATGATGACGATGATGCCCCAAGGCTAAAGGGAAATCTTAACTCTTGGGATCATCCAGTGACTCCGTTAGAGGAGCTAAATTATTTTTCTCAACCTATTCGTGCAGTGGCAGTATCGACTAATTGAAGTTATATTTTCCGTCACGTGGAGTGTGTGAATAGGAATGCCTATAGTTTCTACCTTTAAAGCCTATAGAGTCTGTAGACCAAGAGATTAATTGGAGTAATGATCGGTTGCTTTGGAAGTTTTTGTTTTTTTTTTTTTACTTCCTTAAGTGGATTTCTAGGATATTGACTTTTTTTTTACGCCAATTAGAATTTTTCAACAAAAAGGTAATTAGAATGACAAGAATAGAGAATAAAAGGTTTAATTAGAAGTTGAGTGGTTCGCATATTTGGAGCTAATTAAAAGTCTAAATGTATTGTGTCCGTGATTCAGCTTGACAAGTTGAAGTTTTTATTGCTATCAACGGAAACTACAGCATTTGATATTTTTGATGTCAATATTTTAATCATAACGATATAATCTCAAACTCCTATTCTAATTATGATGCGGATAAATTGCAAAGCTCCTCACACAGAACACATGTTGTTCATGTTGAAGGCTATAATATCATTGACTTCTAATAACGGAAAAGATTCAGGAATACCAAGCCCAAGCTTTTTAACTTCCTAATGTCAAACGGCACATCAGGCGTGTTGAAACAAAGCATTTAGTTTTATTAACTTTTCATTCCTCTTTCAATTTTATTACCGAACCAATAAGCCGCAAATCCATTTCCGTTGCGTGCTGTCTGCATCCAACTTTTTCTTCTCGGTCCTGTTCTACAGCTGCTCGGTCGATATGGCTTGCAGTGACTGGATCTTTAGAATTTAACGCAGACACCGTGTAACAAAGGCCTGCAGTTTGCCCGAGATGTTGGGAGAGCATTTTCATCTTTCAGAAGTATATAACAGCATAGATTAAAAAGTTGGATTCGATGAGGTCCAACTTGGTGCGTAGCGAGGAGAAAGGATTCCAAATGTACCACAAGCTTTGTTTATTCTATTCTTAACGTCCAGTTCCGTTCCGCTATCGAATACTCTATGGTTCCCTGCTTTAGAATAACTTAATGTGTGCCATTATTTTGGTCTTATGAGCGTCAATCCTAAAGCCAATCACTTCTCCGTTCAGTTACAGTTGCAGCGAGTGACATGGTATCAATGTGACTTAGTTTGTCAAATGGTCTCCAATGGATACCATGTCTTTCATTTGAACCCGCCTAGGAAGTCATCACATCGTCAATTGCTAGCAACAACAGAATTGATGACAAGAAATCTCCTTGTTTCACACCTTGGCGCACATCAAAAAGTAATCGAAAAGTTCTCATCAAATTCAATCCTGGACTTTATATTCTCGAGAATAAAGGCCCAACCATAATACGCGAAAGAAAAAGGAAGCAATTGTCAAAACCGAACGAAAAGTTTCCTTTCGATTTGTAAAGTACATCAGTTGCCCATAATAGCCTTTAGCAATAAGAAGAAAGAAAGAAGAAGAATACCCTTTAGAAAAAAAAAGAAATGTCAGATTTTCGTACGTAATGTACGCCTCAAAGCGTACATTACATACGGAAACGCAAGTGAAGGAAATTTTCCGAAACTTATCAAAATGCCATTTCGGGTTGGGTATACAAATCAAATGTATTTCTACTGTTTCGTAAGGCAACGTAAGTACCCATTCTTCAATTATTATGGTTAGCCCTTAAAGGTTGCAATTAACTTCGGAAAAACGGACAGAACTTCTATTAGTTTGCACAATTTCAATGCCATTCCGGTGTAAAATGATATCTTGCGTTTTGGCCTGGAGTTTGGAGTGAACTTGCATTTCTAGCAACAAGTCTCTCCATTCTTTAGTTTTGCACAACAAGATTTTGGAAAACCTTTCCACTGGGTTGCGCCACTGCACCGCAGGTATGGGCTTCTAATGCAACTATAATATTTCTTTCGCGTTGGTGTTGTCCATTTCCTCTATACATGGTTCAATCATCATTGGAGTCGTAAAATACGATTAGATCTATATCCCCGTACAAATAGCTTTTAATTCAAAAATCATATGGGTACGTGCTAGCTATAGGTATCTTAATATTATAAGTGCAGCCATCCAGCGACAGGATTTCTTTGGCTCAGTATATATTTGAAACATATAGAACCCTATAGAGGAAAACCGAAGGGCAAGGAGACGTTGTACAATGTACATGGTATTATTCCCCACTTATCGAACGGTTTATGTGCCTTAAGCTCGATTGTTTTTTTTTCCATAATGCTCACAGAACAGCCAAAAGTGTTTTTCAAGTATCTCTCTTTCTGCCTATTTATTTTGAATTTATTGTCACACCTCGAAATTTCAAACTCATAAGCTTTTGCAAATTATTGTCTAGCTTTATTTATTTAACGTCTAACGGATGTGTCAACACTAAGCAAGTTCTTTAAAAATTTGTCCTCTCCTGAATGATTCGAACTGTTGGGAAAGTTGAATGAGCTTGTAAATGTGTTTTTTTTTTATTATGTGAAACAATTTAAAAGTTGTTGTTTTCGAAACAAAGAGCTGAAAAAGTGAAGAAGATTATAAAAAGACTGAAGTTGCCAGATTTAACAAAGGACCATTTTGCGTGAACTTTACCAGTGAAGAATGATGAAACCCAATTATTGTTCCTGGATTAAGCGATAATACCTACATTATATTGGAATTCACTAAATTTTCTTGAAATTTTCAAGGGATTTGAAAAGAAAGTTTTGTCTTAAGAGGGACAAGTGCGTTCTTTTCGGAATGTTTCCATTTTCAGAAGAGATTGATTTGATGAAAATACGTGTGAATGAATAATTTAAAATGATTATCAATATTTCAATGTCTTTGTTGAGTACCTAACTACCATTTTTTTTTTTTTTTTATTATTGAATAATTAAATTTGGAATTGGTTTATAAATATTCAGAACAGAAACAGGCTTGGTTGAGGAATGGTTGGTTTGTTAAGGTTCATTCGCCTCTGGAGTACTACTTTAATTGTAAGCGTTGACATTAAGTTAAACATGTTACACATGAAGAGATAAAATACAAGACTAGGACGACAAATACTTTCCCTGAGAGTAGAATAGAAAGATGATAACAAATTTTTCGAGCAATAACAACTACTCCTAGTTGTATAAAATAAGCAAAGAAGTGCAAGTATTTTGTTTAAGAAGGGACGCATTTTGAGCGTATTGACAATTTTAGAAGATAAATACACTCTGTTCCCGTTATTCCGTTATTCTTAGATATCCAATTGAATTAGGTCCCTCATATAATTTTACAGATGCACATTGTATTGGAAACACCATTTTTAAATTTTACTGACAAAATTGCAATGGCATCCTATAGAAAACTATGAAGAGCTATGCTAAACAAAGTTTGAATTGAATTCGATTAAACCGTTGCCAACGATTTGAAAAAAAGCTGTTCAAACCTCATTTTCGTTATGATCGACCATTTAAGCCAAAAACAAAAATTAGCAGTATTAAAAATGACATAGGTTTGCGAAATAATGCGTTCAATCAAAATCGTTAGGACCGTTTTAAAAAACCTTTTACTTGAAAATTACCAATCTGCAATAAAAAAAAGAATAGACAACCGCTTTTCTTTAAACTGTTATACATTAGGTAAGTTTGAACAAATTCAATCACATAGTTTAGGATGTAGCATTGCTGGAAAAAGCGCACATCCGCACAGACATAGCGACGATGCGACGCACAGTATGGCGAAAATCACTTTTTTGAGCTTCTACATCATCGTTATGTCACTTTTGATTAAAACCTCAATTACCATGAAGTGGATGGTTCACAGTGATACAATAAAATTTACCTAAGTTTATTAATTATATGGCTTGACGAACGATTTGAGATTTGGTGATGCTTCCCATCATAATTAGATTGAGTAAGGGTAAATTAGAGCCAGCAACATTAGAGGAGTTACGGGTTAACATTAGTAAATGATGACATACATATGAACTGTACCAAATACGTTTGTATAGACTAAGGATTGCTGTTGCTTGATTTTGAGGACAGTAATTCAGCGATTGAATAGGTTAAACCGAATGTACATTTATTTTCTTCGGTTGACTGTATTCCTGCCAGTTTCATTATAAACTGCGAGGTCAACTTAGTACCTTTTTATTTGAATTTTTTTTAGTGGAATCGAAAACAACTATAGAATAGATTTGCGGGTTTTTCAAAGCGTGTTAAACAGAGCCGTTAAAGATTAGAGACAAATATCGAACGAATATTTTGTCGAATATAGTGAAAATAATTCTTGTTCCAACAATTTAAACATGTGAATCTCGATTCTCTGCCAAACGTTCCATTTGGAGACTGGATTAGATCTATAAATCCCCACACACACAAAAAATTTCCACGGACATCATAATTTTCTTGAAATCTCTAAATTTCAACTTCAACACTTAGGTACTCCAAAATTGCTCTTGACTGTCGATTGTTTGAGATGGCAGAACAGTTCAACACACACCTCACTCTGTAATATTCGAGGGAACTGAAAAAACGACGAACTCGTCACACCAAGAACGACAATAAGTCATGAACTGAGTACAATTAAAATTGCTGCAGGTAAATGTTTAATAAGACAAGATACTACTGAAAGTAACTCATGTTAACCGACGAACGAAATGAGACTAATGATAGATCAAAAACAGTATAAAACCTCGGATTCTCTAAGCCCTGCATTATTAGCTCGATTAAAGGTTTCATAGAAAGTATATCATTTTGCATCCTCTTTGTGCATGCCATGCAAAATCTAAAAGACGGAAACTCGTTGAAGGGGAATTCTTTTTCAATGATTGTAATAACCTTAGACATTAGTTCTTCCTAATGCTTCGTATGAAGCTCAAATTATCTCTTAGTTTAAGGAGAAAACACCTTAACTCTGGTATTACAACCCGCCTTCTTTGGACTAAGTATGACAGCTTTGTTGAGGTGACATCTACCTTAAACTAACAAAACCTTAAAGGGTATCAACTATTTATGCCAACTCATGCTTCCACCAGCATATTACTTAATTCATGTTCAACGTGATCCGTGGCGCAGTTACATCTTTAACTATTTTAGCCTAAAAATGCTCTGGACCAGGATCAGTTCCGTTTGAATCAGCCAGGGCCCGATCTAGGGGGGGGCGCCGGGCATTTGCCCAGGGCGGCAAATTTCAAGGGCGGCAAAATTTGAAAATTGAGGATTATTAAAGCTAATGTCTTTCCAAAAAATGTTTACTTGTTTCCTTCTAATTAAGATCATCATGGGAGAAAATATATAAATCAGAAATAATTTTGATTTTTCTCACACAAGTGGTGTGATGTGTGTGGGGAGCTGAAGTAAATGTAGTCTCTCTCAACTGTCAAGTAACCGAAGAAACACAAAACATTTTATCCGTCATCAGAAATATATTTATGTTTCTCTACCTTCGCAGTCCCCTCATACATAAATATGTAAGTACAGTACAATTACTTTATAACGAACTCTACTTTCTATAGTAAATTTCATTTCTTCTTAAAAAAAATATCCCATATTAGTTAGGTTCCATCGAATGTATAGATGTATTAAAAAATGTACAGTTATCTAGTTTAAGTTTGCAGGGTCGCGTTTCGAAGGTAAAACAAGTTCAATCCTCAGTTGTTTTAACAAAGCTGTCATTTGTACTTTTGACAATTGGTCCGATGAAGACTAAAGTCTATTGTCAGCGATATGATAAATAATAACCGAGAACAACAGCAATTTGGAAAGAGATTACTTCAGACGAGACGAAAAAGCTTTTCTATAGTGATAAGAGAACTGCATTTCAGAATTTTTGAAGTTTTATTGAAACAAGTGATAAAACTAAAGATGATGCAAATTTTTAACTTTCTTAATTGGAAGATGTTTATTCTTCTTCTTTCTTTCTTCTTATGTTGGCTCCACTGGAGCGTGGTACTCCTGGGCCTTGCTGAGAATGCCCCTCCAGCCGGCTCGATCTCTAGCCTGCTGTCTCCAATTTCGTACTCCAAGTTGACGGAGTCAACTGTACCTGGTCGCTCCATCGAAGATGAGGTCTACCTTGGCTTCTGACTCCCTCGGGTTTGGCGTTGAAGACTTTACGAGCTGGAGCGTCGATGTCCATTCGATCTACATGGCCCAGCCATCTTAGTCTTTGGATTCGAATTTTTCTGGCTAGGCTTATGTCGCTGTACAGCTCGTACAGTTCGTTGTTATATCTTCTTCTCCAAACGTTGTTTTCGCGATTTACGCAGACAGGACCATAGATCGTACGCAGAACTTTTCTCTCGAAGACTCCAAGTGAATTTTCATCCGATTAGGAGAGGGTCCATGCTTCCGCACCATATAGCAGGACCGGGATGATGAGTGTTTTATACAGTGTCACCTTGGTTCTTCTCAATAGGGCTTTACTCCTCAATTGCTTACTCAGCCCAAAGAAAGAGCGATTAGCAAGAGTTAGTCTGCGTTTAATTTCAGTGCTGATGTTGTTGCCTGTGTTTACAGCAGTGCCCAGGTAGACAATTTCACTGAAGATTTTTATAATAAAATAAAAAAAAAATTTTAATGCGCAATCAAAAATTGAATTTCTTAACAAAAGATATAAATTTATTTCACTAATTTTTTTTTTTTTTTTTTTTTTTTTTTTTTTTTGAGAATGCACTTTCCAGCACCTTAGGCGTTTTTCTGTTTTCATTCAAAAAAGAGCTCTGAACAAAGTTCGAGTTCATCGAGCTCGCTCTGAACGTCCTCTGAACCAATTGTGTTCAGAGCACTCTGAACTATTAATGAAACGAATTTAATATCCCATTAATTTCGTTTTCTTATGCCATTTTTTTAACACTTAAAATCAATTCGGCGGCCATTTTATTTGTTTTTATTTTCAGCCGCCGCGCCGCTAAGAGTATCACTTTTGACGTTTATATTTTTGTTTGGCTTTTAGCTCATTCTGCGCCATCTATTTATTTGGAGCTCGTAGAGTATATTATATTTTGTCATTGCAAAAGGGCGGCAAAATAAATTTTGCCCAGGGCGGCGAAAAAGCTGGATCGGGCCCTGGAATCAGCGGTACCGATTGTCAGAAAAGTTCTCCTTTGAACGCCAGCTTTGAGGTTTATCTGTATTTTATGTCACTCAGGTACTCTCAAATCAAATCCATGCTCATCAAACAATTTGCTATATAGCTACTTAATGTTAAAAAGTAACAATGATATTGTTACACTTAAATTTTCAGAAAAAGATTTCCGCAATTTCTATTCTATATTCAATTGTTGCAAATTCACAAGACAACATTTAATAAATTTTATGCTTAAAACTGCAAGCAAATACGTTACAAATTTTTCAAGATAAAAAAACACTTACCTATTAAATATCAGTTAAGCCAAATGACGGAATCTTCTAAAGATATTTTTTCTTCTCTCCTGCATCCAATAAAAAAAAAAGCCATCGATCTTGCCATGATTCTAGGTGCATTATTTTGATGATTGCAAAGTTTTATGTTGATGCGTCTCTCTGTTATTATGGCCAAGTTTACGACAGGAGCAATAATTCCTTCTTCCTTTTTTATAGTGTTGACCTTCATTTTTCATGTTCCCGCAATACCAACACATAATTTGTGGGTATTTTGAAGACTTAAATGAACTCATGGGTTTTTCCATAGGTTCAAGGTCCATAAAAAAAGATTTTTATTTGAAACCCTTTTGCGGTTGCAGTTTGTGATAAAATCATATCAAATAATCGAATTGGTTTTATTAAAAAATAATCTTATAAGTGCTTAAGTATGTTTAAGTTATTCGTTTTTTGATACCTTTGGATAAGTTTTCTGGATTACTTGTTCAATTTTTACAATTTTCTAAAACAGATTGATAATCATTTGAAGAATTCCTTGAGTTCTTGTCTCAGTTGATATGGAAGAACGTTTTGTAAGGTAATACTATTCAATGAATTTTTTGAAGGCATGATCGTTGAGCGCGTCACTAGTTGGACCATTTTATATAGAATCTAGAATCCCTGTATTGCCCTCTGCTCTGGTGCACTAGAAATTGTTTTTTATAGTTTATATAGAATTCAAAGAGAAGAAAGTAGCGACACCTAACATGCAGCAATTACAACCAAAACTACTGCTCAATGATAATATTTACTATAGCTTTTTTTAGCAAACGTATACAAACACAACGCAATTGTAATGCAATAAATACTTTAATCTAATTAGTACTGTATTCCAAATACCATCAGAAAACGAAAATCGCCAAAATCGTTTTAATTAAATCAACTAGCAAAATTTTTACGGATGCATTTCAATGATAAATATAACTAGTCCCTAACCCAAGACCAAATACAACTTGGAGGTCATCAGTGGTGAAAGAAGCTCAATCTCAAGGAATTCAGTCATGGCCACAGTTAATGCCAGTTACAGCGAATCGGGAAAGGTAGTAAAATACAATATTTCGGTAGTATGTTGTTTCTTTTTTGACAGTTAAGTTCACATGTTGTACTGCACCACTTTGGACATTCCTCGCTTCTTAACTGTTAACTAACTGATTGTGTTCAAGCAGTAAACAGGTAACTACCTAATAGTTAACTTGTTTTTTTTTTTAAGTCTAACAACTCTTTAACTAAAGCCTTGTCTAAATAAGCGATTTATAAGTATTTGTACCCTAATAAACTTATAATAGCAAAACTATATACTTGAATTTTTACTCATTCCTTGTTTTAAAAATTAAGTCGGCACTAGGTAATTGTGCTATTTAAAAATGCTTGCCTGTGAGCTATTATAAATAATATTTGTGGATTTATTTTCCTCAACAGAGGCGCTAGACAATTATAATTCGTTTTGCTCATATTTGTATAAGCTTGGCATAATTACATCTGCTTAAATTGTCGCTTCGGGTCTAATACCCTATCGTCTAATACACTCATCTGTGATCAGCTTCATTTGTTGCCTCTCTCCTATGCACTCCGTGGGCACCATCCAGCATAGCCAATTACAGTTTTTGTATAGTAACGTTTTGGTGTGGTCCATACGAGAATAATATCGTAATTTATTCATTCAATTGAATGTTACTGCGTTCCTCGTTAAGATACATTATCTGTTAGCTGCTGTAACAAGTGATAATTGTATGCATGAAATGAACGAGTGTTAATTTCACAACACTTGCAGGATGATTAAAAGCATGAATTGATTTTAGGAAGGGGATTCTAAATCCTCGTGTATAAGCTTACACAATAGAGACAAAAGTGAATAAAATTACGGTTGTTAGGCTTATTTGTGCCAGATAATTAATGCAATCAATAATTTGTAACATAAACTGCCATAAGAGTAGTGGACTTATCTATTTGTCTGACCTTTAAAATGCCAAGGATGTTAATGTGATGTAACGACATTACAACTTTCCACCCAAAGCCCAAAGTGCAGTGACGACTATCAGGAATCATCACTGCAACAACAACTTCACCACCTTATTAAGCATCGTTCGATGTTTTTTTTTTTAATAACCGCCGCCAAATTATGCAACTCAACCGCCGCCGACGCACAACATCATCATGTACATCAACCGTCACCAACGAAGCCATTCCACATCCCACCGCACATAACAAAAACGACCACCGACAATACCCGCTACACCTGGCCCCTTTGGTCACCGAAATGGACCTCCAACCACTTGCAATGGGCATAACCCAGCGAAGCAAAAGAATAAAATATTCCTTGGTAAAATTGTATTTTATCTTTATAATTCCCATTGTGTCTTTGCAGGAATATTGCATAAGGAAAATGCACTACAAATCAAATTCGAAATCTCCACCAGTTGTTACAGAAGCTTAAACACACTACACAAAAAGAATTCGTTTCTCATCCGAAGGCAAGCTGTAGGGTCAGAAGCTTCACACTTTTTGGTAGATATACCGTAAAGAACCCTGCTCACCATCGGCTTTTCATTTCGCTGTTAGTCGAAGAGGATCGCTTCTTAAAATCCTGAGTTTTCGCTTTCTTTTGGATATACACTGGACATCGAAGAGATATCCTCAGACTCGATACAAAAAAGCATCACAGTGATTCAAAAGATATATTCCTTACGAGGAACGAGTAGGCTCTCACTCAAAGGCTTCCTTTCAACAAAAACCGTAATATGGAATTCGTTCAAATCAACCTGCAACAACGCTAAAACCTCTTTGAATTAGACAGAAATGTCTCAACACAGTCGTGCAGGAACTTTTTATCAGTCTGCGTGGCCAAATTATAGGTCTAATAACACCATCGTCAGCTCAAGAAATATTTCGAAGATCGGGAACTTTTAAATGACCGGCAATACGGCTTTCGCAGCAATCGTTCCACTGGTGATCTGATGACATATCTCATAAAACAGTGGAACAAATCTGTGCATTGCTTTGGCGAAAGCAAGATTATTGCGCTTGATATTTCAAAGGCATTTGATAGAGTTTGGCATGAAGCTCTTTTATCGAATGATACTCTTATTCGTTGGATTAGAAGCTATCTTCTGGACCGATCAATACAAGTTGTATTAGACGGTTTCAAGTCTGATCTCCACAAAATAAATGCTGGTGTGCCGCCCAGGGCTCCGTTCTGTCTCCGAATCTCTTTCTCATTTTTATAAATGATCTCTTGTCTGTGACTTCTAATCCATTAAATTGTTTTGCTGACGACTCAACCCTCAGCTTTTCATATACGTTTGATAATTCACGGCCTTCGCCTTCGGACGTGTTATTACAACGAAATCGTATGAAAAGCTCATTAAACTCCGATTTAAACAGCATTGTGAATTGGGGTACTAGAAATCGTGTGGAGTTTAATGCGTCGAAAACTCAATGCTGTCTTTTGTGGTTGAAGCTAAACATACCCCCTATGCCATTATCCATGAATGGTACTTGCATCGAGGAGGCCGAAAAGCTATCAGTACTCAGCATGTGTATCAGTGACAATCTTCGTTGGAATGATCATATACTTACGATTGCCAAGAATGCTGCAAGATGCTTAGGCTTTCTTAATAGATGCAAGAAGTTTTTTACCCCTTCTGATCTGGCTACAATTTACAAGGCGTTTATACGCCCTAAACTCGAGTATAACTCCCATCTCCGGGCAGGTGCTTCTCAAACTTTTCCCCACCTGCTCGACAGAGTTCAGAAAAAAGCGTTAAAATTGATAGGAGAGAAAAACATTATGGAAACATTTCCGTCACTCGAACATCGTCGAAATGTCTCATGTCTTTCCTTATTTTGCAGGTTCTTTTACAAAAAATGCTCACTCGAGGTAGCCAGCTGCGTTCCACCCTTTAAACATTTCCCCCGTAATACTCGTCTTGTTAGGAACGCTCATCAGTTTACACTTGAGCCCAATTTCGGACGTACCGTGAAATATAGAGATTCTTTCTTTAGCCGTACAACACGAATGTGGAATGGATTGCCTGGCACAATTTTTCCTTGCCATTTTGATCTTCAAACATTCAAGATCAATGTTCATCGACACCCCCTTTCCCTTCCTTCCTAACTTCCTATCGCTCGTGCTGTGACTTATCATTAAAATGTCTATAACAAACCCCTGAGCGCGTGTGCTAATATTTCTACCTTGTCCAATTAACCTAGAAGCTGTTCTGCTTTTTTAATAAAAAAACACCTTTCTTCCCTCCGACCGAATTCATTAATAAATAGATTGACAGCACTATGGCTGCTGAAAACCAGCAATTCAAAGGATATGATCATTGCTTCGGTCTATATTTCCCTGGAAACACAAAACAATGTCTCCGACCCAGATTATCAAACTGATTGACCGTGCACGAAACATCAAGGCAGAAATATTGTATTTGGCAGTGACGTAGCCATAGAGGAAGCTCTCACATCAACCTTAAAGGTGAGGCCGCGATATGTATGAAAAATCTACTTTTGTAAAAAAGCTTTAAAAAAGGTTCTGGGCACATTATTGTCCTTCTTTCTTCGCAACATTATCTATAACTGGAATGTCCCAGACACCTTCTTTCATAATGGTGACATGATCCCATTGTCGAAAGAAGCAAAATATCTAAGGATCTTTGGGCTCAAAACTGGATGTAGTTACAGGTTACGGCATTTTTGGCATTTGCGTGAACTCTACACTCAGACTTGGCTAACACTCTTCCATATTTCAGTCCGTGAAGATAAGAAGTCTCTCGAACAGCATTAATATAACAATCTTTATCTTCTCAGACTGTCATATGGTTGAAACTTTTCCTCTGTACTTGCAAGGAACGGTTTTGTGATTCTAATTGGATCCCTGCACGACGACCGACACTTAAGATAAAGGGAATGCCTCAATGCCATTTTTCGCTCTTGAACCCTCGAAAATCATTTCAAGAGCACTGTCAAGAAGATCTTACTCATGGAATTCAAAGAACCATGGCGTATAACTCCTAGTCAAATCTGCTTCGAACAATTTGCACCAGAGTATATTCATGAAAACCAAAACCAGTTCCCTTCAAAACTATGAAAGGATAAACAAAGCTCTCAAAAGAATTACTAAAACAAGCCTAAGTTTTCGACTCTGTCTCGAAAAGTGAAGAAATAACTCTGTACATGGAATGCCAAGCACTTCTTCGCCTAACTTCGCATAACTAAAAAACTAACCCAAACCCATTAATCTAATATAATCTACTTAATAGACAAATGTGACCAAAGTAACGATTGTCAGGCTTTATTTGTTGCAAATAATTACAATTAATAGTTGGTAACATAAACTGCCATAAGTCAACATGAATTCGGTGGTAAAGAGCATTAGACTTTGATCTAAGTCTGACCTTAAAATACAACACAGGATGTTAAAGAGATTTAAAAGATATGTTCATACCTATACATATACATATGTATATTCTTTTCTTCGAATCATCTTAAAGAATTTCATCATTAACAATAAACCGCAAAATATATGCTTCCGTGAAGATTTCTCCAAAAATTGCATGTAGGATATAATAAGTGTATACATCTTTAAACTCTGACCCAAAGCAACCTTGCCAATGGGCTTATCCCCATAATTATCAAAGCAAACAATTAAACAACTGCAAATCGATCTTCTTCTGTTCCCTAACCACACGTTGATCAATAAAATTGATTAATTTGGCAAACAGAAAAATACTTTAATCATACAATTAGACAATTTTGCTGAAGCGCCTTTAGTTTAATCAAATCCAATGACTGTATTTCAATCGTCTCGCCGTGACTTCTTCCTGAAGCTATCTATGAAGCTAGATACATACAAATACATGGATGCGATGCGGTAGAACGACAATATAATTATTATTGTTGTATATAGAGATAGAGTGGATGGTGGTAACTTCTGTGTGTACCATTACTATCCCATATCGTCTTGCAAATTAAATTCTATAAAACGTGAAATTAAAGATATTGATTTCTTTTTTAATAAATATTTTGTATCTTGTGGTATTTACCGCATATACGAATAAATGTATTGCTAACATTACGGCACATTGATGACCTCACATACTATTTTTACAATATTTTACTGTTTCCGGCTTATTAAGTCATTTTTCATTCGTGATGATTCAAGTTGATTTTTTTTTTTTGTAAATAAAAATATTTAAAAAAAATAATAATAATAAACTAATAAAACTGGCGATGATTCTTCTCCAATCAAGCAAATAGCCACTAGTTTTTACCAACGATGAAACTTAAAGCTTTGATGGAAGAAAAAACTATAGAATTATCATGGAGCGAATTTCATTTGCAATTTCTGTATGCTAGACTCTAGAGAGACTCATCTACTCTGGCTATTATACAATTAGGCAGGTATTTGATATACATTATATTTCACCAGAGGGCACCACATTCCACTACCAGCATGAATCTATTGACGCAGGCAGCGATTATCATGATCCTTATGTACGTCGTAATTTCGCTGCCGCACTTGGCGTCAAAGTGTCAAACTAACTAAAACGCTGCCTTACCGGTAGAAGCTAAGTGGTAAATGTACCTAGAAAAACTAAAGCGAGAGATTCCTGAATATCCCATTTCACATCCTAAAGTTAGGATGAATTCCAGCGCAAAATGTTTCTACGGAACGAGTACAGAGCATCTCATAAGACAGTGCAGAGATGTGTGAGACATATAAGAGTGCAATTGTAGAAAAACTTGCGGAAAATGCTGTTTTGCTCAAACTAGTTCAGGCTGTTTGAGAAACGGAAACTTACCAAAGGGACTGAAAGGATGGAGTTATTGTAAAGCTGCCAAAGAAAGGACACCTCAAAAACTGCAATAACTGGCATAGTATTATCGCTCAGCGCTCTGTCCATTTTTTCGAAGTTGATGGCAAGGCAACCATAATTCACGAGAGGGTAAAGTCCAGAATGGAATCTACGCTCAGCAGTTTTCAATAATTGTCAATCATTTTCAGTATTTCAGTCACTGAATGTTCAAGAGGTAAGTCTCCTAAATTCCGCCTATAAAATCTTGTCGGCCATTCTGTGTGAACGTCTGAACCTTTTCGCACGTAAACTGATTGGCCATTATCAGTGTTGTTTAAGCCCCGTTTAGTCAACCGTCGACCAAATTTTCACACTTCGACAGATTTTAGAAAAGACCCAAAAATTGCAGATCGATACCTCTTTATCGATTTTAAAGTCGCCTATGACAGCGTGAACAGAAACGAGCTATACAGAACCATGTCACTTTTTGGCATCCCTGTTAAGCTCGTTCGATTGTGCAGGATGAATATGGAGAACTCGCGCTGCTCCGTGAAGGTTGGTAAGAACATCACCGACTCATTTAATATCGAGAAAGGCTTAAGACAAGGTGACGCGCTGTCATGTAACCCTTTCAACATCATTCTTGAGGCAATCGTACGCAACTCGCAAGTCAACACGAGTGGTACGATTTTTTTTAAATTCGTTTAATAACTTGGCTATGCTGATGATATTGACAGTATTGGAAGAACGAAGCGCGTACAGTGAAGCTTTCGCAAGTGGGTCTGGCTGTAAATGAAGATAAAACAAAGTATTTTCTGTCCTCGGGTGCAGAACATCATCACCGCAGACTCGGACAAGACGTCACGATGGACAGATATGACTTTGAAGTTGTCAAGGACTTTGTCTATTTGGGTTCCACTATAACCTCTCAGAACAACATCAGTGAAGAGATCAGTCGAAGAATCACTCTTGCCAATCGCTGTTTCTTCATGCTTAGAAGCCATTTTAGTATAGCAAAGCCCTCTCTCAAAGTACCAAGGAGACATTATACAAGACCCCTATTATCCCAGTCCTGCTGTATGGGGCAGAAACATGGACACTGACACAATCGGATGAAAACAGGCTGGGGGTGCTTTGAGAGAAAGATTCTTCGGGTGATATTCGGTCCTGTATGTATCAATGGAGTATGGAGGAGAAGATTCAATGGCGAACTAACAGTACGGGCCTTACAACGACATTGACCTGGTAAAGAAGCTGAAAATACAGCGTCTTAGATGGCTGGGCCATGTGGAGCGTATATGGACGAAAGCGCTCCTGCCCGACGAGTCTTCAATTCCAACCCGGAGGGCCGACGCAGTTCTGGAAGACCCCATCTAAGGTGGCGCGATCAAGTGGTAAACGACCTCAACCAACTTGGTGTGCGCAACTGGAGGCCACTGGCTAGGGACCGGCCTAACTGGCGAGGATTGTTGGTTGAGGCCGTGGTCCACAATGGGAATGGGATGTCTGCGCCACCTTAAGTGAGTAAGTATAAGTCACTGAATGACTATAGTTTTCGATTGCCTCAAAATATTTTGGTACATTGACGATATGGAAAAAATTGTCGAACAACGCAAGGTGTTTTGATCTGCACAATGGACAGCATTCAGATTCCTTCGATGTACGTCAAGAAGTGAGACAAATAGATGTCTTGTGACCAATTCTGTTGTTGCTAGCAATTGACGATGTGATCACTATACAATGGAGACCATTTGACAAATTAAGTCACAATGATTATGCGATGATATAAATGTCTCTCATGGCAAACAACAGGGCTGGTTAATTTGACCAAAATAATGAATATGGCCCAAAGCACACAACAAGTTATCAAGTTATAGGTTATATAATGTAATGTAAAAAATAAAGCCCGTGGTGTATTTGAATCCTTTCTCCTGTTTGGAACTCCAGCAAAATATCACTACGCACTAAGTTGAAATTCTTCAAATCAAACGTTAATTCTGTGCTGTTATATGCTTCTGAAATATGGAAATGATCTGCCAATATCTCGAGCAAACTGCAGGCCTCCTTAAATAGTTATGTGCAGTGAATTTTGAAGATCTGGTAGCCGCAAACCATTTCGAACGTGGAACTGTAGAAGAGGACCGGGCAGAGGAAATTGGATGCGGAAATCATGCAACCTGAATGGAATTGGCCATACACTGAGGAAATCTGACGACAATATGGCGAAACAATCTTTCGAGTGCAATCTTTAGGGTAATAGACGGGTCGAAAGACCAAAAACAACCAGGAGGACTCAGAAATTGAAGAAGCTCAATCGCAAGGAATACAACCATGGCCACAGCTGAGAAAAGTTGCGGCGAACCGGAAAGGTGCAGCTGAAGTACTCAAGTATACTTGCAGCCGGACATTTTACATTATATTACGAAGGCAGGGAAAACAACATGTCTGTCAAAATTAAAATGTAAAAACAAAAATCGTATTAAAGTTAGTCGCTTCCCATGATACAACTACTAGAGATAACGCCTTCCAATTTTCATTTTTGATTTGTTCTGCGCAATGCGCATATACGTCATAAGAAAACACCTGAAGTTCGCTCCTTCTCGTTTTCGCCCTTGCTGTTTAACTTTTGTTTCGTTCTACTCTGTGCGCTCACATACGTAAGAACACGCGAAGTTTGACAATGGTTTGACGTTTTGTATAGCACCATGCGCAATGCCATATCTTTATTAGTTGTATCATGGTCGCTTCCTCATTTTTGTTGAAGCAGCCGGAAAGGGAGATCTCCGAATCAAAAAGGTTTGCGACATTTAAATATGCATTGCGAGCGTTGTATTGCTATTAACTACGCTACATTTAAAAACGCTTAAATTTAATTTGTTCAAAATATATGCCACATCAACTGTCTGTTTTAAAATAACGACACCTATCCAAGGGTAGAAAAAAAGGAAAAACTTTTTTTATTTTTAAATTTTGTTTAAGTAGATACTTCATTTGGTTCTTTATAGCAATTCTTATTTCACTCAAGTAATCCATCTTGATTTCCACAAATTTTCTTTAAAATCTTACAATGAGTTTGCTTCATCAACAAATTGAAATTATGAAATTTAATAAAGCGTTGCTAACGAAGAATGAACGTCTACCCTAATCAAAGTTAAGCACGCATTCGTGGAAGGTATATCTTTATTTTAATTGTACGGGCAAGCAAGACTAAGATTGCCGTCACGCAACTTAATTGTATCACACCTAAAAGTTTTATGATTTTTTCCCGTAAACCGTTTATCATTTTGAGTTATAACTTACCATCTTTTTTGCCAGCTGGCGTGCCTTGACCTTAGGTGCTCTTTTGAGCAAAGATAAAAATCACAACCGTTTGATGAGTTTTTTTTTAACAACTTCCAATTATTGTTCTTATAGCTTTTTTGCGAATGTAATCTAAAAAAGCAAGTAAATTTTGTGATTCTAAAATGTATCTGTGAAATAAAACCATCTTCGTTTAAGGCACACGGGGTCCAAAAAGTTCATCGATCCTGAGAAAGAGTTTAAAAAAAAAATACAAACTGCATATATGTTTTTTTTTTTTTGGTTAGCAAAATAATTGAAAAGACTGGTTCTTAGGTCATTTATTGGCGCTTAATAGATAAAAAAGGACGTCAGTCTTAATTAGGATGTCAAGTATACTAGTTTTAACAAAAAAAAAATAATAATGATAATAATAAATTATTATAAACTTGATAACGACTGGGTGATGTTACCAAAGCAAGGTGAATTGTTTTGAAAAAGTTCCGATATTCTTAGAAAATTTAAGAATGTCGAACAACCAAATGCCAATAACCCAAAAGCCACTACAGCTGAAGGGAAGGACATTTCACAAGGAGAATATTTACATATCTGTCTGTAAGTTCGACAGATACTGGTCCAAAGAGTTTTCCTTTCGGTGGAACATGTCATGTCTATGCTTTCATAGTTTAAGTCAAGTGGTAGGCTTCCGTAAGCCGCTTGGCTTATAAAACGATGTCGTGTTTTTTCCATTTCTTGAATTTTCTTAAAAAGTAGCGGTGGCAGGATAAACATCAGTGGGGCAATAATCGTTCCGCCAACAATTCCCACAATTATTTCAAATTTCGGTACGAACTCCCCTAAAAGAACTTCAAACCCGATCAATGTTGATCGGATAAGAACGCGTTTTGCTGAAAAATCTAAAATTAAAAATAAATTTTTGTTTCAATTGAATTTTCTGATTATTTTTTAATAATTGAAATTTTTTTACTTTCAGGAACACGGAACAAGTTCTCCACATGCAGAAATAGTGCCGAACTTCCAACTACGCACGATAAACACAACTGCAACGATATCAAAATTATTGCTATGTAAAGCGGAAGACTCCGTGGAACCATTTCTAAAATATTTGGCATTGTCATGGAACCAAATTTGTAGGCACCAATAAAAGTTCCGATAAGTGCTAAGCTACAAGAGCCTGTGGAAAATTTTGGAAAAAAGTTAGATCAAACAAATCACTGTTCCATTTACTTACACAAGATCCCTATTAGAGATGCCCATTTAATTTGTGATTTGTCCTTCATATCCACTTGTATTGTCAGGATCATTGAGTGAATGTCAAATTGAAATGCAAGGACATTGAATCCAGTAAAGAGACTGACAAAGCTGGGCAGTTCTGAAATAAAACAAACAATTTTCAAGGTCTAGCAGAGATGAGGATTTGGTTAATTAGATTTTTTTTTTATTGAAGATTGAAAGGTAGAAAAGGTTGTTTTGCGAGGCAAAAACTCATACGCCCGCTAAAGTGGTCCGTTTTTCATTTTTAATAACTTGACCTGGTCCTTTAAAGTACGAACGAGCGTAGGTTTTGGTTGATCTTGCTACCGGACAATCCACTGAACGATCAATTTAACCACACTCAAGACTTTATGCCATCTAGGCAGGTTGAGGGTTGGTTAAGCTATATTTGCGATCCCCTAGAGCCAAAATGCTCAATGTAAACATCAGACTCTAGAAAGTTTAGGGAAGTTGAAGAAAAAATATCACATCGCAATGGGAGACAAAATAGTATTTCAAGTAAAATAAGTGTGATCAGCGAAACTAATGAAGGGACTAGATGTCTTAAGGAGATAGATATCAAATATAGAAAAAAAAATGGGCGCAGCTATTGAAAATGTTATGTCTTATTCAACGAAGAAAGTGCTCCAAAGCAATTATTTTCTTTAAGATTGTTGTTTTTGCTTAAACTATAACAAACGTTTTGAAACATTGAGCCAAATTGTCTGGCTTCTTGCAAAGCGATAAAGCTTAGTTGGATAAACCCCCAAGTGACCAAAAACTTTTCTTCTACACTCTACCCATAAAGACGTTTTTCTATTGCTAAGTATAATTTTTGAACTTATGTTGTATTATAGCGTTTTCATCTCTTTGGAAAGAAGGAACTTCAGCGAAATCGGTCTTTAGTATAAAAGGGGACGGCCTGCTGAATTTATTTGACTCGGGAAACGGGAACGTTTCGTAGTTTTGCTACCCAAGAAGAAAAAAATAATCTCTGGTTATGGATATCTTTAAAAGTTCTAGCAAGTCGATGCTGTTCTATAGTGCGTTAAATGTTTAGCCGCTGAAATAACTTAATGTTCTCAGACTTAGGAGAAGCACATGCCCCGAAACTCCAATTTTTTATTCACTATATTACTTTATTATTACTTACCGTTTGTCATTCCTTGAAATGGTTTCTTCGCTCCTTCCGCTTTGATTATACAGTACCATAAAAGAACAACAACACTTGCCACCACACACACTGAGAATATAACTAATCCTCTGGAAAAAAAAATATTTAAAAAAAATCACGAATTTACATTTTCTTCTGGCAAAAATAATAATACCTCATATTTTTGGGACTTCCCAGCCACATAAGAGGACAAATTAATATCCCCAAAATAATAAGCCAAAAGCAAAAAGATAAATTAAAATGTCCATCAGTTATACGATGTCCGATTAGTTGGAGATTCTGTGAAGCCACTACCAGATTCGGTATTCCGCTTGCAAAAATACTCATATCCAATAAAATTGTCACCATTAAACTGACGTGCTTGCCATATGCCAAATCACTGATTGCAGCATACGGATATCTGAAATGAAATATAAAAAAAAACTCAGCATAGAAAGATACAAAAAAACCTTTTTTTTTTTAACTATAAAATTCGAGCATACATTTTTTTAACTTTACCATACCAGGAACCAGCACCAGCAACAGATGTTACCAATTTGTTCAGTCAAAAGTGACTCTTGATTTATTTGCAAGTAAAATAGTGATTTTGACTTGATGAATTAACATGGAATTGTTGAACAAGTCGGACATTAAAAGCAACGTGTTGCAGGTTGATAAATTTTCAACGTTGTTAGTAGGAATGTGTACCGGTGTTCTTTTATCAAAATAAAAAATCTATTATTATCCTGGACTGATTAAATTGATTCAACTCTTAAATACTTGCAGCTTGGTTAAGTATTAATGTTTCTTAAATTCGCAAAATATTTACATTTTGTGCCATTAGTGGACTGGTGAGAGATTTTGTTTAGTCTTCCGAGGGGCTTTTGGAATTTTAATAACTTTAATAACGCCCAGTTAACGTAAACAAAGGGCTTACGTTTTTATTTGTGATTATAGGTACTATAAGGCAAGTTATGGATTCGTGCAAAAAAAATTGAGATAACAATCACACATGAAGTCGAAAAAAGTGGGTCTGGAAATTCGGTCCGCCTGTCTATCTGCCTGTTCAGACCTCTATAGCTTCAAATTTGATATTTAGTGATTATTTAGAATTTCCTAGCTGGATCTTTTTTTCATTTTTGCTCTAGGTCGAAAAATAACGGTACCTGTCATACAATCGTGAAGAAAAAAATTGAAATTCTCAAAAACGGCTCTAACGATTTTGATAAAACTTTCGGAATTTTTTCTAAGACAGTCTATCTTTTGATTAGAACAGATTTTTCAAAATTTGTCTTATTACGGTATACCTCTCATAGAACCAGTATTTTCGAATCAAATTTTTTAGTAAACTATACATCCGATTTCAATAAAATTTTGGAGACAAGAAATCATTCATAACTTTATAAATATGGCATTTCCAAATTCTCAAAAACTTTTTTTTTTGTTTTTAATAATTTTTTCAAAAAAAAATTTTGGTTTTCGGAATATGTTGGAAACGGGTGTATTGATTTTCATTTAACATTATTTTTTCAGATATAAATTACAGATTGCCATATATTTACATACTCAAACAAATTTCAAAATATTGTTTGTAAAAGTTTTTCAAAAATAACCTTTTAAAAAAAAACGAACAATATTTAATATTTTATTTTCCCTTAATAGACATTTAGTTTTAAAATTTTATTGCATACTTAATTTTTCGGAGAAAACTCTTAAATTAATAATAAAAAAAATAAAACAATTTTCGAAATTATTTTTAATTTTTTTTTAATACACATTATGCAGCCACTAAGCAATTGCTTTGCATAAGAACAAGTGCGTGCGACCCAGGCGTGCATTTTATTACTTGCGATTATAGGTAGATACTATAAGGCAAGTTATGCATTCGTGAAAAAAAACAATCAAAAGTGACATTACGATTATAGAGAAGAATAAAAACATGGGGTCGGACTGTCTGTGTGTCCGTCTGTCTGTATCGGTACCTACACAGCCTAACGGCTGGCCGGGTTTGCTCAAACTTGGAACATGGTATTATTATGATGTCCTACAGGGGGGTTTTGGAATAAGCACTCTGGCTCTAAAACTAACGGTAGTTACCTGCCATACTTATGATTTTTAATGAAAATCTCATTGATCTCAAAAACAGCTACTACGATTTTGATAAAACTTTCTGAATAATGTTTTTTGAGTAAATTTTATGTTTTGGTTGTAATAAATTTTTCAGGAAAAGTCTTATAACTGTTCAGATTATCTCGTAAGCCACTAAACGGATTTCGATGACATTTTTAATGTGAAAGCTTTTTTATAAGCGAAATAATATTAGTTCCTTAATTTTTCAAAAAAAAGTTTTTTTGAGTTTTATTTTTTTTTTATTTAGGTATGGTTTTTTTTTTCAAAAACAGTTAGTTCAAAATTTTTACAATCTACAAAATGCTAGATGATTGCATACTCAAAAAAAAATTGAAATATGTTTTCGAAAACATTTAAAAAAAATCATTTTTTGAAAAAAACTATTTTAAAAAAAATGTTTCCTTAAAATTCAAAACAGCAAAAAAAATCAGATAGCTTTCTTCATTTTTTCCGAAAAACGTTTTAACAAGTGGTTTTTAAGTGATTAGGATAATTTCGTATGATTTTTTTAATGGTTTTTTTTTAATCTCAAGCCCCAAGGCCACTGTAACACATTAGAGAAAGTTCGTGCGACCTTGTCGTGCACTTTATTTTAAATTTTGTCTCTGTAGCCTCAATTTCTGACAAGTTTTTTTCTATGTGTAGGTAGATATACAAATTTGGCGTCCGCTGGTTCCAGAAATGAAATCCTTCTTGACAGGAGAAATAAAGTGCACGACTGGGTCGTACGAACTTGCACTAATGTGCTGAAATGGTCTTGGGGCATGAGATTTTCGGAAAAAGGCATTGCAAAAATCATATGAAATTTTATTAATCACTTAAAAATCAATAGTTAAAACGTTTTTTGGAGAAAATGAAGTAAGCCATCAGATTTCTTTTGTTCTTTTAAATTTTAAGGAAATTTTTTTTCAAAATCTTTCGACCAGTTTTTTCAAAAACCGGTTTTTTTTGAAAAACTTTTCGAAAACATATTCCAAATTTTTTTTGAGTATGCCAACTTCTAGAACTTTGTAAATTGTATCAGAAAAATAAAATTGAAAAAAAATTGATTACACCGTTTTTGGAAAAAACAAAAAATAAAAAAAAAAATTTAACTTTTTTAACAAATTCAAAAAAACTTTTTTTGAAAAATTTAAATTTTTTTATTATTTTGTTTATAAAAGCGCTTCCACATTAAAAATTTCATCGAAATTCGTCAAGTGTCTTACGAGAAAATCAGATTTTAAAAAACCGGTCCTATGGGAGGTACCGTTATAAGACTTTTCCTGAAAAATCTATTCCAACCAAAACATAAAGTTTGCACAGAAAACATTATTCAGAAAGTTTTATCAAAATCGTAGAAGCCGTTTTCGAGAAAAATTAATTTTTCACTAAAAATCGTATGGCAGGTACCGTTAGTTTTAAAGCTAGAATGCTAATTCCAAAAACCCCTCTGTAGAACGTCATAATAATACTATCTACAAAGTTTGAAGCAAATCGGTTCAGCCGTTTAGGCCGTAGGTGCCGATACAGACAGACGGACAGACAGACAGAATTGTCGGACCTACTTTTGTCGACTTCTCTATCATCGTAATGTTATGTTTGATTGTCAAAAAAAAAAATTTTTATTTACGAGTGCATAACTTGCCTTAGGTATAGTATACCTATAATCGCAAGTAAAAATGATAACATTTAATTGGTGTGTCCGTTGTGCAATTACTGCTAGCTCAATGTTTAAAGTTTCAATTTTTAAAACTGTGAAAGATAATAGTTAGTAAACATTGCAACACTAATTCCGCTTTATGGTGTTTTCCACTACTAAGATTTAGATTTCCCGATTTTTCTAGTTGCATGGAAAACGAAAATAGATGGATTTTGTTTATGTTTGTGTATGTGCTCGAAATCAAATCGAGAAGTGGTTTTTTGGTTGCATGGAATTAAATATAAGACTTTAAACGAAAACGCCCCTTATAATTCCTAAAACTTTGTTTAAAAAATATCAAGCAGCATCCAAATTTATATTCAGGTTATTATATAAAAGTGGGTGCAATGGAAAACTTTATATGTTTTTCTGTTCTTTTTTGAAAAGTGAACGTGAGCCACCCCAGAAATTTAAAAACGTTTCTTTTTTCTATTTCGCTATGACTAAAAGACCCAAAATGTTGGGCTTTTAATTAAAAAATTAGAAAATAAGTTTCTATAGTTTCTTATGGAAAAAAAACAATCAACAAATTTTAGGTTCGTCATTTGAATATTAGTACGGTTATTTTATAAAACTTATATAAATGGGTTTTTAATATAAAGTGGGCGTAATCCACGCCCGAATTCAAAATATGTGGTTCGATTGTAACTGAACATTAAACATGATTTAAAAGAGGTTGTTGAACAAAAATGGCTATTGTTTCTTCCAGCTCAAAAATTGCGACATCTAAAAAGTTAATATGGGGACGGAAATCGCTAAATCAACTCGACTTATGATTCGGAGTAATAATATTCAATTATACTTTTCTGTACTTAACGGTATTTGTGCTCTTTGTTACAAACTCCACTCCACAGTGTGGTCCACACCAAATACAATAGGGGTATTCACGATCTGGTGTAGCTTTTCTTGCATCATTGTAAAAGTGGAGAAGTGCTACGTTTTCTTGCAATACAACAACAAATATACTGGCTGTCATTTTGTTACACTTTTGCACTTTATCTATACCTCAACCCCATTGCAACAGGAAAATACAAAGGTGCAAAATTTTTACTTTTGATTTTGACATTTGTGTCAACCTGATTTTGACATTTGTGTGAGCTTTGCTACAGATTGGAAGAAGTGAGTTCACGATCTACAAGAAATACAAAAAAAATCGCACTTTTACAATACTTGTTTGCACCAGATCGTGAATACCCCTAATCTATACATATAATAAAATTGTAACGGGTCGATGTCTGTACATTGAAGATATAGATGCAAAACTAATATGGGGAGTCTCTATTAGACCCACAGAAGCCAAAACAACCGTTTTTAGAATTTTTGTCTGTCTGTCTGTCTGTCTGTCTGTCTGTCTGTCTGTCTGTCTGTCTGTCTGTATGTTTGTACGCGCATCACGCAAAAACTACTGCATGGAATTGAATGCGGTTTTCGCAGATATATTGGTAGTACGCCAACTTAAAATATAGGCTATATTTTATTGCAGGAAAATATATAATTCTGGTTGTTTTTTAAATATTGCTGCAATCGAACGTTATTCAATGAACTTAACGCAAAATTGAAAGATTTTAAGGTCGTTAGCGTCTCACTTACATAATAAAATAGCGCCACACTTACCTACGTATACATGAATAGAAATAAGTTAGTCGTTCTGAATAGAAGTTACATCAAAAACATCATAGATGGCGCTATTTACCACCATATAGACAATGCCTCATTCAGCGAAAGCAGAAATCGAAAAGTAATGCAACCATAAAGAACGGTGAACGAGCAATACTTACGCCCAAAACTGATGAAGCGGAGCTGCCATAAATAGCAGTATCGGCGCGCAGCATAGTTTTGAAAGTGGGCATTCCAATTAGGTATATTCGTATATTGCTTCAGAACTTAACCCTCCAACTTTGCAATTTAAACCGTTATGATACTTCGAAATAATATTGTACAGAAGCTAAAAATCTTACGGCTGTAGAGCTGACTTTATAGCTTTCATACCACACATACCCCCCATTTTGAACCGGTTGTGCATAAACAAAATATATACTGAGATACCTACTTTATTCTAAAATCCACGCGTACGAAGTAGCGGGCAAAAGCTAGTATACAATATCTATATACCCATTCTTTGGGATAGGGTATACGAGTAAAAACAAAACAAAAAATATTCCAAGCAAACAGCAAAGTATTGCAAAACAAAGACTGTTTGTTTAATAAGCGATGAACTTTCAATGACTGCGGGCGAAGGTTTTAAAAAATAAAAATTTTAACGCATTACATTATTATGAATGGGCATCATTCTTTTTAATGCAATGACAAGATAAGCTTATTGAGCTTATAAATAAAATTTAAAAAAAATTATGTATTAGTGAATTGAAATATGTAAAAGCATAATTTCTTGTCGAAAAAAAGCAATATCTAGAATTTTAAACTCAAATTTTCACAATAAGTTATACATTTCCAGTTTTTGAAGTTGCTTTTCAATGATAATGGGAAGTGACGAATCTTGTATATAACGTTACTCTGGAAATTCTGTTTTGAAACAAATGTCCATAACTTTATAATGACCAAACGGATGAGTACCAAGAGAATTAGAACATTTTGTATCAAGCCCGGCTGTAACAAGTATAATATGTATTCCACATAATGGTTTTATTTCTTGTAAGTTTTCTCGAGAACGGCTGCAATAATTTTCATATAACTTTTTATATTTTTATAATTTTTGGCTTGAAAGAGCTTAGGTGAAATCTGCTTCTATAGAAACTGGTTAATGGACCTAACGGATATTCTGTAAACTTTGCTTGTATTACTTTTTGACGATTTCCTTTTTGTTTGAGTCCGTCTATAAAGTCTTTCTTCCATTTGGCATAGTTTCTCAAAATCTGCTTTAACGATTTTGATCAAACTAAGTAAATATCTCATAAAGAGAGTTTTTTTTTTAAATATTCGCATTTTAAGTTTTTGGCAAAAATCTGATTTCCAATTGTTGAAATGAGTTGAAATGATTGAAATCGTTACAGCTTGGTTTAGTAATTTTTTCATAGCTTCCTTTGACAGTTTTCACATAAGTTTCATATACATAAGAGGTAAACCCTTGAAATAGGCCAAGACATAAATACAATATAATTGAAGTTCTTTCCAAGAAAACAAAAAACTTGGCCTTATGGACAAAAATATCTTCTCCATATGAAAATTATAGCTTTCCTTGCATTGACATTCTCAAACAAATTTCAAAATAATTTTTGGAAATTTTTTTCAGAAATAATCATTTTCTTTTTAACTTGTATTTTTTGCTGATTAAATATTATTGTATGCTAAATTTTTTTTTTTTCAAAGGAACTCTGAAACCAATTAAATAAAATGCACGACTGGGTAGCACGTACTTGCTCTGTGGGTGCAATAGTACGATGAAAACAAAGTTTTCGAGCAATATGAAGAACTCCTGTTTGAAAAATTTGGGGAAAACTACAAAATTTTGGTTAAAACTGGAAAACCCGAGCGGGAGCTTACATTAAGAAACCTTTGAATTTTTAAAATTTAGATGTCATGTTTTGGGTGCTATAAATGATGTAAATGTCCGATTATGGCCAAATTAATAAAATTGTTAAAACAAATTTCCGTTATTATCATTTGTAGCCAAAAACTTAAATGCAGTTCTCTTCAAAACATTCTATGTATATTCAATACAAAGTTTAATAAAAATCGGTAGAGCCTTTTTTGAGTAAATTAGAAAATACTAAAAAAATTGGCCAAAACCTAGTGGGTCTTTGCATGGAAGCCAATATTTAAATATGATAAACAGGTAAAAATGTAATGCCATCTGATAGAGAGTTGTAAGGAACTATATCAAACAAAGTTTGTTTGAATTCGATACAACCGGGGACAACTTATGGCAATTTGAAAAAAAGACGTCAAGACCAGATTTCCGTTATTTGCATTTTTAGCCAAAAACTAAAAACGCAGTTCTCTTAAGAACACTAAAAGAATATTACACAAGTTTAAACAAAATCGTTAGAGCCATTTTTGAGCAAATTAGAAAAAACCAAAAAAAGTTGGCTAAAACTGAACGGCTTGTTGTATGGGAGCCACCATTAAGAAAGGCTTTACTGAAAAAATTGCAAAGCCATCCTATAGAACGCTATAAAAACGATGCCAAACGAAGTTTGAGTCAATTCAATTAAGCCGTTGCGAACTTATGGCAATTTAAAAAAAGCCGTTTAAACCTGATTTTCGTTACGAACATTTGAGCCAAAAACGAAAAACGCAGTTTTGTTAGAAATGCTTAAAGTTAGCTAAATTTTGAGTTTAATTAAAATCGTTGAAGCCGTTTTTGAGAAAATCCGAAATGAAAAAAACCGTTACAAGAAAGGTACCAGTTTGAGCCGGGCTAAGACGAAATAAAAAAAACATCGACAATCGTTTTTCTTCAAACTGCTATGTTTGAAGTTTGAAGAAAATCCGTCAAGGCGTTTAGGCTGTAGAATGACGTGAAAAAGCGCACAACCGCACATCCGCACAGATGCACAGACAGACCGACGGACGGTATGGCGAAAACCACTTTTTTGGGCTTCTCTATCATCGTAATGTCATGTTTGATTAAAACCTCGTTTTTTTTTTCTGCACGAAACCAATACTTGCCCTAGAGCAAGTAAAAAATTAAAGATCTTACATAGGTTTTCTTTAGGGAATGTTGTAATGTTTTTTTGTTCAAAATTCATCAACACTAAGCAATTATAAAGCATAAGTAGCTTTGAATATTCAACATGTTCCATACAGACTAGAATCGCTCAATAATTTTAATGATAAAATAGAAGCCACTAATAGACAGCTATTAGTGGCTTCTTATCGTTTTTATCGTTTTTTAAAGCCCTAAACTTTATGTCACACTAAGAATTCTGTGAAGCTTTGTTGGCTTAATCAGTACGATCGACTTAAATCCTCTCTCATATTTTTTTATCTAAGTGAAAACAGCGATCTTGAAGCCTTTAATGGCAGCTAATGCTTTTTTCTAAAGTAGACCTAGACTGTTGCAAATGTTACATACGTTTTTAAGGCCGCCATGCCATTCCCTTAAGGACGCCACGAAAATCGTATAATTTTTGATGTTCTAAGACTTTTGGGAAACCTTATGAAATCGATCGTATCCCAGAGCTAACCTGGTTACCCTAAAATTTAAACAAATATTTTCAACTTCTTCTTCTAGTCAGAAACTAGACACCAATTTCATTCGCATGTTTGACAAGCCAATGGAAGAAAAGAGAAATAATTTTGTTGAGAAAACGTGTTAAGTTTAAGTTCATTGGAATCTTAGGGAACCTGAACTATGCGAAACTGTGCTCTCAACTCTTTTAAACAATCGTACCATTCTCAACGGCAAGGGATTAAAAAAAAAAAACCAAACCAAATTATTATAACTAATCCATTTTTTAGTTCATATCAAAACTTTTTTTAATATTACTTATTTATTTGTTCTTTGTCAGTATTATTGGAAACAACTACTGTCAATTAAAATGGGCTGCACATTGTCTACTATAGAACGCAAGAATGTTTTACTTCAATTTCTCAATTACTCACCTGCTTTTCTGCGTTATAGTAGAATCCAGCATTTCGGCCATAATCCAACATTTGCCCAGCAAATTCGATGTATAGATTTGTAATCCAACAATAACCAGCACCAATGGTATTGCAAAAAGTCCCAATGGTATCAGAAGACCGGGAAGAGTCACCAGAGGGAATACACCAAATAAATCAACGATATATGACACCGCAATGAACAAACTAAGACCAGACTCTTCCTTTTGAATGGCTCTGAATCGGGGCAATGCACTAAAACGTTTTTGTGCAAGAAACGGGAGCTGGTCATTGTGCCGAGCCACCGATGGTCTAATAATTCGTTTTTTAAACATAATATTTTTGTTTATTATTTATTGTATAAATAATATTATATTTTGAACTTAAATCATAACAAAAAAAAAACTATCACGAATCGACATCTTATTACTACGGCACAATAGAACAACAACTGAATCGATGGAAGTAAGACGAACTGTAGTAAGCCCCACCGCAATTATTCTTGACGAGATAGGCAGTATACTGCCTGTGTCTATAGACACCTAATGTTAGGTGCTGTTTGATGCACATCGGTGCACACTCTAGAAAGGGCAGCAAAAAGGGAGTAATTTATTGACAAAAAAAAAATGTGCTGCACTATAGTAATATTTCTAGTCTTCTAATGCTCGAGCTAAGTCAATCACACGCATCAGGCTTTCAAAGATGTCATTTGATTAACTGCGTCAACTTTTCTTATCTCTCCCCTCGGTTGTGTTGTCTTTTACTTGCGTTTGATCTCTTTATAGAATGATTCATGAAAGCTTATGTATGTATATACATAAGACGGTATGCTACACATAGTTATGTGCTTCTGACGTCATGCGGATTTCAAGGACGGAGCTTCCTTACGTCAAAATGTGGTCAGAGGTACCAACATGCTCATGTAGATCTTTCACGTCGCGTCGTCTTATACCAGCTTTCATTTAATATATTTGTTTTTAAAACTTTTATTCGTTTAAAAGTAAAGCTAAGATTAAATTTAACATTTTGAGATAATAATAATACTGCGTATAAATGTATCAATTCTTTTTTTTTTATATACCTACCTACAATGTTTTTAAGCCCGAATTTATGCTTATTCCAAAAAAAATATCTAACTAAATAAACAGAAGACAAGATTAAGTTTTTGAAGAATTGCAGTTCCAGATTCGAAAAACATTTTGTGATTCTTGAAACTATTATGAAAAGCTGAGCATACCGCTGTAAGGAAAACAATTATTTTTTACTATGGCAGGGGGGTCTATCTCACCCTGTTTAGAAAGTAGGGGTTATTTTAAAAAAAAAAATGTTTTGAATGGAAAAATAAATATTAAAGAACAAGGGTAACACTTAACATACATTACTTGTACTTTTAAAAGCCAGAAATATGTTCTTTAATACTTCATTTAAATAAAATTATTTGTCTCAATAGTTTTCAAATATTCGCATTCAAACTCGAAATGTTGATAAAAAAAAAAACGTAAAAAAATATCTTTGAACCCACTTCGTTCAAAATTGCGAAATGGAAAATAAAATTTTCTTTCTTTTTTCCGGGGTACTGCCTCTTGCGAGGAAGTGACAAATCCTCCAAGAGTAATTAATGTCATGGAAAGTGCTTCTCTGTTAGCCGTTCGGATTCGGCGGCAAATTGTAGGTCCCTTCCATTCCTGCAGAATATCAATGCACACACAGGAATGGTTGAGAGTGTAAGTCACAGGCCCCGGCCTCGCTTATAGCTGTTGTGCCAACAATTTATTTATTTATTTCTTTATGATAGTTGCTGCGTCTTTTTAAAACTATTCATAAAATATTATTACAACACCGCTATGAGAGAAACAAATTTTCAACTATCGTTTAGGAATGTTAATTTTGTTAGTGTGTGTGAAAGTGTGTGTAATTCTGGCTCTAAATCGAGGTTCGCAAAAATTCCTCCAGATCAAATCATAACTACCATTTTGGCTTCATGGAAAACGAAAAGTGCCCGAGATCAAATCGGGAGTGGTTTATTGGTTGCATGGAATTCAGTCTCAATACCATAAATTTTCTTTTAGTATGGAATGGCAAAAATCTCTCTGACTGGTTTTTTTTTTTTTTCTTCGATTGGCTGCAGCTTAAGTCCATCAGCTTTCACTCTATACATTGAAGACCGTCTCAAAATAATACCTTGTGGAATTAACATAGATGGTCTCCAGATCAAGATTCTGGAGTGGAATTTGACTTTCATAAATCAAAAACAACGATCTTCCGGAGAGGAACAGGATGCTTTGCTGCAAATGAGAGACGATTTTACGGGACAGAGTAAATAGAGACGGTTAAAGAACAGTACCTATAGGATTTATTATAACAAGCAATCTCAACTTAGAAAAGACTTACCAAAAAATATCGTCCTCAAAAAATGCTATAGGAAAAGTTTGGCAAAATGCCTACGGGAACAAAGACCTCTCCTTTACTCTCCGACGCCAAAGTACATGTTGCTAATTGAGATAGGCCTATCACCTTTTTACCTGACATCCTTCAAGCTACACTTCAACTCCATCATTAAGCTAATGTACGGCTCGACAGAAAAAATCGTTCGAAAAATCTCAATCTCAGTTATTAAAGCAAAATATTCCTGGTTTGAAGAGTGGAAAAATATAGCTGAAGGATGCGCGATGCCCTTAAATTTTAATCTGGAAAATTTTCCGACGTGGAAAATATACTAATATGACCTGCTCCTGCTGGAAAAGCTTCACGAGAGACTAAGAGATGAAAACATCAAAAATCTAAAAAGTTCATTATATAGAGAAACATACTCCAAACTCAAATACAACCTCGGCCAAGCAAATTATTTTAAGGACTAGTTCAATGGAGAGAAAATATCAATGATTTTTCGAGCACGGAGAGAATATTGCTACCCTAAAACTACATACCTTACCGAAATGATCTTTTACTGCAGTGCTCTATGTGTAACACCCATGAAAGAGAAAATTATATACATTTCATAGCAAAATGTCCTATGTTGGTGGAAATACCTACGGCGGCAAATATGGCAACAACATTTTCTAGACCAGTTAGAAGTTATGGCAATATTAAATGGCAAAGACTGGCACAAATTATTTAACTTCATTAAGTATTCCTGAGTATATAGAAAAAAAATAAACAATGAAGATTTTTAAATTAATATAAAGAAATTAAACCTAACTTACTTATAAATATTTGAAATTGAGATTATAAACTTTAAGCTATCATCTGGCTGACGGCCTTTAATAATAATAATTAATAATTTGTATACTTGTAATCAATTTGGTGTAAAATAAATATATCTATCTATCTACCTATCTATCTTTATTTTCTTTCACTTAAAATTTATATTGTCATAATATAGGTAAATTAATTTGCATCACATTTTTAACTTATCAAAACAATAATGTGCTCACTGCTGATTGAAAATGTTCTAATGAAACTGTTTTCTATTCTGTCGCAAAATCTTACAATCCTCCATATGAGCTAGCCTAGGTACAAGTACATTATGTGGTTGGTTCTATGTTCCAGGGTAGAACATGATACACCTTCACTGAAGCCCTTAACTTTAAAAAGATACACTTCTGAAGGCAATGTTCTATTTGTTTTCCATTTTCACTTTGTCTTCTTTAAAGATGATAGATGACTATCACCGTGTAGTTCCCTATATTGAATACCTGTATCTATTACATGACCTACCGCTACCAAGATGAGTTCAATAACATAAATAATTTTATTTATATTTATTACAGTTACGCTTTTATAGTGAATGGTAAATTTGCTTTTGTTTTCAGATTTCTAATTTTAAAACTAAAATCAAATCATGATCTGGGTGTATCTATTTCATGTATACTAGTAGTAGATCGAAGGCCCGCAATTAATATTTTGCGTGAAAGGAAATCAAAAGATATTGAGCTTACAAATAATCCTCTTCAAGGTAAGCACGCAATCAATCATATGCAGTGTAACATAATGCAGTGTTACTAATAGAGAGTGGTGAGTTGAAAGTACCGCCAAAAAAATGCTAAAACGTAGTAACTCGATGCATGGAAGCCACCAAAAAAAAATTATACCAAACCAAGTTTGAGTGGATTCGATCAAGCCGTTTTCAACGTATGGCCACTTCTAAAAAGCTGTTTAAACATGATTTTCGTTGTGACCATTTAAAAAAAAAAAAACACATTTTTGTCAAAAATACCCTTTTTTATAAACTCTCAGTTAAGTGAATTATAATAATAATAATAATAATTTTAACTATATGCCTAAGACCCAAGGTCTTTTAGATGCAAACTGTATGGCAATAGTTAGAAGGAATAGAATGATAGGAAAGATTTTTTGTTGGCACAATGGATTGAGAAATAGGTGATATTTATCTGAAGAAAATTGCTGCCCAGGCTGGGGCTCGAACCCACAACTCTTACGTTAGCAACCAAACACTGCATCCACTGTACCATTGCCACCCGCAATCAAAATCGTTAGACGGGTTTTTGAGCAAACCTAGGGCTTAACCAAAATAATACAAACCTCGACAACCCTTTTTCTTTGAAGTGATATAGGCACATAATACAGTTACAGGGTGGGCCAAAAGAAGTCATCCATCCGATGTTGTTTTCTTTTTTTTTTTTTCTAAATGAAAAACTTCGATTCTGTTTTTTGATTATGTTTATTTGAACCTTTAGAATTGCATTGGTCAAGTCGAGAAGATGATATCGGCCAAATTGGCGCCATCACAATTGACTGCTCGTTTTACAACCCGGAAACGCCTCCTTCATAATATTGGTTCATGTCGGTTCAAGTATCGCTCCATGGATTCTTCACTTGTATTCTGCATCTGCCTAGTCCACAAATATCAAAACAGATTTGACATTGGCGGCCATTTACAAAAATGAGAACATCTTCCAATAGGGTGATTTCTTTTGGCCCACCCTGTATATGAAATTTGAAGAAAATCCATCAAGCCATTTATGCTGTAGCTTCTTTTGTGGTTTAAATATAGGACATTATAGGTACTTATAACATGGAAGCAATCCTCTTTGGATTTAAGATTACAAAGGGTAGAAAATGGATTGAAGCTCCCATTGTTAGGGATACCGTTTAAACTGACTGTCTCGCTTCTTGCTTTCAAGATTAAAGAGATTTCTTTGTAACTCAGTGAATCGTGGAAGTATTTGCTATTATTGAGGTTAAAATCAAGCTAAGAGTATAACAATCTGCTGTCAGATTCACAAGCCTTAATAATAAATGCATCTCGTATTGAGTCTTCATTCTTTTGGATTATTTTAAAGAGCTGATCTGTTACATTGCTCAAGTTTTGTATGTTCCAGACGCAGCGTTTCTCCGCAAGAGCTACGAATATATTGCCATTTCGCAAATCCTTATTCCTCAATTCGTATAAAAGTATCTTTTTGGATATTTTGGAGTTCTGGAAAGAACATATTTTGATTATAAAATCAGCCTGTGCTTGTCATGAGTTTAGGTAAGCCTGCTTCCAAATATATTGCGTAACTTGGTGTGTTGAGTGGAAGATTGAAAAGTTTTTTTTTTTTTAAATTAATTTGGAATTTCTCAATATCGGTACCAATGGAGTTATTTTTGGAGTGAATCGTCAATTGTTGTTTTAAATTGTTGTAAATCAAATTTCTAGAAAGCAGTGTTGTCGTTTTAGCGACTTTGTCACCAAATCTAGCGGAATTTTCAAAAGTTTAGCGACAAAAAATAATTTTTTGTCGCTAGATATTTTAAGCTACTTTTCTAGCGACTTTTTGCAAAAACATATTTTTTCTAGATATTACGTCCCTGCCATTCAAGTTTGTCACTTATGAAATGATCGTGATAAAAATACCAGGTATGCTGACTAGACACATACAAATCTCCATCTTGGTATTTTTAGACGTCACTATCATCTTTTATAATTATTTTATTTCTCAAGTGAAGACTATATTTTTGAATTGAGTACTTAAACAAATTGTCGTATGATTATAAGAATTATATAAAAATATAAAAACATAATAAAAACCGGCTGCTCAATACATTTATTGATCTTCACTTCGAAAAAAATCCGACGATAGTGACGTCACACGTACCATCAGCATACCTAATATTTCTGTTTATCATGTGAAATGATAGATACTATATAATTTTAAATGGTTTTTTTTTATAAAATGTGAATCTTATTACTTGTATTTTGCAGATTTTCTAATAATATTTCTCCAGCAAGCCGTCAAATAAAGTTTGGAGTTTGACTAGTTCCTTCCAATTTATGACTACAAATACTAATTTTAGTGCGATAAGTCCAGATCAAGTGTGGATTTTCCGTTGAAAAAGAAAATATACCTGCAAAAGTATAGATATTTGTACTACATTTTTTTCTAGCGACTTTTTTTTTAATTTTGGCATATCTATCGGATTTTTCAGTTCAATCTAGCGACTCTTTTTTTTGGCTTGCACTGCTAGAAAGACATATTTGTGTTAGGTTTGAAAATTTGTTCTGCTCTGTTATTATTGTGCAGCAGATATTTGATGCCTTCGGGTGAAGTTTGGCAGATCTTTCTTTAAACAGACCTAAAGTTGAAATAGGCTTTTCGTCCTGAAAACCCGCGACCGATTTTTAAGTTGTACTTTTCACTATAACAGCAGAGTTTCCAACACTCTTCCATTATATCGAAACCGGAGTGCTCCGATACCCCTCTTTAATTGATTTCGATTTAGGCATAAGAATCCAGGCTTATTGCACCGGAGGCTTCCTAATGATCTTTAGTGATCTCTATTTTTTCAAAAGATAGAGATTTGGATATAAATAAATGCATGGCTTCTTTCATTTAGACTTTGAAATAAATGGAGGAAATATCATGTCCTTTGAAATTGTACGGATGTAATAATCCAAGTTGAATAATTTCTTTTGTTTGAGTTTTTATTTTTAAACACAATGTTTATTTGGAATAAATAAATTTTTCTCATTTAATTCTTTCTTATATATTTACATTAACATTACAACATTTTGCCCCCAAAAACGCCCAGTTAATTTAATTAAGGGCACTTTTATCTAAAAAAAAGAAATCCCAATAAGTAGAGTGACCATTTTGTATGACTATAAATAAGTGTGATAAATTAAAACAAAAATTGAACGAAAGTATCACAAAAATACAATGTTAGAAGCAGCTAGTAAAATATATTTAATAATTAATGTTTTTTTTTTTGCAGCTTATGACAGTTTTGTTTTTTAAAGTGCCCTAGTCCATACTGAGATTATATAATATGTATGTATTTCTTCAGTTCCGATTAGGTTAAACTCATAAGCCGAAAGAATGTTTGCGCTCCTCCTTTTTCCTCCTTTTTAAACCATTTCAGGAGATGATTTTCGAAGCTTTTTTGCTTTTATCTGAAACGAAAAATAAATAAGACAACTTATTTCTTTATTTTACTTTTCTCTTAAAAAATTAATATCAAGCTATGATTTTAATAAACATTGATCGTGTTTTGGTAGTTAGACCAAGTACACTAAGGTTCATCTGAATAGACCCAACATTTTTTGCAAATATCTGTTGTCGTCTCCCCAGAGTCGTTTACACTCAAACTTAGAATGTTTAGAAAAACATAATACTATAATAATAGTGATAATGTATGTATTCGAACACAGAGTTGAAATCTTTGGAACTCGCAAAGGGGATCACACAAGGTAAGGTCTTTTCCGAGAGTTGATTTTAAAAAGTATAAATCTATACTAATTTGTAAACTGCATATTGACACCTGTACTGTACAAGTGGCGGCTTTCTTTAAACTTTTATATGCATCAAATTAATTGCTTATCAAATATTCCGATAAACACATGATTTGATGGCTTTAAATCCTATTTAACTTTTGAAGCTAGTCGATAACATCGGACAAATTCTCGGAATATGGCCCTTCGACCTTAAAGGGTTGTAGTCATATTTATTATTTCAAAGATAGTTGCAAAAACGACTGTATGACTTAATGGTGTAGTTCGCTCACTATGGTTCTTGTGGGCCTTAAATTAAGCCTTTTAACATATAGCTTTAATTGTTTACACAGGTTGGACTTTTAGAATACTATTTTTAATGTTTGTTTTTGACAAACTTGATTATTTTTGAATGTCTATTGAAAATAAAGAAATGAAGAAATAAACCCTTTTACGGGCTGTATCCTCACATTCATCTATAAGTTGTACAGGTTAATTTTCTTTAATAATTAAAGGGTAAGCAAACATCAGAACAATTTCGTTTAGAAAAGCCTGAATTTTGTCATCTCAACATTACATTATGTACCTTAATTAATTTTGTATCTTTTATTTGTTAAACTACGAATGAAAAAAAAAAAAACTTACCGTCAAATTATAAAGTTATAGTAAAATATTTCGGTAGAAAACTAAATAAAAATACTTACCTCGTCTTGATCAGGAGCTCTGTTGGCCGGGGAATTAGTTATGATCTGTACAGCTTGGCCTGGCAGACGACTAAGCAATTTCGAGCCAATCGATTCCGAGTTACCACAACAAAATATCCTAGGATGATCATTATCTAAATGAATACTAGTTAAAAGTTTGGATTTAAATGAATTATTATCAGTTTCGTCCATGTTTGATGGGGATGGAGTACTATCAAGGGAGTTCAAATTCACTTGGTTGATATACGAATCATTGAAAATGCTTCCATTCAAATTAAGCTGTGTTATATACTTACTACATTTTTTATCCGTTAGCAATAGTAAATAAGAAATAAACTGTACATTATTGAATTCTAACATGTTATATTATTTAAAAAAAACTCAAGCAACAAGATAAAACGAAAGCAATTAAAAATCAAAAATAGGTTTAAATAATGGAAATGAGTTTAAAAAATGGTACGTACACTACAAGAAACTTCCTAAAGATGAACAATAATGTTTTAAGAAACAAATCATAAAATATTATCAAAAGAGTTCATGCACTTTCAAGGAAGATATTTATTTAAACATTCAACGTTAACATCAATATTGAGAAGAACTCACACTCCATTGCGAAACGCCAGTTCAGTAATCGAAAATTTGGGTAAAATTTTTCAAACGAGCGTTTTGAGATGCGACTACATCTTCTTAACCTTTAAAAACAAACATGTTTCAATTTATTGATAAATTCAAACATTTTTCTTAGGAATTCTTAAATTTGATGATGACAAAATGATTTAATGTTATAATAAACGTAATAGATGCATTATAATGAACTTTTGAAAACCAAAACTTGTCCATTTACGGACTGAGCGGAGACTATTTTACATGGCAATTAAGTTCCCAAAAGGTACCTTTATTGTATTAGCAAACTTGAATATACAACAAAATAATAATTTGTATATTACATTGGATAATATAGAAAGATTAAGAAATTTCAGTCTTTCAAATGGAGCATGGAACGTAGGAGTCATGAAGGTTCAAGTAGATACAATTTTATTTCTAATTTGGGGACTTAACAAATTGAATTGGAGAAAAAGTTAAAATCTGTCTTATCCTGGTAAGCATGTCTCCATCTTGATAGTAAAGGTAATTTGTAATATTTAAGAGCGTGAGGATCATGTTAACTAAAGAAGCTAACACATTATGTCTAATTTAATGTTAACTTTCTGTCAATCGAACTAAAAATGAAATGAAATAATTGCTGAATAATTTATTGATGATGTATGAAGCTATGTAATTGTAAAGAGCTCTTTTAGAAAGCATTTGATAGAGTTTGGCACCATGTTGTACTCGTTTACACGAGCCCCTCAACAAATCTTCAAGTATATTGCTACCAGAAGTGGAGACTGTTTAAAACAATCCAAGGGGTTGTTCCCGCATTTCTTGGAAAGTTGTTCCTTGTCTTAATTTTTTTTTTTGAGAGAAAGGGGGTTTTCCGCATTCCTGTGAAAAATGTTTCGTCTAGATATGGTCCAGAATTGGGTATCACTTCAGATACCGGCTTTTCGAAGTGATGTTTTATACGTTACTTCAATCAGAATAAACAAACCACCTTCGTGGATTTGAAACCCATTCTTTTCACCGTTTTAGAATTAACAGATATGAACCTTTTAAGAAAAAGAGGTAACCAGCTGCATTCCACCCCTTAAGCGATTCCCCCTTAATACTCGTCTTGTTAGGAACGCTCATCAGTTTAAACTTTTCTTCTTCAGCCGTACAAAACGTATGTGGAATTAATTGCCAGGTACAATTGTTCCTTGCCATTTTGATATTCTAACATTCAAGGCCAATGTTCATCGACGCCTCTTTCCCTTCCTCCTTAATTTTCTATCGCTCGCGCTGTGACTAAACATTGAAAGGGCTATTCGAATCACCTAGTCGGATTAATTTTTCCAAAAAACTTTTTTTTTTTTTTTTTTTTTCTTACACATACGCCCTAGTGACCAATTTGATATTTTTATACTTTATTCTGTTTAAGTTGTTGTTTGTATGAAAAAAATAAATTTTTATGTTTTTGGTTAGAAAGTTTTCAACAGTTAAACATAAAACGGATTCTTTGTTAACAAGGCATTAAGAGGTTCACGAGCATACGCATTAAATGAATGCTTTGTTTGCAGGATATTAATTTCGTTCCTAATTTCGACGATTTTTTGAACACAAGCATCATAATTCTTTACCATTATTAATCAACATAATTACTTGAGTTGGCTTATGACTTTGACTTGATAAGAAGAACAGAGCGAGCAGTAAACATTTCCTTCATTACAATAATTGAGTCAGCAACAAAACAGAATGGGACTGATCATTAACGAGAACAAGACGAAGTACATATGTATATGCTTCTATCAATAAGAGTCTCTTCCCACATTAAATTGGTCAGAACATGACCCTTGATAAGTATAACTTTGGGGTAGTCAGTGAATATATCTACCCGGCACCGGCACTTCCGTTAACACGGAAAACAACACAAGTGCGGAATTGAAACGCAGCATAAGTCTATATATTAGCTGTTTCTTTGGACTATGTAAGCAGTTGTGGAAAAAATTCCAAACGAAAAGAATGAAGAGGACGTCAGAAATGTTCGTTTTCAACGGATGATTTGGTTGAGGTTCTGGGTTCAATCCGTGATTCCACAAATGTTTTTTTTTTTTCTGTGTACAGTCTCTTGGATGGGAGTAGATCTTGTCAGATTCGGCGGTAGGTTTTAAATCCCTTCCATACCATTCTTGGCTCATCTTGAAACTGTCGTGCCACTAAACTCATATATTTTTAGTTAACACACCCGCAACAAAAGAGGGAGCAATCTTCAATGTAAGAAAGTAGCACAGTCTATTTAATAAGGATCTTATTCGAAACAAGTCCTTCAGGCAACACTTTGAAAAGCAATATTTCAAGCACAAAAGCCGAGACTTGATCATAATGCTCTTAAAATGTGTTTGGCCGAATATTATTTCTTTCTAACAACTTCATCGGAGAACAGGTCAAATACGTATCGATTGATCACTCATGTAAAGCTTCTAGTTCTGTGATAACCCTATCAAAAGATGTCCCCGCTCATAGTATTCGAATGAAGTTATTATATTGGATATCACAATCGGTCTATATATACATGCTCATGGAGGATTGAAACTGGTTAGTAGTTATCTTCTACCAGCTACCAGCTTTCAGACTAAATCTATCTTACTTAATAAAAAGAGATAATGAGGCAATTAGTGAAACAAAATTAGAAGCATCCTGCTAAAAAACGGGGTTTCTAAGACCAAAAATCAAAAGATTTGAAGGAAGTATACAAAGTCTGTTCATAAAGCTGGAAGTAACTCTCACTATACAGCTAAATCGATCTAATATACATAAATAACATGTAGTCATCGTTTGTAGTGTACGTACCGTTAGGTGAATTGATTTTTTCAAACTTACGTTTTGCAATTAAAAAGACCATTTATTTTGATATATTCTAGAACGAGATCATCGATCAGATATTTCACGGACTGTCCCCGACTAAGAAGCCTCCGAATCATCGTTGAACTAACTTCATTCGGCACCCAATTTGTGATTAATGTTATATTTTTCTAAAAAGAAATTAAATACTTTACAAGTTGAATTAAGGATTCAATTAAACAAATCATACCTGATATTTGGTGAGAATATCTGAATCAAAAATAAACTTTTCAGGATTCGCTCCACTTCGGGATATCACAACCAAACCATGGTTAGATAGAATATCTTCAATCTGCAAAGACATTTAGTGTTTATATAATACGTTTAAGAATAAATTTCTAAATGTGGTATACATCTTCATTAGCCCAGAGTCCAGGTACAGCAAAGGATTCCAATAAATCAGCGCCACACAGGAGTTTCAGTTGGACTTTGTCTCTGCGATCTCTCAACCTGCGAGGCAACCAACTAGGAATAACATTCGCATCTCCACCAAATGGTGAGTTAATGTAGTTGTTCATGTAATTCTAAAAAACATTAAAAACAACAAATAATGTTAATGACTCAATCCTTAGAACTTGAAGTAAAGAAATTCTTGAAATGAAGAAACATAAGTAAAGAATTCACTCAAATTACTTGATGGAAATGTAAAACTTGTTGCGTTCGTGACCATTGATTCTTTTCAATTTCCCAATCCGATGCGTTTATCCAATCCGAGGATTGCAGAGCTAATTTCACCATAGCGAAGCGATGTATGCCTGGCGCTAAACCTTTTTTCCCGTATGAGTCATGGGTGGGTGATATGATTCCACCAATGACCGAATGTGTACCCATCATTTCGAAATGATCTCGAGCAATTTCTTTCCAATAAAAACAATTCATCATTAGAATACAATTTTCAAATAAAAAAAAATCAATTGATTACCAAACATTCGGAAGTGCATAGGAGTCGGAGGGCTGAAAGAACCACACGCGATTAACACAATTCGTGCAGGTAACATTGCAGTTTTCTCGATTTGATTGCTCATTATTTGTTTGGGGTTGACTTGAAATGAATAAAAAGATTCACAACACTTTTCCAAAAGTAAATAATATTTATTTAAATCCAAAGGGATTCTGTTGACTCGTTGTTCTTTTATTATTTTTTTTCAAACAGCTGATTCGAGTGACGTTTAATATGACATGATGTAAATGTTATCGATTTTATCGAAAAGATTTTATGTGATGGTATGGCTGCGATAATTCATTGTATATATAAACTATAGTATTCCCACTTGAGGTGCGCCATCTATCGACGAAAAACTAAGCTCGAGAATACCATGGGAAGCAACAACAACAATTTCCACCATTTTAATAGTTGTTGTTGCTTCCCATGGTATTCTCGAGCTTAGTTTTTCGTCGATAGATGGCGCCCCTCAGGTGATAGTACTATAGTTTATATATACAATGGATAATTATATCAAAATTTATATTGCACATTTTTTGGCGTTAAAGATTTGTATTTTTGCTCCTATTTTATTTGTTTGTACATAAAATCTAGAGTACTCTTGAGGTGGCGTTTGACTTTGTTGCCCTCTAGCGTCTCAAAACTTGTACGAGTACCCCCGGAAAATAGCTTTGAGATGTACGAGGCAATACCCCGGAAAATAGCTTTGAGATGGAACCCATGCTTTTTCTTAGATGCCCGAACTTCGGCAGTAAGTTTGATTCTTAATTCATTTTAAGATTAGCAGACATTCCAAATCAATGTTCTTCTATCCATTAAAAGAACGTTTGCACTGAGATAACTTATAATAAGAGTATTAAAAGCTGCTTGGGTGCGCACTTATTATCCAAAAATAAACCTTCCATTTCCCATTACAACACACTTCCCAATATGCCATGACGCACGGTGTAAACTAAAAAAAAACTCAGATAATTCCTCAATTAAAAGACTAGAAACTTGTATGTCAATCAAAAACAACTTGCAATTAAAAGTAGCCAGTAAATTTACAAATCGCTTAGCTTATACTACGTTTTCAGGGCGAAAAATGTGATTTCGTATCAAATTTTCAAATTCGAATCCATTTCCCAAGCAAAATCAAATTTGTATTTTTTTTAATTGGATGAAATTGCGGTTGCAAATTATGTGAAAATAAATCAAACGCAACAAAACTAAAAACAATTGAGCAGAAATTTTCGGAAATGTCAATTTGGAAACAAAAATCCAAGGCAACAATAAAAGTTAACAGAAAAAAAAACAAGGCAACGGCAGAAGTAAACAAAACAAAAAAAACAATTTTGAAATAAAATCCAAATACAGGGCAACGACAATAGTAAACAAAACAAGAAGAAAGAATGAAACGGATTCAGGTTTTTCAAATGGAATGAGAAAAGGAAATTAATGGTACAGTAATTCGTTTCATTAATAGTTCAGAGCGCTCTAAACACAATTGGTTCAGAGGACGTTCAGAGCGAGCTCGATATGAAAAAAGAAAAACGCCTATTCAGAAACGAGTTCTGAACAGAGTTCGAGTATATCGAGCTCGCTCTGATCGTCCTCTGAACAAATTGTGTTCAGAGCGCTCTAAGCTATTAATGAAACGAATTTAATATTCCATTGATTTCCTCTTCTCATGCCACTTGAAAAACCTGAAAACAATTTTTTTTAACATTTAAAATACCTTCGGCGGTCGTTTTAATTGTTTTTAATTTCAGCCGCCGCTATAAAGTTCTTTTTATCAATTGAATTGGTTTGGAAGCGTCTCACTTGTGACGTTTATATTTTTGTTCAGCTTTATTTGCTCAGTCTGCCCCATCTATTTATTTGGAACTCGTAGAGCGCACTCTGAAGGAAAAAAGAAATACGAATTCTAAGCTCTGAACACTCTGAAGCAAAAAAGAAACACTAATTTTTTTTTTTTTGACAACTCAGGCTCTGCTGTGAACTAAAAAAGAAAAACGCCTAATATTGGAAAAGTCTAACCTAGCTCACTCAATGAACGTATCCCTTTTCATCGATAACAATGGAGAATTCTATTTTATCGAAAATAATAAGTCCGTTCCACTGATCTCTATATTACACTGGATAGCGTATTCATACAAAAAAGTTGTGCCGATTTGAAGATTGTTATACTATGACAAACCCCACTTCATTATAAACAGTATTACAGTATAACAATGACTCAATTGCCAAAATGGCGGCTTGTTTTGTTTTCGTTTTTAGACAAATGTCCAGAGTCAGAAGACAATATACACGTGTGCTCAATCGAAGTTGTGGAGACAGCAATTCACCGGCTCCTCCAATTGATCTACTCAATTTGGGAAGCCAATCATTGTCTCAAGAATCATCAACATCTCAAAGTCAGCCTTTCGTTGCATCGACAAAGGAGGCTAGCTTTGATTTGTTGGGATCTTTTGATTCAGGTGATTTGCGTCCAGCTCCGATACCTGATATTTTGGGTGAGTACACCGAACATTTATATGATATGAAAAATTTAATAATGCATCATTTTTAGTAGATAACACTCCACCCAAATCGACTGCAGGATTGGATGATACATTTGGATCGATTAGTGCATCGACTGCTCCAGCTGGAGGCAAGTGGTTTCAATATGAGAGTACATATGAAAACACATACCAATTGAAACTCAAAAAAGAAAAAGTTAGCAAGAAAACCAAAAATATCTCGAAACAAGCGGATGAACACGGCACTATCGGAACAATTCAAGAAACAGGCACAAATCCTCAAGATAAAATTCAAGAACAAGTTATCCAAGATTTTGAAAAGCTCGAACTCCATCCACTTTTTGGAACGATGTCAAATCAAGATGAAAATACAACCAACGAACCTAATAATTACTTTGAGTGTACTCATTAAATGTGAAGAGTGTCCTAGAACCTTTTCTTTTCCTTCAAAACTTAAAGAGCACCTTCGATCACGTAATAAGGGAAACAAATATCCCAGAAATATTAATATTAATTCTTTGCCTCAAACTTCAGTGGCCAAAAAAGAAAAAAAAGAACAAGCAACTCAGATTGAGAAACAAATCAAGAGCTTTGATTACACAGGACAAAATCAATATGAACAGAAACAAGAACCGAAATACGATGCAAATATTAAAGACATAAGCAGCAATTTAGAGGACACTTTTGAAGATAAATCTACCATTTGGATGGATGCACATCAGCGTTTAACAAGACTGTCAGCTCGAAATAGGAGGGAAGGAATGAACAGCCCAGATTTTTCAGCAAGTCAAATACTTGCTAACTCCACCACAACCGAGAAATGTATGCATTCCTGAAGATTTAAATTGCGAACAAATAAATTCTTTTTTTGACACTCTTTAAGTCAAAAGTCTTTCTTTAAAAAAAATATACTTTTTATGTTTATAAATCAAGTATAAATAATAATCTTTTTTTTTATTTTAAAGGTCTTGTGATCGATGGCAGCATTTCTTATCCTTTCAACGATGGAGCCAAAGCTTTGCTTGAAGTTCATCCGGAAGATGCCTTATTAACAATAGCTTTGGATTGATCCGACTCAATTAAAAAAAACACGAGACTGCAAACTTAGCTATTTTTTAAAAGATATGAGATTTGTTAACAAAGTGTGACAAGTGATTTCACTTAATTTATTTAAGAATGATTGAAAGTGTAATTATATATAAATTTTTTTTAATTATTTTTAAACTTAACAATAAAACACAAAAAGTAGACGTTACATTTTTGTTTTTTTTTTTCAATCAGTTTATTGTTTTTTTCTTTAATATCTTTTTCTTGAAAGGCAATGGTTTCTTAATATTTTTAGATTTTGAAGCGACCGTTTTTATCGTTTCACTATTCTTCTTCTTTTGATCTTTATTGGTGCTTCTTTTAGGCTTTTCAAAACGTTCTGTTTCAATGGATTTGAAACGATCATCTTGGATTAAAACAGGTTCCTTTGAAGCCATTTCTTTTTGATACTCCTTTCGTTTTCTTCGAATGTCTTTCAATTTGTCATTTTGTTTCTTGCGGTATCTAAAAACGAATAATTGGAATTTTATTAAAATTATTAAATTATTAGGTTTGTAGTTTGTTAGATGCCCTATTTTTTTATTTTATTTTTTTTTTTTTTTATAATATTTTTTTAAGTTATATTATGTACAAAATGGTTCCCGAGATTTACAACGAGAAACGAAATTTCCACTCTTTTACATGAAGGCACGAATAATTTAAGAAATTATTCAAAAGTTCAGCTTTTTTTATCAACATGTGACTTACCTTTCTTCCATTTCATCGGGGTCTTGCCCTTCCATAATCCATTTCTTTCGTCTATAGTTTTGAGCTCGATCGTCGAAATCATTATTATCGAGATTTATTTCCTGCTCACGCCTTGCAACATTAACTTGCATAAATATTCTTTCCACCATTCGTTTTGTAAAAGCACGGACAATTTTATTAAAGAATAATAAAAATATTAATAAAGTACTTACGGTCAACCGGGTGCTCTGTAAGCTTAGTATTAATTCCTGTTTCTATTTCTGCCAGTAGTTCTAAGTCCCGAGGAAACCTAAATATCGAAATGGCTAATCCTTTTCGTCCAGCACGTGCAGTTCGACCAACTCTTTAATATTTAAAGATTGAATTTAACTGCCTTTAAATGTTTAAAAAGACAAATTCTTGACTAACCTGTGAATATATTCTTTTGGAGTTCTCGGCAATCGATGATTCATAACCAATTGAACACTTGGTATGTCCAGACCTCTGGCAGCAACATCTGTTGCGATCAAAGTGCGCACATGGTTTGACTTAAACTTGTTTAAGGCACCTACCCGTTCTTTTTGTCGCATAAAACCATGCAGACATACGTTCTCGATTCCCGTATTGTTTAGGGTCATTGAAAGCAGTTGGCAGTATCTGGTGGAAAAAAAAAACAGTTTAAAATTAGGAAATGTCTGACTTCTCCACACGATTAATAACTAACTTTTTTGTATTTGTAAATATCATAACGTTAGCGTTTTCATTTTCTTCTTTGTACTTGCGTAAGGCTTCAATTAGTACCATATCACGATCATAGTCAGCACATAGAATGTACCTCTGATCCAGAGTATCCACTGTTGCCACGTTGAATTCTTCGGACCACTCAAACGCTTAAAATCAAAAAAAAACTTGGTTTCATACTCTTTCTATAAATTGAAATCATCTTCTTACTTTGTCTGAAATAGGAAATATACTAGATTCTTTGATAAAATCCTTCATAGTTGCAGAAAAGAACAAGTTCTGGCGTTCTTTTGGAAGGCACCTTTCAATGACACCCAAACTTTCATCGAAATCTCCATTTAGCATTCGATCGGCTTCATCAACGACGAGGAATTTTAATGAATCAAAAGAGAATGTGTCACATCCAGTCAAATGACCCGCCAGGCGCCCAATCATGGCTACAACAATGTGGGGACGCGCCATTAGCTTCTGACTTTCGATCATTTGGTCAGTTCCACCAGCAACTACACATACACGAACACCAAGTGGCTGTCCAGCAACTTGGAATTGTTCTGAAATCTTTACAAAACTTAAATGTACTCCTTATACGACAGTTTACTAAGCTAGGTACATACCTGGTATGCAAGTTCATGAGTTGGTGTTAAAATTAAGGCAAAATGATTGACAGGTTCTTCGCTGAGCTTTTGTAGAATGGGTAAGGCAAAGGCAAATGTTTTTCTAGATCCAGTTTTGGCTGCTCCAATGCAATCAGCTCCAGCAAGAATTTGTGGAATACAATTTTGCTGAATGGGTGTCGCTTGTTTGATTCCTAAATAATAACAATTTGTACGTGTCTTGTGTAAGTGAATTTTAAATATAGTTTACCTAATTTTTGGACCAGATTTGTCACCCATTGTTTTAATCCTAGAACTGCAAAAGGATTTGTGTCTTTTTTGGACATTTTTATTTCTTTTCAAATGATAAAATAACCAACCAAATTTTACAAAACCGTCGCAAAAATTTGTAAACAGATTTTGACCACTGATCTCTATACCTTCACCTTCTAATAATCACTTTTTCTAGTAATAAGAAGTTTCAAATAGGTTTGACGTCTATGACAAACCCCACTTTGCTTATAAAATGTCATGTTCAAATGGGAACACAAAAACTGTTATACCTTATATGGGATACGCTATCCAGTGTAATATAGAGATCAGTGGTCCGTTCCCACAGCCGGCTAAAACTGATTTCAGATTTTGCTTTCCCAATTGAAACCAAAAAGAGATATTTATCTTTTTTTTTTGTAATTTATGTGTTTTTCTCGCAATGGCAAAAACAGAACTTAAAAAACTGCTGTTCGAGAAATTTCAAAAAGCATTGTGGTGTGAGATTTCAGATTTTGCTATGAGAGCAAAAAAGATTGATCTGTTGGCTAAAGCAGCGTTCACACGCAGACAAGACAATGCGACAATACTCAATTGTCTTGCCGAGCTTCTTGAACGGAGTTGGACAAGACAATGCCAGCCAGTCGACATCTCGATATTGTCCTCTATGATAGAGGCTCTATCAGAGATACATAGGTCGGCAGGCTAGCTCGGAAGACAATAGAATGACAATTGTCCTGTCCTAGAAACAGTTGTTCACATTGTTGACAGAAATCTATGTCTAAAGGCCCCGCCCCCGACCCATAGAATCCGTTGCGTCCGTGCGTCCGGCAAATCAACTGACAGCTCGATTAAATACACGTGTTCTTACGAGAAGTGGTCCATAGACAACGCATGCGGCAACGCAACGGACAGAAGTAGCCGAACTTTTAACTTTTTCTTCTCCGGCAATCCGTTGACAGCTGGTTGACAGCAATTTTTTTTTGATTTGAAGTGGTTTCGTTTTGGCTTTGAAGAAGAGAAATATATTTCTTCTTCTAAGGGTTTTGGTTACAGTTGTAATCACAGACCATATACAGACCGCCAACTCGTACTCCTCTTGCCTGAAACACCCTCGAAATATTTTTTCCAGTCTGTGAATACGTGTACATCTCTCTCTGTGCATTTTGTAATGGCAAATATTGGTGGATTTACATGTAATCTTCGACGTCTGCATCTGCAAATTTGCAGAAAAGTAAAGCGGGTGAGCTATACGACATAACACGCAAGAGTGAAAGAGTACACATATACCTACCTGTTTTTACTTGCTATAATTTTTAAAGCCCGGTGACAGATGTCAAAGTCATCTGTTTTGCTGTAATAAAGATAATTTATATCACGAAGTGTTCATTTTCTGCTTTTAAATATTAAAATATATAAGAGTTTGACGACAAAAAAAGAAAATTAATGAGGTTGTTTTTGGCCAAGACGGCGCGCGGTGCTACGTGCCACACAAGCAATGAAACCATCGATCTTTTACGGGAAAAGTTTCCGGACCGTGTTATCTCTAAGAGGTGATCACAATTGGCCACCGAGATATTGTGATTTAACACCTTGCGACTTCTTCCTTTGGGGCCAAGTGAAAGACAAGTTCTACGCCAACAGCCCAGCGTCGATTTAAGACCTCAAATATGGAATTCGTGAAGCTATTGGAGCATACAGCAGCCACTTTGCGATTTGCGATTTCCATTATCAATGGCATATTTTACTCTTTACATTGAAATAAACATCCGATCATTTATCTCAAAAAATGCCTATTTTATTTGAATATCAAAATAACACTTCTTATTGGAAAACCCTTTATAAGCACCAGCCATTAGTCTCAGTGATGGGCATAATCGAATGATTTTAAGAATCGAGATGTTAGTATTCGAGTGATCTGAATAATCGAATGATCATTCGAGATATGAATTATACTACTAACAAACTAAAACCTAACAATTTTCATTTCATGTGTTTTTTCCAGTAGTAGTAAGAACAATAAAGAAAAATGCTTGAATATTTGCTTCAAAGCAAAAACCTACTCGAATACCTGTTGAGCCAACCAAATACAAATTTTAAAGTTTAACGGGTAATAAACAAACAAAAAATAGGTATACCTGCTACTAACATGCAATCACTCACAAAGAAGATATTTTTCATGTAACTCCAACGTTGTTCGAGATTTGAGTGATTACCTGATTCATTCATTCTCTACATACTACATCTACATGGCGGAGAGAAGCGAGATCTGAGATACATCATACAAGATACAAATGAGACATGAGATTTATGCATAGGAGATATGAGACATGAGTGATGACTGATGAGTGATCTGATTACTATTTTCATTCGAATGAAAGCATATTGGCATGGCACCGTGAACCGAGTACCGGGAAGTGAGCCGAAAACCAAGAACTGAATGAGAGAGAAGACTCATACAGTAGGAGAAATTAAGAAATGACACCAGTAAAACAGCATTTATGTGTGTTTGTTATTTATATGGATTTCTCTTCGGCCTTGGTGTAAGATAAGAAGAGAAGCTGTGGATATATTAAAATAGGGGTTGAATGCACGAATACACATAAACTACACAAAACACAACACAAACAATCAACGTCTAGAGTTCTCAATTATGTGTATTTCGTTTTCAGTTCTCGACTCTTGAGTTCTCAGGTTCTCCCTGTGCTTACCCCAGTAAATAGTAGGCAGGATCAGTATGGGAAATCATTCGAATGATTCAATTTAAGAATCGAGATATCTCGAGATATTGTCTGAATCGATTATAATCGATTATATCATTCGAATGCGCCCATCACTAATTAGTCTTACTATATCTTTGGACAGTTCGGATCAAGTTTTGTTGCGTCTTTTAAAACCTTTTCTGCAATGCGTTGTTCACCTAAAACATTATGAATCTCTCCAAGCACCCGCAAGGATTCAGTATGATGATCAGCAACCGCGTTTATTAGGCATTGTTTTGCATCAGCCCATTGTTGAAGGTATATGCAAATTTGACCCCGCTAAAATAAAAAAAATAAAAATTTTAAATTCTAGGTTTAAATACAAAAAAATCACCATAAACATTATCTGATGATATTGTGGATTGAGTTTGGCAGCCTCTTGAATGCAGTTTAACGCTTCATTTGGTTCTTCAATCTGTAGTTGCAAAATCAATGTTTTTGATAATTTTCTCATTTGCATTAATTAAGAATTTAGTCTCACCCTCAGCTAAATAACCCAAGACCTGTGATTCCCCATGCGCGGGCTAAATGAACTCAATGAACTGGCCGTTTCAGTTAATGCCTGTTCTACTCGGTTAGCTGGAACCAAAGACGTAGCATACACCGAATCTAGAACCAAAACAAAATATTTACATATATATTTATTTTTTGTTTCGTTTAAGACTTACTATATCAACTTACTTGAATCTTTGTCAGGCATTTGAGAAATGTGAACATGTACAACACTTCTTGTGTCGGACTGTTTTTCTAAATCATTCTTATCGCTACCGGCGACCATATTGCCGCCATAATTGCCGTTCAGCGAACGAAAACTTAAGAGCTTTTTCGAATGATTCATTAAGCAAATAAACAAGGCCCCATCGAACTGCACCTAGAGTGAGAAAAAGAAAACTATTGAATGTAGAATACAAAAATGTATTAATTCATTGCTGTGAGTCAAACCTTTTGACAAAATCGGCATAGACAAATTGAACTTTTTCAGATTTTACTGAATTTCTCAACAAAAAAAATCAATCGGGCTGTGTTTTTTTTGCAAAAGGTTTGACTCACACCAATGAGTTATATATTTTTGTATTCTACATTTAATAGTGCTACTGATGGCGTTATTAGTTTTTAATTTTAACCAAAATATAAAAAAAAGTAGAACAAAAGAAAGTTCCTTTTAGATTTTTCCAAAAACCAACAGCCGGAGTTCTTTTGTTCTAGGATTTTTTTATATTTTGGTTAAAATTAAAAACTAATAACGCCATCAGTAGCACTATTAAATGTAGAATACAAAAATGTATAATCGGGCTGTGTTTTTTTTTTGCAAAAGGTTTGACTCACAGCAATGAATTATACATTTTTGTATTCGGCATTAAATGCGTCTGCCTTTGGTAATTTAAGCACTTGCCATTTTTTTCTTGTGGAACCAGCTGATCACTAACCATTTTGCTGGAATTTATGGGGGAAGGCGCAGTACTCTGGGCATCTGATGCTTCATCATCTAAGAACTCAAATTCCATATAATCTGAAAAAATTACTATAATTATCATTTTACGTTACACAAAAAAGTAAAACAATTATAAAAACCTGGAAAGCCTTCGAGGTATTCTTCAACTTCCTCAAGAATATTCATTGAGTCTTGATTTTCTAAGGGAGTAAAATTAATTGTAACAAATACATTCGATGGTGGATACAAATATAAATATATATTAAGTACTCACTTTTTTGTTTTTTGGCTGCTGCTGTGTCCATATTTTTATAATTAAATTTTCGAAATTAATTTTCCAAGCACGCTTTTGCAAATCAAAACATATAATGAAAAAAAAAAACAGATTGTTTTGACAGTTCAACAAAAAAATTATGGTGCAGATGAAAAAAAATTATGGTGCAGATGAAAACGCTATAAAAAAGATGAACATGTTCGTCTTCGCCATAACTTTCATCTGCATGAGTCGAATTTCCTATAATCTGCATCCGTGCAGACGTCTGCATTTTTGTCTTACCTCTCTATCACACTAGTATGATTTTTGTATCTTGCGTCCTCTATTTTTGCAGATGATGGCATGCAGATCAATGTAAAGCCACCATATACCTGCGTATATGCCATTTATTTTTTAGGTGTGTTTGCTAAATGGGTTTTAAAGCAAGGGAGAGCGTCACACTCAAAATAAATGGCATATCAGCTAATTTTTAGCTTGGTGGCAAAAAGAGAGACCATATTGTAAGTTGGCGGTCTGTATCTTCTTGGTCCGTGGTTGTAATTATGTTATACTACGTTTTCATTAGGGCCGAAATTAGGATATTTGGA